>CM038633.1:4634507-5234507 GCA_021554675.1 Leuciscus idus | reverse complement strand
TCAACTCCACATCCGTCGAGAGTCCCAAAGTCATCCATAAAGTAGAGATTCCTGAAGAGTACAGGGCGTTCCAGAATGTCTTCAGTAAGCAGCTTGGCTACCAAGTTACCACCACATCGGCCATGGGACTGTGCTATCGACCTGCTACCTGGAGCCACGTTACCCAAAGGTAGAGTATACCCTTTGTCCATCCCGGAGCAGAAGGCCATGGAGGAGTACATTGAGGAAGCCCTGCAACAACAGTTTATCCGACCATCAACATCCCCTGCCGCTTCAAGCTTCTTCCGTCATCTCAATTCACAAACTGTTAAGTTCAGCTATCCCCTTCCTCTGGTACCGGCCAGTGTGGAGCAACTAAGAGGAGCTCGTATCTTCTCGAAGTTGGACCTGCGTAGTGCCTTATCCGCATCCGTCGAGGTGATGAATGGAAGACGGCTTTCATCACACCCTCTGGGCACTACGAATACCGGGTGATGCCCTATGGCTTGTCCAACTCACCAGCAGTCTTCCAAGGCTATATGAATGAGGTTTTCCGAGAATTCCTCAATAGATTCGTAGTGGTCTACATCGATGACATCCTCATCTATTCCCGAAACCTCACTGAACACCGGCACCACATCACGCAGGTCCTAGAAAAACGTTGTGCGCATCAACTGTACCTCAAGCTGGAGATGTGCGAGTTCCACACCACCTCAGTCCATTTCCTTGGATATGTCATCGACCAACTTGTACTGGGGTCGGAGCGGTCCTATCCCAGCGGCAGGGTGATCCTCCTAAACTCCATCCATGTGCCTTCTATTCTAAGAAGCTGTCCCCGGCGGAGCAGAATTACGACATTGGTAACCGAGAACTGCTCGCAACTAAGCTTGCCTTAGAAGAGTGGAGACACTGGCTGGAGGGATCAAATCATCAGTTTGAAGTCATCACCGATCACCGCAATTTAGAATACCTCAGGGAGGCTAAAAGACTCAATCCTCACCAGGCTCGATGGGTACTATTCTTCACCCGCTTCAATTTCATCATCCTCTCCATCCAGCCCTTCTGGACTCAGCTCACACTTCTCCGGGCTCTGGACACCCAGGTAGCAGGCGTACCCTCTCGCTCCTACGTCAATGCTACTGGTGGCCCTCCATGACTCACGATGTCTCCCGATTCGTCAAAGGTTGCTCAGTCTGTGCCGTTACCAACAGCCCGAGGAAACTCCCTGAAGGCAAGCTCGTTCCACTCCCTATTCCACGTCAACCATGGTCTCACATTGGCACATTGACGGATCTACCTAAATCACGAAATCATACCTGCATCTTCGTCGTTGTTGACCGGTTCTCCAAAGCCTGCAAGCTGATACCTCTTCCAGGACGACCCACTGCCTTCGAAGCTGCAGAGGCTCTCTTTCAGAACGTTAATACAACTTCGACATCCCTGAAGACAGTGTGTCTGATCGAGGACCCCAGTTTATATCCAGAGTGTGGCAAGCTTTCTTTAACCCTCTGGGGTCGGCAAACGCACCCCCGCGTTTTGCTGGATTTTCTTCACATTGTAGCACAATAAACTTAAATTACTCCGTCATTTATGGTCATACAGAAAAAAGAAATATAAAAAAATATCTGTGATATTTCTACTTTTGTATGTGTCCACTTACAATCAAATCAAAACATTGTGCTTTTGTAAAATAAAGAAAATAAACAGGGTGTGCTTTCTGCCTCTCCGTCGCGGTGAACTTTTTTTTCTTGAGCACGTCTATAAACTGAAACAAAACTCAGCGAATACTTGTCACACATTTATGAGCCATATACCTTTATAAACATTTAAGTGTGTACTTTTAAATTATCGGATTCAAACTGAAAACAAATATTCTCTGTTTAAGTAATTTGTATAAAACCAACAGGATGTCCAGTATCTCAAATGCTTGCTAATTATTTTTAATTCGACCACGCCCACTCGCGCAAAAGAGATTCACATGCAAATCTCCACATGGAACGCGATCGCGCTCGTTACCTCAAAAACAAAGCACCAAAACACTTCACAAGTCTCTGCTTTTCGTCGAGTTTGAAAGACGCGCCGTGAGCTTACATTGGATTTACCTCAGAAGAAGAACGCGATTTGAAGACAAGAAAGATGTAAGGTAAGAAATTCTTACTTATTAGTTAATGTTATTGTTGCATAAACTTCACATTGCAGTTGAAGTGTTGCTAGATATAAGGTGAATATTATAATATTTAGACCCGTGTTTACTGTTACTGTGTTTGTGGATATCTGCTTAAACGTAGATATGTATAATATGGTAACCATAATGTTTCATATTTTGGAGCATGTTGTGCGTTTGAATGTATCATATTTTGGAGCGCGATCGCGTTTGAAAAGCAAAACGCACCAAACATTAGGCTTTATGTTTTTACTATTATCTCATTTCATATCATCATAACGAATGGAAACATTTGAAGTAACATATGATAATTACTATATTTTTCTCTAGCGTAGTTGTTACTGAAATCTTTTGGAAGATTTATAGGCTGCTATAGGCTATTGTTGTTATTATTATTTTATGCAGCACTGTGTAGCCTATGCCTACAAGGCACAACAAACCTGGTGTTCATTATATTATATATTGTTGGAAACATTTGTGTGTGTGTGTGTATTCTGTGAATTTTAAAAAGCAATTTTAACCAGAAAAATCTAAAATTTATACCCAAAATCGTGCAGGCCTAGTTTCTCTTGATACCAGTATGTTCACTTTTTTTCTTTTCTTTCAGGGACCAGATGCCACTGAGTCCTGCTGACTTCAACATTCACATGAGTCTCTGTATATGAACATGGTAAAGTGAAAATCAAACACCTTGGAAATGAAAGGTATGTACAATGTTTTTAGGAATGGCACAAAGGTTTCTGTCTTTGGATCATTGTTTTCAATGTGCTCTTTTGTCATTTGTTGTGTATCTTTGGATTATGTTGTGTTGTAAATAAATCCAAACAATCTAAAAGCCATTTTTTTTAAATCTCCTCATTCTTTGTGCAAGGTTGCTCAGAATGACAGGGCCTGATCGCTCCTAATAGGGCCGTTAGGGGAGGGTCTTTGTCTTTCTCAGGTGTGAAATACATACATATTAATGAGATGATCACGCCTCTTACACAAAACACGTCTTCGAAATTTTAAATCAATATATTGTCTTATCTGAATGAGCAGTCAGGATGATTTTCACATAGTTTTGGAGCAAATATTCTAGGCTACGTGATACAATTTCCAAAAGTCTTGTAAAGAAATAATCAGTATGGGTTTCATGGCCTTATTTCAGTGACAATTTTTTTTTTTTGTATTTTCACAAACCACACATAAATGTCATTATCTCAAAACTACAAACTTTTACATACATGCTGCTGATATATTATTGTAGCAGAGTTTTTGCAATATCATGCACTGACCGTTCTAATCACACCGGTGTGATCGTACACTTCAGGGACCAGCCTAGACTGATCACACCGGTGTGATCGCACGTGCGAAAGGGTTAAATGTTTAGCTAGCTAAGTTACTGCATTTTTCTACAATTGATTATCCTGTGCAGTGTTGCCATATTGGGTGGGTTTCCGTCCAATTGACCCTTCGCAAAACCACGCCCCGAACACACAGATTGGCTACTGACCAATGTCAGTCTTAGATTGAACTCTACGTTTAGCTAGCTACACAGAGGCTGCGTGGTCTGTAAACAACAGAAGCCGGTTCTCGGCCCTCAAGCGGGAAATTAGCTAACGTTAGTTCGAAATTCCATGGGACTACCGCTCCTTTCCAGCTTCATGGATTTGCGCTCTGGCCTGAGCAGGAATGGATGGACATGATGCGCTACGTTCAAACCTCGAAGTGTTGGGGAGGAGGTTTCATTCATCCATGTATTAGCCGGCTAACATCGTTAGTTCTTCTTGAAGTTTTAACATTTAACAGTTTTCTACAGTATGGTGCTTTGGCACTGTTCGGTTGAGCTGGTGTTGCAGGGACTGTTACATGTGCAGTCGACATTGTTGAGGGTTTTATGCTGAGTATTTTCGTGGTGTTGACTGGCCTACGCTATGCCCATTTTTGATGCGCCGTTATTCAATATTTGTCCCGTCCTGCTGTAATGTTTTTTCATCTGATCTTTTGTCCCCACCACTTTTCAACACAAACTGACGCCCCTGGGTAGAACAATTCTCCCAAATACTATCGATAGATTCACAAATAGCCTGCGTGATCTGTCTCAGCTTCTCAGTGTACCCAAACACACAAATGAACTAGAGGAAATGACAAGCAGTATTTGCACCATTTTCTCTAGCACATTAGAAACTGTAGCACCGATCAGATTAAATATTAAATATTAATATATTAGTACAACAATATTACTAACGCTATCAAGAGAGAAACTCGTAATCTAGAGTGCAAATGGAAAAAAACTAACCTAGAGGTCTTTAGGATCACGTGGAAAGACAGCACTTCCCATTATAAAAAGGCTTTTAAAAGCAGCCAGGGCCGAGCATCTCCGCAAACTAATAGAAAATAACCAAAACAATAAAAATAAATATTTAGTACAGTGGCGAGATTAACAAATAAACAGAAATCACCTGAACAAATTATTCCATTACAGTTTAGTAGTAACGACTTTATGAATTTCTTCAATGAGAAAATCAAATGCATCAGAAATACAATTGTAAATGTACTACCTTTAACAGCGTCTTATGATTCAGTCTCAATTATCGCCCCTCAAGAAAGATTGCACTGCTTTACAACCATAGGACAGGAAGAGCTAAATAAACTAATCTCTGGATCTAAACCAACAACATGTTTATTAGATCCAATACCCACTAAATTACTGAGAGAGTTGTTACCTGTAGCAGAAGAGCCTCTTCTCAATATTATCAACTCATCTTTATCTCTGGGTTATGTTCCGAGATCATTCAAGCTGGCAGTTATTAAGCTTCTCATAAAGAAATCACAATTGGATCCAAATCAATTAACAAATTACAGACCCATTTCAAATCTTCCATTTATGTCTAAAATACTGGAAAAAATTAGGCTCTTTTTTTGCAAAATAATGATATATTTGAAAAATTTCAGTCTGGATTTAGGGCCCATCGCATCGAAACTGCACTCGTTAAAATTACAAATGACTTGCTTTTGGCTTCTGACCAAGGCTATATCTCTATACTAGTTTGACTTGATCTTAGCGCTGCGTTCGACATTATAGATCATAAAATACTCTTAGATCGACTACAAAATTATACTAGTGTTCAGGGACAGGCATTACGGTGGTTTAGATCGTTTCTATCAGACCATTACCATTTTGTGTACTTAAAGGTATTGCGGAGGATTCTAATTTATTGTTATTATTATTTTATGCAGCACTGCGTAGCCTATGCCTACAAGGCCTATATTCATGTTCATTATATATTGTTGGAAACGTGTGTGTGTGTGTGTGTGTGTATTCTGTGAATTTTAAAAAGAAATTTTAACCAGAAAAATCTAAAATCTATTCCCAAAATCGTGCAGCCCTATAGTTTGTCTTGATATCAGTATGTTCACAGTTTTTTTCTTTTTTTCTTTCTTTCAGGGACCAGATGCAACTGAGTCCTGCTGACTTCAACATTCACATGAGTCTCTGTACATGAACATGGTAAAGTGAAAATCAAACACCTTGGAAATGAAAGGTATGTTTTTAGGAATGGCACAAAGGTCTCTGTCTTTGGATCATTGTTTTCAATGTGCTCTTTTGTCATTTGTATTTTTGGATTGTGTTGTGTTGTAAATAAATCCAAACAATCTAAAAGCCATTCTTTTTTAAATCTCCTCATTCTTTGTGCAAGGTTGCTCTGAATGACAGGGCCTGATCGCTCCTAATAGGGCAGTTAGGGGAGTACCTTTGTCTTTCTCAGGTGTTAAAGGCTTACATATTCATGAGATGATCACGCCCCTTCGCATATGGCTTTGTCACACAAAACACGTCTTAGAAATTTTAAATCAATATATTGTCTTATCTGAATGAGCAGTCAGGGTGATTTTCACATAGTTTTGGAGCAAATATTCTAGGCTATGTCATACAATTTTCAAAAGTCTTGTGAAGAAATAATCAGTATGGGTTTCATGGCCTTATTTCAGTGAGAATTTTTTTTTGTATTTTCACAAACCACGCATAAATGTCATTATCTCAAAACTACAAACTTTTACATACATGCTGCTGATATATTATTGTAGCAGAGTTTGTGCTGAATACAGTGTAATTAGACTTTAGCCATGAAAATGTCACTAGTAACAGAAAAAAACACAAATGTCAGAGCATGTCAGACCACCTCCAGGGCCCAGAAAACAGCTCAGACCTCAGAGGGTTAAATGAGGAAAAGATAATGAGTTAAAAAATTATAATGTCTTAAATGAGTATCGAAGATAATGTCAGTAAATTACGGAGTGCCGCAAGGATCTGTGTTTGGCCTTCTGTTATTTTCAATATATATGCTGCCACTTGGTAATATTTTATAAGAAAACATGGAATTAATTTCCACCGTTATGTCCGATACCGAACTTCATCCTCTACAGTTAAAGACCTGGGCGTTATATTAGAAAGCAACTTGTCTTTCAAAAATCATATTTCAAATGTTACAAAAACAGCCTTCTTCCACCTCAGAAACATCACTCAGCTACGAAACATGCTCTCTGTTTCTGATGCAGAAAAGATAGTTCATGCTTTCATGACCTTTAGACTAGATTACTGTCAAGTCAAGTCAAGTTTATTTGTATAGCGCTTTTCACAATACAGATTGTATCAAAGCAGCTTCACAGTATGGTAACCATAATGTTTCATATTTTGGAGCATGTTGTGCGTTTGAATGTATCATATTTTGGAGCGCGATCGCGTTTGAAAAGCAAAACGCACCAAACATTAGGCTTTATGTTTTTACTATTATCTCATTTCATATCATCATAACGAATGGAAACATTTGAAGTAACATATGATAATTACTATATTTTTCTCTAGCGTAGTTGTTACTGAAATCTTTTGGAAGATTTATAGGCTGCTATAGGCTATTGTTGTTATTATTATTTTATGCAGCACTGTGTAGCCTATGCCTACAAGGCACAACAAACCTGGTGTTCATTATATTATATATTGTTGGAAACATTTGTGTGTGTGTGTGTATTCTGTGAATTTTAAAAAGCAATTTTAACCAGAAAAATCTAAAATTTATACCCAAAATCGTGCAGGCCTAGTTTCTCTTGATACCAGTATGTTCACTTTTTTTCTTTTCTTTCAGGGACCAGATGCCACTGAGTCCTGCTGACTTCAACATTCACATGAGTCTCTGTATATGAACATGGTAAAGTAAAAATCAAACACCTTGGAAATGAAAGGTATGTACAATGTTTTTAGGAATGGCACAAAGGTTTCTGTCTTTGGATCATTGTTTTCAATGTGCTCTTTTGTCATTTGTTGTGTATCTTTGGATTATGTTGTGTTGTAAATAAATCCAAACAATCTAAAAGCCATTTTTTTTTAAATCTCCTCATTCTTTGTGCAAGGTTGCTCAGAATGACAGGGCCTGATCGCTCCTAATAGGGCCGTTAGGGGAGGGTCTTTGTCTTTCTCAGGTGTGAAATACATACATATTAATGAGATGATCACGCCTCTTCGCATAAAGCTTTTTCACACAAAACACGTCTTCGAAATTTTAAATCAATATATTGTCTTATCTGAATGAGCAGTCAGGATGATTTTCACATAGTTTTGGAGCAAATATTCTAGGCTACGTGATACAATTTTCAAAAGTCTTGTAAAGAAATAATCAGTATGGGTTTCATGGCCTTATTTCAGTGACAATTTTTTTTTTTGTATTTTCACAAACCACACATAAATGTCATTATCTCAAAACTACAAACTTTTACATACATGCTGCTGATATATTATTGTAGCAGAGTTTGTGCAATATCATGCACTGACCGTTCTAATCACACCGGTGTGATCGTACACTTCAGGGACCAGCCTAGACTGATCACACCGGTGTGATCGCACGTGCGAAAGGGTTAAATGTTTAGCTAGCTAAGTTACTGCATTTTTCTACAATTGATTATCCTGTGCAGTGTTGCCATATTGGGTGGGTTTCCGTCCAATTGACCCTTCGCAAAACCACGCCCCGAACACGCAGATTGGCTACTGACCAATGTCAGTCTTATATTGAACTCTACGTTTAGCTAGCTACACAGAGGCTGCGTGGTCTGTAAACAACAGAAGCCGGTTCTCGGCCCTCAAGCGGGAAATTAGCTAACGTTAGTTCGAAATTCCATGGGACTACCGCTCCTTTCCAGCTTCATGGATTTGCGCTCTGGCCTGAGCAGGAATGGATGGACATGATGCGCTACGTTCAAACCTCGAAGTGTTGGGGAGGAGGTTTCATTCATCCATGTATTAGCCGGCTAACATCGTTAGTTCTTCTTGAAGTTTTAACATTTAACAGTTTTCTACAGTATGGTGCTTTGGCACTGTTCGGTTGAGCTGGTGTTGCAGGGACTGTTACATGTGCAGTCGACATTGTTGAGGGTTTTATGCTGAGTATTTTCGTGGTGTTGACTGGCCTACGCTATGCCCATTTTTGATGCGCCGTTATTCAATATTTGTCCCGTCCTGCTGTAATGTTTTTTCATCTGATCTTTTGTCCCCACCACTTTTCAACACAAACTGACGCCCCTAGGTAGAACAATTCTCCCAAATACTATCGATAGATTCACAAATAGCCTGCGTGATCTGTCTCAGCTTCTCAGTGTACCCAAACACACAAATGAACTAGAGGAAATGACAAGCAGTATTTGCACCATTTTCTCTAGTACATTAGAAACTGTAGCACCGATCAGATTAAATATTAAATATTAATATATTAGTACAACAATATTACTAACGCTATCAAGAGAGAAACTCGTAATCTAGAGTGCAAATGGAAAAAAACTAACCTAGAGGTCTTTAGGATCACGTGGAAAGACAGCACTTCCCATTATAAAAAGGCTTTTAAAAGCAGCCAGGGCCGAGCATCTCCGCAAACTAATAGAAAATAACCAAAACAATAAAAATAAATATTTAGTACAGTGGCGAGATTAACAAATAAACAGAAATCACCTGAACAAATTATTCCATTACAGTTTAGTAGTAACGACTTTATGAATTTCTTCAATGAGAAAATCAAATGCATCAGAAATACAATTGTAAATGTACTACCTTTAACAGCGTCTTATGATTCAGTCTCAATTATCGCCCCTCAAGAAAGATTGCACTGCTTTACAACCATAGGACAGGAAGAGCTAAATAAACTAATCTCTGGATCTAAACCAACAACATGTTTATTAGATCCAATACCCACTAAATTACTGAGAGAGTTGTTACCTGTAGCAGAAGAGCCTCTTCTCAATATTATCAACTCATCTTTATCTCTGGGTTATGTTCCGAGATCATTCAAGCTGGCAGTTATTAAGCTTCTCATAAAGAAATCACAATTGGATCCAAATCAATTAACAAATTACAGACCCATTTCAAATCTTCCATTTATGTCTAAAATACTGGAAAAAATTAGGCTCTTTTTTTGCAAAATAATGATATATTTGAAAAATTTCAGTCTGGATTTAGGGCCCATCGCATCGAAACTGCACTCGTTAAAATTACAAATGACTTGCTTTTGGCTTCTGACCAAGGCTATATCTCTATACTAGTTTGACTTGATCTTAGCGCTGCGTTCGACATTATAGATCATAAAATACTCTTAGATCGACTACAAAATTATACTAGTGTTCAGGGACAGGCATTACGGTGGTTTAGATCGTTTCTATCAGACCATTACCATTTTGTGTACTTAAAGGTATTGCGGAGGATTCTAATTTATTGTTATTATTATTTTATGCAGCACTGCGTAGCCTATGCCTACAAGGCCTATATTCATGTTCATTATATATTGTTGGAAACGTGTGTGTGTGTGTATTCTGTGAATTTTAAAAAGAAATTTTTAACCAGAAAAATCTAAAATCTATTCCCAAAATCGTGCAGCCCTATAGTTTCTCTTGATATCAGTATGTTCACAGTTTTTTTCTTTTTTTCTTTCTTTCAGGGACCAGATGCAACTGAGTCCTGCTGACTTCAACATTCACATGAGTCTCTGTACATGAACATGGTAAAGTGAAAATCAAACACCTTGGAAATGAAAGGTATGTTTTTAGGAATGGCACAAAGGTCTCTGTCTTTGGATCATTGTTTTCAATGTGCTCTTTTGTCATTTGTATTTTTGGATTGTGTTGTGTTGTAAATAAATCCAAACAATCTAAAAGCCATTCTTTTTTAAATCTCCTCATTCTTTGTGCAAGGTTGCTCTGAATGACAGGGCCTGATCGCTCCTAATAGGGCAGTTAGGGGAGTGTCTTTGTCTTTCTCAGGTGTTAAAAGCTTACATATTCATGAGATGATCACGCCCCTTCGCATATGGCTTTGTCACACAAAACACGTCTTAGAAATTTTAAATCAATATATTGTCTTATCTGAATGAGCAGTCAGGGTGATTTTCACATAGTTTTGGAGCAAATATTCTAGGCTATGTCATACAATTTTCAAAAGTCTTGTGAAGAAATAATCAGTATGGGTTTCATGGCCTTATTTCAGTGAGAATTTTTTTTTGTATTTTCACAAACCACGCATAAATGTCATTATCTCAAAACTACAAACTTTTACATACATGCTGCTGATATATTATTGTAGCAGAGTTTGTGCTGAATACAGTGTAATTAGACTTTAGCCATGAAAATGTCACTAGTAACAGAAAAAAACACAAATGTCAGAGCATGTCAGACCACCTCCAGGGCCCAGAAAACAGCTCAGACCTCAGAGGGTTAAATGAGGAAAAGTTAATGAGTTAAAAAATTATAATGTCTTAAATGAGTATCGAAGATAATGTCAGTAAATTACGGAGTGCCGCAAGGATCTGTGTTTGGCCTTCTGTTATTTTCAATATATATGCTGCCACTTGGTAATATTTTATAAGAAAACATGGAATTAATTTCCACCGTTATGTCCGATACCGAACTTCATCCTCTACAGTTAAAGACCTGGGCGTTATATTAGAAAGCAACTTGTCTTTCAAAAATCATATTTCAAATGTTACAAAAACAGCCTTCTTCCACCTCAGAAACATCACTCAGCTACGAAACATGCTCTCTGTTTCTGATGCAGAAAAGATAGTTCATGCTTTCATGACCTTTAGACTAGATTACTGTCAAGTCAAGTCAAGTTTATTTGTATAGCGCTTTTCACAATACAGATTGTATCAAAGCAGCTTCACAGTATTAAATTAAAATAATACAACAAAGTTTGTTTCAAGAGGAATTTATTGATTGATAAAATTAAATTAAATATCCCCAAAATATATATATATAAAAATACATACTGTAATGCATTACTAGCTGGTTGTCCTGCATCCTCAATAAACAAGCTACAATTAGTCCAAAATGCAGCTGCTAGAGTTCTTACTGTGATGTAGAGCCAGAGACGTTCGGATCCATTTGCAGTATATTTATTAAGAATGGTCAAACAGGCAGTGGTCAGAGTACAGTGTAGACAATGTCGCAGGAAATCCAAGAACATAAACAATACCAGGCAGATGTCGAGGCAGGCAGCAATATCCAGAATCATAAACGGTAACAGGCAAAAGGTCAGGGCAGGCAGCAGACGAAGAAACAGGAGTCGATAAACAGTCACAGGTCAATACACGGAGAATCAATAACAAAGAGTAAATGCTTGGTAATGTTAGCCGGGGCAGAACAAGACTTCGCAGTGTGTGAGAGTCAGAAGGCAGTTTATATGGAGAGGAGAATTGGGAACACCTGTGCGTGTGATTAGACCTAGGTACGGGGCTTATGGGAAATGAAGTTCAATACTCCGGTGAAGGTGTTCTTTGATGAGTGGAGAGAGCCACAGAGGTGCGATCTATGACAGAGCCCCCCTCCTGCGAGCGGCTCCTGAAGCGAGGGCCAGTGCGACGCCGAGGTCTTCCACGGGGTCTGGGGGCAGGTCTCGTAGGGTGGTTTTGATGAAACTCGGTGGTAAGTGCGGGATCCAGTATGTCCTGTGATCTCACCCAGGATCTTTCCTCTGGACCATACCCCTCCCAGTCGATCAGGTACTGTAACTCCCTGCCTCGGCGTCTGGAATCGAGAATCTCCTTTACTCGGTAAGCCTCCTCGCCCTCGACGATGATTGGAGGGGAGCTCTCCTCCGCAGCCTCATCCTGGTCCCTCTCTCCACTCGGAACACCGGCAGGTTTGAGCAATGAAACATGAAAAGTGGGAGATGTGCGATAAGTGGAAAGTAATGCTAGACGGTATGACACTGGTGTTATTTGTCTAAGAATCTTAAATGGACCCACGTACCTAGGACTTAGTTTCTTGCTGGGAAGTCGAAGACGGAGGTCCCTGGATGACAGCCACACCCACTGTCCCGGAACGTATTCAGGTCCCCTTCTCCGGTGACGATCAGCCTGTTCTCTGACTCTGCGAACCGCTCGTTGAAGGTGTACGTGAGGACGTTGAAGGACTTGCGTTTGATGAAACTCACATTTCTGTAGTTTGGCGTACAGTTGGTTCTCAATGAGACGTTGAAGAACTGCTCTTACATCTTTCACGTGATCTTCAAAAGTTTCTGAATAGATAAGGATATCATCAATGTAGACAATGACGTTCTGATTGAGCATGTCTCGGAAGACCTCGTTGACAAAGGACTGGAATACAGAAGGACTGTTGGCGAGCCCGAACGGCATTACGTGATATTCATAGTGCCCTGTTGTGGTTGAGAAAGCTGTTTTCCACTCGTCTCCCTCTCTGATCCGAATGAGATTGTAGGCGTTTCGCAAATCCAACTTTGTGAAGTACCTCGCGGTACGGAGCTGTTCGAGGGCTGCTGGAACTAAAGGCAGTGGATAGCGAAACTTAACCGTGATCTCGTTGAGGCTGCGGTAATCGATACAAGGACGCAGCCCTCCATCCTTTTTCTTCACGAAGAAGAATCCAGCTGAAGCGGGGGAAGTGGATGGCTTTATGAATCCCCTAGAAAGCTGTTCCTCTATGTAAGTTCTCATGGCTTCGGATTCAGGCTGTGAGAGAGGAAAAATTCTTCCCCGTGTGGGCATGGCTCCTGGGATGAGATCAATAGCACAGTCACCGGATCGATGAGGAGGAAGTTGATTGGCCCGGTTCTCACTGAATGCTAGAGAGAGATCGTGATATTGAACAGGAATTTTCTGAAGATCGGGATTCTCAGAGTGGGTGGTGATGGGAGTGATCTTGGTGAGAGAGTGCAGACATTCTTCTTGACAAGCTTTGGACCATTGGGTTATCTGTTTCTCGGTCCATGAAATCGTGGGATTGTGCTTCTCCAGCCAGGGTAAACCGAGAATGATGGGATGTCGTGGGGATTCAATGGTGAACAGTTGAATGAGTTCAGAATGAAGAGTGCTTGTACATAAGGTGATTTCTTGAGAGATGTAGTGGATCTTGCCGGTACCCAAAGGGCGTCCGTCTAACGCTGCCACTGCCACCCGGGATTTACATGGAAGAAGAGAAAGGTGATGAGTTTTAGCGAAGGTCAGATCAATGAAATTTCCAGCAGCTCCAGAGTCTATTAAAGCGGTGGTATTAACTATTTCATTGCCAAAACGCAGAGTGACCGCTAGTTCAAAGGATTTAGAAGAGCAGAGATGGGAACTCACCGCAGCAGAATCTCGGGAGATTGGACGATTAGGACAGGTCGCCCTCATGTGGCCGGATTGTCCACAGTACAAGCATAGACGATTGCGCAATCTTCTCTCTCTCTCTTCTGGCGTTAGGCGAGTGTAGCCGACCTGCATGGGTTCAGATTCTTGGTTGGTGGATGGATCTTCAGTGATTCGGTGCATTTGGGGCACTCGCCGAGCTCGCATCAGATTGTCAAGACGAATGGCCAGATCCATGAGCTGATTGAGTGATTTCCCTTCATCCCGACATGCCAGTTCCCCTTGCAGATTAGTATTGAGACCTTTGCGATAAAGTAACTTCAGTGGATCATCTTTCCAACCAGTTTGTGCTGCTAGAGTGCGGAAAGAGAGGGTGTAATCTGCGGCCGACGATCCGCCCTGACGTAGAGACAGTAGTAGTTCGCCCGGATCTTTTCCACCAGCGGGATGTTCGAACACCTCTCTAAACTGCTTAAGGAAACTGTCATACGAAGGAAATGATAGTTGACCACCCTGCCATAGCGCCGTCGCCCACTCCAGAGCCCTTCCGGTCAGCAGTGAGCAGATGAATGAAACTCGGCTGTCGTCAGTCTGGTAAAACTGTGGTTGCTGATTGATAAATAATGAGCATTGCAACAGAAATCCTTTACACAGTGCAGAGGAACCATCATATTTATCAGGGAGGGACAGACGAGGATTACTAGATGGGGTACTAACAGTCTGGGTTGGCTGAACCAGAGCGACCGCTGCAGGAGCTGATGCGGCGGCTTGTGTGGTGAGTGCTTGCATGGATTTTACAAGCTCCTCTGTAAGCGCGGTCAACTTGACGAGTTGTTGCTGGTGGGCAGCCAGCACAGATGCTTGAGATGTTACTTCAGTGGTCAAACGATACATAGCTGCTGGATCCTGTGTAGGCGAAGTCTTCTGTGATGTAGAGCCAGAGACGTTCGGATCCATTTGCAGTATATTTATTAAGAATGGTCAAACAGGCAGTGGTCAGAGTACAGTGTAGACAATGTCGCAGGAAATCCAAGAACATAAACAATACCAGGCAGATGTCGAGGCAGGCAGCAATATCCAGAATCATAAACGGTAACAGGCAAAAGGTCAGGGCAGGCAGCAGACGAAGAAACAGGAGTCGATAAACAGTCACAGGTCAATACACGGAGAATCAATAACAAAGAGTAAATGCTTGGTAATGTTAGCCGGGGCAGAACAAGACTTCGCAGTGTGTGAGAGTCAGAAGGCAGTTTATATGGAGAGGAGAATTGGGAACACCTGTGCGTGTGATTAGACCTAGGTACAGGGCTTATGGGAAATGAAGTTCAATACTCCGGTGAATGTGTTCTTTGATGAGTGGAGAGAGCCACAGAGGTGCGATCTATGACACTTACAAGTTCAAGAAAATATGATTATATACAGTGCCGGCCTGAGCCTTTTGGGGGCCCTAAGCAGCCCCCTCCCACCACGCAGAGTCACCTGTGCTTGACGATTATTGACACAATGTCACGCTATAATGTTACATTATAAATTAATACAATGAGGTTATGTATTAATACAAAATAAATACTTAATAAAAAATAAATAGCCTACTTAAAAAAGTTTTAACTTTTTCTTTACTCTTTTACTAACTCTTTGAAACTTCTGAAAACAAACTGTCACAAAACATATATAAAAAAAATATTTGCAAAATATCCTCCAAC
Organism: Leuciscus idus; assembly: GCA_021554675.1. NCBI lineage: Eukaryota > Metazoa > Chordata > Actinopteri > Cypriniformes > Leuciscidae > Leuciscus > Leuciscus idus. The sequence goes on along the minus strand of CM038633.1, from coordinate 5,219,064 downwards.
GTTTTGCAACACTTTGCAGTTTGAATGATGTCTTGTATGAACGTGACGGAGTATGTTTTTATGTTTCCACTGTTCGATCGCGCCCGCGCCTCTCTCACACACACAAACACACACACACACAACATATTCCAGCATTGTAATCTTCCACTGTGATGTTTCCAAGCACATTTTTGCACGTGTGAAGAGGATGATTTTTTCTGTCGATATTGGAACATTAGTGAAGTACAAAGCCTATGATAAAGAATAGTTTACCATCCAAATCCATCGCGAATGTTGAAACATTTTGATTCTAATGAGAGAGATACGTGAGCCCAACGCCGCTTACTTTCACTTTTGCTTTAAATTATTTCGTTTTGGCTTGTTTATAGTTAATTTTTTTATTCTTGTTCTGTTCTGAATATCATTACATTTAAAGGATAAATCATTGATCAAATAAAAATTTTGTGACATGGCTTAACATTACCGTGACTGCGCACAAATTGTCTATGCACGCGAGGTTATGCGCATAACTCAAACACTGGCAGACACAGCAGCAGTTGTAGGCAGGTATATTGATCATGAAATCAGAATTTTCTTGTCTTGAATTTTAATCCTTTCATTTATTTATGTCACTTGTTTAAGTTAATTAATATGTAAAAAAAAAAAAAAAACTCGATTGGGGGCCCCCTAGTGGCGAGGGGGGCCCCAAGCAGCCGCTTAATTCGCTTATGCCTCGGGCCGGCCCTGATTATATAACACCTAATTTATTATCTCTACACTGGTTACCTATTAAGTTCCGTATCAATTACAAAGTATTGCTACTGACCTATAATTAAGGCCCTAAATGGGTTAGCTCCTGTGTATTTAACAAATTTTCTATCGCCTTACAATCCATCACACACTCTAAAAAGTTTAACTCTGATTTACTGAATTTTTTTGATGAAAAATGTTTACACTTAAAAACATTGATTCAATTTTAAAGCAGTGAAATCAATTACATACACTGTAAATGTTAAGTAAAAAAATTAACTATAGATCTGAGTAACTGCATTTGGCAGGCTACATTAACAAATACAATTGAGTAGAAATAAATGGGGGAAAACATTTAAAAACCAATATTTATCAGTAATATTAACTGTTTTTATTTATGAGTAATATTAACTTTTATATTTCCTCTAAACCTTTGTTAAAATATTCCATACAACCACATGTATACATGACATTGGCCTTTATTGTTGATGAGTACATCAACATATTCACAAACCGAATGGACAATAGTCTAAAGAGTGGGTTGTTACTAAATGACATAAGTGATCATTTGCCGGTTTTTGTGATGTGTGTTTGGGATCATGTGAAGTATAAGGAAGTTAATGAGATTAGTTACAGGAGAATTAGAACTGTTGAATCAATAAATACACTCAGAAGCGAATTACTTGCATATAATTGGAAAAAATTGTATGATGAGACTGATACCAATAATGCATACGCAACATTTCTGTCCACTTTTAAATCATTATATGATGAACACTGTCCTTTAAAACAATTTACCATAAAGCATAAATTTAAAGAGAGACCATGGATGACAAAAGGATTAAAAAATGCTTGCAAAAAAAAGAACACCTTGTATAAAGAATTTATAAAACACAGAACTGCAGAAGCTGATAATAAATACAAAAGATATAAAAATAAATTAACCAGTATCATGAGGATGAATAAGAAAGATTATTATAATAAAATATTAAATGATAATAAAAATGATATCAAGGGTATATGGAAAGTGCTAAATAATATTATAAGGAATGGACCAATGAATAAAAAATACCCTCAGTATTTTATAGATAATGAGAGGACTTTAAGCAACATGAAAGATGTGGTCAATGCGTTTCTTTGTAAGTGTGGGAGCAAAGCTGGCTGATGTAATTAAAAATCCACACACTGAAGGTAAGGTGAAGGCAGTGGATTATTTAGACAGTAACCCTAACTCTATGTTTTTGAAACCAGCTGAGGAAATTGAGATTATTGAAATTGTAAACAAATGTAAGAATAAAAAGTCAACAGACGTGAATGATATTGATATGTTTTTAATTAAGGATGTTATTGGTGCAATTGTTAAACCATTAACTCATATTTATAATTTGTCTTTCAAAACAGGTGTATTCCCAAGCAATATGAAAATTGCTAAAATCATTCCACTATATAAATCTGGAGAGAGAAATCAATTCACGAATTATAGGCCATTGTCTTTACTCTCTCAGTTCTCTAAAATATTAGAAAAATTGTATGTAATTAGAATGGATAATTTTATTGAGAAGCATCAATTATTGGTTGATAGTCAGTATGGATTTAGGTCAAACAGATCTACATCAATGGCATTAATGGAGTTAATTGAAAACATTACCAGTGCTATAGATAACAAACAATATGCAGTGGGAGTATTTATTGATTTAAAAAAAAGCTTTCGATACAATCGATCATCGTTTGTTAATCAATAAATTGGAAAAGTATGGTATCAGAGGAGTTGCATTAGATTGGATGAAAAGTTACATAACTAACAGACTACAATTTGTTCAAATGGGGGAGTACAGATCGGAGTGCTTGGGTATCACCTGTGGAGTACCACAGGGGTCAATATTGGGTCCAAAATTATTTATTATATACATAAATTACATATGTAGGGTGACTAACCTCTTAAAATTTGTGATTTTTGCTGATGATACTAATATATTCTTTTCAGTGGAAAATCTGAAGCAGCTTTTGGAGGTGGTCACATCAGAAGTTAATAAGTTAAAAATATGGTTTGACTTAAATAAATTGTCGTTAAATCTAGATAAAACAAAATTTATGCTGTTTGGTAATCGTAAAACCGACACACAAGTAAAAGTTATGATTAATAATGTTAAAATAGAAAGAGTGTATGAAAATAAATTTTTGGGTGTGATTCTTGATCATAAAATTTTTTGGAAACCCCATATCAAATATGTTAGAACAAAAGTAGCGCAGAGTACTGGAGTAATGGGGAAAGCAAGGCATGTATTGAGTAAAAAAGCACTTTTTATTTTGTATTGTTCACTTGCCTTATTTAAATTATTGTGTTGAAGTATGGGGCAACACCTACAAAACCACCTTACAAACATTAAGCACAATACAAAAAAGAGCAATTAGGATAGTAAATAAGGTAGGATATCATGAGCATACTAATTTACTATATTTAAAATTGCACACTCTAAAGTTTAATGATCTTGTTAAATTTAAGACCGCTCAATTAATTTATAAAGCAATAAATAAACAGTTGCCTGGAAACATACAACAGTTATTTACAGATAGGGTTGGGGGTTATAACTTGAGAGGGGATTTAAATTTGAGTCAACATAGGACTCGGACAAAACTCAAAAGTATGTGTATTTCGATTTGTGGGGTGCTTTTGTGGAATGGTCCGAGCAGTTCGATCAAACAAAGTGTTAATATGTTGCAATTTAAAAAAAGGTACAAAAGTTTTATTTTTGATAAGTACAGAAGTGGAGAGGGCGAATGATAATTCATTATGGTTGTAAATGCTGCTTGATAATGGTTTTTGTTTATGCTTTTTTTCTTTGTCTTAATATTAAGATAAAGCATTATTTTAATTTAGTAGTTTTTTTTTTTGTTTTGTTTTTGTATTATTTAAAACGTTATGTTTGATTTATCTTGTTCGATTGTGAATTGGTTTGGGTAGTTACTGGGGGTAGGTCTTGATAAGCTTCTACCTATCCCTTTTCGAACAGGTTGATTATTAAGCTAAAAAAAAAAATATTTCATACGCATTGCTGTCTTGTTTAATTTTATTATTATTTTATTAATTGTTCGAAATAAAGATTTCATTCATTCATTCATTCATTCAGTACAGCAATACAGCATATTTTATACTGTTTTAACATGTATACATACAATATTACCTGCATTTAAAGTGAAGTAAAAATTAAACTATCAAGTATGGGGTTTTTTGTGTGTTTTTTTTGTGTTTTTTTTCTTAATATGTCTTGCCATACTGGGACAAGCTGGGATGATTCAGAGTCAACCACAAACATGGAAAAACTAGAAAAGTAAAGTACATTCTTGACATTTGTTTCTCAACTTATAACTTCCACTCAGTATTTTCAAAGACGTTTCTGATCTTTCAGTGCTGAGAAAGGTGAGAAGTTTCTTTGAAACCCAGGAAAGATGTTTAGGGTGTTGCAAAAGTGATTTCTCTCTCTCTCTCTCTCTCTCTCTCTCTCTCTCTCTCTCTCTCTCTCTCTCTTGAAGGAAAACATGCTTTATTTCTGGAAATGGTAAGGAAAAGACTGCAATCAGAAAGAGAGATAGATTGTATATTATCTTAAAGGGCCGTGTTGGGAAAAAATTGTCTGTTTTGTTTTTTTTTTTGTCTGGGATTTGAAATCTCATACGGTTCCATCATGTTTACCGGATTGGGTGGCCAAATAATCAGAATTCAAATTAAAATAAAGAAAAATTAACATAACAGTTAATAATCACTTCTATTATCTCTGAGTAAATATTCTAGAATAACGTGTAGGAGAGCTCTCTTGCAGTGAGCTAGAGTGTGAGACAGAAAGAGGTTTGAGTCTGAAACAGAGACTGACTAACCAGGAAACATGTCACACTGTTTATTCACTTGGTTGATCAGGAAAGCAAGGGGAAGTTCCTCCTTGTTATCCACAAGAGCACTGTGACCTCTTGGGCCACAGCTGCAAAACTAGATAGCAGACTGTGGTGGTTTCAACAGAAATGTGGCACAAAAATATACTCTATACTTTAAGTTAACACTTAAAGGGTCATGAAACCCCCCTCTTCAGCTCAAGTCTATGGAGTACCAGGAGTGCCACTTAAAAATAAAACGAAGAATCAATTTATCAATATAATAATTAAAACATAAAAATGTATATAAATAAATCACTTTTAATTGGACAAATTAATAGACATTTTTAAAGTTGTTTATTTGATTTGTGTTTTTAAATGTATTTTAATAAAGCCATAAAACAATAAATAAAAAAAAAAGAATTTAAAATGTATGAATAAATAGACAAATTTTTAATTGTTTATTTAATTCATGTTTTTAAACATAGATTAATAAAACAATAAAAAGCACATTTATGAATCATTTTAAATGCACATGTTAAATCGCTTTTAAAAAAAAGCTTTTGGCAAACCTTTTCTCTCTCTATTTGCCAGATGCTTTTCTTTGTCGTTTTGCCAAATGCTTTTATTTATCCATTTGTCAATCAAGTTAAAAAATGCCATTGGATAGTACACACGTAGGAGCAACCAATCAACTTTCACCTCAATTTGAAGCGCCAAACCGTCTCCCACTTGGAAATGTAACACGCACTGTCATTGGACATACGCTATTACATCGGGAGTTTGAAGACAAAAGGGAGTTTGAAGGGAGTTTGAAGGTTCTAGCTAGGGTTTGATGCCTGTTTGAATCCGGATTTTTTGGAATCGATTCCGATTCCGATTCCTGTTTCTGGAATCGAAATAATCGATTCCAAGAATCGATTCCTCACTGTTATTTCCGATTCTTTCTTTTTTTTAATACCAACACCGTGTCTAACATTGTCACGTCTTACCGTGCCACACAGCGAGAAACTCTCTACACCGGGTGTGACAAAGTGACCGTTGCATATCCATTTGTCCTTCCTATTAGACGTATTGGGAGTGCTGCTTGGTCATAAATAGAATGAGGCATTTACTTCTGGGATTTGTCACGTCGTGCTTCATGCGTCAGGTGTAGACAGTAGACACAGTGTAAAGACTAGGAATATGTTCACCATATACATGTATGCGGTAGATTCTATTTACATACATACATACCTACACACACACACACACACACACACACACACACACACACACACACGTATACATACACTTATGTATGTGGATAGATAGATTTTTATTTATTTGTGGTACATATATTTCATCCAGTATCATAAAACTATAGCTAAAATTCCTGTTAAATTCTAAAAGCATTTTGTTCAGGAACAGACTCATGCACACTTTATACATACAAACTTTTTAGGCCTTTACATATATAAACTTTTTTTAGGCATCTACTCTTCACAATTTTAATGACTTCCAGCTGGGAAAATATTAAGTAAATTGCCTGGACGAGAAGTTGTGTTGCATGCTCAGTTAGGGAAGGCCTGATCTTCCTGATGTTGTGCAGTGCAAACCTGCTTGTAATTTGGTCTGTGAAGGTCAGCTGAATCAGATTTAGTCCCTCAGATTCATTGAGGTTTCATTTGATTTATACCATGGCCTGTCTCAATACTAGGGCCTTTACACATATAAACTTTTTTTAGGGCCTTTACACATATAAACTTGTTTTAGGCCTTTACACATATCAACTTTTTTAGGGCCTTTACACATATAAACTTTTTTAGGGCCTTTACACATATAAACTTGTTTTAGGCCTTTACACATATAAACTTTTCTTAGGGCCTTTACACATACAAACTTTTTTTAGGGCCTTTACACATATAAACTTGTTTTAGGCCTTTACACATATAAACTTTTTTAGGGCCTTTACACATACAAACTTTTTTTAGGGCCTTTACACATACAAACTTTTTTAGGGCCTTTACACATACAAACTTTTTTTAGGGCCTTTACACATATAAACTTTTTTAGGGCCTTTACACATATAAACTTGTTTTAGGCCTTTACACATATAAACTTTTTTAGGGCCTTTACACATACAAACTTTTTTTAGGGCCTTTACACATATAAACTTTTTTAGGGCCTTTACACATACAAACTTTTTTTAGGGCCTTTACACATATAAACTTTTTTAGGGCCTTTACACATATAAACTTGTTTTAGGCCTTTACACATATAAACTTTTTTAGGGCCTTTACACATACAAACTTTTTTTAGGGCCTTTACACATACAAACTTTTTTAGGGCCTTTACACATACAAACTTGTTTTAGGCCTTTACACATATAAACTTTTTTAGGGCCTTTACACATACAAACTTGTTTTAGGCCTTTACACATATAAACTTTTTTAGGGCCTTTACACATACAAACTTGTTTTAGGCCTTTACACATATAAACTTTTTTAGGGCCTTTACACATACAAACTTTTTTTAGGGCCTTTACACATACAAACTTTTTTTAGGGCCTTAACACATATAAACTTTTTTAGGGCCTTTACACATACAAACTTTTTTTAGGGCCTTTACACATATAAACTTTTTTAGGGCCTTTACACATACAAACTTTTTTTAGGGCCTTTACACATATAAACTTTTTTAGGGCCTTTACACATATAAACTTGTTTTAGGCCTTTACACATATAAACTTTTTTAGGGCCTTTACACATACAAACTTTTTTTAGGGCCTTTACACATACAAACTTTTTTAGGGCCTTTACACATACAAACTTGTTTTAGGCCTTTACACATATAAACTTTTTTAGGGCCTTTACACATACAAACTTGTTTTAGGCCTTTACACATATAAACTTTTTTAGGGCCTTTACACATACAAACTTTTTTTAGGGCCTTTACACATACAAACTTTTTTTAGGGCCTTAACACATATAAACTTTTTTAGGGCCTTTACACATATAAACTTGTTTTAGGCCTTTACACATATAAACTTTTTTAGGGCCTTTACACATACAAACTTTTTTTAGGGCCTTTACACATATAAACTTTTTTTAGGGCCTTTACACATATAAACTTTTTTAGGGCCTTTACTGTACGTTCACACCGCCGCCGACTTGAGCTTCCAAAGTTACCGGAAGTCATTCATTTTCAATGGAAGCTGGCAAGGAGCGTCAAATCCATCGGCGTCGCGTTTTGGGCGTTTTGAGCGTCAACCAGAAAGTTGAAAGTATCTCAACTTTATGGTAATGAGCTATGACGCGGTTCAGCGGCAAGCAGCGGCAAACGCCAGCAACCAATCGGAATATAGACGTCCTTCGCGCTGGCTGATTCCGGAGAAACATACGATGTAAACTTTCGTTCCTACCAAAACATTAGTTCCGAGAAAATGGAGGAGAAACTGATAATCGCTGTTGCTGGGTTTCCTCTCATTTATGATATGACGTTATTTCCATATAGGGACCAGTTACAAAAGAGAGAGAGCCCCGGCCGCGCGCGCGCACTCACCTTCATCGTCTTCAAACAATACGTCTTGCTCTCTCTCCCTCGCGCATATTAATCAAAATAGTTTTTTTTCCCAACCAAATCGGTTATAAAAATGCTGTCATTATAAAAGGTTCCTAGTATCAATGTATTGCTTGTTTTTTTTTCTGTTTACATTTCATGGTGTGACACAGACTAGCAGAACGGCCAAAGCGTCAACAAGCTTCCCCGTACTTTTTTGACAAGCGTCCTTGACAGGGCGGCCAGAGCTTCTTTGCAGCTCAAGTTGGCGGCGGTGTGAACGTACAGTTACACATATAAACTTTTTTTGGCCTTTACACATATAAACTTTTTTTGGCCTTTACACATATAAACTTTTTTTTAGCCTTTTACACATATAAACTTTTTTTTTAGGGCCTTTACACATATAACCTTTTTTTAGGGCCTTTACACATATAACCTTTTTTTTAGGGCCTTTACACATACTGTATAACCTTTTTTTAGGGCCTTTACACATATAACCTTTTTTTTAGGGCCTTTACACATATGAACTTTTTTTTAGGGCCTTTACACATATTAACTTTTTTTTAGGGCCTTTACACATATAAACTTTTTTAGGCCTTTACACATATACATTTTTTTTAGGCCTTTACACATAAAAACTTTTTTTTAGGGCCTTTACACATACAAACTTTTTTAGGCCTTTACACACTCATCATAGCTTAGATCAATTACATATTGTAATGCAAAAACATCATCTGTTTCAGCTGAGAGCTCTTCAGGCAAGAACGACGTTTTGAAATAAGCTCGCCAGACGCTTGCTTGGCACAGACGGAATAATATAAAAGCAACTCATGTAAACACCTTAATCAGAATATTGTCTTATTCAGAATAAGGTCAATAATTAGATTACTGCTGCCCATGTAAACGTAGTCACTGATGGCGTCAGTCTCCATACTGTACGTGGTTGTTTTTTAAACAGCAGTGTAAGAAAAATCTTGCCTATTAATCCCTGAATTCAGGAAGGGGAAAAAGAAAAACACATTCTAATTTTCTCATTTATTAACAGTAGGGGTGTGTGAAGAGACACTTAGCTCACAGAACACGAGATTGGGTTCACAAGAACGAGAGAAGCTTTTTGCTGTATTTTTAAGAGATCCTCAATGATAAAATTAATGACTGGAAAAATATTCTGCAGGTACATTTTGAAATGTTATAACTAATCATCTTGTAATGAATTTCATTTCAGTTCTACTTTCTGAGTATGAATTATCAAATGCTTTGAAAGACAATATACAAGCACTGTAAAAGGTTTTGCCACAAACTCAACTGACTGGCTTCACTCCTGTATGATCTCACACGAGTCGCTTCAGACCTTACTGTACATGAATTCTGAGCTTCCAGAACTTCTGATTGAGGCTGCACATGTTTGACCTCCTAAAATTAACTCCTTTCCACAAATTGAACGTACAGTAGAAATAAAAATTCAGTGTTATTCCATTTTTTCTCAGTCTTATTAAATGCAAACAATAAGTGCAACCATAATCAACTCTCTCAATATTCAAAGTGCAAACAGAGACCAGAGCTAAGAGGTGGTTATACATACACAGCCCAGCCTAAGATAGCTTTGATATCAGCAGCTCGTGCTGGATGAGCAGAGCAGACGTTTAAAATAGTTTACAATTGAAGCAACCGTTATCAAACTGAATTAGGTTTTCAATTCTATAAAAAAAGTCTTAATAAAAGAAGAAAAAAAAGGCAGTGCTGCAGTGGACACCGTAATGTAATGTAAATGTAGCAGTGGCATATTCTATGCTAATTTCACGCTTCGTCATGGTGATGTCACGGGACAGCTTTTCACTTGAAGAGAAATCTTGCCACATTTTAATATCGCAAGATCTCATTACACACCCCTAATTAACAGTTTTTCCAAGAATCTGATCACAAAATCTAACCTTCAAATCAAAATCAGACCACACACAACTAGCCCCAGTTTGTTGTATGTGCAGTGAAACAGAAGTCGTTACCTCCGGTTGACATTCTGCATTAAGCTGGCTGGCCTCGGATGTCAACGCTCGAACAGCGTTGTCTGCATTTGTATCCATGCCGAATGCTACTTTTTTAAATCGAGGATCCAGCAACATTGACACTGCAAGAAATCTAAAGTTGTACATTTGGCAAATTAAACAAATTTAGTTATAAATGTATTAATTTTAGTATACACTCACCTAAAGTGTATACTTTAAAAAAACGGTCAACATTTGTATCCATGCCGAATGCTACTTTTTTAAATCGAGGATCCAGCAACATTGACACTGCAAGAAATCTAAAGTTGTACATTTGGCAAATTAAACAAATTTAGTTATAAATGTATTAATTTTAGTATACACTCACCTAAAGTGTATACTTTTAAAAAACGGTCAACATTTGTATCCATGCCGAATGCTACTTTTTTAAATCGAGGATCCAGCAACATTGACACTGCAAGAAATCTAAAGTTGTACATTTGGCAAATTAAACAAATTTAGTTATAAATTTATTAATTTTAGTATACACTCACCTAAAGGATTATTAGGAACACCATGGCATTGATTCAACAAATGTTGGCCCATATTGATAGGATAGCATTTTGCAGTTGATGGAGATTTGTGGGATGCACATCCAGGGCACGAAGCTCCCGTTCCACCACATCCCAAAGATGCTCTATTGGGTTGAGATCTGGTGACTGTGGGGGCCATTTTAGTACAGTGAACTCATTGTCATGTTCAAGAAACCAATTTGAAATGATTCGAGCTTTGTGACATGGTGCATTATCCTGCTGGAAGTAGCCATCAGAGGATGGGTACATGGTGGTCATAAAGGGATGGACACGGTCAGAAACAATGCTCAGGTAGGCCGTGGCATTTAAACGATGCCCAATTGGCACTAAGGGGCCTAAAGTGTGCCAAGAAAACATCCCCCACACCATTACACCACCACCACCAGCCTGCACAGTGGTAACAAGGCATGATGGATCCATGTTCTCATTCTGTTTACGCCAAATTCTGACTCTACCATCTGAATGTCTCAACAGAAATCGAGACTCATCAGACCAGGCAACATTTTTCCAGTCTTCAACTGTCCAATTTTGGTGAGCTTGTGCAAATTGTAGCCTCTTTTTCCTATTTGTAGTGGAGATGAGTGGTACCCGGTGGGGTCTTCTGCTGTTGTAGCCCATCCGCCTCAAGGTTGTGCGTGTTGTGGCTTCACAAATGCTTTGCTGCATACCTCGGTTGTAACGAGTGGTTATTTCAGTCAAAGTTGCTCTTCTATCAGCTTGAATCAGTCGGCCCATTCTCCTCTGACCTCTAGCATCAACAAGGCATTTTCGCCCACAGGACTGCCGCATACTGGATGTTTTTCCCTTTTCACACCATTCTTTGTAAACCCTAGAAATGGTTGTGCGTGAAAATCCCAGTAACTGAGCAGATTGTGAAATACTCAGACCGGCCCGTCTGGCACCAACAACCATGCCACGCTCAAAATTGCTGGTAACACTTTATTTTGATAGTCCGTTTGTTGAGACTATACTAGTTATTAGTAGCCATTTAGTAGCTTGTCAACAGTGCATCAGTTGACATTCAACAACACTGTTTCAACTGACAAGTAACATACGTTCAACTGACTGCCTATAGACTATAAGGTACAATTCAAGTGTTAATCTACAGATTTTACAAAAAAGTGCCTGTTGACTGTCAGTGTTATTTTGCAACAGGTTATTAACCAATTGGCGACTAACTTTCAATTGTCAACTAACTTTCTGTAGATTGAGTACCAACAACTCAAGATAAATCTGTCAGTTAAATGTCAACAGTCATGTCAGCATATGAAGTATATGATACTGTACATCCTACTCAAGGGGTCTCATATGCATCAAATTAATGATTATTTTAGCTGATTTAAAACTGTTTTTAAAAATGTTTTAACCATTTGTAGATAATCTGTTGATAGTCAACTAAAGATTGCATGTAGTTGCTTATTTGTTGCTTGACAACAAAGAAATTGTTTATGATCAGTAGACTATTAATAGACATTCTCAACTAAGCGTTAGTAGATATATTTTAGGACTATCTAATTAAAGTGAAAAAGAGTTTATATCAGTAGAAAGTCTATAACCTATCAACAGATTAATATATTGTTTATGATCAGTAGACTATTAATAGACATTATCCACTAAGTGTTAGTAGATATCTTTTAGGACTATCTAATTAAAGTGAAAGACAGTTGATATCAGTAGAAAGTCTATAACCTATCAACAGATTGCATACCTAACCTGACTGAAGTAGAACAAACACTATGGCCAGCACATCAGAGAGAAAAAAAAATCACTTTACTTTAAACAATCACTTTACTAAAAAATTATTTACTAGGATATCACGATCACATCTGAACCATCTGATTATGTGAAAAAATATATATTGAGCATTCCAAATGAGAAAACTCTCAATAGTCTACATCATTTCAAATGCCCGAGGCCAAGATCAAAAGTTATAAACAACAAATAACAATAATTATTAATTAATACATTTAGCCTTTCATGACAGTAAGTTTTACAGAAAATCGCATTTATTAAATGCAGTTTAACGTTATAACAGTTACTCATTTAAGAAATAATCTCTGTTCCTGCTGCAAACTCGCTTCGGAGGATTAACAGACAAGACTATAGTTTAAACCCTTAACAATACCTTCTTTAATCGTTTAACCATTTTGTAACATTTAGTTTATTTAACGTTACGGTGAGACACAAAAGGCGTTTTCTCCTATAGAACCATAATACACCAAAACACAATATAAATGAACAAAATACATAATTTTTATTAGCTAACGTAATGTTAGATGTAATCCAAATCTGTATAATCCATACGCAAGCAAGAAACAGATCCAAATTCAGCCCTTCATCCACATCCAGCGGTCTCCATCTCCATTCTCAGCAGCGACCGTAAATGTCAAATCCCACGCTCCTGATGAATTTAAATTCAAAAATTGCGCCCTCAAGAAGCGTTACAACATGTTTTACGGCAGTGATATCAAACGCTCATTGGCTCTCGCCTGCTTCGTCACAGATTGCAGCATGCCGTGTTTCAGTTGAAACAACATTGAAATGCAGAAGCGCGCACGCACGCACCGTCTTCACGCAGAGGGAAGCTGGGTTAACATTTTCATGGATTAATAACTTAAATTCTGCTCTGTCCCTTATACAAAACTATTATATACTGCCAGAGAGAACTGCAACACATCGTCATTTGAGCGACTTTTGGTACCGATTTACATTTTCGCAATAAATTATTATGATTACACATCTGTTGTTTTTCTTCATAATTTTAGAAAATTGTTATGGGTAGGTTTAGGGGCAGGAGTAGGATTAATGTTAGTGGCTCAAAATATATTTTAATGCTATTAATAAAACTGGCATTTCCCTACACATCTCTGTCCAGAAAGTGTTTTATTCTTTTTATATTCTATATAATATGAGTAATTTATATTTAGGTTTGGGAGTAGGGTTAAGGGAACTTACATTTATCTATAAAACAGTATAATGGAAATGATACAGATATCTTTATGATTCGTAAACGTTTTGTAGCTGTGAATTCGTAATAATTCTACGTTGCAGACATGTCTGTATCATACGTTTCAGCATCTATCCAAACGTACAAAAAAAGTATGTTTTCAATCTGTTGATAGGTTATAGACTTTCTACTGATATAAACTGTTTTTCACTTTAATTAGATAGTCCTAAAATATATCTACTAACACTTAGTGGATAATGTCTATTAATAGTCTACTGATCATAAACAATTTATTTGTTGACAAGCAACAGATCTAATCTTTAGTTGACTATCAACAGATTATCTACAAATGGTTAACAATTTTTTTTAAAACAGTTTTAAATCAGCTAAAATAATTATTAATTTGATGCACATGAGACCCCTTGAGTAGGATATACAGTATCATATACTTCATATGCTGACATGACTGTTTTTTTTTTTATGATCAAATTTTTATTGAGTTACAGAATATTATTGTACAGAAGCGAAAAGTAAAAATGCACATCATTCTGAACACTTCTCTTTTCTTTCCCCCCTCCCACATTCCCAAGGCGACCATATCCCCCACCCCCCTCTCCCAAAGATACATTCAGAGTATACATAGTCTAAGAAAAAGATCAAAATCCAAATCCAATAAATAAAAATTAGAACATGAGATAAAGGTCTTAAAGATGCTCCTTAATTTTGGAAATGGCATGTAACCATGCTGAAATGGTCCTCTTAGAAGCTCCATGTAGTCTTGCCACTGAGAGCTCCATGTTTGCAATGTCCAAGAAAGAATGCATCCAGTGAGTCCACGCAAGAGAGTGTGGAGGTTTCCAGCGCAAGGCAAGCATTTTCTTAGCAGCAGTAAGCACACAAAAAAAATAACTTTTTCTGAGTTAGAGAGAGGGTGTAAGAGGAATCATCACTTAGAAGCAAGAGTCTCGGACAGCATGATATCTCCAACTCCAAAATGTCCTTCAGCGTGGTGGCAACCCGTCTCCAAAACTCATTGACTTCAGGGCAATCCCAAAACATGTGCATATATGTCCCTATGCACCCAGTAGAGCACAAGTCACATTTAGGAGAGGTGGAAAGCTTCATTAAGTGACGTTTCCTGGGAGTGAGATACATCCTATGAATCATCTTGAAATGAATCAATTGATGATTAGGATTTTTAGACACATGTTTGAGGTTAGACCATATTGAGTCCCAACATATGTCAATACTGTCCTCTGAATCAGTCCCATAAATATCCCTGTGCCAAATGTCCACCACAGGTAACCTTTTATTAGAAGCCTCCAGAAACAACAAATACAATGACGAAACCATCCCCCTTGTGTTACCATATGAAGTAAGCAACTTATGCAAAGTAAGACAGTGAATACTAGAGCCCCAAGGAACCCCATATGCACGCATGGCAGATCTCAAGCGCAAATAAAAGAAAAATGAAGTGCCTGGTAAATTATATTCTGCACGTAGATCATTAAACATGCGTAAACCATTGTCCCCCCAAATATCAGCCAAAACATTAATCCCTCTATCACTCCAGTCTGAGAAAACAAAAGGTTTATTGCACGATAAAAGATTATGGTTACGAAATAATGGAGAATTTGAATGCCATTTATGGTAATCGCGGGTGAACTTTGAAGCTGCCCGCCAGGTAGAAAGAAGATAAGCTATTATTGGGCCAAAATGCTGCTTCGCACTCTTTAACAGAATGTTACAATAAATCAAATCCTGTAGTCTATAAGGTAAAGCCAGATTAAATTCAATCGGTTGCCAAGATACAACAGAGCCAGGATTCAACCATACTGTAAGAGGGCGTAATGTAAAAGCCCAATGATAAAGCCTAAAGTCAGGTAATGCAAGTCCGCCGGCATCCTTGCAACGCTGCAGTGTTAAATACTTTATACGGGGGGCCTTGCCATTCCATATGAACTTAGAAACTAATTTTTGCAATTTAGACCAGAAATCTAAAGGTGGTGACAGAGGTATCATAGCAGAAAAAAAAATAATGCGAGGCAAAATATCCATTTTGATGATAGAAATCCGAGCTTGTAAAGATAGAGGAAGCGATGACCAACGAGTCAAGTCCATCTCTACACGATTATATATACCCTGGAAATTTTTTAGAGCTATTGTGTGCAGAGATGGACATTTGTCCACACCCAAATATCTAAAGTTGGTTACTATTGGTATAAAGGATTATTGATTATTGAATTATTTAAATGCATCAATGAAGATTTGTTCCAATTAATCTTATACCCAGAAAATTGTCTAAAACTGTTAAATACTGACAAAATATGATGAATAGACTCAGCTGTATCACTAACATATAAAATAATGTCGTCTGCATATAACGAAATTCTGTGAGAAGTGTTACTAAAAATTATAGGGCTAACCAAGGAATGCTGACGAATTTTCTGTGCAAGAGGCTCAAGAGAGAGTGCAAACAAGAGTGGTGAGAGAGGGCATCCCTGACGAGTCCCACGTAATATAGAAAACTTTGGAGAGGTGATGCCCCCTGTCATAACCACAGCAGAAGGGTTGGCATATAGTACTTTAATCATATTAATATAGTTTCTGCCTAAACCAAAGCGCTCCAAAACTGACCAGAGGTAACGCCATTCAAGCCGGTCAAAGGCTTTCTCAGCATCCAAAGACAAAGTTGCGCACGGTATGTCCATACCACTGGTTACATGTATAATATGCAATAACCGGCGAACATTATCGGCTGCAAGGCGAGATTTAATGAAACCAGTCTGATCGTTATGCACCAATTTAGTCATGAGCAAATCTAAACGAGAGGACAAAACTTTGGCAAACAGTTTCACATCACAATTTAAAAGAGACAAAGGTCTATAATTCCCGCATTGAGTCAAATCTTTATTAGGCTTTGGTAAAAGAGTAATAATGGCCATATTCACACTATTATTAAATGAACCCACTTGAATAGAATAAAGAATCATATTCAACAAAGGTTGTCCAAGCTCATCCCATAAAGAGAGGTATAGTTCAGGTGGGATACCATCCCATCCCGGAGACTTACCCCTCTTCATATGAACAAGAGCATATTTTAACTCATCCAATGAGATAAGAGAGTCCAACGATGCGGCCTCTGCTTCAGAGAGACATGTAAGAGTAAAATCTTGAAAAAAGTTGTCGCACAAAGTCTGACTGAAAACCAAATCCGGCCTGTATAAACTCTGATAGAAATCTTTAAACTCTTGATTTATACCTTTGGGTTCACTTATCAGACCATTAGAAGATTGAATTGAATACTTTTCACCATTCTTTAATCGAAGAGCTAAAAGGTGACTTGGCTTAGCGCCATTGAAAGAATAAGTTCTTCTAACTTTGTGCATTATAAACTCCGCTCTATGCCGTAACCGTGAGTTAAGTTCTGTACGCATCACTTTTATTTCATTCTGAACATCCTCAGTGTGACAAATTTGCTGACAATTCTCCAGCCTATTTAGTTTTGACTCGAGAGTGCTTATTTCCTTCAATCTCGATTTATTTAATTGGGATGCAAAAGAAATAGAAGACGACCGGATGCAACCCTTAATAGCATCCCAGAGAAAGCGGGGATCATCCACCGAACCAGTATTTATCTCTATAAACCATCTCAACTCCTTCTTGAGCATTGCACAGAAATCTTTATTTTGTAGTAGTGTGGTATTAAAACGCCAACGTGATGCTCTAGTAGGTGCAGACACAAGAGAAATTTTAGCTGAGACCACATTATGATCAGATAAAGGGCATGACTTTATATTGACACTGTGTATTACTGACTTATTCTCCAATCTAGAATAACTTTTATGTCTGGCCGAGTAGAAGGTGTACTGTCTTTTTGTAGGATAAAAAATGCGATATACATCAATTAGACTAAGATCAGACATAAATTTACATAGTTCAATAGATGATAATTGCACAAGAACGATCAAGAGAGACATCAACCACCGCGTTCATATCTGCACCTATGATAAGAAAACAATCTTGAATGCGCAGTAATGTTGTAGTGAGGGCAGAAAAAAAATTGGGGTCAAAATGAGGAGGAGCATAAATTGAAATAAATGCAAAATTCTTACCCGCGATAACTGTTTTAATGTATGATACTCTGCCTTCTTCACAGCTATATCTTTCTAGAATATTAAAAGAAAGCTTTCGTTTTAACACGACCAGAGTTCCCCTCGATTTACTATCCAATGAAGACGAGGCGGCTACAAAATAAAATTTGTTAGAAAACCTCTGAACATCTGACTTTCTTAAATGTGATTCCTGGATAAATGCCAAATCAACCTGTTGCCTATGCAAGTAATCCAGACATGCAGTACGTTTAATGGGACCGTTCAGTCCATTTACGTTCCAGGTGACTATATGAAGTGTTTCTGTAGCCATAAATTAGCTATAAAATAATAAAATAAAAAAAAACATAAAGAGACCAAGAAAACAATTACCTGGATATAGAACAAAAAAGAGAATGCATCACAGACATATATACTCTTTAAAGGGAGAAATTCCCACCCACCCTGGTCGCCACAACCCATAAGAACACCCAAAATCCCCAAACAAAGTAAATAAACCTCTAACAGAACATCTAATAAAAAGGAAAAGTAATAATAAAAAGAAACATAGAAAAAGAAAAACGAGTGAAACATTACGACCTTATGAACAACGTGACCCCGAGGCTGGCGGCAGACACAACGTCCCCGCACCCCACTCATTATTAAGTGTAAAGTGTTATTAAACGAAATTAACAGATGTGTTTATCCTAAATGACAGATTGTGACATTCAGTTTACGCTAGACAATCAATCTGAAAGAACAAACAAATGCAGAAGAGAGGGAGGAAAACCACTAGTGTAGTATAAAGTAGGGCTGTCAATCGATTAAAAATTTTAACCGCGATTAATCGCATGATTGTCATGAGTTAACTCGCGATTAATCGCATTTAATCGCACATTTTTTTATTTGTTCTAAATGTACCTTAAATTAATACTTTTCAAGTTTGTAATACTCTAATCAACGTGGGCATGGATAAATATAGATGCTTTATGCAAATGTATGTTTATTATTGAAACCATAGTCAATATAGAGCATATAAGGACGAGACATGTTTCAAAGGTCATAGATGTTTTTCAAAGAACTTGTTCATGTCTATTAGACACATGTAGAAAGAACAAAAAAAAATGCCAGGTTACCATTACTTCTCTTTCTTTGCACTGAGCAATTTACTAACACAAACATGTTTAGATTTTGCATGACAGGGCAGCTCTTCTGAAAATGCTAAATGTACATTTATTATTTATTATTACATTGTAGTTTGTCTCTCTCTGTGCCCATTTTGATGAAGCTAAATTCTCAATAAAACTGATTTCATTGGTATATTTTACTTTTTCTGTTGTCAAACAACGGAATGAATTTGAAATGGTGACTGAAACGCGACCCATTAAGACATAACCAGCTCTCCCGTCCAAGATGTTAAGTTAATCTGCACAACAATTCTGATAATCGAGCCGTCGTCTGGTGAAATCAAATTCACATAAGATAAAGACAATATCTGTGCTCTGATTTCGGCTATACTTGTAAAATTAGTGAAGCAACATAATATCTGTGCTTAACAACTGAATTAAAGCGCTGCTCCTCCGCGCGAGACGCAGAGAGAGAGAGAGAGAGAGAGAGAGAGAGAGAGCGAGCGAGCGAGAGAGAGCGAGAGGCACGCGCGCGCGCTGAGAGAGCAGTACCGGCGGGTACCGGTAGATTCTCAGAAACTAAATAAGGTTTGGGCGCTTTGTTGAAGGGAAAAAATCTCTAAAGGGGTCTGCAATGTCGCTAAGTTGGCAACACTGTGTATCTCCATTTCTCCAACTAGAGGTTGGGCCACGGGTCAAACAGAAAATACGCGCTGCGTTAATCGCGCGTTAAAAAAATTAGTGCCGTTAATATGATTTTGCGTTAACGCGTTATTAACGCGTTAACTTTGACAGCCCTAGTATAAAGTAATGTAATTTTACCCTTCCTCATTCTCCTGTGTGGCCAAACCATTCAAAAAGTCCTCAACCTCCAAAGGGGACTTAAAGATGTGCTGAGTCGAGCCTCGCATTAACTTCAGCTGTGCGGGGTACATCAAAAAGGTCTGAAAGCCCATTTTCTGAGACTTGTTGGTTACCTCCATGAAGGAACGGCGCCGGTTCATAGTGAACGCACTATAATCTGCTGCAAATCTGACGTCTTTCCCCTCCACCTTGATTGGAGATTTTCTAGATGCTCGGAGAATTGAATCACGATCGGTATAACGTAGCATCTTCATAATGACCGTGCGAGGCCTGCCAGAGTTGTTGGGTGGGCCGATGCGATGAACTCTCATGATCTCCGGTTTAGCATCAGTCAACGAAGGGAACCATACCGGTAGATATATGTCGTGAGATTCGTGGTTTCCACGCCTTCCGGGAGATTCATAATACGAACGTTATCCCTGCGGCTCCGGTCTTCCAAATCAGCCATCTTTTCCTCCAAGGTCGTCAATCTGGCGGCAGATTTGTCGTGATTTTTCTCCACTTTGCCGACTCGGCTGTTCAAACTGGAATATCGATCGCGTAGTTCTCTAACCCCCTTAGAGCAGTTGGAAAGCTCCGACTGAATATCATCCAGTCTGTCTTGCAACGTTTTAAACTGCGCTTCAATAAACTGTTGCTGTTTATCCATAGCTGAGGCGATCATGGCAGCTAGCGAATCCTCCATCTTTTCTGCCTCGTGCGCTTGATCACGCTGCGCTTTACTGGCCGCTTTTCCTTGACGAGAAGACATCCTGTCGATGCCCAAAGTCAAAACATAAAACAAAGTGTAGAGCAATTGGCAAAAAAAACGTGGATATATAAATGAAAATGAGTAGGGTCGGCGGAGTCAGAAACTATGCTGCCATCATGCTCACAGGTCACGTGCTTCTGCTGACATGACTGTTGACTTTTAACTGACAGATTTATCTTGAGTTGTTGGTACTCAATCTACAGAAAGTTAGTTGACAATTGAAAGTTAGTCGCCAATTGGTTAATAACCTGTTGCAAAATAATATTGACAGTCAACAGGCACTTTTTTGTAAAATCTGTAGATTAACACTTGAATTGTACCTTATAGTCTATAGGCAGTCAGTTGAACGTATGTTACTTGTCAGTTGAAACAGTGTTGTTGAATGTCAACTGATGCACTGTTGACAAGCTACTGAATGGCTACTAATAACTAGTGTAGTCTCAACAAACGGACTATCAAAATAAAGTGTTACCAAATTGCTTAACCCTCTGGGGTCGGCAAACGCGCCCTCGCGTTTTGCTGGATTTTCTTCACATTGTAGGCACAATAAACTCCGTCATTTATGGTCATACAGAAAAAAGAAATATAAAAAAAGAATCTGTGATATTTCTACTTTTGTATGTGTCGACTTACAATCAAATCAAAACATTGTGCTTTTGTAAAATAAAGAAAATAAACAGGGTGTGCGTTCTGCCTCCCCTTCGCGGTGAACTTTTTTTTCTTGAGCACGTCTATAAACTGAAACAAAACTCAGCGAATACTATTCACACATTTATGAGCCATATACCTTTATAAACATTTAAGTGTGCACTTTTAAATGATCGGATTCAAACTGAAAACAAATATTCTCTGTTTAAGTAATTTGTATAAAACCAACAAGATGTCCAGTATCTCAAACCCTTGCTCATTATTTTTCATTTGACCACGCCCACACGCGCAAAAGAGATTCACATGCAAATCGTCCACATGGAACGCGAACGCGTTACCTCAAAAACAAAGCACCAAAACACTTCACAAGTCTCTGCTTTTCGTCGAGTTTGAAAGACGCGCCGTGAGCTTACATTGGATTTACCTCAGAAGAAGAAGAACGCGATTTGAAGACAAGAAAGATGTAAGGTAAGAAATTCTTAATTATTAGTTTGTTATTGTTGCATAAACTTCACATTGCAGTTGACCTGTTGCTAGATATAAGGTGAATATTATAATATTTAGACCCGTGTTTACTGTTACTGTGTTTGTGGATATCTGCTCAAACGTAGATATGTATAATATGGTTCCATAATGTTTCATATTTTGGAGCGCTCTGCGTTTGAATGTATCATATTTTGGAGCGCTCTGCGTTTGAATGTATAATATTTTGGAGCGCTCTGCGTTTGAATGTATCATATTTTGGAGCATGCTGTGCATTTGCATGTATCATATTTTACTTTACTTACTTTACTTTATACTTTATTAGTCCCATCACTGGGAAATTTGTTGTCACGTTTTGGGTTTGTTCTTGTCATGTTTCTGTGTCATGTCTTGTTTCCATGTCTGTCATGTGATTCCCTGTTTGTCATGTGATCCTGCCATGTCTTGTCATTGGTTAATTGTCTGATCATTGTTCACAGGTGTCCCTTGTTTTGTCATTAGTCTGTGTATTTAAGCCCTCATGTTTGCCATGTGTCTTGGTCAAGTATTGTTTCCTGTAGTCTGCTGTTGTGCAAAGTTCATGTTCATGCTTTGGTTTTTGTTTTCATGCCACGCCATGTTTTTGTTTCATGTTTTGTTTTAGTTATAATAAACTGCACATGGGTTCTCATCTCTCAACTTGCCTCCAGTGGATCCTTATTACAGAATACTTGACCTCCTACAATGAACCCAGTGGTTGCCCTCCTAAACCTACGCCAGGGGAATCTTCCCCTGGAAACGTATGTGGAGAAATTTTGTGGGCTGTGTTGCCAGTTGGATTTTAATGACGTGGCCCTCAAGGACATATTTAGGGTGAGTCTGAATGAGCCCATTCGCTCCTAGCTTCCTGGGGGAAAAATCCACTGGTCCTTGGCCCAATATATTGACTATGCCCTATTATTGAGTGGTTCCTCATTTACTGTGGGTTTTGAGGAGAAGCCCCACAAACCCACAGTATCTACCAAACCTGAGCCACTTCACGTCATGCCTGCCAAGCCTGAATCTCTTCATGTCATATCCGCCAAGCCTGAATCTCTTCACGTCATGTCTGTCAAGCCTGAATCTCTTCACGTCATGTCTGCCAAGCCTGAATCTCTTCACGTCATGTCTGCCATGTCTGGGTCTCTTCACGTCACGCCTGCCAAGTCCGAGTCTGTTCACGCCACGTCGGCCGCCGAGCCGGTGTCTCCTGACAAGATGGCCGCCGCCGAGCCTGTCTCCTGACAAGATGGCCACCGCCGAGCCTGTGTCTCCTGACAAGATGGCCGCCGCCGAGCCTGTGTCTCCTGACAAGATGGCCGCCACCGAGCCTGTGTCTCCTGACAAGATGGCCGCCGCCACGCCTGAACCTGAGCCCTCAGTTATGGCTACACTAACAATTATGGCCACAGCCACATGGTGTGTGTGGTCGGTGCACACATTTGAAGTTCACGTCACGTCTGCCGAGCCAGAGCCTGTTCACGTCAGGTCTGCCGAGCCAGAGCCTGTTCACGTCACGTCTGCCGAGCCAGAGCCTGTTCACGTCACGTCTGCCGAGCCAGAGCCTGTTCACGTCACGTCTGCCGAGCCAGAGACTGTTCACGTCACGTCTGGCGAGCCAGAGACTGTTCACATCACGACTGCTGAGACTTTTTTCACGTCATTTCTGTTCTTGAGCCGTTGTCTGTTCCAGCCCATAACCCCATAGCTGTCCCCAAGAAAATTTGGGGGGGGGGGGGGGGGGGGGGGCAGTAGGGTCCTTGAAAGGACCATGGAGGCCGCGGCCGCCATGGTCCCCTGAGCTGTCTGGTCCGCCCTGGCCACCTGAGCTGTCTGGTCCGCCCTGGCCACCTGAGCTGCCGGATCCGCCCTGGCCTCCTGCACTGCCGGATCCGCCCACGCCTTGCCACGGCCTAGGTCCGCCCACGCCTTGCCACGGTCCAGGTCCGCCCAGGCCATGCCACGACCCAGGCCCGTCCACGCCATGCCACGTCCCATGTCCTGTCCCCTTGCACGGGCCTGGCCCACCATCCCTCCCCCATGACCTCCTCCACTCCACCACCCTCCTGGTCTTATGTTGTGTTTTGGTTTTGTTGGGCGTCGGGAGACGCCCTTAGAGGGGGGGATTCTGTCATGTTTTGGGTTTGTTCTTGTCATGTTTCTGTGTCATGTCTTGTTTCCATGTCTGTCATGTGATTCCCTGTTTGTCATGTGATCCTGCCATGTCTTGTCATTGGTTAATTGTCTGATCATTGTTCACAGGTGTCCCTTGTTTTGTCATTAGTCTGTGTATTTAAGCCCTCATGTTTGCCATGTGTCTTGGTCAAGTATTGTTTCCTGTAGTCTGCTGTTGTGCAAAGTTCATGTTCATGCTTTGGTTTTTGTTTTCATGCCACGCCATGTTTTTGTTTCATGTTTTGTTTTAGTTATAATAAACTGCACATGGGTTCTCATCTCTCAACTTGCCTCCAGTGGATCCTTATTACATTTGTCTTGGACAACGTCCATACATACAACAACATACATTAAAAACGAATAGAAATAAGTAAAGTTAAATACATAAAACATAAAGGCAATCAATACGTACAATACAACATACATTAAAATAAATAGAAAGTAAGTGAAGTTAGGTACATAGAAGACACAATGGCAATTCATAATATTTTATCTCTGTTTAATACTTTGATTGCAGTAGGAACAAAGGAATTTTTCAGTCGATTAATACTGAATATATAGGTTATTTTGGAGCGCGATCGCGTTTGAAAAGCAAAACGCACCAAACATTAGGCTTCATGTTTTCACTATTATCTCATTTCATATCATCATAACGAATGGAAACATTTGAAGTAACATATGATAATCAATATATTTTTCTCTAGCGTAGTTGTTACTGAAATCTTTTGGAAGATTTATAGGCTGCTATAGGTTATTGTTATTATTATTTTATGCAGCACTGCGCATAGCCTATGCCTACAAGGCACAACAAACCTGGTGTTCATTACAGTATATTATATATTGTTGGAAACATTTGTGTGTGTGTATTCTGTGAATTTTAAAAAGCAATTTTAACCAGAAAAATCTAAAATTTATTCCCAAAATCGTGCAGGCCTATATAGTTTCTCTTGATACCAGTATGTTCACTTTTTTCTTTTCTTTCAGGGACCAGATGCCACTGAGTCCTGCTGACTTCAACATTCACATGAGTCTCTGTACATGAACATGGTAAAGTGAAAATCAAACACCTTGGAAATGAAAGGTATGTACAATGTTTTTAGGAATGGCACAAAGGTCTGTTTGCAATTGGATCATTGTTTTCACTGTGCTCTTTTGTCATTTGTTGTGTATTTTTGGATTATGTTGTGTTGTAAATAAATCCAAACAATCTAAAAGCCATTCTTTTTTAAATCTCCTCATTCTTTGTGCAATGTTGCTCTGAATGACAGGGCCTGATAGCTCCTAATAGGGCAGTTAGGGGAGTACCTTTGTCTTTCTCAGGTGTGAAAAGCTTACATATTAATGAGCTCCCGCATAAAGCTTTCTCACACAAAACACGTCGTAAAAATTTTAAATCAATATATTGTCTTATCTGAATGAGCAGTCAGGATGATTTTCACATAGCTTTGAAGCAAATATTCTAGGCTATGTGATACAATTTGAAAAAGTCTTGTAAAGAAATAATCAGTATGGGTTTTTTTTGTATTTTCACAAACCACGCATAAATGTCATTAACTCAAAACTACAAACTTTTACATACATGCTGCTGACATATTATTGTAGCAGAGTTTGTGCTGAATACAGTGTAATCAGACTTTAGCCATGACAATGTCACAAGTAACAGAAATAAGCACAAATGTCAGAGCATGTCAGAACACCTCCAGGGCCAGAAAACAGCTCAGACCCCACAGGGTTAAATCACCTTTCTTTCCCATTCTGACATTCAGTTTGGAGTTCAGGAGATTGTCTTGACCAGGACCGCACCCCTAAATGCATTGAAGCAACTGCCATGTGATTGGTTGATTAGAAAATTGCATTAATGAGAAATTGAACAGGTGTTCCTAATAATCCTTTAGGTGAGTGTATATCTCAGTATATAACTAATCTATACAAACCTAGTTGATTCATAGTCGCCACACCTTTTGGTCAGGTGCTTGTTTAAAGAGCAAGCTAGCCTCTGACCAACAGACTCTGGAGCATAAGTGTTTGCCATACTTCTAGTCAGCTTCTGCAATTTGCGCACCAAGACGATTAACTTAGAGGATGTGACGTGGCTTTCAGCAGACATTTCCTCTGTCACCTCCAGGAATGGTCTCAGGACCTACAGTATACAAAAACAGTTGATAAAACAAACTTTGTTTAAAATTAAGGTTAAATAAAGGTTTTATTGTAAACAAGCCCCACAAACAAAGCCTATCTATACAATATGATACAAAGTATGGTCACCTCAATTGCATCTGCCATTGCAGTCCAGTCCTGGGGGAAAAACATGGGTAGGTCCATGTTGCTCATTGCTGCAGAGAGGGGTTCCCGGAGGTTAAAAAACCTCTCTAGCATTAAATAGGTGGAACTCCACCTAGTTTCAACTTCCTGGAGAAGGCGCAGTTGGGGCGTTTTCAAGTCTTTCTGCAAAATGTCTAGCTTCTCCTTTGCTGTGCAACTGGATCTAAAAAAATCCTACCACTCTCCTCACTTTGGATCTCAAGTCATCAAGTTCAGTGACTGCAGCAAGGCTGTCTTTTACAATAAGATTGAGAGTGTGCGCAAAGCATGGCAGATGTCTCATGTTCATTTTTTTTACTGCTGCAACCACATTTGCTCCATTGTCTGTAGTTACACAAAAAACGTTGTCCTGAAGACCCCACTCCAGAAGGATACTGCGGAGGTGTGTAGCTATGGCATCAGCTGTGTGTCTTCCTTCAAATCTAACAAAGAAATAAGATATACTCAGCACAGATTATTTATTATGCACATAGTTTCCTGACTGTTAAATCTGAATTTCTGAATTTAATTCTGAAAAAAAAGAGTAATTTCTACAGAACGAACATTATCAAATGGAATTTAAAAAAAATATAAAGTTTTCAAAATGACTCCCATCTGCCAGCAAATTGTACAATAAATTAGGCCACTCAAAAGTTTTAATAATCATAAGCCAACAATAATCTGCCAACAATAATACTATGCAATAGTAGTTTACTCTGCATTTTTACTCCGGGATTGCAGAAATACAATTTTTACCAGTTAAAAAATATATTTTACCTTTCAACCTCCAGTAATTTGGACTGCAGAGAGAAATCATCAGAAATGTAATGTGCTGTCACATAAATATATGATTCCATTGCAACAGATGTCCACAGGTCAGTTGTGAGACAGACACTTTGTACAGCCTGAAAAGAAATTAATGTAAAAACAATTTTAACCTGCTCCATCATTTTGAGCCACTTTGACACAGGAACACATTTAGGTTTTCAAGAAATTAATTTAAAAATAAATGTTTAAATTATTGTATTTTAGAATCAATCATAATAGTCATTAGAATGATTAGAAGACATTCATTTTATTTTAATGAAAATAAAAATGTTTCTGGGCCAAAACGACTCAAAATTATGGAGCAGGTCACATGTAGTCACAACTGACTGTCACTGTTATATGTCATGTTAATACATAAGAATTCTGTCATTTACATTTATAAGTATCTGGTGATTACTAAATGATTAATCAAATTATGAATATAGACATTTAACATTTTGCATTTACGAAAGCATAAAACAAAACGGCATATTGAAATAGAGGGGAAATAATGACAAACAGGAAAAAAAGTTACTCAGACGTACAGTGAGCTGGTCCTTCAGAGCTTGTTTTTCTTTTGAATATCTTTCCAAAATGTGTTGTTTTGTTGTTTGTCTGCATGGAATCCTGTACTTTGGATCAAGTGTATTCATGAATGCTCGAAAACCTTTATCCTCCACAACATATAGTGTGCATGTACTTGATTATGAACTCAATTAGCTTTTGATATAGTTGTTGTTTGGGAAGACTATGAGCTACAATGAAAGAACAATCATATAAAGAGTCAGATAAAAGAAAGACATTTTAAATCTTTTGTGCAAAAAATAACCTAAATATAAACTGCACTAAGACTGAAATTACTACAGCACTATTATTGACATACATCAGACTTTTTTTATGGGATGATTATACTGTATACTTGCTTAGTTTCCCTACACCAAATAATCTTACAATATATAATTTGAGTAAACACCTACCAGGGTGTGGCATCTTGGCCCCAAACTGTTGTTCAATTGATGGCTGGGCCTGGATCAAATGCTTTTTCGGGGCAGGTGGAGTTTCTCCCTCCCCATCCTCCTTTTGGAATTGCGATTAGGAAAAATAAAAACCCTTCCTGAGTTAATGAGGCTAGGCTACCTAAATCTGACTAACCACAATCGTTAGTAATTTATTGAGCAGTTTGATTTACATTCCCCTGTCTTTTAACCCTCTGAGGTCTGAGCTGTTTTCTGGGCCCTGGAGGTGTTCTGACATGCTCTGACATTTGTGTTTGTTTCTGTTACTTGTGACATTGTCATGGCTAAAGTCTAATTACACTGTATTTAGCACAAACTCTGCTACAATAATATATCAGCAGCATGTATGTAAAAGTTTGTAGTTTTGAGATAATGACATTTATGCGTGGTTTGTGAAAATACAAAAAAAATTCTCACTGAAATAAGGCCATGAAACCCATACTGATTATTTCTTCACAAGACTTTTGAAAATTGTATGACATAGCCTAGAATATTTGCTCCAAAACTATGTGAAAATCACCCTGACTGCTCATTCAGATAAGACAATATATTGATTTAAAATTTGAAAGACGTGTTTTGTGTGACAAAGCCATATGCGAAGAGGCGTGATCATCTCATGAATATGTAAGCCTTTAACACCTGAGAAAGACAAAGGTACTCCCCTAACTGCCCTATTAGGAGCGATCAGGCCCTGTCATTCAGAGCAACCTTGCACAAAGAATGAGGAGATTTAAAAAAGAATGGCTTTTAGATTGTTTGGATTTATTTACAACACAACACAATCCAAAAATACAAATGACAAAAGAGCACATTGAAAACAATGATCCAAAGACAGAGACCTTTGTGCCATTCTTAAAAACATTGTACATACCTTTAATTTCCAAGGTGTTTGATTTTCACTTTACCATGTTCATATACAGAGACTCATGTGAATGTTGAAGTCAGGAGGACTCAGTTGCATCTGGTCCCTGAAAGAAAAAAAAAAAGAAAAAAATGTGAACATACTGATATCAAGAGAAACTATAGGGCTGCACGATTTTGGGAATATATTTTAGATTATTCTGGTTAAAATTTCTTTTTAAAATTCACAGAATACACACACACACACACGTTTCCAACAATATATAATGAACACCAGGTTTGTTGTGCCTTGTAGGCATAGCTACGCAGTGCTGCATAAAATAATAATAACAATAAATTAAATCTTCCAAAAGATTTCAAGAACAACTACGCTAGAGAAAAATATATTGATTATCATATGTTACTTCAAATGTTTCCATTCGTTATGATGATATGAAATGAGATAATAGTAAAAACATAAAGCCTAATGTTTGGTGCATTTTTCCTTTCAAACGCAATCGCGCTCCAAAATATGATACATTCAAACCCACAGCGCGCTCCAAAATATGATACATTCAAACGCCATCGCGCTCCAAAATATTAAACATTATGGTTATACATATCTATGTTTGAGCAGATATCCACAAACAGTATTTAACAGTAAACACGGGTCTAAATAGTATAATATTCACCATATATCTAGCAACAGTTCAACTGCAATGTGAAGTTTATGCAACAATACCATAAACTAATAAGTAAGAATTTCTTACCTTACATCTTTCTTGTCTTCAAATCGCGTTCTTCTTCTTCTGATGTAAATCCAATGTAAGCTCAGACGTGTCTTCCAAACTCGACGAAAAGCAGAGACTTGTGAAGTTTTTTGGTGTTTTGTGTTTGAGGTAACGAGGGCGTTCGCGTTCCATGTGGAGATTTGCATGTGAA
This sequence comes from Leuciscus idus, assembly GCA_021554675.1. Classification (NCBI taxonomy): domain Eukaryota; kingdom Metazoa; phylum Chordata; class Actinopteri; order Cypriniformes; family Leuciscidae; genus Leuciscus; species Leuciscus idus. Next base: position 5,189,343 of record CM038633.1, on the reverse strand, counting down.
TCACTTTTGCGCGAGTGGGCGTGTCGAATTAAAAAGTAATTAGCAAGCGTTTGAGATACTGGACATCCTGTTGGTTTTATACAAATTACTTAAACAGAGAATATTTGTTTTCAGTTTGAATCCGATCATTTAAAAGTACACACTTAAATGTGTATAAAGGTATATGGCTCATAAATGTGTGAGAAGTATTCGCTGAGTTTTGTTTCAGTTTATAGACGTGCTCAGGAAAAAAAAGTTCAGCGCGACGGAGAGGCAGAACGCACACCCTGTTTATTTTCTTTATTTTACAAAAGCACAATGTTTTGATTTGATTGTAAGTGGACACATACAAAAGTAGAAATATCACAGATTATTTTTTTATATTTCTTTTTTCTGTATAACCATAAATGACGGAGTAATTTAAGTTTATGTTGCTGCTATGTGAAAAAAATCCAGCAAAACGCGTCGGCGCGTTTCTCGACCTCAGAGGGTTAAACCTTCAAATTGATCTGCTTATGTATCTGACGTAAAATGGTGCGTCAGATTAGTTAATTGTTACCTGATCCTCCTCTGTCACCTCTTTTTTGTGAACGGCCCTAAGATGTTTTATCATTGGGGATGTTGTTTTATTATATGCAAAAAAAATGTATCGCAAATTTGCCATTTAACTTAATTTTTTGTCGAATCTAACGTAAAGTAGCGCCAGACTACTGATGTTGACCTTGGATTCATTCTTCTTCACATGAGTGTGATTGATTGTAACTGCAACTGATTCTAAAGATTTCATTTGGTCAGTCATTGCGCTGATTGCCTACACAATGCTGAAATAATCATCCTACCCTAAACCATACTCTGTGTCACGACTGGTAGGGGTGTCAAAATTAATCGTTTCTACGATGCATCGCGATGCAGACGAGGACGATTCGGTATCGGTTCAGTAATAGACCATAACCGATTGTAATGTGCTGATGCTTTTCTGACGTCATGTCGCGTACGTGCTTTGTCGCGGTAGCATATAGAGACGGGGGGAAGTCTCTCGCAGGTCCTCTGTTCTAATACGCAACAATTCGGTCAAAACCACGCCCATAGCGGTAACGCCCATCAACGTACAAATGTGGGGAGGCGTCGCGACACCACGCGACAGTCGTGTCACAAAAGTGGATCAGTACCGTTAGAGATGCGCGGATGAGCTCCAACGTCACCAGAATCCGCAGCCAAAAACAAATCATCCACCCGCCCCAATAATTTTCCAGTAAAATTTCCCCAATGATTTAAGTGTCCACACCCGATGGTCAAATTATAATTATTCTGTGTGGTTATGCGTGATTATAAATGGATGATCGTCACCTTCAACAGCAGATTCGATGACGGTTGATGCGACAATCTTTAATGGTAACATAATACACTAATTAATGAGCGCTGCTTTTAAATGAACATTTCTTTAAAACAAAATTTATTTGACAGATTTTCCTTTTCTTAATGGCAAAAACAAGCTTTACTCCCTTGAAACTTGAACTGGAATGTCATTGTTTCTGTCACTGCCCAAACAGGCGAGTGTACGCACACACACGCGCGCACATCACTTTTGAAGTAAAATTTTAAATTGAGGATGCGGTGCATCGTGATGCATCGTGATATCGAATTGAACTGAATCGATGACATGATAATCGTAATCGAACCGAACCGTGAGACCAGTGTCGGTTCACACCCCTAACGACTGGATCCATTTATTTAGTCTGAACTTTATTTCTTTACAGGTGACGTGATTGTGTTGACAAATGAAATCGTCTACAGGCCGCGGTTTGTGTTAAAAAAAATTCCAACCTTTGGAATCGACTCTCAATTCCCAACGCCTCGGAATCAATTCTTTTTGGAATCGATTCCCAGCCCTAGTTCGAGCGACGCAAAAATGTCCTGTGAATCTGAACGTGTTTGGAGAGGGGTTTTGGATGATTTGTTGGGTTTAGCTGATTTCTGCGAAATAAATTCTCCTCTCGATTATCATTTTGTATATAGAGTTTCACAGTTGAGGGAAGACGTAGCAAACGCAGCAGATAATTGTGGTTGTACAATAAATGGAAGGATTTGGGTAATGTTTGATGAGGCAGAGTGTCATTCAACGACTGAGTCCCTCGGACCGTAGCAGCCGTAACGCTATTGTACTTCCAAGCATTCTTGAACAACACCAGTCGTTGGATGTTCCAGCAGAAGAGACAGCAAGATGCCTTGAACGGCCTGCACGCGTTTAACTACAGCGGTTAATCGCATGACTGACTTTATAGTATTATATACAGCATGTCGAAACATTAGGCTGGATATTTACTACAGTTAAGTTGGTTACGTGAAGGCGGGGAACTCTTGAATGTATGTGAGTGCTTTAAAGGGTAGTGAAGTCGGAATTTGTTCAAATATTATAATATAATTGTATTATGTAATACCTTACTATGATTAAAACATGCTTTGTTTTTAGGTAACGTGCCTTGAACACCTCCATTACGAATGAGGAGTTGGATAGAATATTGGCGGAAATACACCACAGATACCCCAGTGCTGGCTACAAGATGATCTTGGGACACATAAGATCCGGGCAACTGCGTATACAAAGTAGGAAATGTAGCAAATATTAACATTTTAATCATCTAATGTCTCATCCAGGTTTGATATTAACAAATTTAAGGCCGTCTTAGGACGGCCCGACGCCTATGTTACATTGTACCAGTTCCCAACAGAGTGTGGCACATTGATGGGAATCATAAACTTATTCGGTTGGTGTTAAGCATTTCTTTGGTAAAGTTAATGGATAATGTTGCTAATGTCTAGGGTCACACAGAATCTGCAATTACATACCTAAATTTAATCATTTGCACATGTCTACAAAAGTAGTGGTCAACAAGTTACACAGTCAACAATTAGATTAAAAATGCAGACTTTTTGCATGTTTTTTTTTTTTTTTTTTTTTTTTGGGTAAAGAAACAGGTATAGAAAATGGTGTATTCTTTCAGATCTATCAGAATATAAGACTATTACACCATAATTGGTAGCTGAAAACAAAACAAAATATTTAATATATAAAACTTTGTGACTGATGGGAATTTTATTTTGTAGACATGTGTAAAGGATTATATTTAGGTCTGTAAGTGCAGATTCTGTGTGACCCTGGACATTGGCAACATTATCCATTAACTCCTGACTGTAATCCATTATACATTGACTCCTGACGTCCTTAAATCTGTTAATATCAAACCTGGATGAGACATTAGATGATTAAACTGTTAATATTTGCTACATTTCCTACTTTGTATACGCAGTTGCCTGGATCTTATGTGTCCCAAGATCATCTTGTAGCCAGCACTGGGGTATCTGTGGTGTATTTCCGCCAATATTCTATCCAACTCCTCATTCGTAATGGAGGTGTTCAAGTCACGTTTCCTAAAAACAAAGCATGTTTTAATCATAGTAAGGTATTACATAATACAATTATATTATAATATTTGAACAAATTCCGACTTCAATGCCCTTTAAAGCACTCACATACATTCAAGAGTTCCCCGCCTTCACGTAACCAACTTAACTGTAGTAAATATCCAGCCTAATGTTTCGACATGCTGTATATAATACTATAAAGTCAGTCATGCGATTGACCGCTGTAGTTAAACGCGTGCAGGCCGTTCAAGGCATCTTGCCGTCTCTTCTGCTGGAACATCCAACGACTGGTGTTGTTCAAGAATGCTTAGAAGTACAATAGCGTTACGGCTGCTACAGTCCGAGGGACTCAGTCGTTGAATGACACTCTGTGCCTCATCAAACATTACCCAAATCCTTCCATTTATTGTACAACCACAATTATCCGCTGTGTTTGCTACGTCTTCCCTCAACTGTGAAACTCTATATACAAAATGATAATCGAGAGGAGAATTTCTTTCGCAGAAATCAGCTAAAGCTCACAAATCATCCACAACCCCTCTCCAAACATGTTCAGATTCACCGGACATTTTTGCGTCGCTCGAACCCGTCTTCAAACTCCCGCTATAATGACGTATAGTTTCTCTAACTGTCCAATGACAGTGCGTGTTACATTTACAAGTGGGAGACGGTTTGGCGCTTCAAATTGAGGTGAAAGTTGATTGGTTGCTCCTACGTGTGTGCTGTCCAATGGCATTTTTTAACTCGATTGACAAATAGATAAATAAAAGCATTTGGCAAAACGACAAAGAAAAGCATCTGGCAAACAGAGAGAGAAAAGGTTTGCCAAAAGCTTTTTTTTAAAAGCAATTAAACATGTGCATTTAAAATGATTCATAAATTTACTTTTTATTGTTTTATTAATCTACGTTTAAAAACATGAATTAAATAAACAAACTGTCATCAGCCAGTGGCCCATGCATATCGACTGTCACACTGCCACCTTATTTTTGTCCTTTCAGAAGTAACTGAATGCCCTGCTACAGGTGAAACTCGAAAAAAAATTATATCGTGCAAAAGTTAGTTTATTTCAGTAATTCAACTTAAAAGGTGAAACTAATATATTATATAGACTCATTACATGCAAAGTGAGATATTTCAAGCCTTTGTTATTAATAATTTTAATGATTATGGCTTACAGCTATGAAAACCTTTTCACAATATTCTAATTTTGAATTTGCAGTTTTCATAAGCTGTAAGCCATTATCATCAAAATTATAACAAATAAAGGCTTGAAATATCTCACTTTCTGAATATCTGAACCCCATAATAAAGATGGACAGTGACAGAAATTTGCAGTGGCAGCAGTACGCAGGGCTCTGTGGAGGTGGAGGACTTCTCTCCTCCTGAATCCCCAGACACACACACACCTCTGAAGCGATTGAAAAGTCCTCGGGACTTGGTACCGCATCACTCGCAAGACTCGCATGACTGCATTAGTGAACAAGGCCGAAGTCCACCATTCTCCAGTTCTCAAAGCTCTCGCTCTAAAAATGCTTGCTACCATATGGCAAGCCGTTTTAACTTTTATTAATTTCCAGGATATGAATTCTTGATATCAACAATTCAATTTTCACTAGTTCAAATTATAGTTATTGATATCAAGAATTAGATTTATACTAGTAACAATGACAATTTTTGATATCAACAATTAAATTTTTACTAGTTAAAATGCTCATTCTAGATATCAATAATTGAATTTCAACTAGTAAAAACTATAATTCTTGATATCTGTAATTGTATTTTCACTAGTGAAATGTCACCATAGGCTGCCATTCAAAATCAATTGTTGATATCAATAATTGATTTCTTACTAGTTGAAATTCCAGTTTCACATATCAGAAATACAATTCTTACTAGTAAGAAAGCCATTTTAGATCTGAAATTATATTGATATCAGAAATACATTTTCAGATATCAAAAATTAAAAATGTTACTAGTAGCAATTTAATTGTTGATATCAAGAATAGACATTTTTACTAGTAGCCACGTAATTCTTGATATCAGGAATTCACATTTTTACTAGTAGCAATGTAATTATTGATATCAAAAATTATATTTCTACTAGTAAGAAATACAAAGCTGATGTGTATTCAGAATTTCAACTAGTAAGAAATAAATTATTGATATCAACAATTGATTTTGAATGGCAGCCTATGGTGACATTTAACTAGTGAAAATACAATTACAGATATCAAGAATTATAGTTTTTACTAGTTGAAATTCAATTATTGATATCTAGAATGAGCATTTTAACCAGTAAAAATTTAATTGTTGATAAAGAATTAGCATTGTTACTAGTGGAAATGTAATTCCTGATATCAATAACTATAATTTGAACTAGTGAAAATTGAATTGTTGATATCAAGAATTCATATCCTGGAAATTAATAAAAGTTAAAATGGCTTGCCATATGCTACACACACATAGTTAATATGTGTCCGTGGTTGATGGCTAGCCAACCGCCCGCAGCCAGAGTCTAGCCCTGCAGCATCGCAGGGAAAGATATGCATCGCACTGGAACTTTTGCACCACGAAAACAAACACCTGCATCCCATGATTGCCTCTCTCATCTACTGCGCAATATCACAGTTTGACATGTCTGTCATTGGAAAGATCCATGTGGTGTCATGAGTAATTAAGAGATAGTGTATTCTCATAGGATAAGAATACTCAGTCTCATGAATAATTATGAGACACCGATGAGTCATCAAAGTACTATAGTGCTCTGCCACCTCACAGCCTGTGTTTTGCTAGTTTCAGCCCGACACAGTTTTCATTTTCACGTCCTGCGCCACGTTGTATAAATAGCAAATGTATTTACGCCCATCTGTGTGCCATGGGCTGCTGGTCTGAAAACGAGGTGTGTTCTGGCGCATTGTTGGTGTGTTGCTATTTTGAGGAACTGAAACAGACTGCGCCATTGACCAACTGAAACCTGGTCTAAAGTAAAAAAAAAAAAAAAAATTACAGAGCGCGTTAATAATGTGTGCCTATATATGAGGTGCCCCTAGGGACATTATTCAGAATTACCATGCATATACATGTACTTTTCCTCTCACATACACATATGAAACCAAATTCATTCACATAATATAATGAAATGCTCACACACATACAAGTGAAATGCTTTTACAAACACAACTGAAACGCTCTCATGCATACAACTGAAAATATTACGCTCACACACACAACTGAAACGCTCACACACACAACTGAAACGCTCACACACACACAACTGAAACGCTCTCATACATACAACTGAAAATATTACGCTCACACACACAACTGAAACGCTCACACACACACAACTGAAACGCTCACACACACACAACTGAAACGCTCTCATACATACAACTGAAAATATTACGCTCACACACACAACTGAAATGCTCACACACACACAACTGAAACGCTCACACACACACAACTGAAACGCTCTCATACATACAACTGAAAATATTATGCTCACACACACAACTGAAACACTCTCACACACACAACTGAAATGCTCACACACACACACAACTGAAACGCTCACACACACACAACTGAAACGCTCTCATACATACAACTGAAAATATTATGCTCACACACACAACTGAAACACTCTCATACACACAACTGAAATGCTCACACACATACAAGTGAAATGCTCTCACACGCACAACTGAAACGCTCACACACACACAACTGAAATGCTCTCACACACACAACTGAAATGCTCTCACACGCACAACTGAAACGCTCACACACACACAACTGAAATGCTCACACACAAACAAGTGAAATGATTTTACAAACACAACTGAAATGCTCTCACTCACACAACTGAAAAGCATTTCAGTTGTGTGTGTGTGAGAGCATTTCAGTTGTGTGTGTGAGAGCGTTTCACTTGTAGGTGTGTGAGCATTTCAGTGGTGTGTGTGAGAGCATTTCAGTTGTGCGTGTGAGAGCATTTCAGTTGTGTGTGTGTGAGCGTTTCAGTTGTGTGTGTGAGAGCATTTCAGTTGTGCGTGTGAGAGCATTTCAGTTGTGTGTGTGTGAGCGTTTCAGTTGTGCGTGTGAGAGCATTTCAGTGGTGTGTGTGAGAGCATTTCAGTTGAAACGGAAGGTGGTTAAAGTCTCCAGTCCAGTTGGTGGCAGTAGTGCACCTCAAGACGAAGAACTAGAAGCTGACTGTTGAAAGAAAGCATAGTAAACTAGCGCAAGTTGGCCATAAATTCACAGATGCGAACTTCCCGCGGGTCAATAACTCGTGAGCTAAATGTTGTTAATACACAAATAACACCTCGTTTTAATCGTAGTAATGTGACGTGAAGAGTAAAGGCGGCAGAGAGGCAGATCCGAAGGGACCGTCTGCAAAGTGCAAAACCCGAAAAGCGTTACTACGAAAACAGTCAATAATTTCTCTGTTACACACTATAGTGTCATCAAATTCAGTTCACACATCACTGATGCCCTGATGATTATACTACAACATTTATTTTGAATAAATATATTTTTGAATATTTTTTATGATTATTATTTATGAAAAATATTCAATAACTTCACTGTTATTCACTGTATTGTTGCCAAATTCAGTTCGCACATCACTGCTGTCCTGATGGTTATACTACACTTATTTTTGAAAAAAATTTTTTTAATTGTATACAGTGAAGTTTTGAATTAGAGTGAAGTTACAAACATTTACAATTGTATATACAATTTAAAATAAATATATTTTCCCCAAAATAAGTGTTGTAGTATAACCATCAGGGCATCAGTGATGTATAACCTGAATTTGGCAACAATACAGTGAATTACAGTGGTTACTGAATATTTTTCATAATAAAAATCATCAAAAATATATTTATTTTTTTTCAAAATAAGTTGTAGTATAACCATCAGGACAGCAGTGATGTGTGAACTGAATTTGGCAACAATACAGTGAATTACAGTGAAGTTATTGAATATTTTTCATAATAAAAATCATCAAAAATAATTTTTTTTTTAAATAAGTTGTGGTATAACCATCAGGACAGCAGTGATGTGCGAACTGAATTTGGCAACAATACAGTGAATTACAGTGCAGTTATTGAATATTTTTCATAAATAATAATCATAAAATATATTTATTCAAAATTAGTGTTGTAGTATAACCATCAGGACAGCAGTGATGTGCGAACTGAATTTGTCAACAATAAAGTGAATTACAGTGCAGTTATTGAATATTTTTCATAAATAAAAATCATAAAATTATATTTATTCAAAATAAGTTTTGTAGTATAACCGGTCCCTTCGGATCTGCCTCTCTGCCGCCTGCGCATAGTGTTCAATGTGTTTTGTCCACTGCGAGGGAAAGCTCGTTTTGAGGAAAATTAGGTTGCAGCTGCTTGTCTACATTACTACGATTAAAACGAGGTGTTATTTGTGTATTAACAACATTTAGCTCACGAGTTATTGACCCGCGGGAAGTTCGAATCTGTGAATTTATGGCCAACTTGCGCTAGTTTACTATGCTTTCTTTCAACAGTCAGCTTCTAGTTCTTCGTCTTGAGGTGCACTACTGCCACCAACTGGACTGGAGACTTTAACCACCTTCCGTTTCAACTGAAATGCTCTCACACACACCACTGAAATGCTCTCACACACACCACTGAAATGCTCTCACACACACCACTGAAATGCTCACACACCTACAAGTGAAACGCTCTCACACACACAACTGAAATGCTTGCATACAACATCATTCTGAAATGCTTTTCAGTTGTGTAAGTGAGAGCGTTTCAGTTGTGTTTGTAAAAGCATTTCACTTGTATGTGTGTGAGCATTTCAGTTGTGTGTGTGTGTGAGCGTTTCAGTTGTGTGTGTGAGAGCATTTCACTTGTGTGTGTGAGAGCATTTCAGTTGTGTGTGTGAGAGCATTTCAGTTGTGTGTGTGAGAGCATTTCAGTTGTGTGTGTGAGCGTAATATTTTCAGCTGTATGTATGAGAGCGTTTCACTTGTGTTTGTAAAAGCATTTCACTTGTATGTGTGTGAGCATTTCAGTTGTGTGTGTATGAGTGTTTCAGTTGTGTGTGTGTGAGCGTAATATTTTCAGTTGTATGTATGAGAGCATTTCAGTTGTGTGTGTGTGAGCGTTTCAGTTGTGTGTGTGAGCGTAATATTTTCAGTTGTATGCATGAGAGCGTTTCAGTTGTGTTTGTAAAAGCATTTCACTTGTATGTGTGTGAGCATTTCATTATATTATGTGAATGAATTTGGTTTCATATGTGTATGTGAGAGGAAAAGTACATGTATATGCATGGTAATTCTGAATAATGTCCCTAGGGGCACCTCATACCTATAGACTCTGCTCATTACACGCACAGGGACGCACAGCAGCACATGCACAACAAACAAGCCAAATATTAAAAATAAAAAGGATTACAATGTAAAATATGGTCTGCTTGTGCGGTTTATAACCCCACACACGAGCAGATCTGTTTCCTCTGTGGAGAAGCGTTCAGTCTTTCCGTTTGCAAAAATCCATCATGTAAACATAGAAATCCACCATGGTGCGAGTGCAATTGCCTTTTAAAGGGAATGGGACTCTCTTTGAGACTTTGGGAATTAGGCTCTGATTGGTTTATTGCACGTTACACTCAAAACACTGCCATTACTCATTAGGAGAACAGAGACAACCCTTTTAGACCATGCGCTGCGCAAAAGTGGATTCGGACACACCCGGGGTGGGTAATCGGGAGAATCGGGAGAATTCCCGGTGGGCCGCTTCACTTTTGGGCCGGTCGAGGATTTTTTTTTTCTTTTTTTTTTTTTTTCACATTTGTCACGTTAGTTACATTAGGCTACACACGGCACATTCTGACACCGCAGCGCGCAGCCTCTGCATGGGTTGTACCATGAGAGGGAGTTCTCCCCTCTCCTCCCATAGAGTTGGTTGGGTCCAAAGCCCGTCTTTTCCAAAACGTTTTCTCAGGAAGGTTACCGCGGCACCGCCGGCGCCTACCGATAGCTGGGCTGGCCCTACCGTAATGGTACGCATCAGGGAGGATGGACGGGAGGAAGAGGCCAGGAGGGGCTGAAAAAGCCAGGTTGAAAAAAAGAAAGGCATTGGAGGAGGATGCTGCCAAATGTGCCAAGCTTACAGATTTATTTTCAAGAGGACAAACACAAGTGGCAACAGGTAAAGAGAGATAGGCCTAGTAATGATTAGCATTCTGCAACGTAATTATTCGGCTAATACTGTTGTAGCGTTGTCAACCTATTCACAAGAAAAATATAAAATTTAATTAAAATATTAGCCTTTTTATATCACATGGCGATTCATAGACTTTGCAAATATTATTACATTTAATATTGATAACAAAACTCAAGCTTGATCTGTGTATGCAGTAAAATGACCTCTTACAATATTTTTTTTTAGCTTCTGAGCAGCAGATAAGCCAGTCCCTCGCTGAAAATGAGGAGGCCATGATGACTACAGGGACAGGTAGAGACGATACCAGAGTAAACAATATGAATTAAAGTTATTTAGCCCTCAGGTTGTGTTCAAAACCCTATAACACCTTTTATCACCCAATATTGGATTCAATCTTTTTGTCAACTTGTTTTCTTTCAATTAGGACTGGTTTTATATTTCTATTTGCATCTGATTAATCATAGGCCTCATTTATCTGAGAGTAGGTATCAAATTTTTTTATTAAAAAAGCATTATTTGTGAATATTTTTGATTACAAATAAAACTGTAAAGTAAACATTAGTTCAATATGGCTCTTTGTGGAAGAGTGGGATACATTTCAAATTCTTTCTTTCTTTCTTTCTTTCTTTCTTTCTTTCTTTCTTTCTTTCTTTCTTTCTTTCTTTCTTTCTGCTTTTGTTAATTTATCAACCTATCCATGTGGAATAGTGGAATATTTTTTGTTAACTTCTCAGCTTAAGTGAATTATTATTTAACCTTTACCTTATTTGTTGAACCATGGTATTAAAGTAACAACATGTAACTTTTCAACCTTCATAATATATTTCCAAGACCCTTGTGATAGTACATCGACTTACAATAGGTTGAATGAGACGTCTGCCAGAGCCTGACGGGGTCTGTATCGCTTTTACTGGCACTATGTAACTTCGGGGTGCGGGTAGTAACCAGCGCTCAAAAAGAACTACAAAATTCGACTGCTTTACGGCATACGTCACTTTGCCCACCACTTCCTCAAATGTGACCAACCAGCGCGTTTGTTTTCGTACGTCTGTTTTCGTCATGGCTGAAGCAGCAGCGAAACGTAAGAAGTCCAAGGTTTTGTCGGAGTAGAGTCGGAAGAGGAAAAGGGAGAGTGATAAACTGAAAGGCAGGACGAGGATCAATATTGGTCGAGCGTTTGCTCGCTGGCGTTAGCTTATGGAGGAGGAGAGTTACCAGACTGATGCTGACTTGGCCGTCATGCTGTTGAACTAGTAAGTAACTGTAAATTGCTTGCATACTATCTTTAGTTTTTCTAATCGGTTGTCTGCCTGGCTACGTTACGGAAACTATCTGGTCCTCCATTTATTTATCTTCATGAATCAGCTAGTAGATGAGCGAATTATCAATCTGGTAGCTAGTAAACCCTAACATGGTAGTTTTAGATGGTTAGGATGCTATCGCTATCATTCTCGTTCAGATTTGAGCATTGCAATCGACATGCAAAATTCAAATGTTTGAGTTAAAATGTTTAGTCTACTAAACATGTATAAATTATGAAAGGGGGAAGATTAATAATATTATCATTGCCCATATGAAAAAAAATCTGCATGCTTCATATACAGTAACCGTAAATCATTTTACGACAGCGGTAATGGACAATTCCGCTTCCAACCTGTAGGGCGACCGCAGAGGAAAAGTTCCATGTTGTTGCTTTAATAAAAACTACACAATAGTAATAGCTGAACTGTTGCTTCATTTATCCAATTTGGAAAAAGTGCTAATTTGGAATTCCACCATGGAAAAAGAGGGCCAGTCTTGGGCCTGACACACCCTAACTGCACTTGTGCCCTGCGCTTTAGACCATGTGCTTAGATCGTTAAAATAGAGCCCATGTCTTTAAATGCAAAAACGCGTTCTGTGTGAACCGGCCCTAATGGATTTTGACACGGTGTAAGAGTTTAATTAGATTCCATTTATTTTCCATATAAATATTTTACAAAGACAGTTTTCAACATCATTCAGAGAATGTAATTATTTTATGTTTATATAATGTTATGAAATTACCAAAGAATATAGCTAAACTAATGAAAATATGTTTACTGTTTACATACTGAATAATTCAGGTGAATGGAATATATAGGGTTTAAAATGGAATATTTCAGAATTATTGGCATACACTTAAAATAACAAAAGCATATTTGTTTGGTTATAATATAATTTGCTATTTGAATTAAGAAACTGATGTATTTCCAACTTGATTTTTTTAACATTCAGACATTTTCATTAATAAACAAATTAACTCTAGCCAAAAAAAAAAAAAAAAAATTATTTGCGCCCATCTGTGCGCCATGGGCTGCTGGTCTGAAAACGAGGTGTGTTCTGGCGCATTGTTGGCACGTTGCTATTTTGAGGAAACTGAAATAGACTGAGCCATTGACCAACTGAAACCTGGTCTAAAGTAAAAAAAATTGTTTACAGAGCGTGTTAATAATGAAAAAAGCAAATCACATTAAAAGACAACAATTTTTGCATCATGAACTTCGATATTGGAAAGGTTGAAGGCTATCTTTTCAATTTCACTTTTCTGACCACATTCAAAGAGACAGGCAATGTACTTTTGATCCCCACACTCTGCCAGATCTGAGTATCCACTTGGACCTTTATTGATGCACTTTATGGGTTCCCATTGCATGGCATCCAACTGTGATTTATTCACATAGATTGTGAGATCCTTTCTCGTGTTTGTATCAGATGGATGAGAATAGATCAGCCATGTACTCTGATCAGAGGAAAGAATTTTCAGCACACTGCCTTGGCAACCCTTACCAGTCTCTGTCAGCTGTGCAGATTTAGGCTTGTTAAAAGTTTTTCCACTATCCTCGCTTAGAGCCTCGACTCTGTGGCCGGATGTACTTCGAGCATTGCAGTACAGTGTGTCGTCTATCTCAGCCATCTGACACTCATTAGACACCAGATCTTCCATTTGGTTTCCTACGTTCCAAGTGCTTCCTTTATCATCACTGTAGAATGCAAATGCACGTGATACGGGGGAGGGACAACACCTTTTGGAATCAAAATAATACGCATATGCTGGGATAATCAGTCTCCCGTTCTCCATTTGAACACCATGTCCTGGTCCAACAGCAAAGGTGGCCCAGTTTTTCTCCTTTTCACTGATCACATCTTTCAAGTTTGTAACATCACTCCAGGTTCTGCCAGTGTCCTTACTGGTTATGTAACAAAGTTGTGCCTGGTTCTTTTTTGCATTTATTTGATCAGATTCAGAGACACCAATGGGAACACAAATAAAAAACAGGAAGAGCATATCAGAATCTTTCTCATAGACTGGACATGGATTCATGCTGCGGTGGTTGAGTAGAAGAGCTGAATTGAGCACCAGATGACCACTGTCCCACTGAAATAAAAAACATGACATCATGAGAAAAGAATCTATGAAATAGTTAAGTTGTGAAGAAAATTGTCTGTTATGAAAAATATTTTACGATTTTGGTTAAACGTGTCTAGTACCTCAACTTCCTCGCCATTCTTCCACAATCCTCTTCTCATCACAAGCACTTCTGCATCAGCGTCGTCAGGAGTTTTCCGCTTTTCAGCGAAGGCAAGGTAGGTTTGTTTGGCACTGATATAGAAGAGAGCTGGAATTCTGTACGTCACCTGCTTTTTATTAACTTCTGCCCCCTGTGCGAATATTGTTTTTGCTGTTGTTATGTTGTCGAGTGGAACTGAATTGCTGTTTGAAGATGTATTGTTACCCATTGTAAAATTCTAGCCCTATAAACAGAAAGAATAAATAGTAGAAGTATCAGTAACAGTATCACCGTGCACTTCAGCCACATTTATGAATTACATTGCTTGAGATACAAGCTCAAATCAAATCAGAATGATTTTTCTCAGAATTATGTTGGCTTGTGTTTTATGGTGTGTACTGTACTCATTACACCTTTTACCTATTTATTTATTATTCTCAGGTAGGTAAGGAAAGTCGAATCTGGACAAAACTATAAGAATTCAAAAAGTACTTACAATTTGCTCAGCAGACTTCCCTGTGGTCAGTTCTTGCTTAAGGCTCTTAAATTACTACTCTGGTAGACAATAACTTGCCAATAATATAATATAAGTTTTATTAAAGTTAACAAAAGTTATATAAAAGTACAATAGTAAAGTTACAAAAATAAGTTTCAATCAAGGTACAATCAGCTGGTTTCAGGCGTCGAGGGACACTGCGCTATTCAGTCTCCATCAGTCCAGTCTCTCTCTCAGTCTTTTATACGTAGATGGTTGATCGCTAGTGCCAAACTCTCTTCTGACGTCATCACATGGAGTGCTGCCAAATCCTCCGCCAACGCCTTCAGTTGTTTACGCCGCATTCCTTTACAATATCTTCGAGCCCTCTTTCTCTTCTTTCTTCTCTTAACCGTCTGTAACATACACCTTAACTACTACATTTTTCATTTATCATAAAAACTATTTCTAATACATAAGTGCTTTCTACTCTAAATCAGTCAATACATACATTTCATGCAAGTAAGTAGTTTTCTTAATGGTAGTGAAATCACACAATACATTTTCCATACAACATTAATAATTGGGTTACATATATTTACTTAAGCAAAAGCATTATTACTACTTAGGTTACATCAGTTTAAAGCAAATCAAGCATTAATCAAGGCAGTATAATTGCAAAATCATAATCTCCATTAACACTTGATAAAAAAGCCTTTCATTGAGGGGGTCAAAACTTTTATATATTAACCCTGTAGTGTCTGGACCAATCAGACACACACAAATTATTCATTTATTTAATGAATAATCCAGCAAACTCACGCTCCCAAAAAAATGCCTGTGAAACTTCCCCCAAAAACTAACATCCCAAATGAAGCTAACACACTGGCAGAACGCGGTGTCTTGTTACAGGACACACAGAGACTGATAAGAGGATTGTACGATCCAAAAGAATGTCCAGAGAGCTGCGACTCTTACTTAATTCTCACTGAGAAGGAGAAATAAACCCTGTTAATTCTATATATTCTATATATAACCATTTGAGAAATGTGTAAACATGTATCTAATTTTCCGATCTCATGATTTTCCTTTAATGTGGTTGTCTTTTGTATTCTTGTAAACTCTATTGGGTTAATATTTCAGACTTTGGATAATATGGTTAACCAAATCAAATGTGTGGCATTTTTGGTATCTATAAACTCCAATCTTCATCCCCGTTTTGTTAATTTACATTACATTCTGCTAACTTTGTGACGCATTAGTATTATAAGCATCTTAAAGATTCTTGTGTTAAACATCCAATCAAACTGCATGTTCAAAGGGACAGTGGGTCGTAAAATGTCCCTCCAAAGGGAAATCTTCACATTGGCTCACACAGCTCCAGAGGTTGTGCCCTCTTCACGCTTTAAAGTCACTGATCAGCTCTTAGCTCTCTCTCTCTTACTCCTGTACTGGAATGCTGACGTGAAGAAGATGCTGAACTAAAAGTTTCTAAGGACCCTCCAAGCTTGTGCCAGGCTGCGGCCTTGTCTTTCCATTCACCAAAGATACTCTGACTACCACTGGTTCTCTCTCATCAAGACCACATCAGCAAAGATCAACTGGAGCCTCAACAGATTGCATCAGGACAGTTTAATTCAAATGGGCGAGACATGCAAGTATCAAACTTAGTCTCATTATTTGATACATTAAATATCCTTACCCCTTTAAAGAAGGGCATGTTAGAACTAAACTAATGGTTTGCTCAAGGCTGTTGATCTGCTGAATTTCAAACAATGCTATAACTTGCTTTCCTGTATTCTGTTTCAGCTCTCTTTCCCTTGGTAAACTGTATGCATGTATGTGTGTGTATGTTAGAGTAGTTTAAGTGTTTAGACCAGTTAATAAAATCTTGTTCATGTCACACATAAAGTTGTCCGTGTCTCAAGCTCATATCTGGAGTCACTAAATTATAGATCTTGACTACTTGCTCTTAGTAGTACTGTAAAGTAATAAAGACATTTCCCATGCCCTGGAAATGTACATTTCTTAGAATTAATAAACAATTAACACTGAGTGTTCACGGGACAAACAGGTTAATTGATTGCAAAATTAAGTTACAACATTAAAGGACAAGTTCGGTATTTTACACTTAAAGCCCTTTTTACAGATCGTATCTGATGAAATAGAACGGTTAAGATTAAAATTTGGACACATGCTCCTGTCCCGAGAATTTTAGGTTTATTTCGCTTTTGTGGACCTATTTTGCCAAACGCGTCACACCCGTGATTCTTCCGTTGAGAGCTTGAATAATAGACACTCCAGCCCAGTTGGTGGCGATAATGCACCTTTGCCAATTCCAAGCAAACCACGGGCATTTCATTGAATACACAGAAGAAGCAGAAGAAGAAGCGGCGGAGTAATACCGTAAAGGTGCTGCGGTCTCACATCACGTCCTACAAGTCAATGGAGTTGGACAAAAACTACGATAAAACCTGTTGGAATGCATCTTTTTCAGCGATTTTTGAGTGAACATATCAGTGAACACCCCTGACCACTCGGTGAGTTTCACGTCTTTGTAAACGAAAGTTTAATGTGTTTTTAGGAAGGAATCTTCCAGTGCACATAGACAACCATTGTGTGTGGGGTGGGGGGAAGCGAAATAAACCTAAAATTCTCGGGACAGGAGCATGTGTCCAAATTTTAATCTTAACCGTTCTATTTCATCAGATACGATCTGTAAACAGGGCTTTAAGTGTAAAATACCGAACTTGTCCTTTAAGTTAATTGTATTAACTGATCCAAATATTAATAATCAATTGTAACCAGTTATTATTGATTATTAATATTTTGTAGAGCTAATTTGCTACAGTCATGATGGTCCTGGATCAACATTAGCGAATCTACCCCATATTGAAATGGTCATGATGTTCCTGGATCAACATTAGTGAATCTACCCCATATTGAAATGGTCATGATTGTCCTGGATCAACATTAGCGAATCTACCCCATATTGAACTGATCATGATTGTCCTGGATCAACATTAGTGAATCTACCCCATATGTGACCATGGACCACAAAACCAGTCACATGGGTAATTTTTTTTCAATTGAGATTTATACATCATATGAAAGCTGAATAAATAAGCTTTCCATTGATGTATGGTTTGTTAGGATAGGACTATATTTGGCCAAGAAACAATAATTTTAAAATCTGGAATCTGAGGGTGCACAAAATCGAAACATTGAGAAAATTGGCTTTAAAGTTGTTCATTTATGTTGGCGACTGTGCTGCATTCACTCACAAAAATAAATGTTTTATATATTTACGGTAGGAAATTTACTAAATATCTTCATGGAACCTGATCTTTTCTTTACTTAATATCCTAATGATTTTTGGCATAAAAGAAAAATCGATAATTTTGACCCATACAATGTATTGTTGGCTATTGTCACAAATATACCCGTGCGACTTGTGACTGGTTTTGTGATCCAGGGTCACATATTGAAATGATCATGATTGTCCTGGATCAACATTAGCGAATCTACCCCATATTGAACTGACCATGATGGTCCTGGATCAACATTAGCGAATCTACCCCATTTTTAAATGATCATGATGGTCCTGGATCAACATTAGTGAATCTACCCCATATTGAAATGATCATGCTGGTCCTGGATCAACATTAGTGAATCTACCCCATATTGAACTGACCATGATGGTCCTGGATCAACATTAGCGAATCTACCCCATATTAAAATGGTCATGATGGTCCTGGATCAACATTAGCGAATCTACCCCATATTGAAATGATCATGATGGTCCTGGATCAACATTAGCGAATCTACCCCATATTGAAATGGTCATGATGGTCCTGGATCAACATTAGCGAATCTACCCCATATTGAACTGACCATGATGGTCCTGGATCAACATTAGTGAATCTACCATATTGAACGTACCATGATGGTCCTGGATCAACATTAGCGAATCTACCCCATAATGAACTGACCATGATGGTCCTGGATCAACATTAGCGAATCTACCCCATGTTGAAATGGTCATGATGGTCCTGGATCAACATTAGCGAATCTACCCCATATTGAAATGGTCATGATGGTCCTGGATCAACATTAGCGAATCTACCCCATATTGAACTGACCATGATGGTCCTGGATCAACATTAGTGAATCTACCCCATAATGATCTGACCATGATGGTCCTGGATCAACATTAGTGAATCTACCCCATATTGAACTGACCATGATGGTCCTGGATCAACATTAGTGAATCTACCCCATATTGAACGGACCATGATGGTCCTGGATCAACATTAGCGAATCTACCCCATATTGAACTGACCATGATGGTCCTGGATCAACATTAGTGAATCTACCCCATATTGAACTGACCATGATGGTCCTGGATCAACATTAGTGAATCTACCCCATATTGAACGGACCATGATGGTCCTGGATCAACATTAGTGTATCTACTCCATATTGAACGTACCATGATGGTCCTGGATCAACATTAGCGAATCTACCCCATATTGAACGGACCATGATGGTCCTGGATCAACATTAGCGAATCTACCCCATATTGAACGGACCATGATGGTCCTGGATCAACATTAGCGAATCTACCCCATATTGAAATGGTCATGATGGTCCAGGATCAACATTAGTGAATCTACCCCATATTGAAATGGTCATGATGGTCCAGGATCAACATTAGTGAATCTACCCCATATTGAACTGACCATGATGGTCCTGGATCAACATTAGTGAATCTACCCCATATTGAAATGGTCATGATGGTCCAGGATCAACATTAGTGAATCTACCCCATATTGAAATGGTCATGATGGTCCAGGATCAACATTAGTGAATCTACCCCATATTGAACTGACCATGATGGTCCTGGATCAACATTAGTGAATCTACCCCATATTGAACTGACCATGATGGTCCTGGATCAACATTAGCGAATCTACCCCATATTGAAATGGTCATGATGGTCCAGGATCAACATTAGTGAATCTACCCCATATTGAAATGGTCATGATGGTCCAGGATCAACATTAGTGAATCTACCCCATATTGAACTGACCATGATGGTCCAGGATCAACATTAGTGAATCTACCCCATATTGAACTGACCATGATGGTCCTGGATCAACATTAGCGAATCTACCCCATTTTGAACTGACCATGATGGTCCTGGATCAACATTAGTGAATCTACCCCATATTGAAATGATGACGTGAAATGATAAAAATATTGATTACAATCAGATTCAAAAAGCAATTATTCTACTGTTTTTTTTAAATGTCATATATTTTTTGCACACTTTATTCGGACTAAAATCATAGTAATCTGTTTTAAAGACCTGGAATTTATTGAAATTTTTAAACATTATTATAACATTTTATTAAATATTAAATGTGTATTTGTGTGTAAAGGTATGAGAGAAAGAAGACTTTAGGGGTTATGGAGTAAAGTAAGCTTAGCTATTAGCTAAACGGCACATGGCTGTTGTATGTACTGTATGTTCAGAGTTGCATTACATTATGCCATTTAAGGCGAGACACTACAGGTGAATAGGGTAAAATTGTTAACTTACAGATATCACCATCAAACTTTACCAGTTGATTACTCACATGAATAGGAGAAAAAAATGCATTGCAAGTTTTCTGTAATTTTATTTTTAAATATGCTAATGAGGCTATATCTAATTAAATATGCGTTAATTTGCATATATTTTGAAGTGACAAATCTGACCATTGAAAAAAACAAGGTTCAAAATTATTTTTGCATTTTGTTGATATATTCAATGAAAAGACATTATCAGAGGGGATAATGAATATATCCTTTTGTTACCCTGAAAATTAGAAAATACTGCCAATAGCCTTAAAAAATGTATTTCCACCCTATTTTTAGGCATAAAATGTCATATAAATCAGGCCAAGAATGATATATCAACAAATCCCTCTGGACAAACCTTCACAATATAGTTAGTAATACGACTGTGAAGTTTGGTGTATGTAGATGCTACAGAAGTGGAAAATCGTCACTAGGAGTGTGAGAAAAAACTCATTTTGAGAAAACGGCCTTTAAAGATTTTTATGGCAAAATTCCACTAATTCCTATTGAAAGCCTTGAATTACAGACAAAACATGCTTTAGGTCCAAGTCAAATCCATGTATCACACTGTTTAACATCCAAAACTCATTATTGCTTCATCCATCACTGATCATAACATCCAAAACAACACATCAACACTCCATCACACAGGTGGAATGGAAAAACTAATTTTATATCACAGTCCCTCAGGCAGATTCAACTTTGGGAAGTTTTATTCTTTTGGCTATTTGTCCAAGGTGTAAATCACTTAGTGAAAATATTTTTTCCCAGTGGAGGAGGAAGTGCATCTCTGTCTGACCCAGTTGGTGGTCACTGAGCCTGTATTTAGTCAGGATCCATCTCTTCTTCTCTGATAGTGTGCAGATATTCTGTCAAATAACAATTTAGTCTACTTTGTTTGCTTTCTCCAATGTTCCCAATATATTGTTATTTTGAATGATTCATAATTAGTTTTGTTCTGTTGAGTTGTTTTGAACCAGTGCTTAAGGGAGCCTGGTTGGTTAGCTTCACCATCGGCTGACTGAGGGGACTGTTTTCAGGATTTGGCTCGTGGGTTTAAAGTGCTTTGAAATGTGATGTGTCTTTTTGACTTACATTTAGATGTGTTCAAAATGTTACAGCTTGTTCGTAACGTATCGACGCACTATGTCGGGGTTACTCATTGCGCGGCTCGCGAGCCTCATGCGGCCCGCCAAGCTTTAATTTGTGCCTCGCATGGCTGTAAAAATACGCCGATATCATGCAGCCAGTCACTACAGATATTTCATAACATAACCCATTACAAA
This sequence comes from Leuciscus idus, assembly GCA_021554675.1. Classification (NCBI taxonomy): domain Eukaryota; kingdom Metazoa; phylum Chordata; class Actinopteri; order Cypriniformes; family Leuciscidae; genus Leuciscus; species Leuciscus idus. The sequence goes on along the minus strand of CM038633.1, from coordinate 5,167,802 downwards.
CTCAAAGTATCAGCTCCATTACAAATAATTTCGATCGGATTGAAAGAGTTGGTTTATCGAGAGAACATGTAAACACTTGGTCGTTTGAGAACCGAAACTGAAAGGACGACGTATGGCTCTTCTACTGACTTTGTCCTATCAGTGCGGCTCTCATGAAAAAAATAGTGAAGACCCATGCACTATGTGATGGCATTTCATTATCTTTTGTCTTCGTTGGTAATCCCTTGTGTCTTCTAGCTAATGACAACTGTTTTCGGCTTCTCTGAGAGAATTTTACACGCACATCTTTCGACATTTTGAACTACCGCGGAAATGTCAGAGCGCGTCACGTGACGATTCTGAACGAATCACGTTGTCAGAAATTGGCATCAGCCAATGAGATTGCGCATTTCGAGTTAAATCACCTGTTTTACTTTCATGATTTGTTGCTGATAGACAGGAAATTACCATATTTGGATCCGACAGCATTGAAAAGGAGAGAGAGAGAGCTTTCTAACGGTGTGTTATGACGGTGCACCAGACACAGCGATCGCGGAGCAGCGGGATGATTTAGAACGCCAACTTTTGATGAATTTAGGCGAAATCTGCACACTCAAACAGACAAAGTGTAGTAAAATAAAGACCTAAATGTGTATTTTGGACTTTTTTTCAGCACAAGTCTGAAAGAATACATGTTATTGAAGACAAATAACCCAAAATCTCAAAATTGACCTGTAAAAAACAACAACAAAAAACGATGTTTTTGCCTGCCGTGTCTCGCCTTAAGTGTTCTATTTCAAGATTTTTTTGTGAATAAATACATTTACAAAGTCAGATCTTTAGTTGCAGAGAGGGTCAAAGAAAGAGGACAGACAAAATAATTTACCGTTTGTCAGTCAGCCGAGTGAAGAGAGGAGGGAACGTTCAAAATGGACTGATTGGATTTGTTCGGTACACACTGATGACATCAGAGGCTTGTGATTGGTTGATTAAATGTTGATCCAGGATCAACCAAATTTGTTGATCCAGGAACACATCTTACTTGGCAAAATCACGGTGACCCATGAAACTCTACACACACAGGCTGATGGTCCTCAACTCAATCTGCTTGCTTCACGTTTTTCTCTTCATGACGAGCTGATGGTTCCTGTTGCATCAGCGGCCAATGAGCTTGTTGTTCAACATTCAAATACTTGATCAGTGTTTGCTGTAGTTTGCAGAAACCCTCCACCTTCCCCAGCTCCACCTGTATAGATCTGTTACGGGTAATATCATGCATGCTATATTGTACAGCAGCAATAATAACAGCAGCAGTGTAGTTTACATTCACTGTCTGCAGATGTACATAAAATACATTGAAGTGCATCAGTTTGCATCTGGTCTGGCGCTTTATTTAAATATAAAGTAATAAAAAATATTAAAATTTTCAAACATTTTAAAACTGTTCTAAATAACGGTTTGAAAGTATTTAGTTTGTCTTGTTATTCTGACAATCAATACACATGAATTAAAGCAATAAGTTGCACATGATGGAAGTCCGGCCAGAAGAGCATTGCAGTAGTCAAGAAGTTGTGTTGCATGCTCAGTTAGGAAAGGCCTGATCTTCCTGATGTTGTGCAGTGCAAACCTGCATGATCGAGCTGTCTTTGAAATGTGATCTGTGAAGGTCAGCTGGTCATCAAACGTTACTTGATGATGATTCTAGCTGGATAGTGAAGTTGTACTGTAGAGACGGATTGGCAGGGAGGACGAGAAGCTCAGTCTTTGCCAGGTTGAGCTGCAGGTGATGTTCCTTCATCCATGTCGAGATGTCCGCCAGACAGCTTGAGGTCCGTGCAGCTACTGTGGGATCATCTGGTTGAAATGAGAGGAAGAGCTGTGTGTCATCAGCATAGCAGTGGTAGGAGAAACCATGTGCCTATATGATATGTCCCAGTGATGTGGTGTAGATGGAGAAGAGGAGGGGACCAAGAACTGAACCCTGGGGAACCCCTGTGGTCAGTTAATGTGCTCTGGATACCTCGCCTTTCCATGCGACCCTGAAGGACCTACCTGTGAGATAGGACTCAAACCAGTGGAGTGAAGTTCCTGTGATGCCCAGTGATGAGAGGCTGGACATAAGGATCTGATGATTCACAGTGTCGAAGGCAGCAGACAGATCCAGGAGAATGAGGACTGAAGATTTAGAAGCAGCTTTTGCGATCCGTAGGGCTTCTGTGACCGACAGTAATGTAGTCTCAGTTGAATGCTCTTTCGTGAAGCCAGATTGGTTGACATCCAGCTGGTTGTTTAGAGACAAGAAGGATGTTACTTGGTTGAAAACAGCTCTTTCAAGTGTTTTCGCAATGAATGGTAGGAGAGAGATAGGTCTGTAATTCTCTACAGATGATGTGTTTAGTGTTGGTTTAAGCAGTGGAGTAACCCGAGCCTGCTTGAATGCTGTAGGGAAAGTGCCAGTATGGAGGGATGAGTTGATGATGTGTGTGAGTGCCGGTAGAAGTGTGGGAGAGATGGCTTGTAGAAGGTGTGAGGGGATGGGGTCTAGAGGGCAGGTGGTAGGATGACTGGAGAGGAGAAGTGTAGGTCATTCTTCCTCGGTTAGCGGAGAAAAGGAGGACAGAGGGATATTGGCTGTGGAAGGGGTCAGACTGGGTTCCTGTGTGTGTGGAGCTGAGAACTGACTGCTGATAGTTGTTGTTTTGTTGGTGAAGAAGTTCGCAAAATCGTCAGCAGTTAAAAGGGACGTTTCGACCTATTTTGTAAATGATTTGAATGAACAATGTTATCTGTAGTTTGATAAACTTAGAGACACTGGGATATACTTGCATATCCAGCAGCTCCACATACATATATACATATTTGAGAGTGTCTGAATGTCACTGCAATCGATACTAAATTCCTGCACAGGAGAGTTTCTCAGAACTAACTTTTCGTTGATTCATAATTTTAGCTCAGCGTGTTTTGATCAGCTTGTGTTTTAGTGGATGTATGAAGTCAGTTCCTCACATAGGTGTAGATCATAACTTTAACTATGAACATCATTCACTGCCAATGCTTTTTGAACAGCATATGTCTTATAATTTCAAAACTAATGTGAAATATTTTGCTTGTGCTGTATTTCTTGAAAATGAAATGGCACTTTGTTTGATATTTGGATATGTCTTAGAATAAATGTGAATGATATCCAAGTTTGTTTGTTTTTTACCTCAATGGAATCAAAATATTTAATTAGGAATCGATAAGAATTGGAATTGTTAAATTTCCAATTAAAATGTAATAGTGCCGTTTCTGAATATCTCTGCTGGATATTAGACTTCAAGTTTTTCTTTATCCTTGTGTCTGTAGTAATTCAAAGGATATAGTTTTTCATTAAGTTTAACCAACTTTACATACACTGCTGTTCAAAAAGTGTGGGGTCTGTAAGATTAAACAATAATAATAATTTTGCTCACTATCTAAGGCTGCATTTATCTGATCAAAAATAGTAATATTTTGAAATACTTTTACTGTTGAACATTTATTCCTGTGATCAAAGCTGAATTTTCATAATCATTACTCAGTCTTCAGTGTCACATGATCCTTCAGAAATCATTCTAATATAATTTCTGATTAATATTATCAATGTTGAAAACAGTTGTGCTGCTTCATATTACAATTACAGAAATGTCTCACTGCTTAATGTTTTATAATATGGCACTGCTGAGTCACACTAGGGTTGAGTATCGTTTGAATTTTAATGATTCCGATTCTTATTGATCCCTATTATAATATATATATATATATATATATATATATATAAACTTTTATATCATTTACATTATTCTAAGTTTAATTGCAAAATATTTCATTGTAACTGAATACCATAAACAAAAATCAACATGCTAAAGAATAATTAAACAAGGAACATTAGTCTACGTTTTAAAAATACCTTAGCAAAAACAACTAACCTAACTAGTATAAATTTCAAGCATTAAAGACAATGAACAAATAAACAAATTAGCAATCACACGAATAAATACAACTGAACAAAGATACGATTGAAATAAAGTGTTTTAAGATTTTTGTAATCAAATGTAAAATAATACCACATTTATGAATAAAATATACATTATAATTATGGTTACAGAAGTTATTCAGTCAAGAACTGTCTTTTGTTGTTTGAGGGAGGTGGAACAGTGGAGGATCAGGGGGAGGGATGGAGGATCAGGGGGAGGGATGGGGGGCCAGGTCCATGGAGGGGAACAGGAACAGCAGGTGACGGCTTAGCCGGTGGCCAGGGCGAAACGGACAGTCCATCGGGCGGCCAGGGCGAAGCAGACAGTTCATCGGTCGGCCAGTGCGAAGCAGATGACCCATCGGGCGACCAGGGCGGAGACCACAGTCGATCGGGCGGCCAGGGCCGAGACGACAGTCGATCGGGCGGCCAGGGCGGAGACGACAGTCCATCGGACGGCAAGGGCGAAAACGTCAGTCCATCGGACGGCCAGGGCGGAGACTTTCCCTCGGGCGGCCAGGGCGGAGACTTTCCGTCGGGCGGCCAGGGCGGAGACCTTCCCTCGGGGCGGCCAGGGCGGAGACTTTCCCTCGGGGCGGCCAGGGCGGAGCGGGGCGGCCAGGGCGGAGACTTTCCCTCGGGGCGGCCAGGGCGGAGACTTTCCCTCGGGGCGGCCAGGGCGGTGACTTTCTCTCGGGGCGGCCAGGGCGGAGACTTTCTCTCGGGCGGCCAGGGAGGAGACGACCCTTCAGGCGGCCATGGCACAGAAACAGGCTCAGGAACAGACACCGGCTCAGGAACAGACACCGGCTCAGGAACAGACACCAGCTCAGGAACAGTCTCTGGATCGGCGGAACTCATGTATTTCCTCCATGCACGCAGAACAGTCAGTGCATAAAAAAGAAAGACAGCCCTCCTGGCCGTGGCTGGACTGATGGTGGGCAGTTCTGGGACGGCCTCCGGGACGACAACAGGCTGCACGGGCACGGCTTCCGGGACGACGTGCTTCCTCCATGCGTGCAGCACAGCCAATGTGTAAAAGATAAAGACAGTCTTCCTGGCCGTGGCAGGACTGATGGTGGGCAGTTCTGGGACGGCCTCCGGGACGACAGCAGGCTGTTTGGGGACGACCACAGGGAAGACAACGGGCTGTTCGGGGACAACCACCGGGACGACAGCTGGCTACACGGGGACGACCTCCGGGATGACAGCGGGCTGTTCCGGGACGACCACCGGGACGACAGTGGGCTGCACGGGGACGACCACCGGGACGACAGCGGGCTGTTCGGGGACGACCACCGGGAAGACAACGGGCTGCACGGGGACGACCTCCGGGACAACCTCCGGGACGACAGCGGGCTGTTTGGGGACGACCACTGGGACGACAGCGGGCTCCACGGGGACAGCTTCCGGGATGACAGCGGGCTGTTCGGGCACGGTCTCCGGGACGACAGCGGGCTGTTCAGGGACAACCACCGGGATGACAGCAGGCTGTTCGGGCAGGGTCTCCGGGACAACAGCGGGCTGTTCGGGCACAACCACCGGGACGACAGCGGGCTGCTCGGGCACTACCTCCAGTTCATTGGGAAGGCAGGAAGTCTTCTTCCTCCTCCGCCGTCTTTGATGGCAAGATGCAGGCTCACGGCTGGGCGATTATGGAGTCTGTTTTAAGTAAATCTGTCCTCTTGACTTCCTATCAGACAGAATTTCTCTGCTGCTGCCTTTCTCCTCAAAGGTGTTGTATTGTAAGTGAGCATCAGTTTATAACTGCTCCACTGGCGCATGCTTCGTTGATTTTTTAAAACTCAAGGTCACTTACATTTATATTAGTTCTTGACAGCTTTTACAACTTTAAACAGCTTTACACAATGCATGTGCTCCCTGCATGTGTACACTAAACTCATGGAGAATCATCTTATCTGCTGTCTATTCTAAGCCAGGGATAGTCCACATCAGGTGAAGGTTGCAGCAGAGCAGCGGAAATCTAATACTTCAGCTAGCATGGATACTCACCAGACCCTTGGAGTCCAGGAATCGAGGAAAGATGTGAAAGATGGATGTGGACTTCTTCGGGTCCTTTACAATCTCCTGACGGTACTGGAAAAGTTTATTTTACCAGAAGATATCTCAATATCAGTGCTGTGTTTGAGATCGTGTCCTGTCAATAATCGCCTGTTAGCTGATCTGTATTCAGATATTTTCCTCCATTCTACGACCACAAGTTTTCTCATTTGATCGAGAGGGCATTTTACAACTATTGTTTCTCTGAACCGTCTTTAGGCGTCATGATGATATTGGTTAAACAAACTACAAATACGTAACGTTCATTCGATCCATCCGACTGCGGGATTCAGTCAGATTTCCTTTTGCAGCGTTGAGCATTATAACTATGGAGGAGCAGGAGTGCCACTTAAAAATAAAATGAAGAATCAATTTATCAATTTAATAATTCAAACATGAAAATGTATATAAATAAATCACTTTTAAATGGACAAATTAATAGACATTTTTAAAGTTGTTTATTTGATTCGTGTTTTTAAATGTATTTTAATAAAACCATAAAACAATAAATAAATAAATAAACATTTTAAATGTATGAATAAATAGACACATTTAAAATAGTTTATTTAATTTATGTTTTTTAAACGTAGATTAATAAAACAATAAAAAGTACATGTTGACGTGCTGAGAGAAAATGGAAAAAAGACAAGCTTCATATATCTCTGGGAATTTTAAGAGACTGTTTGTCTAACTACCAGGACGCTGTAAAAGCTGCAAAGACTCAGTATATGTCAAATCTTGTGCAAAACAACTGTCATAAACCTCATGTCCTTTTTAATGTTTTAACTAGGATAATCAATCCTCCTGAACACACTGGCATTATTCCTAGTGCCCTTCTGTGTGACAGATTTTGTAAATTCTTCACTGATAAGGTGTCCAGTATCCGGGCATTAACCATTTGTGTTGCGCCAGATCCCAGTATCATATCCTTATGTTCAGCTGTTTTTGAAGATTTTATGCCAATACCTTTTTCTGATTTGTTAAAGACGGTCCAATGTTTAAGACCTTCGGTCTGTTCATTGGACAGCCTTCCAGCTAAGCTTTTTAAAGATGTTTTTGACTCTGTTGGACCTTGTATTTTAAATCTGATAAATAGGTCTCTTTCAACTGGGTCTGTTCCAGCAGCTTTAAAAAAGGCCATTGTACAACCCCTCCTAAAAAAAGCACAATTTGGAGCCCGCTGCTCTGTCCAACTACAGGCCAATTTCTAAGCTGCCTTTATTATCTAAGGTTCTAGAAAAAGTGGTATATGCCCAACTTCTATTGCACCTTAACTCCAACAACATCTTTGAAAAATTTCAGTCTGGTTTTAAAGCAGCACTCAGTAGCTTCGGGATTTCTTCGCTGTATTCTCGCTTTTTGCTCGCAGGTTTCTCTCTAGAGCTCCCCCCACAGCTTCGGAATAGATATTTGACAACACTGTTGTAAAAACTCGTTGGTGATTCTCAGACACCAGAGGCTAGTAGATCAACGACATCAAAGCAGATGGGACATTCTTTAAAACGTCTTCTTCATTCGGGTTCAGACAGCGTGAGGGAGCGCAATAATGACAGCATTTTAGCAGATTTCTTTTGGCCATAAAGCAATTGTTTACATCGCGAGACCTGACATCACGCGAAAGTTCCTGACGCAGCGGCCGGCGGTCCGCCGGCTCAAAGTTGCAAGTGCGTATTTTCCGCTCACGGGCACCAGGGGGGTGCGAAACGACCACCATTCAACCCGAAATAAGTAATATAACCATTCCAATGACTCCAAAGCTGTTCAGTTAAGGTAAAAAAAGTTACTTAGGGACTGTTCGTTTTTTATTTAAGGGGCCACCGGAGGAGTTTTGAGATCTGTTGTCAAAAAAGACATGACCCTCCCTTAGCCAGCAATAAATTTTTCTATGACCCTCCAAAATGATTGTGAAAAAAGGCACGACCCTCCCCGATAATTTATTGATTAGCCTACTTCTGTACTGGTTTGCGCTTGGCAAAGATGATAGCCATTGTTTGTTTGTTTTTAAACCATAAACTCTTGCTTTCTCATCTTACTAGGGCTGTAACGATAGACCAAACCTACGATTCGTTTCGTATCATGATTTTTGGATTTATATTTGAAAAAAAAAAAAATCATGTTTTCGGTGCTGATGCGGTGTGACTCGTTCAACATGTGGGTGGCGCTGCCAACAAAGCATCTAAAAGCTGTCACAAAGAACCGGCAAAAGTAGGCTAATGATAGGGGAGCGCCGGGCACAACCGTACGCGGGGCTAGTTGTAACACGCTTGTTTTAAACACTTCCGCACATGCTTGGATGACGAAACTTTGTGTATTTACTAGTTGCCATATCAACACTATATATATATAAAAAAATCCGCCAAAATAAATTTTTTTGGGAAGATATCCATAGACATTTATTAAACCATAGCAAAAGTAAATTTCTTACTTAAGTTAATTTTTCATCTCTATTTTTTTGTGTTTATTTAAAATAAGACAAATCTGATATTATTTTAATCTCTAAGATGTTATTTAACAGTTGAGATAGTTATTTAATGCTTCGCTAACCAGCAGAAGACACTAGCAGGGTTTAAATCCCAGTTGTGCAGGCGGGGGCATGTTGTAACACTGCGTTACAATGTGCCCCTATTAGAAATATGCTATTATATTCTATACTTTTATTAATTTTATTGAGAAAACATGAGAAAAAGGTTTATAAAGACTGAGAGTCAATGTTCAGAAATTACAAATTATTTATTTGTTTTGAACTATGTTGTATAGCTGTGTTTTCATGTGTTCGTAGTCAAAACTCAAAATGAGTTTATATTTAATTATTAAAAATTGCCATTATTTTATATGAAAAAGTTTTTTAATTGTATTTTATTCAGAAAATATTTTAGTTTGTTTTGTATATATTTTTTATTAGATCAGATAACATTTTAAGCTGTCATATGTTATGTTACAATGTGCCCCATACATGTTACAATGTACCCCACCTATGGGGCATGTTGTCGCATTTCACTTCCATTCTTTCGGGGTATATCAAGAAAAAAAGTATTATATATACTGTATTAATAAAACAAAAACACATAATTGTGGTAGACATGTGGGAAATTAATGTGGGAAAAAAATAAATACTCTGAACCATAAGTAGATTTACACAAAAAAAGCGTTACTTTGTGCCCCGCTTTCGTAAAATATAGCAAGGATACATTTTAATTGTTTATTAATAAACAAGTGTTTTCTGTGTCGACTGCAAAGATGAAGTTGACGATGCGTCGCGATCTTCTCAGAACGTGCCAGAGAGAAATGCACATTTCATAAGCAGAAAGCAGTCTGTTTTCCTTCGTTTTGAATTGTTCTGTTTAAAAGTAGACATTTCAAGCTTTCTATATATTTCTCAGGTCTGTGAGGCAAGTAGCATAGGCTACCCTACGCTGAGTTTCGGTTCATTTATGAGACAAGTCCAGTTCACTCGCCCGCGCCTCCTGTCATTATCGTTTTTCTACTATATTTACTTCTTAAAATCCAGATGAAACATTGATTAAAATTAAGATACAATTAATAAAAAAACGAAATTCACTTTAAAGAAAGGCTTTGTGTTTGAGGTCTCTGTGAAATTTTTAAAGTCGCTTTCAGAGCAGTCATGTCCGTAATGGAGAACTGTCACGCCCGTAACATTTTTTTTTTTTTTTTTTTTTTTCACATTTAATGCGAACACGAAAAATAAAATAAAAATAATATTTTATGTTCTGTGTAGGCCGATCTTTATTCATCCGGTGGGTATATATCTTTTGGTTTGCACAGTGTAATTGATAGAATTACTAAAACCTATTTTTCCACCTAAAAGTTAAAGATTTTTTGTGTCACATCACATGTGTATTTCCCTCATATTAAATATAAAACGCATGTGTAGACTGATATTTTTCTAATGTCTTGACTCCTTTCAGACGTTTCAAAATATTGGTATTAAATGCATTTTCTGAGAATTTATATTTCAAGTTTTGACTGCAAATGTCACGTCTATAACACTGGAAACTAAAATATGGTAGTATCGCGCTACAGCGCACATTCTATCAGTTGCAGATCTGGGCCTCAGTCCCAATACTGTAAAACTCGACGTACGTTCACATCACTCACAGGACACTGTGCACTTATTCGCAATCACAAAAGTTCATTATTTGCTCGTGCTTTAAAGCTTTGCCGGGTAAACATTTCTTTGGCATTCTGTTCTGACATGATGCACTTTTTCTAAGCGCGAACTGAAGTGCGCGCGCACTGTCAAACAGCGCCAAACTGGATTTTTTTTGGGTCAGACCCATCTGATATCGAAGGGGGGCTGATAACGCGAGATCAACATGGAGCTAAATGGAAAAAAATATCACCAAACAAGCCACTTTGAAATGTTGCTGTTTTCATGAATATAAAAGTTGGGTGACCCTCCCTCGAGACTAAAAAAAGTTGGATGACCCTCCCCTCAACAAAGAATAAAAAGACATGACCCTCCCCTATTTTCCTCCGGTGGCCCCTTCCATAAATACCGAACGGTCCCTTAGTTCACCTTTAAATCTTGTCACAGTACGGAAACTGCTCTTTTAAAAGTTTTTAATGATCTTCTTTTAATTTCTGATTCTGGTAGCTCTGCTGTGCTAGTGCTTTTAGATCTGACTGCAGCGTTCGATACGGTTGACCACAAGATTTTATTGTCAAGACTCGAGTCCTGTGCAGGCATCAAAGGCACAGCTCTGAAGTGGTTTCAGTCATATCTGACAGACAGGTCCTTTTCTGTAAACCTTGGGCCTTTTTACTCAAATAAAGCCCCGATTAACAGCGGGGTGCCTCAAGGATCAATTTTAGGCCCAGTCTTGTTCTCGCTGTATATGCTGCCCATGGGATCAATATTCCAAAAATATAACATTTCTTTTCACTGCTTTGCAGATGACGTCCACATTTATTTACCTCTGAATACTTAAACAAACTCAGTTGAAACACTGAGAAAATGCCTACTTGAAGTAAAAGATTGGTTGTCACTAAATTTTTTACACTTAAATGACCAAAAAACTGAAGTTGTAACTTTTGGGGAGCCCGATGTCTTTGGTTTGAACAGTGCTCTTGGCCCACTATCATCAAACTGTAGCCCGTGTATAAAAAGTCTTGGTGTTTTTATTGATAGTTCATTTAAACTCGATTAGCTCAGTCGTAAAAACAAGTTTCTTTCAGCTCAGGCTTCTTGGGAAAGTTAAGCCTTACCTACCCCATAATCAACTGGAAAGAGTTGTGCATGCCCTGATTACAAATCGCTTGGACTATTGTAACTCTTTGTACTATGGCCTTGATCAGTCTTCAGTTCGCCGATTGCAACTGATTCAAAATGCAGCTGCACGCCTGCTGACAAAAACAAAACGCAGTGACCACATCACCCCTGTACTGTCGTCTCTCCACTGGTTGCCTGTCGCTTTTAGAATCCATTTTAAGATCTTATTATTTGTTTTTAAATCTTTGAATGGATTGTCACCATCATATCTATCTGATATGCTGATTTTGCATACCCCAGTCAGAGCACTTAGGTCTACTGACCAATTGCTTTTAGACTGTCCAAGATCCAAACGAAAAACTAGAGGGGACAGAGCTTTTTCTGTAGCAGGTCCTAAGCTCTGGAACTCTCTTCCTTTCAATATCAGAGCAGCTACCTCTATTGAGAATTTTAAATCACTTTTAAAAACTCATCTTTTTGCACTGGCTTTTAACGGAAGCTGAGCTGTGACATTTTTAACATTTTTTTATGCATAGTTTATTTGTTGTCCGTTTTCTAATTATTTTTGGCCTACTCTGCTTTTGTAAGTTTTTTGGTTAATTGTCATGTTTTATCTTTTGTTGTTCCCTGTATCTGTACAGCACTTTGGGGCAGTAGTGACTGCTTGTAAATGTGCTTTATAAATAAACTTTGACCTTAACCTTGACCTACATTAATAAATCATTTTAAGTGCACGTTAAATCACTTTTTTTTTTTAAACGTCTTTGGAGAGGGATTGTGGATGATTTGTTAGCTTTAGCTGATTTCTGCTAAAGAAATTCTCCTCTCGTTATCATTTTGTATATAGAGTTTCACAGATGTTGCAAACGCAGCGGATAATTGTGGTTGTACAAAAAAATGGAAGGATTTGGGTTATGTTTGATGAGGCACAGAGTGTCATTCATGTCATATATGAAATCGGTATATACCGGGTGGCGTAGTTGAACGTTAGTATAATTATTGGTGCTTCATACAGTTCCTTCCAGTACCTGACGCCCCTTGCTACACCTGGAATAGTCACAGTCTAAGATCTGCAGACAACAGAACTCCACTGCAGCTTTGGCCAAATCACCCACAATCAGCAGTCGGCGGGACGTCACGTGACCTATAGAGGAAACAGAAACACAACCGCACAAAGCAGCACAAACACTGTTCCCATTAGGCTTAACAGCGTAACAGTTGGTTAGAATTACGCATCCAAGACAGAAAAACCAACGGGTTATGATCTGTAAAGACTACAAGAGGTAGTGAACTTGACCCCATATAAACCTCAAAATACTGTAACGCAAGCAGTAAGGCCAGCGCTTCCTTCTCGATTGTGCTATAATTCAACTGAGTCTACAACATTTCATAGGTCGGAAAGTGGATCTTCAATACTTCAGGAAACGGCAGTGCCTTTCCACCTGCGAGATCATTACCGAGAATCAAATCAATACCTTTAATAGGTAGTTGCAGACGAACAGCAATCTTAACAAGATCAGAAACAAGGCCAGATTGAATGTTTACATGATGTAAAGGAACTCTGACTATCCCTAATCCCTAAGCCAACACGTCAGAAACACAATACGAATCCTTAGAAGGCTCAAATCAGGTAATTATGCAGTGGGTTTAGCTAATTACTCTGCTTTTATGGAAGCATGGCCCATTTTTTTCATTTATTATTTCTTCACTGATACATTGTTTGATACAATGGAAAATCTAAGAGTAAAAATGTAAGTGAAGTATTTTCTCTATGTTGATGCTTTTATAGAATTTTTCAGCTTGTAATTTGCTTTAGGTTATCTAAGCATCTGCTATGTAAATACACATACAAGTCATTACAAGTAAATATATAATATGTCTTAAAAAGGCAGCAACATCCTGATTTCCTTTACTTCTGATTCTTCACTGTTCATCTTCTGAAGTTCCTGAAACAAATTACACATTCAGACACTGCATTGTAATGCAGACAGAAAGATTACACAATGTCATCAGAGGATGTCTGTTATAAAGTTTACCCTACATACTTTGGCTTGATCTGCTATCAAAGTCTGATTATATTCCTCATCCTGCTCCTCACGCATCCTCCGCCATTCACTTAAAGATTCCTGACAATATTTTGAGATAGGAAATTTAGAAATATTAAAGACACTCCTAAGAGCATCTACCATAAAACCTGTACCAAATAAATGTGGATGATCCACAAGACTCTCTTCTTCAGTTTGATGAACATTATATACAAAAAGTAGCAAAAATAAAAAAAAATTAAAAATAAGAAGTGTTTTGAAATGCTAATATTGTGAACCTACAAACTGAAATTATGGCAGAAGTAGATGGTAAGACAAGCTCTTAGCAATGCAAACGTGAAGTTTACCATATCTGTGTTTTCATCTGTTAAATGGATGAACAGTTGGTCAGTATTTTCCTCAGTGTGTGACTGGTTGATGAGTGATCACTGTCTGAAGTATGTGCATTTAGGTGTTCGTTCTCTAATGTTGGTGGCAGGGGATTGGAACATTCAGTCCTAGGCCTTCAAAAACATGAAATTAAAATTTGTTTTCCTAATAAGAAACTGAATATTAAATCAAGATTATGACCAGTCAATGTTTTCCATACCTGCAGCTCTCAGTGTGAACCTTAAGTTCATTGAAATTGAACTTTTTCACAGGTAAGACATCTCTCCATTGGCCCAAGCATGGGAGATTCACAGACAACCTTAAAAATTAAAAAAGCAATCTCAGAATTTTAGATAACTGTAAATGAAAATAATAAAAAATAAACTCAGTACATCAAAAATTCAGTACAAAAAAATGATTGTGTTGCCTAAAATGTAATAAGCACAGAATTGAGCAAATAAGTCATTAACTGTTGTAAAAATAAATACAAAAACTTACAGAACTGGACAGTTCTATGTCTTTTTGCATAGGACGTATGTAGATGACAGCATGTCCCATATTTTCTTTTAGAGTCTTAATTTTGCATCCTGTGTTTGGGCAAGGCAACACCACCAGATTCCTAGATCGGGTCATGCTTGAACATTTTTAGAAGCAAAACTTTTGTTTAACAACTTTTTTTTATAAACAAAAACGTACACGATACCCACCAAAAAAATGTAAGCAGCTTCCAGTTCCTCCCTTTCAAACGTTGTTGGTGCAACACTTTGTGTCATGCTTCTTAAGCAGCAGAAAACTCTTGTGAAGCTACTGCGAGGTCTTGCAGAACGACTACGGCGACTTAAAGGTCTCCTGCTGGCTTCTAGCTTGCGAAAAGTCTATTTACTTCAACTGTAAATTTGAAAACAATGTCAATGTAAACTTAACCCATAACAATGACATTTTAAAAATGCTTTGTTTAAAGTGCAGCTATTTTGAACAATGAAGTTGAAAAACATATAACAGAACTTTTTGTACTGTATAGACCTTAATAGACCAACATAGATATCCCACAGGAACTACTCCCTATCTCCTATATCAGTGTTTCAGTATAGGCGGCTCTATCAGGTACTGTGCAAGCAAATATCACCTGCAGAGACGATTGTGCTTCAGTTTGATGATGACTGAGGTCATGTTGGGCAAAACATGCAACAGCTTCTTCAAATGTACAGTGTGCAAAACTGATTTTCATTGATGAGCATTATTGCTTTATGCGTTTGATATCTTTTGACCTTGTCTGTGAAACCACTTGTGTATTAACCAGTTTGAACATTCGGAACACATTTTTCATGTAGATTTTTTGCCTTTGAAAAACAATACAGGATTAGCTGTCAAAGAAAGAGGTGGTTGCTAATGCTCATTTAATTTACAATACATATTGTACAGGATAGCCCAAGACCGCTGTGGTTTGTTTTATTTAATTAAATGACATTAAAGGGATAGTTCACTTTAAAATGAAAATTCTGTCTGCTGAACACAAAGGAAGATATTTTGAAGAATGTCAGTAACCAAACAGTTAACTGGAACCATTGACTTCCATCGTAGGAAAAAAATACTATGGAAGTCAATGGTTACTGACATTCTTCAAAATATCTTCCTTTGTGTTCAGCAGAAGAAAGAAATTCATAGAGGTTTGAAACAACTTGAGGGTGAGTAAAGGATGACAGAATTTTCATTTTAAAGTGAACTATCCCTTTAAATACTGCCAAAATATTTTATACATAAATGTAGTTTTCTTAAATCCCCTCCTTTATTTATTACATTTAGAAGGGTGTCACGTGATAACAACAATATTCGTGACATCATTCTACTCTCTAAATTGTCACATACTATAGTTTAATACAACTGAATCCCCAATAAAGGCGTTTTTGATTTAGATTTTCTGTTGTCAGACATTAACTTAGGGGCCGCCAACACGACACCGTTCTAACAGAAAACCCTTAATGCGCTCCGGCCTGCTCATCCGCACAAAACACCCATGTGACCGCTTCGTAATCGGATTCAAAAATACGTGACACAGAGCGTGTCCTTGTGGTTTGTTAAGGTGTATTGTGTTGCATTGAACTGTTTGTTGTAATGCAAGAGTATTTTGTTGCAGTATAAAATATTTCCATTCCACCGTGTCTGCATTTCTTAAAGCACTGTCATTTACACACACTCCCACTGTTTCAAAGGACTGCACTGGTCCCATCTCAAAACACTTTAAGCACTACCCTCTCCCCAAGCACCGGTACTTCTGAAGAACACTTCTTACAATGATCATTAAGCACAACGTCACTATAAGCCTTGCCCATCTATAATACATTGTTGGTCTGTAGTAGGTGTAGGCTACAGATTTACGATAATCCTGTGAAAGAGAGTGTGTGTGTGTGTGTGTGTGTGTGTGTGTGTGTGTGTGTGTGTGTGTGTGTGTGTGTGTGTGTGTGTGTGTGTGTGTGTGTGTGTGTTTATTTACTTCCTCTATTCATGAGTTTATTTGTTTACAAACAGGAAAAATTTCCACATCAAGAATACAAAATGCTTTCTTCATAGTTTTGAGTTACTAGTATATGCAATGGAACAGATTGTAGTCATGTATTTAATATATTGATTAATTTATTAATCAATCTATTAATTAATTCATTCATTTATTCATTCATTCATTCATTCATTTTTGCTTCTAAGATGAATGCGTTGGTCGGTTGTGTCAGAGTGGTCGTGTTGATGAGGCCTTCACAGGGCTGATGAGGCTGGCACTTCAGGGATGCGTCATGGATGGGTCCAGGTGCAGGTCCACCATCTGATCTGGATACGGCCGGGATCCGGCTGACTTCAGTAGACATGGAGGGACTGGTTGACACTTCAGGACTGCGTTGTCATCAAGTCATCATGTCCAGGCGCAGGTCCTTCATCAGATCTGGATACGGCCTGGATCAGGTGGACTGCGGTAAAACTAAATAAAGAGCAAATGATGAACACTAGCTACTTCATGGAAGAGAAGTCATGATTGGGTAGGAAGTGTTGTAGGTCACATGACAGTGCAGATTGTAAGTCAAGTCATCTTTATTTATATAACGCTTTATACAATAGCCTACAGGTTGTTTTAAAGCAGCTTCACAGTGATAAACAGGAGAATTATGCACTGTTGTTCAGCTGAAGTCTCAGTTCTGTTGTAAAGATCATCAATTATTAAATTACTTCATTTAATCTATAAAGAAGTTCTGCAACAAAAAAAGATGTCATCTTCCAGCTCAGTTCAGTTCTCATACAGCAGTGTCAGTACAGTCAGTACATTGCACACACACTCATACATACTATATAAAAAACACTTTTCCAACAGTCACTAAGTTAGTTCTTCATCAGTGTTGTACCTACTCTCAGACGCGTCATGTCCATTCAAACCGAGGGTTCAGATTTTTGAGACAAATTCATTTTAAATGCAACTTTGAAAAGACACAATATTTTTACATTATATGATTATTGTACAGTAGTTATACGATTCATAATAGTGCCTAACAGCCATTGACTTTTGGTGAATTTTGCTGTTTTGAAGCCAAAATATGTAATTTAGCGAGTGATTCATCCAGAAACAATGAGTTTTGAGTGAGGGTGGTTGGGGGAATCTGAATTTGTCAACGTTTATTTGCTTCAAGATGCAAGTATTATATATCCATTTAAATAACAGCCTTTTGTGATAATGACTGGGAGATCTGGGGAATCTGTCACAGATGCGGTGCATTTCTCTAAAGCAGGGGTGTCCAATCCTGCTCCTGGAGGGCCGTTGTCCTGCAAAGTTTAGCTCCAACCTCAATTAAACACACCTGAACCAGCTAATCAATGTCTCACTAGGCATACTAGAAACTTACAGGCATGTATGTTTAGGCAAGTTGGAGTTAAACTTTGCAGGACAGTGGCCCATCAGGACCGACTTTGGACATCCCTGCTCTAAAGGACTACAGAGAATGCGGGTAAAAATCAACTGTGGAGGGTAATGCTGTCAAATCATGAGCCAATTTGGTGTGTTACTATTATGTTTACTCACTTTGCTGGGGAAATTAGTGTTAGCCAAATCGGTGCAGATTTAGCACAAATACTCAACTTGTGAGTCATCATGATATATTAAATACAGCGTATTGCGCAGAATCTGCTCATATGGCTTACTTGAACACTTACTTCACTATGCTACAAATAACGGCACGCTTGTTCATTGGCATTGAAGCAATAGTTAAGATTAAAAAGCATTTGGTTAACAGAAAAGACATTATTATTTTCCTCCTACATTTTTTAAAATGTTCTTTGTACTGTATTGATCTGTCCCCCTAAAACACATTTTTGGTGGAAAGGATGAGAATGAAAGAGTTAGAGAGGAGATGGATGACAGGATTTTGTATGAATAAGAAATTAATGTATGAAATCCAAATTTTATAATAATAATAATATTTTATATGTATATACTGTATAAGCTGTGACGTAGTTAATCTGGTTAATTTCTTTTCTTTTCTTGGCTAGTAGAAGTTTTGAATGGCCGGTAATTTAAAAATTTAGTATCCAAATTGGCCGGTGAGTGAAAAAGTTAATTTCAAACCCTGATAGCAACAGTAAAGACATTAATACAAAGTTCTGTCATGAAACTCTACACGCACAGGCTGATGGTCCTCAACTCAATCTGCTTGCATCACGTTGTTCTCTTCATGACGAGCTGATGGTTCCTGTTGCATCAGCGGCCAATGAGCTTGTTGTTCAACATTCAAATACTTGATCAGTGTTTGCTGTAGTTTGCAGAAACCCTCCACCTTCCCCAGCTCCACCTGTATAGATCTGTTACGGGTAATATCATGCATGCTATATTGTACAGCAGTAATAATAACAGCAGCAGTGTAGTTTACATTCACAATCATCTATATTACACACTGCATGAAAGAGAATATTCGAAAAACCATAATAGGGGCACATTAACATGGTCATATCCATTAGCATGCTAAACTCTCAGAGAGTTGTCATGATAGAAATTATGCATGTTCTTGCTTCGGGTTCATAATTCAAAATGATATAAGTGGGTCTGAAGACATGGCAGCAATTGTTAAAATGTTATCAAAAAATCAACTGTTTCCCACATGAAAGTGCAGGTTGACCACCGGCAGTCGAGTTCACTGCAATTTTGCTTGGATCATTTTAAAAATGTATATTATATCAGGATTTTATCCCGGCCCCCATGCATACTTTATAATAAAACCACTAAACTGTAATGGTAATGTAAGAATCTGTTCAGGTTTTATTAGTAATAGAGAGTGACGTGTCTGTACTGGACATGTACAGTTAATACAGGTAATACTGCAGATAAAGCTCCGTCACATATAACAGAGTCCATGTTGTTTTGCCGTTCAAGAGTTGAAAAAGCAGAAACTAATCAGTTCACGAGCCGCCTTATCTTTATGAGCCATTCATACATTACATTGAGCATCAGGATTCACAGTCTAGGAAGAAGAGCCAGAACTGTTACTGATGCCCCTAAAAACACTAGTTGCATGATGTTCCTATATCTACTCTGGAAGTACATGATTCTGAACACAGCTTTGAAGCGTTTACTAAAGAGCTGATGAGTTGCATCAGTGAGTTTGATTAGGAATAATTTAAAAATGTTAGTGTGCCTCCAGGAACAGGGTTTGGAAATATTGAATTACAGCATCTTCCCCTACACTACATGAGCCTGTCCAGCAGAGGGAGTCACACACACACACACACACACACACACACACACACACACACACACACACACACACACACACAGAGAGAGAGAGTGCCTTTGGCTGAGGCGTCCGACTCTACTCTCTAGTGAAGAGTTTTGCTCCTCATGCTAATCAAACACACCTAACCGAGATGTTCAGGGTTACTTGTAAACTACAGGAATGTGTGTTTGAGCTGAACTCAAAGTTAGTTCTTCAGGAGTTGAACAACCCTGATTATTATTAGACTGTGTGTTGAATCATGGGTTTGACAACAACACTGTTAATACTTAAATGTCCTCATATCAAGTTCCTTATCAGTTTTCCTTTGACTCAGGGCTGTTGATATACAGTTGACTCTTGATATGAGAAGCGCATCATCATAACCAGTGAGAAACTGCACAAGTCATTACTAGTTTTTTAAGATGGTTTCAAAGCAGCTTTTACAGATAAACAGGAAAATAATGATCAATGATGCAAACAGAAATCAGTTCTGCTGTAAAGCAGCTCTAAAGACAACAGTGATTGTTCAGCTGAAGTCAGTTCAGTGTTGATTCAGTTCAGTTCAATAACTGTGTAACGATCATCAACTATGAAATGAGTTCATCTATAATCAGCTCTACAGAAGATAATAATGTTGTTATTCACTTTGAGTCAGTTCAACGATGATTCCATTCAGTTCAATAACAGTGTTGATGTTAATGTTACTGTCACCAAATCCCAGCATGCACTGCAGTCTCTGGTGCTGAGAACGGGTCCTGTTACATCATCAGTGGACATTTTGTCTTATTCATGATATTATGATATTTGTCACTGCAGATGTACTTAAAATACACTGAAGTGCATCAGTTTGCATCTGATGAGGCGCTTTATATAAATATAAAGTAACGTTTTAAATCTGTTCTAAATAACGGGTTGAAAGTATTTAGTTTGTCTTGTTATTCTGTCAATCATTATGCATGAATATATAAACAGCTTCTGCCTCAGTGCATTCATATGTTTCAGAGCTCGAGTTATAGGATAATATACATACGAACATATGAGGATTTCACTGGCAAGAAGATTACTAAAATGTGTCAATACTTTATCTTGTAAACATGAATTAATTATTTTTTATTGTATGACTTGTTTAATGGTTAAGTATTGAATTTATAATAATAATAATAATTACTTTGTGATTTGCAGTACAGTAGAATTTTTCTTTATCAAATATTACATGCACAAATACATTTTTAACACACACACACACACACACACACACACACAAACACACACACACACACACAAACACACACACACACACACACACACACACACACACACACACACACACACACACACACACACACACACACACACACACACACACACACACACTACATAATAATTTATCCAATTGACTCTAAAATGCAGAAGCAGAAAACAGGAAAAAAATGAGTATTTGCTTTATAGACCAAACCTGAGAAATCGGCACCATCTTGTAAAAAAATAGTTATTTTTAATTTCGAAGCCTTGCCAACAGAACAAAAGTCTATTAACAAAGACTGCATCATTTAATAGTTTTAATGGATTTCAATGGGGACATTTTTGTCCTTAAGGTCCTGAGTGTAAATAGTTTGTGTACCCAGTGATTTATGAAAGGAAATGAGGGTGAAATAAGAAAAATCCAATAAAAATCCAATTCAAAATTAAATTAAATTTAAACCCTGAAAGAGACAAACATGTCCTTAAGGAAACACAAGGGTTAAGTCGGCTCTAAACTTTACATTGAAGTGTGATTGATCAACAAGACCCTTTGATTACAGTGTTATTATTGAAGCATAATTTGCAAAACTGTATTAATCTAGAAGCAGAATCAGATTTAACTGTGATTTTCTGCTGTAATAAACAGTTTAACTGGTAAGATCCTCAGAGGAGAAGTTGTGCAGTGATTATATAAGAATGGAAAGACAGTCTCTGTGAAGGATGTCCTGAATCTGCACAGACAGTCTTTAGTTACAGGATCAGAGAATGACACTGTTCCTCTGTCATAGTCCAGCTGAACTCTCACACGCTGAAGCTTCTGTTTAACAGTGAAGACAGTGACGGGTTGCTCTGGGGAATGTGAGATGTATTCGCTGTCCATGTACCACACACACCAGATATTAGAGTTAAAGAAATCCTCTCCCTTCCTTTGGTTTGATGCTGTTGTTATTCCAAGAACCCAGCGTGTATTGTCTCCAACCTCCACATCCCAGCAGTGTGTTCCTGAGTTAAAGCCCTCAGATCCCAGGATACATGCATACCAGTCAAACCTCTCTGGATTATCAGGAAGTGTTTTATCTCCATCACTGAACGACACACTGGTCAGATCAGCAGAGAGTGTGAGACGAGGAGCTGCTGTGTTTGGATCCAGAGTCAACGGAGCTGCAAAGAGAATAACATCAGATTACAGGATGAAATATGATGTATTAGAAATGTAAATGTAAAACACATATAAAGACTTTGTTGAAAGAGATCATAAATCATGCTATGATAACAGTGGTCTCTCAGCAGAGGTGGGAAGAGTAATACAATATTCTACTCAAGTATTTGCTCAGAGTAAAAGTTACTGAGTTAGTTTTTCACAGCGGGGGTGTGGTGGGGGACTCTCCTGTGTAACGGGATGAGATTTTCACAGTATGACAACGTCTCCGAAAATATCACAGTTTCTGGTATTAATCAATTATTAAATAAATAAACACACTCTAAAAACTGCTGGGTTAAAAAATAACCCAACCTTAACCACGCCGCTGGGTCACTATTGGACAGAACACGCGCTGGGTTGGTTTGACCCAAGTGCTGGGTTTTACCATTTAACCCATATTTCTGGGTCATTCATTTGACTCAACCAGTGGGTGAAATTAGCCCTCTTGCTGGGTTAAGTCTTACTCATGTGCTGGGTTATTTTTTGTTGCATTGCCTTAATAAAATTAGAACCATTAACAAATATTTGTTATATTATGAATGTAAAATAATTATTATCTCTGTAATACAATAAACCAGAGAGGCCACTGTATGATTTCAATCTCATTTTTTATTTTATACATTTCTTTAATACTTTTCTTTATCAAATACAAATGTTAATCAATGTCAAAGGTCTGACATGTCCCCCTCATTTCATCCCTGAGGCACAGAATGTGCAGCAATTCACCGGTCATCTCATTTAGTAAATATTCAACCATGTTGATCCTCACCTGTTGATTACACAAGTCAAGTCATCTTTATTTATATAGCGCTTTTTACAATACAGATTGTATCAAAGCAGCTTCACAGTGATACTGTAACATGAATATAATACAACAAAGTTTGTTTCTAGAAGAAAATTGCGTCATCGTCCACCTTAAGGCAAATCAATAATATTGTTGAATATTAAATGTCCCCAACTAAGCAAGCCAAAAGCCAAGGCAACAGTGGCAAGGAACCAAAACTCCATCAGTGACAGAATGGAGGAAAAAACCTTGGGAGAACCCAGTCTCAGTCGTTCAGTTCTCCTCTGGCCAACGAGCGAACAGTGTATGATTATGATCCAGGCAGCGTTACAGGTCAGAGGTCAGATTGGATCAGAACATTCAGAATATTTATCCAGTTCCATCTGGTTGGAAGTCGGAGTCATCACACTGGTATGGAGACGAATTTGTTGAGGATCAGTCGTGTCGATGAGGCCTTCACAGGGCTGATGAGGCTGGCCCTTCAGGGATGCGTCATGGATGGGTCCAGGCGCAGGTCCACCTTCTGATCTGGATACGGCCTGGATCCGGCTGACTTCAGTAAACTTTAGAATGAACAGAAAGACATACATTAGCATAGAGGCCATTTTTCTTATTAAATAATGAGTACATCAGGTGTTATAGGAAAGTGTCCCCGGTTCCGGCTGGCCTATGCAGCCTAATAATCATTTAACTGATTTGAATAATAGAAATGTATAATGTTCTATATGAATGCCAGGTAAAAGAGATGCGTTTTTCTAGATTTAAACTGACAGAGTACTCTGTGTCTGCTTCCCGGACAATCACTTAGAGTTTTGCTATAAAACTGACATGCAAGTTAAGCTTTTTTTGTGGAAGTATCAATTTATTATTGAATATGCAATTAAAATTATTGCAAACATTACCAAATGACCAAATGTGAAAAACAAACAAAATGTGTAGTATTTGCAAACTGAATTATAGTAATAGTAATAAAAGAGTAATTTGGACAAATATTATCAACATTAAGGCATTAAAATAAAACATTATTATTAAAAGTAAAATATTACTGTAATGTTGATATAGTGTCTTTAACATTAAAACTCACAAACCCACAAAGCTGCTTAATCTCCTGACTGGCAGCGCTGATGATCGCATCGTTTAGATGTTAACTTGCACACAATAAAATGAAAGATGACATGCATGGTGGTAGGGTAGGCTATCATGTAAGTTTACAATTTTCTAAGTTTTAAATATTGGCGATCATTCGTTCAACTACGGGTATACTTTTCTTCTCAAAACTGGCGCCTGTCCATTTATTTCTCCTTTCCTCAGTCGATGTTTATAAAGATTGAAAGTCATACATTTACTTAAAAAAAAGAGGCTACATCAAGCTCTTGAAAGCCTTTTTTTTTTGGCAGAAACGGTGGTTCGAGACATTACAGAAGACACACGCAGACTGTGCTGGAACTTACCTCAGTCACTTCTTCAGACGGGTAGGCCTATTTCTAAAACTACGCCAGCAGACTTTTCACTCACAACTCACTAGCTAGCCTAACGTAGCCTATATAGAGACTCATTTCCCGCTGATTTTACGTGCGAGCCCTGTGAGGGAAACTGCGCGTAGGGATTTCATACAAAACGCTTTTCTCACTTTTAAATATGCAACGTCCACAATGAATAGGCCTACGATTATTACATGATGAATTTAGAATTTAAATTTTCAAAAAGGCTGCTGATATAGCTGGTTTAATTTCAACTAAGGATTTAACGATGCAGCATGTTGTCAAAAATTCTAACCGGCTAGCTGTGGCTAATTAATGTTTCACAGAATAAATACGTTACCCCTCACACTTCCATATCAAAGACTGTATGTTGAACAGTGAAATTAGCTTGCTGCTACCACCACAACTTATTAAAAATATAGGTAAACATTCATATTAACTTACCATAAAACACTGCCTGCTCCGAGTCGAGTGGTGTGCTCTTCGAGTCAGAAGTGAAGAAGAATCCAGAAAGTTCCGCAAAGAATGAAAAAGGTAACCAGTTGCTGGGTTAAAATAACCCAACCAGCGGTTCATTTGTGAATGACCCCCTTACAACTCATTTGACCCAGCATACGCAACCCAATAATGTGTTTACAGTACCCCAAACAACCCAACTTTTTGACCCAGCACAATCAACCCAACAATTTGTTTACAGAAACAACCCAGCATTTTTTTGAGTGCAGTATTATTAAATTATGTTTATTATTATCATCATTTAAAATGACAGTTAAATGAATGAAAACAGGTTTTTTTGGTTGAACAAATGCTTGTATTATAACAAACTCGAAACCATCTGTGTTTTGTTTATTAAAATTTCAATAAAACATGTCTAATCAACTAAATTCAATAATTGATTATGAATTAGAGTTACAACTTATTTTTAACATAAATAATGAATTAAACTGTTTAAGAATAATAGAGTCCTATCAAATGTATTTTATTCAGAAAATCAATGTTTCTTTTTATGATTTCATTCAAATATTTGATCAAAAACAGTGGTAATCAAATGAAAACTTACACTTTCATATTTTTATTTTTGGGGGAAGTGCTGCAAAACAGATTTACTAAATTAAACCATGGACAAAAAAACAAACAAATATATATATATATATATATATATATATATATATATATATTATTATTTAAATAATGTTTAAATAAATTGTATTATTATTGTTGTTGTTTTTATTATTTTGAGAAGTGCCTTCTATTATAGGCGTACAATAGTAATATATTTCTGTCATAATTTCTCCTAGTTAAACTTTTATTTTGACGGGTTGTAGTGAATGTTTCAGAGAGTATTTGACTGGTTTTTCCCCAATATAATGATGGAAATGCTCATTAGGCGTTCTCTCAGAGCAGCTCTGGAAATGTTCATGTATTAATATCCTCATATTGTTTATGAGACGCTGAAAACACCATGAGCGCGTCGAGTACTTGAGTAGTAGAAGAAGTGGAACATCTCATTCACACAGAGACATGCAGAACAAGCAGATTATATATTTACATAGCACTCTTTTTGAGCTTTAATATTCACAGACATTGGATTTATTGCACAGCTCTACTTGATTCATCCATCAGTTTGTGTGTTTTACGTGACATCTGCGTTATGTAAATGCCATTTTCATGACTGGATTCTGGAATTCCCTCTGAATCACGGAAATCATTCGGCCTTAAGTTATAAACGGGACATGGGTCATTACTGGGATTCGGTCATATTTCAACTTGGAATTATTTTTTATTTTTTTAAACTACATATAAATCATTTTCTAAATAGCCCACATCATTAGGCACATTTTAAACCTCTAAAAAATCATATTTTTCCACCTCAGGCATTTGAGACCTTTTATTCATTTCAGTGTTTTTTGTATTTAAACACATTTTATTCTCAACCCTGTAATGGACAAAATGGACTTGGTTTAAAGAGGATTTTACACAAAACTTGCTATAAAACAAACATCTACTGCTCATGTGTCCCTCATAACAATTTAATAACTACAAATGTAACATTTATGATACTTTTCACATTTTTGGGGGACTGAAGTTAAAAATAGACTAATTGTATGCCTGTGGTCTCTTTAGTTTTATAACAAATATTGTAAATTTAGATGTTTAACTAAAACCAAAATTGTATTGTGTCAGTCCTTCACATGTCAGTTGGTAATCAGCAAGAAATGCCTTCATTTTTAATTTCCTTCCCTATTTTTTCCAAAAATATTAATGTGACAAGTTTGAGAATAGTGTGACGGGGTTGAAGACTGTAACTGGTTTGAAGGGAGGCATTGTCTTTAATTTTTCTTTCTTTTTTTATTTCTCATATTGTGCCCTTCTTTCTGGATCAACAGATCTGCATATATAACACTGTCTTTCTGCTGCTGATGCGGCGGCCATTTCTGAGATAAGAAGCTTGTGTTTAAGTGGACACATTACATCAAATACTCTATTTATAACAGAATTATGAGTTGCCATGAATTTGGTAAGTATATCTTTATGACTAATATACAGTATATATATTTCTTTTAATTAAAATTATACATAAATTAAGTGAAAAACTCAACCCTGTCACAAGTTTTCAACCCTGAAATAATGTGAAATATACAGATATGTGAGATTGAGGTTTTCTGCACAAAATGGCCACTGCTCGTCTTGTAGTGGAGGAGAGTAGACCATACATGGCAGCAATGAAACAAGTACATTGTATATACTTATGGATTAAAATCCAATTTTGAAAAATTATTTTCCATCTTAATTTTTAAGTGTTGAGGTTGAGGTTGAGTCACATATATTATAAAAAGTATGATACTACTTACCATCTTATGCAACACTGTTAAAAAGACCTGAATGATGTCATTTCTGGTACATGATGTCACATATGGGTGGAGTCTACATTATTATAGGTGGAGAATAGTTGGTGTGACGGGGTTGAGTTCAGACTGACGGACATCACTTTATAGTCTGTTTTTTATCAAATATCTTGTTTGATTTTTTCACAAGAAAGTAACACAAATAAATACTTACAACATTTGCAAACAAAATTTGACGCGTGTACAATTTGTTAAATATTTCCTAAGTACAAATTCAGTGAAGTACCAGAGAAGGGACCTGACAAAATGCTGAGTTTACAATAGAAATAAGACATTATTTTATGATAAAAAAATTATTTAAATGCAATATTATAATTTTTTATTCATTATAATGGACATACCAAAGTATTGTGGAAAGCTTTTAATTTTTAATTTTGGTGAACCAAAAGTCTGGGGGACTGAAATATTACAGAATCCCAGGAATGACCCACATCCCTTTATCTGCACGGAGCGATGCTGTTCTTTGTTTCCTCTTTTTGTGTCCACATTTTTTGCAAATTGGATATCTATCCTCGAGGACAACCACACGTTTTTTCTACATCCAAATTATTTCCACACTGGCCATGGTTCGCTTCATAAGAATTCGCTGGCTCTCTTTCAGCTGGGTCTGCATCACTTTTTTTTTTACTCATTAACAGATATGATTTAAAATGTAGCGAAGTACAATACATCAAACACAACGTACTTCAGTAAAAGTAAAATTGCAGATTTGAAAAACTACTTACAAAAGTAGAAGTAAATGTAATTTGTTACTTTCCACCTCTGTCTCTCAGTTACTGTCAGAATGGATTGAGGCTTCAGGTTTAATATTAGTTTTCAATAAACACTATTATATCCTAATACATAAACCTAAACCATGAGGAATAGACTTTTCATTATGAGTTCGCTGAATGATCTGATGATTTTCTGAAATGCAGTTCAGATTCATTTAATTGATTATTAAATATATTTCTATCATATCTTGATGTTGTGTGTGTTTATATGTGAACTATCTTCTGCACTGGTGTCAAATCTGCTGAGACTCACTGTGTTGGACAGTTTCCAGCATCTTCTCCCAGACTCTGAACGGCAGGTTACCCAGATAACGCGACACATGAATCAAAGCTCCAGAACTCATCCGTGGATCCGGCTGTGAGATCTGGACTCTGAGGAACATTCAGGAGTCAGAACTGCAGTGAATTTGAGTTCAGATCCACTGAGAGAAGAGATCCGAGCAGCTCACTTACCTTTCCATTGAGGCCTTAAAGTTCTGGAAAATATAGAGTTTGAAAACATTTTAATATCTTATCAAACACTCTCATTGTCAATGAGTCTCTCTATACAAGTTGTTTTATACACAAAGAATGAAGCCAGATTGATTTGTCACCTTTAGAAACGAGACGTCATTGTCTTTCATCATCTCCTCCATGTCTCTGATTGTGTGTGAAAGAGCTGAGATGTGTGTGTTCATCTCCTCCAGCTTCTCCTTCATCCTCTGCTTCTTCTGCTCCTCTTCCTCTCTCAGTGCAGTGATTGTAGCTTCTTCTTCGTCTCTGAGAAACTGATGAAGCTTCTCAAACTCTTCTTTAATCTGACGCTCTGTGTGCTCAGCTTGAGACTGAAATCAAATCACATTCACTTCAGTCAGCGCTGTATGAACACACACTCCACTAATGTCAATAATAAACTCTGTGTGTGAATGTTGAGTATTTAACTCTTTATATCCTCACCTTGATGTGTTCAATTGTTTCATCACACTTTTTCTTCATTTCTTCTCCATGTTTGAGCTTGTCTTGTAAGGACGTCAGTGCTGTATTAAACTCCTCCTACAGGTTAAGATGAAAATATGTGAACCTTATGCAGCTATAAGAGGTTTAAACATTGTATGTTTGGATGTTTTTATTATTTTATTATATGTTGAATGGGTCATTCTCAGGAAGCATTTGTGCCTGAAATGTAATTAAATATAAATATATATATTTTAATTATAGAATCTGTGATGAACAAGAAGAAATCATGTTTTCATCAAACAAATGTGTTTTTTTGCAATGGCCAATTCTTAAGTATTATATCCATTCAGTTTTAAATTTGTAGTTGTGCAAATACAGAAAGTGAAAGTATGTTAGTATCAGTCACTTTTTGGTGTGTCTTAAATTACATATTATTATTGAAAAAACATTAATAACCCATAACATTTCTCTTTTTTTTAAACGTATTTTGTACAGATGCTGTTACATTCAAGAAGATTTGAACATCAGAGAGTCTAAGATTAGAGCAGAATTTTATATCAGTAGTAAATCATAGAGATTTAGTCTGAGTAAAAAATAATACTGGTCTATGGTTTACACAAATAATACAGTTTCTTTACTCCACTGTATTCAGCATATGAAATGAGAGACATTAGTCTTACCTTGTGAGATGAAAGCACTTCACTGATGGGTCTGAATGTGTGATTGGTGTGTTTCTCTGAGTCTCTACACACTAAACACACCGGCTGTTTGTCCTCCAGACAGAAGAGTTTGAGTTTCTCACTGTGTAAACTGCAGATCTCCTCAGATCCTGATGAACGTTTCTCATTTCCCTCCTTTATCAATGAATCACACAAGTTTTTTAACGCTAGATTAATTGGAGGTTCATGTTTAGATGATCTTCTCCTGCAGACAGGACACTCCTGAGTCTCCTTAGTTTTCCAGAACTGTTGTAGACACTCTTTACAAATACTGTGACTACAGGACAGAAGAACAGGAGTCTTGAAGATTTCACAGCAAACAGGACAAGAAAGCTCTTCCACAGATTTTGAATCCATTTCCTCGTCTTGTAAAAGATCCAATGATCTACAATTTACTTTCACTTTCTGAACTTTGGTTTAAAGAGTAAACAACTATTACAATCAAAATCTAATCTGGTTTCAATCAGAAATACACAAAAGCCCTAATATAATGTGTCCTCCTCTGTTCTTCACGACTCGTTTAGCTTTCAGTAAAAATGAAAGGAAGAAATAATGACTAGTCACTTCCTGTAAGGTTTTGTAAGAGGGTGGAGTTTCTGATGATCTTTTGGAGCTTCTGGTGCTGTTTGCATAAACCACTGAAACTAGTCTAATAAGCTAGTCATATTTGTTTTTTCTTTAAGACTGTTCATAACTTCTTTAAGTCAGTTATATAAAAATTTGATTCCAAAAAAATAGGCTGATTGTCCCTTGATAAACTGCTAGTGGGTCATATGAGACTGTCACATCCACCAGCTGGAGTGCCCATGATCTCCACTAGGGGGAAACACCTCCTGACTCGTGCTATCTTATCATGGACTACATTTCCCATAACCCACTGCCTGGACCCATAATGCTAGCTTACATTCAGCTGTGTCTCAATTCCTTGTTAACTCTACCTATAGACCATGCGCTTAGATCGTTCAAATAGGGCCCACTGTCTTAACATAATGGCTATGTTTATTCAACTGGCTCCTGAAGACAGACTGGAGGTATAGTTTTATCTTTATTTTATTTGTGCTTTTGTAACCCTTCATGTCAAAAGCCCGAGTCTTCTGCTTTCTCTGCACTCGGTGGGGCTAAATTGTTCTCTGTCATGGACCTTAAATGGGGATATTACCAAGTCGAAGTAGCCGAAGAAGATAAACACAAAACAGCTTTTGTTTGTCCTCTGGGCTTCATTTAATTTATTCACATGCCTCAAGGTGTCACAAATGCACCTAGCACTTTCCAGAGGCTTATGGAAAAGTGTATAGGAGACTTGCATTTGACTGAAGTACTCATGTTTCTGGATGATCTCATTGTCTTTTCTAAAACACTTGAGGAACATGAACCCAGGCTGATGAAATTTTTCAAATCATCTATAAAGTATCTGGGACATGTGGTGGATGCCGATGGGGTTCACACTGATCCCGAATAGATTTACACTCTGAAAGATTGGCCTCGTCCTTCAACCAGGTGAGAGCTAAAATGTTTGCTAGGCTTTGCTGGGTATTATCGGCGCATCATCAAGGGGAACTCTAAAATAGCAAAGCCAATAAACCATCTAACTGCAGGATATAAACGCGGGAAGGTTTACAAGAGAGAGACATCGAGCAATCCTGTAGATACAAATGCTCAAATTAGTGACGAGTGGACAGAAAATGCATTAAAGATCCTGATTGAGAAACTGACATCTGCCCCAATCCTTGCTTTCGCAAACCCAGAACTTCTCTATGTCTTACATACAGATGCCTGTAGGGAAGGGCTCGGCGCAGCCTCTACCGAGAGACGCAAGGTAAGTTCAGCATGATAGCATATGACAGTAGGAACACAGTCACAAAAAGTGAGAGGAACTATCCTACCTCCTGAGCAGAGGTGAAGGTCAGAAACCAAGCTTGAACCCCTCGAGGTCAAACTGCTCCTGAGGGAATGGAAACGGCTTGAGCTACGAGATGGAGTGTGTAACCGGAAGTGGACAACCCATGGAGCTGTGTTGCTCCAGCTGGTTCTGCCTCAAAAGTGCAGAGAGAGAGAGCATTGAAGGGTGATCATGATGAGGTGGGCCATCTTGGCTATGAGCGTGCACTTGACCTAGCTCGTGCTAGATTCTTTCCCACACCATCAGAGAGTTGTGTGCCCTTATTGGAGCTGACAGGGTCAGGACAAGGTCAGGAACCCGGTGGAGAGGTTCAATAGACCTCTTCTCGGTACGCTTGGGTCAGGTGTGAGTTGCTGAAATCGGAAGAGCACACTACTCTTACTACTTCTACTAAAGAAAGATATGGTAAATGTTTCATGAGCATACTATACTAATATGTGCTTCCTGTCAGTAGAAAAACTTACATCACCATCTACCAGGGCTGCCAACTTTTGAGTTCAGCTTGGAGTGAGATCGAGCTTGTGAATCGATTTCGATGTCAATACAATATCTATTATATTTTAATATATAGGGATAGTATGTTAATTTTTCTCAAGAAAAAATATCTACGCCTGGTTTCACGTACATGGTTTAAGCCTAGTCCCAGACTAAAATGCATGTTTGAGCTGTTTTAACTAAAAGCAACTATATCTAAGTGCCATTGTTTTGTTCCAAGATGCACATCAGTAATGTTTTTTTCTAAGGCACGTTTATAAAAGCTAGGCTACTTAAATGCCCTAATTGAACTAAGGTCTAATCCTGGTTTAGGCTTAACCTAAACCCTGTCTATGAAACTGGGCCCTAATGTTGTAAACTAGAAGCCGTCCTACATGTGATCTTACAATCATTTCTCAAATATGCGTACGTGTGATTCAGAGAATGAACGTACGCACAAAAAACGTGCATACACCTCTCTTCCAGAAATCTATAAATCAAAAGTGATCTTGAAATTGTGCGCAGCTGAATGGTTTCAGATCTCATCCTTGTAAACGCCGCCTAATTAATACCATTAACATATAAAAGAGCACCAGACAACGTCAAATGCTTTACTTAAGAACGGCGAGTGGCAAGAATTGCTTAGATTTCCAAATAGTACTCAGATTCTTTCCCACAAGGAAAAGTGTGTACGGCTGCTCAGACCCTGACATGGCACTAAGCACTTTTACATGTCAAAGACCATTGTGATAAATATGAACTTTGGCGTGGATTTTACCGTCCGCACACTCTAAGATCAAATCTGCATATGTTATAAAAGAGGCCCAGCATTTGATCACTGCATTTACGGAAATCATTTCACTTTTAACAAGCGTTTTTTTCAACATTGCAACATTGCACATCTAATCAACTCCTGACAAACACATTAATTATTATTTGAATTATTACTCAGTGAATGAATGAATGAATGAATGAATGAATGAATGAATGAATGAATGAATGAATGATGCATTTATATACAGTAGTGCTTTCATATGTACTACTGTACACCCAAAGCGCTTTACAATCGTGTCAGGGGTCTCTCCTCAAGCATCCACTTTGAGGACGGTGGCAGTGCGCTCACCACACATCAGCTGTCGGTGGAGATGAGAGAGAGCGATCGAGACAGTTTAGTGGATGGGGATTATTAGGTGGCCATGAATGGTAAGGGCCATTGGAGGGAATTTGGCCAGGATACAGGGGTATCATCCCTACTCTTTACAAGAAGTGCCATGTCTTTGGAAGGCTTTTGTCTTTCAAACACATTAAAATGTACACATTCTTATAATTTCATATTTACATGCAATGCTGGGATTCATCTTTTTTGTCAGCTGAACCTCTTTGATCTAATATATTTACTTGAAATACCTCCTGAGATTTTAAGTTAATAAGTTATGTCAATGATAAAATTAAGTCAATATTAATAATAATAAGTAATAAAATTAAGTTCACGGTTCACTGACGTCAGTTAATGGTCACATGACATGCAGTTAAACAAATACAATTATTTGTTTTAGGGAGTGTTTTATTCTTGAAATTATTTATTTTAACTTAAAAAAAATATGAATTAATTACTTAATATCTTTATTACATTAAACTCACAAACCGCACTCTGGGAAACTCTGATGTAATGTATTAATGCACTTCATGTTGTTGATAACAAAGAATGGAATATATTTTCTTTCTCTTTATAATATAATTCTTTTAATTTTTTTTTTAATTTTTATGGTGCAAGATTGTCCTATTCAAATCAATGTGATAAACGAGTTAGGTCAAAAGTAATCAAACAGTAGTCAGATTACATTACGTTAAATGTAAAGGCATAAAGTTACTAACTTCAATTTTTGTCCTGTAATGCGGGATCAGTATTAATGGACTACAATTAGCACTGCTTCTTATTTGATGCTAAAGCAGTTTGATGTGTGAACACTAGAGGTCAGCAGAGAGCCCGATCTCATACAAATCCACGCAAAACAAGGTTTTAGCTCATTAGCAGTACCTCTCATAGACATGTATAGAAAGGCTAGATAGCTTACCGGCGCTGAGAGCCAATGGGACCCGACGACGTCACACGGCGGCCATCTTAGGACAGGACCGCTCGTCCAGTTATAACATTAAAGTCTATTGTGCATGTAGTGCTGAAATAACTATATTTTGCTCAATTTTCAACCGATTTTCAAACGGCTTGGTGTGTCATAAACGTCAGGGATGCGGCTATTTAACTGCATACTTGTGAAAAATTATAGCCACAAACGGCATCAGTACAAATCATAGCCACGTTAATAAGGTTTGTAATAAACCAAACCGTTTGTAAATCCGTCAAGAATTCAGCAAGTTACGAGCATTTTAGTTGGCGTATGTCACTCACCTTCCGTCCACAGCAGCAGGGAGCAGCAGCGCAGTCTCCTGACCTAAGATGGCCGCCAAGTGACGACACAGCTGACTCCGCCTTGAGCCATCTAGCCTTTCTATACATGTCTATGGTACCTCTTTCCTCCTTATGTTGAACTAAAATCAGGGCCGGCCCGCGGCATAGGCGGAATAGGCAAATGCTAGGGGCGCCACTGATCCATAGGGGCGCCAGAATGAGTGAACGAGTGCTTTTAAAAAAAAAATGTTTTATTTATTTTAATTTTTTATATAATACTATTTTAAAACCATTAATTCGAAATACTACCAAATAAAGCAAAAAAAGTCCGGCACATCAATCTTCCTCCGCCCAGCGAGGGCTTGAAGTGCGTCAGAAACAGAGCGCGCACGCGCGATCAGTTGTTGGTCATTTGTTGTGTAGCGTGCGCGACGCCGCATCCAATGTAGACAGCATTGCTTTTGTTTGAGGGCGCTTAACACACTCAGGCTCGTAGAAATGGGCCTGGCAGCTCGCGCCAGGTCTAGACACGGTGAAAGTTTCCCTATATGGGGAGGCTGCAGACTTGGAGCCGGTAGATCTTTTACGCCCCAGCAGTTTTACGCCCCTGCTGTTCCAGATGCGTCCAGTAGGGGATATACTGCGAAATAACACCATTAAATCTGCACTATGGATTAAAATATCTGTAGATATTCAGTTGGGCTTCACTCTCTTCACTCAGCCTACAGAAGACTATTTGTTTTTGTGAATTAAAAAATTAATAATACACATAGTTGAATCAGATGACAAGTTATGATATATGACCTACTGTAGAATAGTTCATTGAATATAGGATATATTTTTATAATATAGAATATTTTTATATACAGGAGACAGAGTGAAATATGTTGTTGTGAATTTATATAAAGTTACATTTAGATATTAACCATATTTAGCCTATTAGACATACAGCACCGTGTAATCGTATGGATCCTCGATTAAATATCTACTGTATTCACTATTGGTCATCATACAGCTACAAAACAGTGTCCTACATAGCATTTTATGAAGACAAACGCAATGTATCCCTTTTCTAAAATTCCAAGGGCCATTTTGAAGAAATAGACAATATTGTTGTTCACAAAAACATTATTTATCAACACCATTTATGAATTATGATGACTCGTGTAGATGACTTCCCTATGGCTTGCCACTCTTCTTTAACTGTTTTTCTATCCTCCTGTCAAAGTACTTCTGCTCACTGATTTAAAAAAAAAAAACATAAAAAAAAGGACATCCATGGTGAATTTGATTTTTTCAAATTCACACGCAGCAGGACTCACTGTTACATTTTTTATAAAATTCCTGAATACTTCATTTTTTATCACAGTTGCTTTGGTACATTTCTCAGATCACTACTGAAATTCTCATAACTACTTTTGAACAAATTGCCAATGCTTTGGTAAATTCATGCATCTGATTATGAATTGCCTTGCTGCTTCCTAATTTATCAATTCATTATTTCCTTCATTAATGAAATTCTAAATACACCTCTGCAATTCATCAATTCAGGACACATTTACAAAATAAAGTCTAATAGAAATGTATTGAAAACATGCTTGACAGTTTATAGTCAACCATTTTGCATTTAATGACTTATGCAAGGAACTAATGCCTATGTTTTGAGAAGTATGACAATTCAACAGAGAAATAGTATAATAGGCCTATATTTTGATCAACATGACATAAGGAGTTGATAATGTAGGAAACAGCAGACAGTTGTACATTATCAATTGCATGAATGTACTGAAGCATTTGCAATTTGTCTAAAATAATGAGAAATTGCTTTTATGATGTGCACCAGTGACAAGATGATGTGATTTCAGTTGTGATCTGAGAAATGCATCAAAGCAAATAAGATAAACTATAAGACTTATTGGAGACCCTGCAGAATCACTGTAGACCCCCTAAGAGTCACAGACCACATAAAAGAAAGTTAAGAGAACACAAACTGCCTTTTTAATTTGAGTTTCATATCTGTGGGTATTTCATTTAAAAATTAAAAATAAAAAAACATTAAAAAATGTAAAAAGGACATCCATGGTGAATTTGATCTTGTCACAGTGTGTGTGTGTGTGTGTGTGTGTGTGTGTGTGTGTGTGTGTGTGTGTGTGTGTGTGTGTGTGTGTGTGTGTGTGTGTGTGTGTGTGTGTGTGTGTGTGTGTGTGTGTGCTGCCCAGAATTTATGTCAGGTGAGTGTGGATTGCATCAATTTGCTCCTGATTTTCAAAGTACAACGGCACAGGCACTTGTTGGTGGAACACTTTTGGAAAAAGTGTCAAGACACTTTGATTTCTTTTGGCCACTGATGATGAACTGTGCAAAGAAAATTGAAAATGACATTAAAAACATGTCCATGTATGTAAGTCCTGTGTAAGTCATTTATTTACTAGAGAAGCTATTGGTTTGGAATGCAGTTAAAAAAAGAGATGGGTGTTTATTATAGTTTATACAAGTTGAGAGAGAGAGAGAGAGAGAGAGAGAGAGAGAGAGAGAGAGAGAGAGAGATCAGTAGTCCAGATCAGTAAGCTATTTTAAGAAAAATGTATATTTAGATATAAATTAGATAGTTAGATCATCTCATTTATAAGAAACAACTCAAACCAGAAAGGAGTAAACATAGAGGAAGAAGAGGCCATCTCACGCAAGATAAAGACAAGCAACAAAAGAAAATGCAAAAGAAAATTAATTTTTAAAGTGACTAGGGCAGCTAAACTTACACGTGGTTAGCTAAGATTAAGCAAGACAGAACATCAACCTGACCGTCCAGAACTTTTTGCTCTATCAAGCTAATCGTTTATAAATAATAAATGTTTCTTCATGGCTAAACAACAATAACTTTAGCAGATTATTTAATATACCTCAATTCGTGTCGCTGTACAGCCTCCCCCTACTGGACGCATCAGGAACAGCAGGGGCGTAAAACTGCCTGGGGCGTATATCTACCGGGCTCCAGGTCTGCAGCCTCCCCCTTACTCAAGTTTCTTGATTGTGACGGATGGCCGAATTTACATGACACATTATAAATGAGCATTGTCTGCGATAGATACAGTGCCAAAAAGAAGAGGATAAAAGGGGATAAAGACAGAGGTAAAGTGATGTAGTGAATGAACAGTTTATCTAATTGCATAGGAGTAAGATACTATAATTTCATGGCAGTTATTTTTACCTTAAACTTAATGTTAGCAGTTGTTCTCCAGAGGCCTCAGACAGTGTGATTTTGTAACAATCATGTCAGTTTTAAGACGCATTTTTTATTATCACTTTTTTTATTAATGTTTTACTCTACAGTTGTGCAGTTTTGGGGGGGGATACAGTACAGGCCAAAAGTTTGGAAACATTACTATTTTTAATGTTTTTGAAAGAAGTTTCTTCTGCTCATCAAGCCTGCATTTAGTTGATCAAAAATACAGAAAAAAAAATGTACATTGTGATATATATTACAATTTAAAATAATTGGTTTTCAATGTATTATACTTTAAATTATCATTTATTTCTGTGATGCAAAGCTGAATTTTTAGCATCATTACTGATCCTTTAGAAATCATTCTAATATTCTGATTTATTATGAGTGTTGGACACAGTTCTGCTGCCTAATATATTTGATGAATAAAAGGTTAAAAAGAACTGCATTTATTCAAAATAAAAAAAATATTTTCTAATAATATAAATCTTCTTTACTATCACTTTATCAATTTAACACATCCTTGCTGAATAAAATTATTGATTTATTTCAAAAAAAGAAAGAAAAAAAATTACTGACCCCAAATTACTGACCAGTAGTGTATATTGTTGTTACAAAAGATTTATATATTTAAAACATTTTCTTATTTATTTTTTTTAAATTTTTTTTTTTTTTTTTTAAATTTTTTTTTTAATTTAACTTTTTATTCATCAAAGTATCCTAAAAAAGTATCACAGGTTATGAAAAAATATTAAGCAGCAGAACTGTTTCCAACTTTGATAATGAATCAGAATACTAGAATGATTTCTAAAGGATCATGTGATAGACTGGAGTAATGATCCTGAAAATTCAGCTTTGCATCACAGAAATAAATATAATTTAAAGTATAATAAATTGAAAACCAATTATTTTAAATTGTAATAATATATCACAATATTGTATTTTTTTCTGTATTTTTGATCAAATAAATGCAGGCTTGATGAGCAGAAGAAACTTCTTTCAAAAATATTAAAAATAGTAATGTTTCCAAACTTTTGACTATATATGGCATTTTTAAAATTTATTTGCCAAAATTAGTAATGATATTTATTTACAGGTTTATTAAAAATAGCAAAGTTCACATTAAATCTGTATTGTAAAATGCGCTATAAAAGATAATGGGGACTTGACTTGAATGCTAGATGTAATGCTCTTGGTATTTGTGTTTAGGCTGTAATGTGTGTGTGTGTGTATATATATATATATAGGCTAAATAATCATGAACACAATGACGGGGTGAAATGGGCTGTGATGCATGGGGCACCAGGTAAAATCTTGCCTAGGGCAGCAAATTGGTCAGGGCCGGCCCTGACTAAAATTAAGGGTAAATAAAATTACAAACACATTAAACTTTTAATAAAATTAAGATTTTACACTCATAAATTATCTGAGCTGAAAGTGGCCTGTAATTCTTTATCAAACCCTTTGCATCTTGAAGCTGCTGATACAATGTAAATCAGAGGCACTTATTTTAAGCGAGCATGTTTCTGCATCATCATGACCCTGTCAGTCTGCTCCCTGAACTCTGAGCCAGTCCATTGAAGAGACACATTGTTTCTTAAGGCTGTTCTCTGAGTCTGTGTAGGAGAGACTGAGAGCAGCGTTACACTGAAGCACAGCACTGCTGCCGAAAGACATGGGTAAGCTCAGCATTTCTACTTATTTTGTAAATTATTTGAATGAACAATGTTATCTGTAGTTTGATAAACTTAGAGACACGGTGATGTACTTGCATATCCAGCTGCTCCAAAAAGTAAATTATTTGTAAATTATTTGAATGAACAATGTTATCTGTAGTTTGATAAACTTAGAGACACGGTGATGTACTTGCATATCCAGCTGCTCCAAAAAGTACTACATATTTGAGAGTGTCTGAATGTCTCTGCAATAGATACTAAATTCCTGCACAGGAGAGTTTCTCAGAACTAACTTTTCGTTGATTCATAATTTTAGCTCAGCGTGTTTTGATCAGCTTGTGTTTTAGTGGATGTATGAAGTCAGTTCCTCACACAGGTGTAGATCATAACTTTAACTATGAACATCATTCACTAACACCAATGCTTTTTGAACAGCATATATGTCTTATAATTTCAAAACTAATGTGAAATATTTTATGTTATGTTTGGTGTTCTGTCTGCTGCATACTGACCTCTGTGTGGGAGACTGTGTGTATGTGTGCTGGCTTCAACAGGGACACTGTATTTCCCTTTACTGCAGAACATACAGTCAGCCATATTTAAAACTTAAAAAAAGTAGTAATGTATTGCACACGTACCCAGTGTTACTTGCTTAGAGGAGCCAGCACCAGGGTCAGATTGTACAGCACCTGTAATCACATCCATAATCGGCCGTCGCTTATACCTACTCAGAGCCAACTCCTCCGCCACAGTGTATTCTGGTTTTCTGAATTTAACTCTTTATTTCTGTTTGCTGCAAACAAGTGTTTGTGATAAAATGTTCACAAAAATAATAAAAGGTTGTGGTAAATACTCACCACTTTGAATTATATTTTTATATTTTGTCTTTATCTGCTGCCAAGAACATTTGGAGTTGGGGTTGCATCTAAAAATCTAAAAATCAATGAATATTAATCTTTCTTACATACATGCACATTTTTTATATATATTATAAAAATAGGCTATAGGCTATATTACACATATAGGCTACACATACATATATATACATAGCCTACATAATTTTACATAAATATAGAACGTATTTGTTTAACTTACACATTAACCATCAGCAATCTTTCTCCAACAGTCTTATCTTGCTTTGGCAGCAGAGACCGTATTGTTTCGAGCTTGAAATACATATTTAAATTCATTGTAATTCTGAATGATTATCTCTTGCTCCTCTGCGGAAAAATATATCGCTCACGCTCTACTACCCGCGATTGGTTGTTCAGTGTCGACGTCACTCTTTTATGTGCACGCGCGCGTGGAGTAATCATAGCTTAAAGGGATAGTTCACTTTGAAATAAAATTTTGGTATGTTTTAGCTTACCTCAAGGGCATCCAAGATGTAGGTGTCTTTTTTTCCGCAGTAGTTTCAATTTTAATATTTTTAGGTCAAACCGTTCTTGTCTGTCAGTCATATAATGCAGGTCGATGGTCACTTGTCTCAAAGAGCATGCACAGATCCAAATTAAAACAATTCCCCGTCGTCCAAATTAAACAATTCCCCATCGTAAGTACACATTGATGGCCTAAGACACGAAACGAGCGGTTTGTGTGAGAAAACGAACAGTTTTTATATCGTTTTTACCTCTTGAACTCAGCCACGTCCAAGTGATCTGAGAGCGCGGGCGGGTATAGATATATACACTAGATGTCGCCTTGGCTACTGCGAAACCACCTACAAACCACCTAAAAAAGACACCTACATCTTGGATGCCCTTGAGGTAAGCTAAAACATACCAAAATTTAATTTCAAAGTGAACTATCCCTTTAAGGATCAAAGCCTGAGTTGACAGAGAAAGTTGATGAACTGCATCATGGTACCAATAAAGCCTGATTGCATCGGTTTGGTTTTGTCAACTCAAAACTAATCCTGTAACCCCGAGTTTGTTCAGCTACCTTCATGGTACAGGCCCCGGGTATGGTTGTAACACGGGGAGAGTTGTAACACCACCATTTCCACCACTTGCGGATAAGATAGGAGTCATGTGATCATTTCAATATTTACCTACTGCCTCCCTGATACCGCATGGTGGTTGTCAAGTCTGGAAACCGACACATTCTGAATTTATAGAGAAAAAAATGATTTTCAGGTAAGAAAGTACATTTTTTGATCAAGACTATTTTTTTTGTCTAGTATCTAAACTATTGCAGATAAAATAGTTTGACTTATATTAGATTAAAATGTAGTTTCTTAGGCAACATGTGATGCAGTTTTCCCCTGCTAATTTCAAACCATTACTAATACAGCTAGCTAAACAGTGACTGACAGGGGTGGGGTGGGTTGTAACACTTCTTGAAAAAGTGTTAACCATCCCCTATCATACAACTGATTGATTTTAATATTTTTACAGAATGCCTATTGCAGTCTCTGGGCCCACAAAGCCTGCACTCCAGGGTTACCGGCATTCATTTGTCAGCACTGTGACTCTGATTAAGAAGACACACACACACACACACACACACACACACACACACACACACAGAGAGAGAGAGAGAGAGAGATATTGTTTTTTGTTAGAAATGATAGTATGTTTATCAAGTATACTGTTAAATAAGTTCGTTCAAGTAGACACATTTACATATACACACACACACAAGTTCAGAGAGGGAGTGAGACATTGTTCTTTTATGTCAATAAACCTGTTTTTGAAGCATATCTTATAGTGTGGCATCCATTTTTGCTTCTTTTGTGTAATTGTTACAACTTACCCCAGCATGTGTTACAACCTACCCCGGTATTGGGGTAGGTTGTAACGAAGGTACACCATGTATTTGACACCAACTCAAGAGGTCTGCGATATTCTTGTAGAGGATTGAATTGGTGCCATTTGTAGTGAATACATGTGGGTACTTGTATACAATTTTGAGAACTCTAGCTACAAAATTCAGTGAGTTATAGTTACTGAAGCAAAAAGTGTTACAACCATACCCGGTCTCCCCCTATTCCTATAGGCTAATTATTGTTTCTTTTGTGAATTTAATAAAGAACTCTGTGTCGTATTCTGTCCAAACGATCCATTTAGGCTACTTTTGTGTTCATTCGTTTTTCCTTTTTTTAACCCGTAATTGAAAAACGAAAAATGAACGGTTGTTGTCTTTTTAAAACGCAAAGTTGAACACCAAAATTTTTATTTGAACTGGCTACACCAACTGCTGCGCAAAAAAGTAAATATCGACGAATTTTCAGATTTTGGTTATGACTTTTTGCCCCTTTATTAAACATTTAAAATATTCACAAATTAATATGGAAAACATGTCGATTTTACTGATTTTCTAAGGCCAAATTAGAACCTGGAATTTATGTTTTTCCCGCAGTGCTGAATGAGAAGAGCCATTAATATTAGGCTATTAATAAACTATTGTTTTCTAAGTGTCGGCTAAAATCACATCTCCATCTCCGCTGTTAAGCAGATGCGCTTTTAGAGAGAAATGCACCTTTCATACGGATTACATAATCAGAAGGTATTAGCTTTCGATTCGAATTTGTTCGTTTTAAAGTGGACATTTCAAGCTTTAGCCTACATAGGCTATATTTTGTTTCAGTTCTCGTGCTCCAGTTTACGGAGATCATGAAAGGGCGTCTGATTGTTTTATTTTATTTTACAAATGCACAACGTTTTCTTGTTATTGTGAATTTACACAAATAAAAGTAGTTGAGAATAATGTATTATTATTTTCTGTATGACCAGAAATGATAGAGTATTTTAAGTTGTTTCCACTGTTGATAGGGAAATGGAAGTGTTCGCGCCCGCGCCTCCGTGCCATGCAGTGCGCGCTCCACACTTAGCTTTGTTCCTTTTTTGCATAAAAGCGTCTCTAAACATAGCCTATTAATTGTTATAATAAAATAATATAAAATTATTAGTATTTGCGTAGCTATACATGGACCTCAAACACACCGCGTCTTCTAAGTCAGGTGACTGTAAATGCACAAAAACTGTTTCCATTGCAGTTTTGCGAAATATTCCTTTTTCGAATTGCCT
The DNA here is from genome assembly GCA_021554675.1 of Leuciscus idus. Classification (NCBI taxonomy): domain Eukaryota; kingdom Metazoa; phylum Chordata; class Actinopteri; order Cypriniformes; family Leuciscidae; genus Leuciscus; species Leuciscus idus. The sequence goes on along the minus strand of CM038633.1, from coordinate 5,124,633 downwards.
GAAAAACCACCTCATGCGAGCGTAAAAACTTTTTTGGTGCAGATTTAGCACAAATACTCAACTTGTGAGTCATCATGATATTAAATACAGCGTATTGCGCAGAATCTGCTCATATGGCTTACTTGAACACTTACTTCACTATGCAACAAATAACGGCACGCTTGTTCATTGGCATTGAAGCAATAGTTAGGATTTAAAAGCATTTGGTTAACAGAAAAGACATTATTATTTTCCTCCTACATTTTTTTAAATGTTCTTTGTACTGTATTGATCTGTCCCCCTAAAACACATTTTTGGTGGAAAGGATGAGAATGAAAGAGTTAGAGAGGAGATGGATGACAGGATTTTGTATGAATAAGAAATCAATGTATGAAATCCAAATTTTATAATAATAACAATATTTTATATGTATATACTGTATAAGCTGTGACGTAGTTAATCTGGTTAATTTATTTTCTTTTCTTGGCTAGTAGAAGTTTTGAATGGCCGGTAATTTAAAAATGTTGTATCCAAATTGGCCGGTGAGTGAAAAAGTTAATTTCAAACCCTGATAGCAACAGTAAAGACATTAATACAAAGTTCTGTCATGAAACTCTACACACACAGGCTGATGGTCCTCAACTCAATCTGCTTGCATCACGTTGTTCTCTTCATGACGAGCTGATTGGTTCCTGTTGCATCAGCGGCCAATGAGCTTGTTGTTCAACATTCAAATACTTGATCAGTGTTTGCTGTAGTTTGCAGAAACCCTCCACCTTCCCCAGCTCCACCTGTATAGATCTGTTACAGGTAATATCATGCATGCTATATTGTACAGCAGTAATAATAACAGCAGCAGTGTAGTTTACATTCACAATCATCTATATTACACACTGCATGAAAGGGAATATTCAAAAAACCATAATAGGGGCACATTAACATGGTCATATCCGTTAGCATGCTAAACTCTCAGAGAGTTGTCATGATAGAAATAATGCATGTTCTTGCTTCGGGTTCATAATTCAAAATGATATAAGTGGGTCTGAAGACATGGCAGCAATTGTTAAAATGTTATCAAAAAATCAAGTGTTTTCCACATGAAAATGCAGGTTGACCACCGGCAGTCGAGTTCACTTGCAATTTTGCTTGGATAATTTTAAAAATGTATATTATATCAGGATTTTATCCCAGCCCCCATGCATACTTTATAATAACACCACTAAACTGTAATGGTAATGTAAGAATCTGTTCAGGATTTATTAGTAATAGAGAGTGACGTGTCTGTACGGGACATGTACAGTTAATACAGGTAATACTGCAGATAAAGCTCCGTCACATATAACAGAGTCCATGTTGTTTTGCCGGTCAAGAGTTGAAAAAGCAGAAACTAATCAGTTCACGAGCCGCCTTATCTTTATGAGCCATTCATACTTTACATTGAGCATCAGGATTCACAGTATAGGAAGAAGAGCCAGAACTGTTACTGATGCCCCTAAAAACACTAGTTGCATGATGTTCCTATATCTACTCTGGAAGTACATGATTCTGAACACAGCTTTGAAGCGTTTACTAAAGAGCTGATGAGTTGCATCAGTGAGTTTGATTAGGAATAATTAAAAAAATGTTAGTGTGCCTCCAGGAACAGGGTTTGGAATTATTGTGTTACAGCATCTTCCCCTACACTACATGAGCCTGTCCAGCAGAGGGAGCACACACACACACACACACACACACACACACACACACACACACACACACACACAAACACACAAACACACAAACAATAATAATTTATCCAATTGACTCTAAAATGCAGAAGCAGAAAACAGGAAAAAAATGAGTATTTGCTTTATAGACCAAACCTGAGAAATCGGCACCATCTTGTAAATAAAATAGAAAACATTTTTAATTTTGAAGCCTTGCCAACAGAACAAAAGTCTATTAACAAAGACTGCATCATTTAATAGTTTTAATGGATTTCAATGGGGACATTTTTGTCCTTAAGGTCCTGAGTGTAAATAGTTTGTGTACCCAGTGATTTATGAAAGGAAATGAGGGTGAAATAAGAAAAATCCAATAAAAATCCAATTCAAAATTAAATTAAATTTAAACCCTGAAAGAGACAAACATGTCCTTAAGGAAACACAAGGGTTAAGTCGGCTCTAAACTTTACATTGAAGTGTGATTGATCAATGAGACCCTTTGATTACAGTGTTATTATTGAAGCATAATTTACAAAACTGTATTAATCTAGAAGCAGAAGCAGATTTAACTGTGATTTTCTGCTGTAATAAACAGTTTAACTGGTAAGATCCTCAGAGGAGAAGTTGTGCAGAAACTACATAAGAATGGAAAGACAGTCTCTGTGAAGGATGTCCTGAATCTGCACAGACAGTCTTTAGTTACAGGATCAGAGAATGACACTGTTCCTCTGTCATAGTCCAGCTGAACTCTCACACGCTGAAGCTTCTGTTTAACAGTGAAGACAGTGTCGGGTTGCTCTGGGGAATGTGAGATGTATTCGCTGTCCATGTACACTACACACCAGACATTAGACTTAAAGAAAACGTTTCCCTTCCTTTGGTTTGATGCTGTTGTTATTCCAAGAAACCAGCGTGTATTGTCTCCAACCTCCACATCCCAGCAGTGTGTTCCTGAGTTAAAGCCCTCAGATCCCAGGACACATGCACACCAGTCAAACCTCTCTGGATTATCAGGAAGTGTTTTATCTCCATCACTGAGCGACACACTGGTCAGATCAGCAGAGAGTGTGAGACGAGGTTCTGCTGTGTTTGGATCCAGAGTCAACGGAGCTGCAAAGAGAATAACAGCAGATTACAGGATGAAATATGATGTATTAGAAATGTAAATGTAAAACACATATAAAGACTTTGTTGAAAGAGATCATAAATCATGCTATGATAACAGTGGTCTCTCAGCAGAGGTGGGAAGAGTAAGACAATATTCTACTCAAGTATTTGCTCAGAGTAAAAGTTACTGAGTTAGTTTTTCACAGCGGGGGTGTGGTGGGGGACTCTCCTGTGTAACGGGATGAGATTTTCACAGTATGACAACGTCTCCGAAAATATCACAGTTTCTGGTATTAATCAATTATTAAATAAATAAACAGTATTATTAAATTATGTTTATTATTATCATCATTTAAAATGACAGTTAAATGAATGAAAACAGGTTTTTTTGGTTGAACAAATGCTTTTATTATAACAAACTTGAAACCATCTGTGTTTTGTTTATTAAAATTTCAATAAAACATGTCTAATCAACTAAATTCAATAATTGATTATGAATTAGAGTAACAACTTATTTTTAACATAAATAATGATTTAAACTGTTTAAGAATAATAGAGTCCTATCAAATGTATTTTATTCAGAAAATCAATGTTTCTTTTTATGATTTAATTCAAATATATTATCAAAAACAGTGATAATCAAATGAAAACTTAAACTTTTATCCTTTTATTTTTAGGAGAAGTGCTGCAAAACAGATTTACTAAATTAAACCATGGACAAAAAACAAACAAATATATATATATATATATATATATATATATATATATATATATATATATATATATATATATATATATATGTATGTATATATATATATATATTATTTAAATAATGTTTAAATAAATTGTATTATTATTGTTGTTGTTTTTATTATTTTGAGAAGTACCTAGGCGTACAATAGTAATATATTTCTGTCATAATTTCTCCTAGTTAAACTTTTATTTTGACGAGTTGTAGTGAATGTTTCAGATAGTATTTGACTGGTTTTTCTCCAATATAATGATGGAAATGCTCATTAGGCGTTCTCTCAGAGCAGCTCTGGAAATGTTCATGTATTAATATCCTCATATTGTTTATGAGATGCTGAAAACACCATGAGCGCGTCGAGTACTTGAGTAGTAGAAGAAGCGGCACATCTCATTCACACAGAGACATGCAGAACAAGCAGATTATATATTTACATAGCACTCTTTTTGAGCTTTAATATTCACAGACATTGGATTTATTGCACAGCTCTACTTGATTCATCCATCAGTTTGTGTGTTTTACGTGACATCTGCGTTATGTAAATGCCATTTTCATGACTGGATTCTGGAATTCCCTCTGAATCACGGAAATCATTCGGCCTTAAGTTATAAACGGGACATGGGTCATTACTGGGATTCGGTCATATTTCAACTTGGAATTATTTTTTATTTTTTTAAACTACATATAAATCATTTTCTAAATAGCCCACATCATTAGGCACATTTTAAACCTCTAAAAAATCATATTTTTCCACCTCAGGCATTTGAGACCTTTTATTCATTTCAGTGTTTTTTGTATTTAAACACATTTTATTCTCAACCCTGTAATGGACAAAATGGACTTGGTTTAAAGAGGATTTTACACAAAACTTGCTATAAAACAAACATCTACTGATCATGTGTCCCTCATAACAATTTAATAACTACAAATGTAACATTTATGATACTTTTCACATTTTTTGGGGACTGAAGTTAAAAATAGACTAATTGTATGCCTGAGGTCTCTTTAGTTTTATAACAAATATTGTAAATTTAGATGTTTAACTAAAACCACAATTGTATTGTGTCAGTCCTTCACATGTCAGTTGGAAATCAGCAAGAAATGCCTTCATTTTTTATTTCCTTCCCTATTTTTTCCAAAAATATTAATGTGACAAGTTTGAGAATAGTGTGACGGGGTTGAAGACTGTAACCGGTTTGAAGGGAGGCATTGTCTTCAATTTTTCTTTCTTTTTTTCTTTCTCATATTGTGCCCTTCTTTCTGGATCAACAGATCTGCATATATAACACTGTCTTTCTGCTGCTGATGCGGCGGCCATTTCTGAGATAAGAAGCTTGTGTTTAAGTGGACACATTACATCAAATACTCTATTTATAACAGAATTATGAGTTGTCATGAATTTGGTAAGTATATCTTTATGACTAATATATATATATATATATATATATATGTATTTCTTTTAATTAAAATTATCCATAAATTAAGTGAAAAACTCAACCCTGTCACAAGTTTTCAACCCTGAAATAATGAGAAATATACAGATATGTGAGGTTGAGGTTTTCAGCACAAAATGGCCACTGCTCGTCTTGTAGTGGAGGAGAGTAGACCATACATGGCAGCAATGAAACAAGTACATTGTATATACTTATGGATTAAAATACAGTTTTGAAAAATAATTTTCCATCTTCATTTTTAAGTGTTGAGGTTGAGGTTGAGTCACATATATTATAAAAAGTATGATACTACTTACCATCTTATGCAACACTGTTAAAAAGACCTGAATGATGTCATTTCTGGTAAATGATGTCACATATGGGTGGAGTAAATTATTATAGGTGGAGAATAGTTGGCGTGACGGGGTTGAGTTCAGACTGACGGACATCACTTTATAGTCTGGTTTTTATCAAATATCTTGTTTGTTTTTTTCACAAGAAAGTAACACAAATAAATACTTACAACATTTGCAAACAAAATTTGACGCGTGTACAATTTGTTAAATATTTCCTAAGTACAAATTCAGTGAAGTACCAGAGAAGAGACCTGACAAAATGCTGAGTTTACAATAGAAATAAGACATTATTTTATGATAAAAAAATTATTTAAATGCAATATTATTATTTTTTATTCATTATAATGGAAATACCAAAGTATTGTGGAAAGCTTTTAATTTTTAATTTTGGTGAACCAAAAGTCTGGGGGACTGAAATATTACCGAATCCCAGGAATGACCCACATCCCTTTATCTGCACGGAGCGATGCTGTTCTTTGTTTCCTCTTTTTGCAGACACATTTTTTGCAAATTGGATATCTATCCTCGAGGACAACCACACGTTTTTTCTACATCCAAATTATTTCCACACTGGCCATTGTTCACTTCATAAGAATTCGCCGGCTCTCTTTCAGCTGGGTCTGCATCACTTTTGTTTTTACTCATTAACAGATATGATTTAAAATGTAGCGAAGTACAATACATCAAACACAACGTACTTCAGTAAAAGTAAAATTGCAGATTTTAAAAACTATTTAAAAAAGTAGAAGTAAATGTAATTTGTTACTTTCCACCTCTGTCTCTCAGTTACTGTCAGAATGGATTGAGGCTTCAGGTTTAATATTAGTTTTCAATAAACACTATTGTATAAACATAGACCATGAGGAATTGACTTTTCATTATGAGTTCGCTGTATGATCTGATGATTTTCTGAAATACAGTTCAGATTCAAATTCAAGTGATTATTAAATATATTTCTATCAAATGTTGATGTTGTGTGTGTTTATATGTGAACTATCTTCTGCACTGGTGTCAAATCTGCTGAGACTCACTGTGTTGGACAGTTTCCAGCATCTTCTTCCAGACTGTGAACGGCAGGTTACCCAGATAACGCGACACATGAATCAAAGCTCCAGAACTCATCCGTGGATCCGGCTGTGAGATCTGGACTCTGAGGAACATTCAGGAGTCAGAACTGCAGTGAATTTGAGTTCAGATCCACTGAGAGAAGAGATACGAGCAGCTCACTTACCTTTCCATTGAGGCCTTAAAGTTCTGGAAAATATAGAGTTTGAAAACATTTTAATATCTTATCAAACACTCTCAGTGTCAATGAGTCTCTCTATACAAGTTGTTTTCTGCACAAAGAATGAAGCCAGATTGATTTGTCACCTTTAGAAACGAGACGTCATTGTCTTTCATCATCTCCTCCATGTCTCTGATTGTGTGTGAAAGAGCTGAGATGTGTGTGTTCATCTCCTCCAGCTTCTCCTTCATCCTCTGCTTCTTCTGCTCCTCTTCCTCTCTCAGTGCAGTGATTGTAACTTCTTCTTCGTCTCTGAGAAACTGATGAAGCTTCTCAAACTCTTCTTTAATCTGACGCTCTGTGTGCTCAGCTTGAGACTGAAATCAAATCACATTCACTTCAGTCAGCGCTGTATGAACACACACTCCACTAATGTCAATAATAAACTCAGTGTGTGAATGTTGAGTATTTAACTCTTTATATCCTCACCTTGATGTGTTCGATTGTTTCATCACACTCTTCTTTCATTTCTTCTCCATGTTTGAGCTTGTCTTGTAAGGACGTCAGTGCTGTATTAAACTCCTCCTACAGGTTAAGATGAAAATCTGTGAACCTTATGCAGCTATAAGAGGTTTAAACATTGTATGTTTGAATGTTTTTATTATTTTATGTTGAATGGGTCATTCTCAGGAAGCATTTGTGCCTGAAATGTAATTAAATATAAATATATATATATATATATATATATATATATATATATATATATATATTAATTATAGAATCTGGGATGAACAAGAAGAAATCATGTTTTCATCAAACAAATGTGTTTTTTTGCAATGGCCAATTCTTAAGTATTATATCCATTCAGTTTTAAATTTGTAGTTGTGCAAATACAAATACAGAAAGTGAAAGTATGTTAGTATCAGTCACTTTTTGGTGTGTCTTAAATTACATATTATTATTGAAAAAACATTAATAACCCATGACATTTCTCTTTTTTTTAAACGTATTTTGTGCAGATGCTGTTACATTCAAGAAGATTTGTACATCAGAGGGTCGAAGATTAGAGCAGAATTGTATATCAGTAGTAAATCATAGAGATTTAGTCTGAGTAAAAATAAATATTGGTCTATTGTTTACACAAATAATACTGTTTCTATGTATAGCACTGTATTCAGCATATGAAATGAGAGACATTAGTCTTACCTTGTAAGATGAAAGCACTTCACTGATGGGTCTGAATGTGTGATTGGTGTGTTTCTCTGAGTCTCTGCACACTAAACACACAGGCTGTTTGTCCTCCAGACAGAAGAGTTTGAGTTTCTCACTGTGTAAACTGCAGATCTCCTCAGATCCTGATGAACGCCTCTCATTTCCCTCCTTTATCAATGAATCACACAAGTTTTTTAACGCTAGATTAATTGGAGGTTCATGTTTAGATGATCTTCTGCAGACAGGACACTCCTGAGTTTCCTTAGTTTTCCAGAACTGTTGTAGACACTCTTTACAAATACTGTGACTACAGGACAGAAGAACAGGAGTCTTGAAGATTTCACAGCAAACAGGACAAGAAAGCTCTTCCACAGATTTTGAATCCATTTCCTCGTCATGTAAAAGATCCAATGATCTACAATTTACTTTCACTTTCTGAACTTTGGTTTAAAGAGTAAATAACTATTACAATCAAAATCTAATCTGGTTTCAATCAGAAATACACAAAAGCCCTAATATAATGTGTCCTCCTCTGTTCTTCACAACTCGTTTTAGCTTTCAGTAAAAATGAAAGGAAGAAATAATGACTAGTCACTTCCTGGAAGGTTTTGTAAGAGGGTGGAGTTTCTGATGATCTTTTGGAGCTTCTGGGGCTGTTTGCATAAACCACTGAAACTAGTCTAATAAGCTAGTCATATTTGTTTTTTCTTTAAGACTGTTCATAACTTCTTTAAGTCAGTTATATAAACATTTTATTCCCAAAAAATAAGGCTGATTGTCCCTTGATAAACTGCTAGTGGTTCATATGAGACTGTCACATCCACCAGCTGGAGTGCCCATGATCTCCACTAGGGGGAAACACCTCCTGACTCGTGCTATCTTATCATGGACTACATTTCCCACTGCCTGGACCCATTACGCAAGCTTACATTCAGCTGTGTCTCACTTCCTTGTTAACTCTACCTATAGACCATGTGCTTAGATCGTTGAAATAGGGCCCACTGTCTTAACATAATGGCTATGTTTATTCAACTGGCTCCTGAAGACAGACTAGATGTATAGTTTTATCTTCATTTTATTTGTGCTTTTGTAACCCTTCATGTCAAAAGCCTTATTTGTTTTAGAGCAAACCGAGTCTTCTGCTTTCTCTGCACTCGTGGGGCTAAATTGTTCTCTGTCATGGACCTTAAATGGGAATATTACCAAGTCGAAGTAGCCAAAGAAGATAAACACAAAACAGCTTTTGTTTGTCCTCTGGGCTTCATTTAATTTATTCACATGCCTCAAGGTGTCACAAATGCACCTAGACCTTTCCAGAGGCTTATGGAAAAGTGTGTAGGAGACTTGCATTTGAGAGAGAGAACATTGAAGGGTGATCATGATGAGGTGGGCCATCTTGGCTATGAGCGTGCACTTGACCTAGCTCGTGCTAGATTCTTTTGGCCGAAGATGGCAAGGAATATTGGGGACAGATGTTACACCTGTGAGAGATGTTTTAGGAGGAAAGCGAGCCCTCAAAAAGCAGCTCCCATGGAATCCATACAGAAAACTTATTCCCTTGATTTAGGATGTATGGATTATTTGTCTCTCGAGCCTGACAATGATGACACCAGAAATATGATGTCATGACCGACCACTTTACCAAATTTGCTGTGGCGGTACCGACAAAAGACTAGAAAGCTAAGACCATCGCAAAGGCATTCTGGGAGAATTTCATTGTCCATTATGGGTTCCCAAGTTGCCTCCTTAGTGACCAAGGAAAGGATTTTGAATCCCACACCATCAGAGAGTTGTGTGCCCTTATTGGAGCTGACAAGGTCAGGACAAGGTCAGGAACCTGGTGGAGAGGTTCAATAGTCCTCTTCTCGGTACGCTTAGGTCAGGTGTGAGTTGCTGAAATGGGAACAGCATACTACTCTCTTACTACTTCTACTAAAGAAAGATATGGTAAATGTTGCATGAGCATACTATACTAATATGTGCTTCCTGCCTGTAGAAAAACTTACATCACCATCTAACCAGGGCTGCCAACTTTTGAGTTCAGCTTGGAGTGAGATCGAGCTTGTGAATCGATTTCGATGTCAATACAATATCTATTATATTTTAATATATAGGGATAGTATGTTCATTTTTCTCAAGAAAAAATATCTACGCCTGGTTTCATATACATGGTTTAAGCCTAGTCCCAGACTAAAATGCATGTTTGAGCTGTTTTAACTAAAAGCAACTATATCTCAGTGCCATTGTTTTGTTCCAAGATGCACATCAGTAATGTTTTTTTCTAAGGCACGTTTATAAAAGCTAGGCTACTTAAATGCCCTAATTGAACTAAGGTCTAATCCTGGTTTAGGCTTAATCTAAACCCTGTCTATGAAACTGGGCCCTAATGTTGTAAACTAGAAGCCGTCCTACATGTGATCTTACAATCATTTCTCAAATATGCGTACGTGTGATTCAGAGAATGAACGTACGCACAAAAAACGTGCATACACCTCTCTTCCAGAAATCTATAAATCAAAAGTGATCTTGAAATTGTGCGCAGCTGAATGGTTTCAGATCTCATCCTTGTAAACGCCGCCTAATTAATATCATTAACATATTCATGGGTTTCATCGGGTCCCTTTCCACAGGTGTATTAATCAAGCACAATGCAGTCTGCATTCATAATCTAGGTGCTTGATTTTATACACCTGTGGAAAGGGACCCGATGAAACCCATGAATAAAAGAGCACCAGACAACGTCTAATGCTTTACTTAAGAACGGCGAGTGGCAAGAATTGCTTAGATTTCCAAATAGATTCAATAGTACAATAGATTCTTTCCCACAAGGAAAAGTGTGTACGGCTGCTCAGACCCTGACATGGCGCTAAGCACTTTTACATGTCAAAGACTGTTGTTATAAATATGAACGTTGGCGTGGATTTTACCGTCCGCACACTCTAAGATCAAATCTGCATATGTTATTAAGAGGCCCAGCATTTGATCACTGCATTTACGGAAATCATTTCACTTTTAACAAGCGGATTTTTTTTCAACATTGCAACATTGCACATCTAATCAACTCCTGACAAACACATTAATTATTATTTGAATTATTACTCAGTGAATGGATGAATGAATGAATGAATGAATGAATTAATGAATGAATGATGCATTTATATACTGTACAGTAGTGCTTTCATATGTACTACTGTACACCCAAAGCGCTTTACAATCGTGTCAGGGGCCTCTCCTCAAGCATCCACTTTGAGGACGGCGGCAGTGCGCTCACCACACATCAGCTGTCGGTGGAGATGAGAGAGAGCGATCGAGACAGTTTAGTGGATGGGGATTATTAGGTGGCCATGAATGGTAAGGGCAATGGAGGGAATCTGGCCAGGATACAGGGGTATCATCCCTACTCTTTACAAGAAGTGCCATGTCTTTGAAAGGCTTTTGTGTTTCAAACACATTAAAATGTACATGCAATGCTGGGATCCATCTTTTTTGTCAGCTGAACCTCTTTGACCTAATATATTTACTTGAAATACCTCCTGAGATTTTAAGTTAATAAGTTATGTCAATGATAAAATTTAGTCAATATTAATAATAATAAATCACTGACGTCAGTTAATGGTCACATGACATGCAGTTAAACAAATACAATTATTTGTTTTAGGGAGTGTTTTATTCTTGAAATTATTTATTTTAACTTTTAAAAAAATTATGATTTAATTACTTAATATCTTTATTACATTAAACTCACAAACCGCAGTATGGGAAACTCTGATGTAATGTATTAATGCACTTCATGTTGTTGATAACAAAGAATGGAATATATTTTCTTTCTCTTTGTATTATTATTATTTTTTTTTTATATGGTGCAAGATTGTCCTATTCAAATCAATGTGATAAACGAGTTAGGTCAAAAGTAATCAAACAGTAGTCAGATTACATTACGTTAAATGTAAAGGCATAAAGTTACTAACTTCAATTTTTGTCCTGTAATGCGGGATCAGTATTAATGGACTACAATTAGCACTGCTTCTTATTTGATGCTAAAGCAGTTTGATGTGTGAACACTAGAGGTCAGCAGAGAGCCCGATCTCATACAAATCCACGCAAAACAAGGTTTTAGCTCATTAGCAGTACCTCTTTCCTCCTTATGTTGAACTAAAATTAAGGGTAAACAAAATTACAAACACATTAAACTTTTAATTAATTAAAATAAAATTAAGATTTACATTTGATCACAGAATGATCTTAATTCTCTGAGCTGAAAGTGGCCTGTAATTCTTTATCAAACCCTTTGCATCTTGAAGCTGCTGATACAATGTAAATCAGAGGCACTTATTTTAAGCGAGCATGTTTCTGCATCATCATGACCCTGTCAGTCTGCTCCCTGAACTCTGAGCCAGTCCATTGAAGAGACACATTGGCTGCGTTCCAATCCGCATACTTCCCTACTATTTAGTATGGGAAAAAGAATAGGCGAGCGAAAAAGTATGTATGAATCCAAAAGAGTAGGCGAGAATTACCTGGGTGGCGTACTAATTATCGCGAGATTCGGACTTAAGTGCGTTCGAATATGCCTACTTTCCTACTATATAGTAGGAGAAAACAGTACGTGAAGGAAGCAGTATGTTCGAAACATCAGTATTCATAAAAGAGTAGGCGAGAAGTTCCCGGATGGCTTACTGCTTCCGGCCCGATTTTTGAGTGCTCAACCGATGGATACTCTTCTATCCCAGGAGGCCACGCGAGAGGATACGTCATAAAAAAGAAGAAGAAGGATACGTCATACTCAAACATGACGCAAATGATGACGGACGAGAGTGTTTTCAAATGTGAGTATTACAAATCAAATGATCGCATGTGTTGAACTACTGTACAGTAAACTGTTGAATTGTTGAAGGTGTAAAGACACTATATAGTATGGTAAATTTGTGATTTTGCTGTAAATCACATTTTATTATGAATAAGTTAGCTAACAGAGGAGCTCCAGTAAGGACACATACGTCTCCAAAGTGGATTTGCATACATTTTAAACCGTATGCATCTTAAATACAATTACTAAATGTCTATTTAATATCTGGTAAGAAAATCTAATATAAGAATTGCATATTTCTACGTCTAATAGATATGAAATAGACATCTGAGTTATGTATGTGTACTATTGTTTAAGAGAATTCACTGTTGTCAACACTGTTTTCATTAGACGAATGTTTAATAAATTTACATAAAGTAACTAAACATAAGTAATCTATTTCATTTGTCCATTAGTACTGTTGAAAAATTGTGGAACATTTATGATCAACATGTAAATGTAGTATTGAGCTTATAAATCACAGAGGTAACGTAAATCTTGTCTGGATGTTACAGGGACGGATGAGCACACACATCTGCTTATCCGGTGGAGAGTGGCTCATGAAGCCCTCTTCACCGGAAAGCGGAATGCTGCCATCAAAGGCTTTGAGTGAGTATACAGAAATAATTAAAAATCTATTTAATTGTTTATTTGTAGTATATTTCAACAGAGATATTACAGCACTTTTTTGATCCTTGATTTCTCTGCATTTGCTGCAGATCTTTTGTGGTGGAGCAGGACCTACAAGGCAGGGTGACGGCAGCATTTGAAAAAAAATAAATAAAAAGGGAAAACCTTAAACAAAAATACAAAGTAAGATCATTTTGTTACTTCTAATACAGAAATGAAATGATTAAATATTGTGATGTTAAAATGACTGCTTTTGTATCATGCTTGTGCATTTTTGCAGGATCTGAAATGTCCGCAGACAGGGGTGAGCACTGAGGATGGAGGGGCCACAGCAGCATCCTGGAAGTGGTGCGCTGCCATGGATGAGGCAATTGGGGGCAGACCCTCCATCACTCCTCCTGCCCTCGTTGCCTCATGTGGGCCGGATGTTGCTGTGGCCTCTTCATCCTCAGTGAGGCCAGAGCCAGCAAGAGCCAGGAAAAGGGTGAAAGATCTGGAGGACCTGATCCAGGAGATGGAGGAGAGGGAAGAGGAGAGAGAGAGGAAAGCAGCTGAGAGGGAGGAGAGACTGTGGAGAGAAATGGAGGAGAAGGAGGACAGAAGAGAACGGGAGAGACGAGAGAGAGACGAAAGACAAGAAAGAGAAGTAAGAGAAAGAGAAGAGAGATGGCACCGGGAGGCAAGCGAGAGAAAGGAAAGGAGAGATAAAGAAACAAAAGAAAGGGATGAAAAATTCCTTTCTGTCCTTGAAATCCTTGCGAAAAAATAAATTCAATGACAAAAAACATCTTATGATCATTTACACATTTGGGTTAAAATGAATTAAATTATATATATATACATACACACACAGTACTGTGCAACAACAACAAATGGTGGCCTAAGACTTTTGTACAATACTATGTATATAAAACAAACAATTTCTAGGCATTCACAGTAGCCTACATTATAGACTTCTAGAAATGTTGTGATACTTTAAGATTGTGATAAAATTCATAAATTAAATATTTATGAAGTGATGAATAATTAGTGAATGTGTGGTGTAATGTAAAAAAAAAAAAAAAAAAAAAAAAAACACTTTAAAACAACAGTTTTATTGGAGTGTATTATATGACTTCTAAGGGCGCTTTCACACTGGCAGTTTAGTGCGGACCGGGGCACGGTTCGCATGAAAAATCGCTAATGTGAACGCTGTCATCGGACCCGGGTGCGCACTAGTGTACCGAACCCGAGACTACCTGGAGGAGGTGGTCTGAGCTCGGTTGCTCCCGAACCGTGGCGCGGTTCGCGTTAATGTGCAAGCAACACGGACTCGGGTGCGCGCTTGTTCAGGAAGTATAGTATCCCGCGCATGCGTATCACTGTCGATATCATTGTTTCCTCACACACGACAACCATGAGTGGCAGGGGAACGTTGTGGGACACTGAAGAGGTGAGGTGCCTCATTCAAATTTGGGAAGAACAAACATACAATAACCATACATACAAACCATACATAAAACAAACCATACATAAAAAAAAATCTTCTGCGAGCAGCAGAAACACGGCGTCCCCTGGATATGTGCTGAATTACACCATGTAATGAACATAAACGTAGTTGTCTCTCACTATGTTGTGCATAATAGCACCAAAAAAAACAGACAAATTACAGCTATGCTCAGTCGAGTTGTATTCTCCATGCGTTTTCCGTGTGCGTTTGCGATGACGTAAGATCACTGCAAACGCACCTGGGTTCGATACAACTAATTGAGTGTGAAACCAGACCAACGCTGCAGGGGGCGCCGGGAACTAGCGCACTCGGGTTCGGACCGCAGCAAACGAACCCAGTGGAAAAACGCCCTAAATGCACACAGAGCTCATGCAGGGATTTTCAAGGCAGGTCATGGAGGGTTCAGTTCTTGCACACCTGTCTGTAATTTTCAAGTAGTCAGTTATTAATTGGTTTAAATTGATTCAGGTGTGTATAATTAGGGTTGGACAATAGCCCTCCATGACCTAAGCTGAACTTGAGACTGTTTACACAAACTAACTTAAAGGTATAGCGGAGGATGTTTTACTTCCTGGTGGGTAGTCTAAACTATTGGTCCTCCTAATTGTCAATCATTCTGGTGAATCAATCAAACTTTTCAAAAAGTGGAGAGGGCGGGTCTTATCTAAAATTTGGAAAGATCCTCCGCTATACCTTTAAGTTTTGCATTAACTAGGGTTAGTGAACCCAAGCAAAAAAAGGGTTAATGAACCCAAGCAAATAATTCAGTCATTATTTACTCCCCTTCATGTTGTTTGATCCCTCTGTTTTTTTTGTTTGTTTTTCTGAACACAAAAGGTGATTTTGGTCATTGACTGATATTGTATGAAACCAGCAGAACAAACTTGACAAAAATCCCCTTTTGTATTTAAACAATAAAAAACAGAGGGATCTAACACCATGAAAGCACATAAATAATGGCTGTATTTATATGTTGAGGTGAACTAACCCTTTCACCCACCAAATAGAAATTGTAGTAAATGTATGTATGCATTTTGTATTATAGTAATACTGTAACAATAACGACTCGGGGTAAATGTGAATTAGCTCAAGAATATAGGGAATTTTGGAAATATTAATATTATGACTCATGACTCATAATTCATAAGTCGCATGTACATTTATTTTATCAATTATCGAGATTGCCTTGTTCTGTAACTGTCTTGACCAACATTTAACTCGTCCAGCGAATAAATGTAAGATCATTACAGTTAAGAAGGGGGTATCCCTTTACAAACTCCGAGAAAGTTTTATCTTCTGGCCACGAATATCAACTTTTCTGAGTTTATGAATTAAGAACCACTAAATGTAGTTTATATCGAGCTTTTGTAGCTTAGATCTTGAAGTTTCATTGACTTTATAAGGTGGGTTTTCAAACACAGAGACAATTAAAAGTATAAATGGGTATATTAATAAAATGGCACACACTAGAGATTATATAACCTACAAATATAAACGTACGTAAAAATGCAAACAAACAAATAAACATTTAACCGAAACAAACATAAAACATAGCGTGATCAGAATGAAATGAAATGAAAGGAAGAAAGATATAGAGAGAAGAGATAGAGGGTAACTTAAATCACAGACCTAAGAACTGGACACCTGAAATCAGCGTTTAGAGAGAGTTAGGCTACGTTACTTGCAAGATTCTGTGTTCTTTCAGTGTGATGCTGAAGAGGGGGCGCGCGTGCGCGTGTCCGGCTGGTTTGCGTCTAGCTTCGTCTTCTGGGTCGTTTCGCAAGACGATGTAAAGGCTCACTTGAATTTAATGTTACCGGAAAATAAGGTTCATCTCCCGGGATGGGAGAGGTTTAAAGTCTTTGTTGCAAAGGACGCAGCTACGACTCGAACATGTGTTCGTCGATAGAGAAGGCCAGGGCCTCCTTCAGATGTTCCTTGGAGAAGCGCTGCGCCGGGGAGAAGAAGGTCCGAAGAGAGGAAGTTGAGTTGGAAGAGAGAGAGGAAACTGAAACGTTCGGACTTTTATCAGTGTCCCATGTGCCGTCCCCTCCTTCGTGTAGGACGAATCAGCTGTCGAGATTTTTCGAGCGGGAAGATTCCTTTGTCCGGTTAGACACGGTCTCCTGGCTCGAGTTACAGTGACGATTGACTTAAGCCTTTCGGTTCCAGAAATATGAAATGTGTAAACAATGTATATTACTGCATTCTGCTATTGGAATTCGATTCTGTTAGATTAAGAGAATTACAAAGACATCAAACGCATCACATGAAGGTTGTAGCAATGCGAAGTTACAGTGAGATATGCAGAATTATAGGCATTAGCAGTTCTATTAATGTTACAAATAGGACATATGCTTTCCTATGGTTTACACACGCCTCTTAACACACAAATATATATATTTATTACATTTAAGAGTGACTTTATGGGTAAAAGTCCTTTTCTGTAGGGGCTTTCTGTTTCAAAGTCCAGAGTGTGTTTGTGTGTGTGTGTTGGAATGTTGCGACCCTGTTATCTCATGCATAGGGCTGGCTGAGCTTGGTGGTCAAATTTTATGACCTGCCAATGAGCTCGGGTTACGGGATGCGATTCTACTGGGAGAACATTCTTCAAAAATACATTTCAGATCCAAACACTCGAAGATCATAACTATATGATCAAAACAACATTAATCACACATGCATACAGGAAGTTCAGATACAAGCCTGAGTTACATACTTAAAAGTTAAACACAAAAGGATGTTGGTGTGTGTGTGTTTGTGTATGTGTGTGTGTGTTCTGGAATGTCACGAGTCTGTGAGGTTGGGGGAAACCATGCTGAAATGGGGGTTTTAGAGGGGATTCTCCAAAACAGGGTTTCCTTATGTGACTCAAATGTCCCTCGGGGGAGCCACAAAGATGCAATTTTGACCGTTCAAGCAGACTTGGAGGCGCCATGAACAACTCGTTGTCTAAGGAGACAACGAAGGATGTGTTTGGAGATCGGAATTTACTAATTTGAACAGCATGTGACCGCATGTCATAGTCATTGTTGTTACATATTCCCCCTTTTTGTTAGATGAAGACCGGGGATGGACTTCATCGAACAACAAATTAGCACAATGGATGACAGGTGAATCCTGATGGTCGTGTAGCAGGTGGATCATGATGGTAGGATAGCAGGTGGTCCTTAGAAGCTGAGGATTCAGCTCGATGAGGTTCGGCGTGGTCTCTGACTTGGCACCCCCTTTCCGGGGATTCCCTCTGAGACCTTGGACACGGCTTTCGTGAGCTTGGCTGTAGATGTTCACATCTCGTTGAGTCCTGTACAGGATGAAAGCCAAGACGAGTGTCGGGGCGTGGTCGGTGACCGTGGAGAGACACAGCACAGTGTCAGCTGCGGTCCAGATTTGGACACAGGTGAGGTATTCAGGCTGGGCGGTTGCCCATGCTTGGAGGGCTGTGTTGACAGGAGCCATGTTCATGAGTTGGGACCCCCCCCCCCCCCTTTTCCTCAAACCAGAGGTCCAGTTCTGGATCTAAGGTGAAGTTGTAGTTCTTGGAGGATGGGAGTTCCAGTGCTGTCTGGTTCAGGTTGTTTTCGTAAGATGGTACCATGACAGGTCACCAAGGTGTGGGATGGCACCTGTTGGTACTTGAATCGACATACTCTGAGCATGTTGACACGTGTGGCAGTGTCATGTTGGTCGTGAGTTACAGTGGCTGTGGAAGTTCGGTCTGAATTTCGGCCACAGGCCGTCTTACTGTGACTATGTTTGCTGTGTTGAGGTAGTGTGCTCTTTCGACGTTGCTGGGTTTGAGTCGAACGTACACTTTCTGAGTGTGGGTCCTGCCTTGGTAGTCAGGAGTCGGGGCTGCTCTCTCCATGCGATGCCGGATGCCGGACCTGGTGAGGTGATGTCCGATCGTGGCTGCTTTCTCGCGAACCACCACAGCATCCTGTTAGAGGCAAAAGGGAGAGAGAGAGAGAAAGGGAGGAAAAATTTCAGCGAGGGTCGTCCTTGGTTGGCTTAGGACAGTCTTTTTGGTTCGCTGAGGTTGGTATGCCACATGCTTTGATGTCCCATGCATGGCTTTTTGGCACATGTGGCGTCATTGTTACGCCTGACCCCCCCTTGTGCTTTGTGGCCTTACAAGCTGTTGCGCTGTGATGGCAACAGGTGCACAATGCGTATTGAAGTCCTGTGAACGCAACATGTGCGTGGTGGCAGACAGCTGTCTGAGGCACTGGTTGTCAGTGAGCTCAGATGGCCTGCGAGGGTGGTGGAGGGGTAAGTGGTGGCATAGGAAAAGTCTGTTCATCAGAGGCCCGCATGACTTTCTTTGTACACAGCGGAGGTAGTGTAAGCGGCTCTGAGGCGTGCAGTGTAGTTGGTAAAGTTCGTTTGTGCTGTGTAGTCACTGCAATCGTGAGGGTAGTTGGTCTGTATGTGGCGCAGACTTTGGTCTGGTTACTCAACTGCAGGTCAGTCATGACCTTGAAGCAGTAGGTGTCAGTGTTCGTTTTCTGTGTCTGTGTCAGACGTGGCTGCACTGTCTTCATCTGTTGTGTAAGAAGACTCGGGCTCACCAGTGTTCTGGAGAGAGTGGTTCCAGGTTCGACGGTCTGGGCTTGGAGTTCTGGACGGCGGGTGATGCTGGTTCCAGAATCTTTCCGAGCGCTCGGTCCGATGCTTTGGATGAGCACCGTCACAGTTGTGCTGCCATCTGCTGGCCTGGAATGGTGTTGATTCTCTGTGGTAAGGTCTGTGACTGAGGGGTTGTTGGACACTTTCTGTGTCTAGCTCGGAGCAGTGCTCAGAGACGGAGTAGATTGTGTGTGTTTTTACAGTCTTTTCATCCATAGCCCTTTGCTTGGTGTAAGCCTTGTGGGCTAAGTCTCTGAGTTTTCGGGTAGACATGGTTCGTGGGCAGACGAGCACACCGAGATGTTTACTCACGGTGCTATGCATATTCCGCAGAAACAAAGTTCTAAAGGTTATATCTTCTTCCATATCTGGTGTGTTGGTTGCTCCGAAGAACGTTTGTCGGAGTCGGCCATAGTAGGAGTGTGGGTGTTCAAGTCGGGCCTGTTTGACGTCAAATGCCGTGATAAACCCTTGGTCTGATTCTGGGTCAGAGAATTCACGGATCAAAGCTTGTCGCAGTTGTTTGTAATCTGCTTTGACAGTCTCTGGTTGACGATCCAGAAAACTACGCACATCTCTGCTTGAGGTGATTCTTACCAGGTACAATTTGTCCCAAGCTGTCGCGTTGGCGACAGTTTGCAGGTGAAAGTCAATGTCTTGAAGGTACGCATGAACACTGCAGTCTCCGGCAAAAGTAGGAATGTTTCTGGCCAGCTTGTCAAGGCTTGTTGGAGGAGAGCTGTTGCTGGGGGCCCAATCCGTCTGGAGAGGATTCTGACCCTTTGCAGCTCCGCCCCCTTTAGCTTTTGGTGTTTGGTTGACAGGCGCGGACTCGCTGGAAGGGGGAAACGGTGTGAGATGTTCTTCCCCTTCCCGGTCACTGTTAAGTCTGTATGAATGTCTCAGTTCTCTGCGAACAATGTCAAGTTCGTCTCTGAGATCGTGTCTCTGCTGAGTGAGCTGATGGATTTCAGTCTCTGCTCTCTCAAGGAGAGCTTCAGCCCGTTGGAGCCTTTCGTTGAGTTCCTTCCGGGTGTTTTCCTCCGCCTGCTGTCTTTGATCTGTGTGTCGATGAAGATCGTCCAGGGCTTTTTGAAGTCTTTCAACTTCCTGTTGTAGCGTTGTGTCCGTCTCGTCCTCTTCCTCGGTCAGGAAGATTAGCTGGTCTAGCCGACTCTGTGTGTGGGCTCGGTCCTTCCGGGCTTCCGTGGCTTGAAGCCGTAGTGCGGCTGCCTTCTGCTCCAGGTCGAGGTCGTGCCAGCGGACTGAGGGACTGGGTGGGCTTGACATCTCGGCTTACTGTGAGCGAGAGAAGCACAGCACACACACAAAAAGAGACAAAATGCAAGTTTGTTTTGGGTTAATGAGCTATACTCATACGGGCTATGCCGTCTATGAGAATTTCGGGGCTAACTGATGCCGACAGTTAGCTGAGCCAATTTCGTGGGTATGGATGAAACCCACAATAGAGATTTTGGACAGGCGGTAGCCTGGGGGGTCGTCTAGCGACGCCCGCTTTGATCGTCACTCTATTATTCAGCTTTCCTGGGGTCTCTCTTAGGTTCTGTGTCTAAGTGAAATGAAAGAAACAAATCACAACAGAGTGGAGAAAGAGACAAGGTTGAAGGTAGGGAAGATCAGAGGGAAACACAACACAAGGAAGTGAATTGGTCTGCAATGAAATGTCACAAACAATAACACGGGGAGTGTTATATAAAAAAAAATTAAAGAAAAGAAAGAGGCCTAAGCCTATTAACACTGCTAGAGTTCCTGATAGGGCCAGGAGATGCGTGGATTATCGGGACAGGACCTCGAAAGAAGGTGTGTCTTAGAGAGAGAAAGGTGGGTCCAAGCACTTAAAATACACCCGAAGGAATAGCTAGTATTCTGTGGTTCATAATAAGTGGATGGGTTCTATCAAATTTCAGTTTACCGGGGGTGAATAGAGGTCATCCAGGTGGAAACCAGCAGGCGCGGTCAGACTCTCCGACGGTCCCAACACCAGACAGAGCGCAGTGTCAGTAACGCCGGACAGATGGTCCCCGCCCACCGGAAACCACCAGAGATGACTTTCGGATCACCACAGTGCACTGACTGAGTCCTGCCAATAGATACACAATAAGGGATTAAGATGTTAGACTTAAAGTGAATTAAGGCTTCCTGGTTTCATCAAATTGAGTAAATATGTATGCAGGAGTCAGAGGCAAAGGCTTTACTAAAATAATGATACAATGAAAAGGGATTATGATAACTGATGGTTAATTATCGGAATAACCTACCATATCAGCATAAGCTAAGCTTTGAATGCAGGTGAATATTTGAGAGTCAAACCATTCATTCTATCCTCGGGGGAGAGAAAAAGGAAAATTGTTAGCAGAAAAATGAAAGCCGGTATTATCTGAGAGCGTCCACCAGAGGGCGGTATTGCGCTCATGCAGGCGTGACGTCAGTGGGGCGCGTGATTTGAGAACTGCCACACCTCTAAAGGCTGCCCTCTAGTGTTGGTCAGTGGGGTATTCAGACTGCAGATTATTATCTTTTATCTGAAATATTGGTTCATTTCGCGCTCGGTTGCATGCGAAAAATGACGCGAGTTTCACAACATGTGACTAACAGGGATTACACATTTATTTAATCGCACATTATATATGAAACGGTTTACAATAGAAACAGGAATTAGAACTTCTGTTTACTTACACATTATACATGAAACGGTTTACAATAGAAACAGGAATTAGAACTTCTGTTTACTTACACATTATACATTAAACGGTTTACAATAGAAACAGGAATTAGAACTTCTGTTTACTTACACATTATACATTAAACGGTTCAAATAAAAACAGGTATTAATACTTCTGTTTTAATTAATAGAGCCGTGAGCACGACAGGAATTAAACATCTGTGAACAGGAATTATTTCTTCTGTTTTAATTTATAGAGCTGTGAGCAGGACAGGAATTAAACATCTGTGAACAGGAATTATTTCTTCTGTTTAATTACACAGCTGTGAACAGGAATTATTGCATCTGTTCCACCTCCCATAAACATTAATCAAAATAGCACTTTATGATAATGCATAGGTTTTCAAAATTGGTTCGCGAGACCAATTTCTGACCAGGAGTTTATCGTTAACGTATCGTATATCATAAGGCCTATATTACGACTGAAACTGAGACACTGTTCAGATCAGATTTACGCCTTCGTACTAAAAAAAGAGTTTTCTTCGTCTTTATTTAGTCGGTTTAAATCATGTTACATGTATCAACTGCAAAGAGTTTTGCTTCGTCTTTACAGAGACAGATGTAATGTCATGAACTGCAGTTTTAGCAGAGCTGGGCTGGCTTTGTGCCTGCCATCAGCTGGGTGAGTTCGCCTTAGCGACTTATCTCACAATTCAAAACGCGCGTGTACCTGTTACGGCGTCCTGCCCTGATGATTCTCTGTGAACTCTGCCCCGTGCGCTCTCCTCTGAACTCTAGTGCCATGCATACTTCAGATTAGTATGGATTGTTTCTCCCTGATTATCCCCGCACCTGATCTGAATGAACTCTGGTCCCAAAGCTATATATACGCCTTGTTATCTCGGCGTCCTTTGCGAAGTATTGTCTCACTGTGATTCATGTCCGAGCGTTTTCTGGTATTCCTGTCAGACCTTGCCTTTGAACCTTGCCTGTTACTAACTTCTCTGATTGTCTGCAGCCTGCCCCGTGACCATTGACCGTACCTGGATTCTGATTCTCGCCGCCTGCCCTGACCTTAACCCTCTGAGGTCTGAGGGGTTTTTGGTGTCCTTGAGATGTTCTGACATGCCCTGACATTTGTGCTTTTTTCAGTTGCTTATAAACATATTAATGGCAAAGGTATAATTACACTCTATTTAGCACAAACAGGGCTACCATAATATGTGAGCAACAAGAATGTACATGTCTGCATTTTTGAGAGAATAATGTTTATGCGTGGTTATTGAAAAAACTAAAAACTAAAGTTTCTGAAATAAGGCCATAAAACACATACTAAATATGTGCCAATAAGACTTTTGTCTAATAGATGTCATTGCCTAGTGTTTTTTCTTCAAAATGATGTGAAAATCATCCTGCCCTTATCATTCACATAACACAATACATTGATTTGAATTTTGCAAAGCACTTTCTGTTTGGAAAGGCAATATGCGGAGTGGGCGTCAACGATCATGCATATTTAGTGGTTCACACCTTAGGAGACAATGGGGCCTGCATACTTAATTAGCCATTCATTCAGGTGAGTCACTGAGCCACAAGAATGCAAGAGCAACAGTTGGAAGCATCTCAATTCTTTTTTATTTTTCCACATATTGTGCTTGCAATTTGGCCTATAATATCCAAGGAAAACATGTCTAGTAATTGTGCAGTTAATTCTCATACTGTATTTTCAGTTTTGGAATATTTATCCTCTCCCCAAATTTGTCACTAATAAAACACAATAAAAATTATTTAAAGAAAAGGCTTATATTTACCTTTTAATAGTTTGTTTACATCTACCTTGTAAATATATATTTTTATTAAAAAGGTTACAATTACAACAACAATTCAAGTGTAATCTTTCTTTGTAAAAACTAAAGTATACATTTTATCTTACATATTTCAAAGTTAAGGATTTGATTGATTATTTGATTACTTTATTTTTGACAAAACATACTATATTTAACATGAGCAAATATTGGCAAACAAAAGCTTATTTGAGTTGGCAGATATTTTACAGTAAAAATGTATAATCTATCCAAAACTAATCAACGAAATGTTGTCTTTCATATGTCTGTAACATAGGTCTTTCATTTTTATTATAAGAAATATAAATGTTAATTTGCAGTTTAATACGTTGCTTATACAAATAGCCTACATTTTATTTCAACATATTTCTGTCGATTTTTACTCAGCTCAGTATAGCAATACAGTTTGCTAAAACATCATCATTCATTCACACAGAGACGCAATTTAAATTTAAACTGTCTTTTTGCGAGCTGTGATAAACAGCGCGCATCTCTGCGGCTGCCGTTCATTCATTCACAGAAACGCGATTAACTTGAGAAGGAAAAAAAACTTACTACATATTCGGATCCTCTCTCCTGCAATACCCGCACTCTGAGGTAGATTTTCCGTTATTATTATTCCTCACAGCGCTGCCAGATGGTGTAAACACGTAGGCTACAATGATATGATTAAACTTGTGTTTCCTCGAGCTGATATGGGGGGCGTTCACAGGTTTGCCTCAGTAATTTGCGTTTGAATAGCGCGCGCTCTCCGTGGGCGGAGTCACATTACCTTTGAATGAGCTCTAATGAGCTCGACTGGAATCGCTCTCTTTTAACACAGATTTCACAAGATGAGAATATTTTTTTTTTATATAAATTACCTCATTTTAAAGAAGAGAATTCAAGCTTCATGCCTGTGTGACTGTATGCCTGTTTGACTCAGTATTCGCTGAGTTATTGTTCATTTTCGGACGCGTTTCAGAATGGTCTTCACTGACAGAGAGAAGGCAGAACTCGCATCACGTTTATTTTTCTTTATTTGGCAAAAAGCACAACAGTTTGTTTTTATTGTGAGTATACACAAAAATAATACACATTTAACAGAATCGATTGATGTATGAAACTTGCTTGTAATATCAAAGTCAACAGAGCAAAATTAATTTCTTTTGAACTGAACTGAAAAAAATCCAGCAAAACGCGCGGGCGCGTTTGTCGACCTCAGAGGGTTAAGCCTGTCCCCGGATTCCGTTACCAGCTGCCAGCCCTGAACCAAGCCTGTCTCTGACCCTGAGTTTCCGCCTACTGCCCTGAGTGCCAGCCTGCACCCTTTTCAAGCTTTACTGCCTTTTGTGTTTGCATTATTATTGAAACGATTGTTGCACATGGATCCGTCTCTCACGTCTGCTTCATCACAGAATACTTCGCCAAACGAGGATCCAGCGACTATGACCGCCCTGTCGGCTGCTTACACCGCCCAAGCCTCTCAGCTAGCCACTCATCACCACCAGCTGTCTCGACTGACCACGCTAACGGAGGAATTGATAAAAGCGGTTCAAGCCCTGCAAAAACCTACCGCGGAAACGGCTTCCGCATCAGCACCCGCTGCACCTGTCCCCTCACCGGACTCGCTAATGACCGCAAGCGCTAGCCCACGCCTCGCGTTACCCGAGAAATACGACGGAGACCCAGGTAAATGCAAGGGCTTCATCTTACAGTGCTCTCTGTATCCCGTCTTCGAACATGCCAAGGAGGGGAAGGGAGCGGAGG
This sequence comes from Leuciscus idus, assembly GCA_021554675.1. Lineage (NCBI taxonomy): Eukaryota > Metazoa > Chordata > Actinopteri > Cypriniformes > Leuciscidae > Leuciscus > Leuciscus idus. Next base: position 5,099,000 of record CM038633.1, on the reverse strand, counting down.
ATCTTCTTCTGGAGCTCGCGCAGGGACGAACTCCCGCCTCGGAGTATGCACTGAAGTTCCGTACTCTAGCAGCTCAAACCGACTGGACAGAAAATGCTCTCAAGGTGGTTTATCGTCGGGGTCTAAATCCCGAATTGCAAGCCGAGCTAGCCTGTCGCGACGAGGGAAAGGATCTGGATCAGTTCGTTCTTCTCTCCATCCAAATCGACAACTTGATGCGTTCTCGCCGCGGCGGCAGCCGCGCTGCGAACACTTCACGCAGCCTCTCTGCGCCTCGCGCCACGTGGGTCACGCCCACCGAAACCAACGAGCCCATGCAGATTAATACTTCGCAGCTGTCTGTGGAGGAGAGAGAACGCCGCAGGACCTTGAGATTATGCATGTATTGCGGTGGCGCCGGTCACTTCCGTCTGCACTGTCCTCAACGACCCACACTCAAGGATAAACCCTCGGTGAGTCTGAACCTTGACTGTTTAAATCCTCTATCCTGTATCTCAGTGCCATTAGAATTCACTAATAATGGAAGATCTTTTACTGCTACAGCTTTAGTTGATTCTGGGGCAGCCGGAAATTTCCTGTCAAGAAATTTTGCTCTGTTGCACAAGATAGCTCTAATTCCCTGCACTTCTCCTCTTTCTGTCGAGGCTGTCGATGGACGCCCCGTAGGCACTGGCCGCATTACTCACGTAACTCAGAAGCTTCATATGCGCACGGGGGCACTTCACTGCGAGACTATACACTTCTATGTACTCCATGCTCCTCATACTCCTGTCATCCTGGGCTTACCCTGGCTAAGAACTCACGACCCTCATCTTCAGTGGACTACAGGTCAGATAATCAGCTGGAGCGAGAACTGTTTCTCCAAGTGTCTTACGACAGTCCAACCCCTACCGGTCTGAAGTATCACTCAGCCCCGGGAGGAACCCGTGTCATCAAACCTGCCAGTCATGTACCACGACCTTGCCGAAGCCTTCTGTAAAGTCAAAGCTACCAGGTTACCCCCGCATCGAGAGAACGACTGTGCCATCGAGCTCATTCCAGGTTCCTTGCCACCCAGGGGCCGCATCTTCCCTCTTTCTCAGCCTGAAACTGAAGCTATGCAAAAGTACATTGAAGAGGAGCTCGCTAAGGGGTTCATTCGACCTTCCACGTCTCCCGTGTCGGCTGGTTTCTTCTTCGTCAAAAAGAAGGATGGAAGTCTACGACCCTGTATCGATTACAGAACACTCAACGAGTGCACAGTCAAGTTCCGTTATCCGCTGCCCTTAGTACCCGCCACTCTTGAGCTCCTCCGCACGGCCAACTATTACACTAAACTGGACCTACGCTCAGCCTATAACCTGGTTCGGATCCGCGAGGGAGATGAGTGGAAGACGGCATTTTCCACAAGTACTGGGCACTACGAATATCTCGTGATGCCGTTCGGTCTCTCTATCAGTCCTGCTGTTTTCCAGTCCTTTGTCAACGATGTATTCCGGGATATGCTCCACCGCTGTGTCATAGTCTACATAGATGACATCCTGATTTATTCAGACACCCTCGAAGCCCACATCCAGCACGTCCGAGCCGTTCTGCAAAGACTCATCCAGTTTCAACTTTACGCCAAGTTAGAGAAATGCGACTTCCATCAGACGTCCACAACATTTCTGGGTTATGTGATCAGTCCAGAGGGCGTGGCTATGGATGAGAGCAAAGTCAAAGCGGTGGTGAATTGGCCCCAGCCCTCTACGTTAAAGGAGTTGCAGCGCTTTCTGGGCTTCGCAAACTTTTACCGACGTTTCATCAGGGGATTCAGCTCCGTGGCAGCACCATTGACAGCCTTGGTTCGTAAGGGCACGAGACGCCTTCCCTGGAACGAAAGTGCTGCTCAGGCTTTCAACCAGCTCAAAGACAGGTTCACTACTGCTCCTATCTTGCATCACCCTAATCCTGAATTGCCCTTTGTAGTGGAAGTGGATGCCTCGAATACTGGTCTGGGAGCTGTCCTCTCTCAACGTCAGGGAGTTCCTGCTAAACTGTACCCCTGTGCCTTCTACTCCAGGAAGTTGAACTCAGCGGAGAGGAACTATGACGTCGGAGACCGCGAGTTATTGGCCATGAAGTCGGCCTTTGAGGAGTGGCGTCACTGGCTCGAGGGATCCACTCACCCGTTCACTGTTTACACTGACCACAAGAACCTGGAGTACCTACGCACAGCCAAGAGACTGAACGCACGCCAAGCAAGATGGTCACTGTTCTTTTCCCGGTTCCAGTTTACTGTGACTTACAGGCCTGGGTCTAGAAATACCAAAGCTGATTCCCTGTCTCGCCAGTTTGACACAGATTTAGAAATCCATGCCCCCGAGTCTATCATCAGCCCTGACCTAGTCCTTGGTCCCGTTCAGTGGGATATCGAAACCGAACTTGCCCTGGCCAATGCCAACATGGTGATCCCGTCTGAATGCCCGCCTGGGAAAACCTACGTTCCTGAAACTCTTCGTGACAGGTTGCTAAACCATGTGCATGCCTTTCCCAGCTCCGGCCATCCTGGAATCACCGCCACCATCCAACTCTTACAGAACCGCTACTGGTGGTCCACGCTCTCCCAGGACACCAACGAGTTTATTCAGCACTGTCAGAATTGTAATACCCAGAAATCTTCTCGTCTGTTGCCTGCGGGTCTACTCCAGCCCCTGCCCATTCCGCAGAGCCCATGGTCTCATATTGCCATAGATTTTATCACAGACCTGCCACCCTCAGAGGGTTACACCACCATTCTCACAGTGATTGATCGCTTCTCAAAAGCATGCCGTCTCATTCCGCTCACCAAAATGCCCACAGCTCTGCAGACGGCTGAACATCTGTGCAATCTTGTGTTCCGGTTTTACGGATTACCCGAGGATATTGTATCCGACAGAGGTCCCCAATTCACTTCCCGTGTCTGGTCAGCCTTCTTTGAGAAGCTTCAGGTCAACGTGAGCCTCACTTCGGGGTACCACCCCCAGGCCAACGGGCAAGTTGAACGCCTGAACCAGGAAGTCACTCGCTTTCTTCGTTCTTACTGCCACAGTCATCAGGAGGATTGGAGTCGTTACCTCATGTGGGCGGAATATGCACAAAATTCCTTACACAAACACTCTACAGGTATGACCCCATTTCAGTGCATCCTGGGATTTCAGCCGCCCCTGTTTCCCTGGTCTGGGGAACCCTCCAATGTCCCTGCCGTAGATGATTGGCTGAAACACAGTGAGGAAACTTGGAATCTGGCCCATACTCACCTCCAACGTGCTGTAAGACGCAGCAAGGAACAAGCTGACCGTCACCGTAGACCTAGTCCTGAGTACCGGCCAGGGCAATGGGTGTGGTTGTCCACACGGGACCTTCGCCTCAGACTCCCGTGTAGGAAGCTCAGCCCGAAATACCTAGGACCATTCAAAATCATCAGTCGAATTAACCCTGTGTCATTCCGCCTTGCTCTGCCCAGACATATGCGCATTTCCCCTACATTCCACGTCTCTCTGCTCAAACCAGCTGCTGCTCCTACTGAAGAGAGGTGTGTGGATACTGAGGACCCTGCTCCCCAGCCCATCCTGGTGGAAGGAGAGGAGGCGTACCGCGTGCGCCATCTGCTGGACTCCAGACGTCGAGCCGGTCAACTACAGTATCTAGTAGATTGGGAGGGTTTTGGTCCAGAGGAACGTTCCTGGGTCAATGCCACTGACATTCTGGATCCATTGCTCACTCAGGAGTTCCATCGTAATCACCCCGAGAAACCTGCACCTCGACTCCGGGGCAGACCCCGCCGTCGTCAATTCCCTCGCGCCAGGAGGCTCTCGCAGGGGGGGGGCTCTGTTACGGCGTCCTGCCCTGATGATTCTCTGTGAACTCTGCCCCGTGCGCTCTCCTCTGAACTCTAGTGCCATGCATACTTCAGATTAGTATGGATTGTTTCTCCCTGATTATCCCCGCACCTGATCTGAATGAACTCTGGTCCCAAAGCTATATATACGCCTTGTTATCTCGGCGTCCTTTGCGAAGTATTGTCTCACTGTGATTCATGTCCGAGCGTTTTCTGGTATTCCTGTCAGACCTTGCCTTTGAACCTTGCCTGTTACTAACTTCTCTGATTGTCTGCAGCCTGCCCCGTGACCATTGACCGTACCTGGATTCTGATTCTCGCCGCCTGCCCTGACCTTAAGCCTGTCCCCGGATTCCGTTACCAGCTGCCAGCCCTGAACCAAGCCTGTCTCTGACCCTGAGTTTCCGCCTACTGCCCTGAGTGCCAGCCTGCACCCTTTTCAAGCTTTACTGCCTTTTGTGTTTGCATTATTATTGAAACGTTTGTTTGGAAAAGACTGTTCATTAAATTGTTGCACATGGATCCGTCTCTCACGTCTGCTTCATCACAGTACCATTATTAACAGCCATAATACACATTCAACTGAAACTGAATTTGTCCATCAAATAAAGTTTGAAACTGCCCGCATCCTCCACCATACTTGTAACAATAACGACTCGGGGTAAATGTGAATTAGCTCAAGAAAATAGGGAGTTTTGGAAATATTAATATTATGACTCATGGTCATAATTCATAAGTCGCATGTACATTTATTTGATCAATTATCGAGATTGCCTTGTTCTGTAACTGTCTTGACCAACATTTAACTCGTCCAGCGAATAAATGTAAGATCATTACAGTTAAGAAGGGGGTATCCCTTTACAAACTCCGAGAAAGTTTTATCTTCTGGCCACGAATATCAACTTTTCTGAGTTTATGAATTAAGAACCACTAAATGTAGTTTATATCGAGCTTGTAGCTTAGATCTTGAAGTTTCATTGACTTTATAAGGTGGGTTTTCAAACACAGAGACAATTAAAAGTATAAATGGGTTTATTAATAAAATGGCACACACTAGAGATTATATAACCTACAAATATAAACGTACGTAAAAATGCAAACAAACAAATAAACATTTAACCGAAACAAACATAAAACATAGCGTGATCAGAATGAAATGAAATGAAAGGAAGAAAGATATAGAGAGAAGAGATAGAGGGTAACTTAAATCACAGACCTAAGAACTGGACACCTGAAATCAGCGTTTAGAGAGCGTTACGTTACGTTACTTGCAAGATTCTGTGTTCTTTCAGTGTGGTGCTGAAGAGGGGGCGCGCGTGCGCGTGTCCGGCTGGTTTGCGTCTAGCTTCGTCTTCTGGGTCGTTTCGCAAGACGATGTAAAGGCTCACTTGAATTTAATGTTACCGGAAAATAAGGTTCATCTCCCGGGATGGGAGAGGTTTAAAGTCTTTGTTGCAAAGGACGCAGCTACGACTCGAACATGTGTTCGTCGATAGAGAAGGCCAGGGCCTCCTTCAGATGTTCCTTGGAGAAGCGCTGCGCCGGGGAGAAGAAGGTCCGAAGAGAGGAAGTTGAGTTGGAAGAGAGAGAGGAAACTGAAACGTTCGGACTTTTATCAGTGTCCCATGTGCCGTCCCCTCCTTCGTGTAGGACGAATCAGCTGTCGAGATTTTTCGAGCGGGAAGATTCCTTTGTCCGGTTAGACACGGTCTCCTGGCTCGAGTTACAGTGACGATTGACTTAAGCCTTTCGGTTCCAGAAATATGAAATGTGTAAACAATGTATATTACTGCATTCTGCTATTGGAATTCGATTCTGTTAGATTAAGAGAATTACAAAGACATCAAACGCATCACATGAAGGTTGTAGCAATGCGAAGTTACAGTGAGATATGCAGAATTATAGGCATTAGCAGTTCTATTAATGTTACAAATAGGACATATGCTTTCCTATGGTTTACACACGCCTCTTAACACACAAATATATATATTTATTACATTTAAGAGTGACTTTATGGGTAAAAGTCCTTTTCTGTAGGGGCTTTCTGTTTCAAAGTCCAGAGTGTGTTTGTGTGTGTGTGTTGGAATGTTGCGACCCTGTTATCTCATGCATAGGGCTGGCTGAGCTTGGTGGTTAAATTTTATGACCTGCCAATGAGCTCGGGTTACGGGATGCGATTCTACTGGGAGAACATTCTTCAAAAATACATTTCAGATCCAAACACTCGAAGATCATAACTATATGATCAAAACAACATTAATCACACATGCATACAGGAAGTTCAGATACAAGCCTGAGTTACATACTTAAAAGTTAAACACAAAAGGATGTTGGTGTGTGTGTGTGTGTGTCTAAGGAGACAACGAAGGATGTGTTTGGAGATCGGGATTTACTAATTTGAACAGCATGTGACCGCATGTCATAGTCATTGTCGTTACATTACCTTGACGAAATAAGCAGCTTTGAGCATTTATGCCTGAGACCATTTAAAAAAAAAGCTTTACAAAAATCAATCACATTTATGCATTTGCCAGATGTTTTTATCCAAAGTGACTAAATGCATTTATTACAGGGACAATGACCCTGGGCCAGCCTGGAGTAAAGAGCCTTGCTGATCGACCAGCAATCGTCTGCTAACCAGTTCAGTGGTTTAGCCCACTACACCACAAAGGTAGTAAAGCTCTAACAAATATTTGCTTGTAATTGTAAACCTATAAAATTACATTTGGCAAGAAACGGAATGCTGACAACATGAATTGTAAAACATTTTAATCTTATTAAATGTTTTAAAGGTAGTCGTGCTCATGGAGAGCAGGCACACGGATGTTTGGAGCAGACACCGCAGCAGCCAGATTGTCCCGCACATGTTCTCCCACTCTTGCTTCAAGGTTGTGGGGATCAGGGAGGCCGTCATCAAGGTCTTCCTCATCCTCTGGCTCAACGATGTCCCCATTGACTAGAGCGAGATTGTGAAGCACAGCGCAGCACGCAACAACCTCAGGCACGAAGGCAGGGCTCACCTCCAAGGCCTTGAAGAAAATGCAGCGCCAGCGTGTCTTCAGCATCCCAAAAGCTCTCTCCACGATGTTGCGGGCACGGGAGTGCTTGCTGTTGAAACGAGCCTGCACAGGGTTCTGTACTGGCTCTCTGTACGGGGTAATGAGGCAGATGGGGGCACTCAGGCAAGGATAGCCTCCATCCCCGAGGATGCACTTGCCTGCAGGTGGATAAAGGCTGCCAGCATACACAGGGCTGTTCCTCAGCACCCTGGCATCGTGCACAGACCCAGGATATCCCACAAAGACATCAAGAAATTTCTCCCGGTGATCAGTGATGGCCTGGAGTTGGATGGAGTGAAACAGCTTCTTGTTGAAGTAACAGTGGGAGTTATTTGCTGGAGGTTTGATACGGATATGACAGCCGTCTATTGCACCAACTGCTCTGCTGAAAGCTGGTGACCCAGCCAGCTGTGCAAATCCTGCTCCCACTGCCTCCGGGTCATCTCCGGTCGGAAAGCAAATCACCCTCCTCAAAATTCCCATGATGGCCTTGCTCATTCTGTGCACAATGTTATACACAGAGGTCTTTGGGATGTCGAAGGCCTGCGACACCACCCTGTAGGATGCTGCATGGGCCAGCCAGTGCAGGAACACAAGGACCTCAATCTCCCGTTCCCATCCATGGTCCGATTCCAGTCTGACTGCAGCAATCAGGCATAACACAAACACCTCTATTAAAATGACTTTAGTGTTTTATGACCCTTTAAAATATTTAGCTAAGTTTGCAAATCTTAATACAGTTAAAAGACTTCTATTGTTTACTTATGTTGTTTACACCTTCATGTTGTTCCAAACACATATGACTTTTGTTCATCGCAAATTAATTATTTTTAATCTCCCATAATTTTTTGTCCATCTACTGAAATTCCACTCAACCAAAATATTCTAGCTCAAGAAATGCATTAAGACATATGATTTATTTTATACTTGAGAACTTGTCTAAAACCTCTCAAATCATATGGATTCCTTTAACAATGTATGTATGCACTTGACGTTAAAAAACTTTGTGTTCTAAAAATGAATGAATGAGTCTTATGGGTTTGTAACATCATAAGGGTGAGTAAATGATGACAAAAATTACATTTCTGTCTTAACCAATGTTTAAAACATTTTTACACATCAAATGATCTAACAATTATTTCTGTTATGTAAAGGTTCATTGTGAGGATTAACCCTGACAACAGCAAGTGCTCCTCAAAGTTCCAGGTCAGCAAAAGAAGTGGGAAGAACTCTGGCCTGAAGACTCATGTATCCTCCTGGTTCTCTTACGAGAGGTTCTCTCGTACTGCGTAATATCTTACGCTATGGGGAAATCTCTTTTCCGCGAGATACTGAAGCCAAAAATTATCCTTAATTTTGGAATAATGTAAAACGCGTTGCGGCAGCATGCAGACATAGGCGAAACAGCTCGCGCGCCTATTAGCTGCTCTGTGGCAACTGCAGCAGCCTATCGAAAGGCCCCGTCGTGACGTCAGCTCCAATGAGGGCGCTTCGCGCCCACTGCGCCACGTCCCGCCGAAACGGGCGTGGCCTTGGGCTATAAATGTAGCTCGAGAGGCTGGTATAGCTGATTTTTATCTCTTCAGCGGAGCTCACGCATCGCTGGATCCAGAGAGAAGAAGCCGCGCCGTCGAAAAAGCCTTTTCAGCGGGACGAGTCTTCTGCTGCTGTTCCTGCTGCGCTATCCAGCGCACTATATCCTTTACAATACTAGTGTGTGTTCGCCACCGCGACACACACTCTCTCTCTCTAAAAGAGCTTGAGCGTCTTTTTTAAGATGTCTCGCACCTTCTGTGGCTCGTGCCGAGCCCCACTCAGCGACGGGGACCGCCACGTCATCTGCGTTTCCTGCCTGGGTGAAGGACATGCAGCTCTCGCTGACGGCGGATGCCCTCACTGCGAGCTACTGCCTATGGCGACTCTGAGGACTCGCCTGGCATTCTTCCACGAGACTGCACTCCCGCCCGCTACGGTACCGCGCCGTAAAAAGCGCCGTGCTCCCGGAGCCTCCTCCAACCGTTACAAGCTCGCCGGTTCGCCCGCCAGCTTCACCGCCCGCTTCACCTGAGTCTATCACTCCCGGACAACGGCCGCCGTCTGCCGCCGCTTCCGTTGTGGATGACACTGAAGAAGTGGCAATTGTAGAGGAGGACAGCTGCTCTATCCTGGCATCAGAAAGTGAGGATTGGTCGAGCTCTGTGGATCTCGCCCCCTCTACTCGCAAGTCTTCCGGGAAAAGAGCGAGCATTGAAGCGGAGCTAACGCGACTGCTCACACAGGCCGTGCAGAGCCTCAGCCTCGAGTGGTCGACGCCCGCGGAGCCTGCGCACAACCGGCTGGATGGTTGTTTCCTGCTAGGAGACCGCGTTTCGCCACCTTCTAGACCCGCGCCGTTTCTTCCTGAGCTTCATGAAGAACTCGCGAAATCCTGGTGTGCCCCCTTCTCAGCCAGGGTGCGTACCTCTGCCTCAGCAGCATTCTCCGTGGTGGACGATGCTAAAAACAGAGGTAGCTGCCCATCTTTGCCCGCCCTCTGCTGGACGGCATGCAAAGACATCGCTTCCGTCTAAAGCCTGCCGCACTACTTCAGCCATGCACAGCTGCGCTTACACCGCCGCTGGACAGGCTGCATCTGCGTTGCACACAATGGCTACATTGCAGATCTTCCAAGCCAACCTTCTCCGAAAGCTGGATGAGGACGGGCCGGAAGCTATCAGCGTGCCAGACTTAAGAAGCGCTACGGATCTTGCACTCCGCGCCACTAAATCCGCTGCACAAGCCATAGGGCGGAACATGGCCTCTCTCACCGTTGCTGAGAGACACTTATGGTTGACGCTCTCGGAGATGCCGGACTCGGAGCGCGCTGCGTTCCTCGACGCCCCCATCTCTCCTGCCGGTCTCTTTGGATCTTCCGTCAAAGATTTCGCGGACAGATTCGCTGAGGTGCAGAAAACGTCACAAGCCATGAAGCATTTCCTGCCGAAGCGCGCTGGCTCTGCAACAGGCCGCTCTAAACAGCCGTCTGCTCGAAGCTCCCAGCCGCAGCCTCCGCCCACCACCGCCGCTTCACAGCGTCGACAGGCCCGAGACTCGAGACCGCGCTCTCGTTCTGCCGGCCGCCGCCCCCCACGTGGGCCCCGGCAGAAGGTTGAAATAAAGCCAGAGGCCTCAAAGTCTTCCTAGCCCGCCTAGGAAAACGACGGTGTTCAAGTCTCGCTGCGGCCAGACTTCCACCAAAACTTCTCGCTCGTTCAGTTCCAGAAAATGTGACTGTTCCAGTGTATTATGCAGTAAACAAGCCGGTACCACGGCCCGCTTGCCTGCACACAAACGCCGTTTTTACGGCGACCCAGATGAATCTCTCAAAGAGTGTTTTTCCTGGTATTCCGGCCACGGCCGATGGTGTTATGAGTGTAGTAAAAATGCCCGCTGCCCAGTGCCCATTCCTACACACAGACACAGCCCGCCCCACAGGGCTCACGCACATAAAATCGACTCATGTCGGTTGTGCATTAAATGTAGTGAACGTGCCCACGACCCATTGCCCACAAACACTACACACTGCATGTCTTTCGGTTTCTGTAAAAACGAAACCAACACACATACAGTCAGCTCAGGCCGACGGTGTTTTCAGTGCAGTAAATGTGCCCGTGATTATACGCCCACATTCACTCACAGACATGACAACCCCACGGGGTCCCCCCCGCTCGTTCTCCCTCAGCTATCCGCCCAAGGAGAGTCGAGTGCGGACAGGCTGCCCGCTGTGATCAGCGCGCCCCCCGCCTCAAACGCTGCAGATGCGGCGTCTATGTTACAGCATACCGAAGCTCTACGGCCGCCACTATATCGTGGCCAGAGCCCAGATCTCATTCAACCCCTAGCTATTCGTGCGAATGCATGGGCAAAGCTCCCCGGGGTATCAGAATGGGTGCTGAACATTATAGAAAGAGGCTACTCGCAACAGTTCGCTCGACGCCCCCGCAGTGGTTAGTGATGCATGCCGTCCAGCAGAGGGCGGGCAAAGATGGGCAGTAGAGGATGGATACCCGACCCGAGCCCGACGGGACCCGTCGGTACCCGACGGGCCGGGCCGGGTTCGGACAGATATTTAGAAATTATGTTCGGGTTCGGGTCGGGCTCGGTCACATCAGCGCGATAAGGCATTGAACATTTTAAATTTAAAACAGCTTATTATGTAGGTACGTTAGCCAATGTGCCTGATGCTTTCACTTGATGCAAACGTTCATTTTTTGTGATTAAAATGCATGTAAAATTGTACCATAACATCTGTCTTCCTGTGTGCGCAAATTTCAAATTTGTTTATGTAGCCGTGACAACCAAACACGTGCATGCGCGCCCATGTTAAGTGCGCTTGTTTCTCCGTGCGCGCTGATGCACTCATCCTGTTGACATTTCCGAATGCCTTCCTTCAGTTGCTTAATAAAAGCGGGCTTTCCACACAAACAAACGTACATGTGTCATTAGTATGAGAAAAAAAATGGGATTTTAACTGTCGGTCTCGGGTCGGGCTCGGACATAAATATCTTTATGCCTGTCGGGCTCGGGTCGGGTTCGGTTACTGCTCTGTCGGACGCGGGCCGGGCTCGGACAGAAAAATTCGGCCCGATCCGCACTCTAATGGGCAGCTACCGCTTCTTCCACCAGAGGAAGAGAATGGTATCCTCTGTTTTTAGCATCGTCCACCACGGAGAATGCTGCTGAGGCAGAGGTACGCACCCTGGCTGAGAAGGGGGCACACCAGGATTTCGCGAGTTTTTCTGCTGCTGCCTTTCTCCTCAAAGGTGTTGTATTGTAAGTGAGCGTCAGTTTATAACTGCTCCACTGGCCCATGCTTCATTGATTTTTTAAAACCCAAGGTCACTTGCATTTATATTAGCGCTTGACAGCTTTTACAACTTTAAACAGCTTTACACAATGGCCTAAAGCATGTGCTCCCTGCATATATACACTAAACTCATGGAGAATCATCTTATCTGCTGTCTATTCTAAGCCAGGGATAGTCCACATTAGGTGAAGGTTGCAGCAGAGCAGCGGAAATCTAATACTTCAGCTAGCATGAATACTCACCAGACCCTTGGTGTCCAGGAATCGAGGAAAAATGTGAAAGATGGATGTGGACTTCTTCGGGTCATTTACAATCTCTTGACGGTACTGGAAAAGTTTATTTTACCAGAAGATATCTCGATCAGTGCTGTGTTTGAGATCGTGTCCTGTCAATAATCGCCTGTTAGCTGATCTGTATTCAGATATTTTCCTCCATTCTACGACCACAAGTTTTCTCATTTGATCGAGAGTGCATTTTACAACTATTGTTTCTCTGAACCGTCTTTAGGCGTCATGATGATATTGGTTAAACAAACTACAAATACGTAACGTTCATTCGATCCATCCGACTGCGGCATTCAGTCAGATTTCCTTTTGCAGCGTTGAGCATTATAACTATGGAGGACCAGGAGTGCCACTTAAAAATAAAATGAAGAATCAATTTATCAATTTAATAATTCAAACATGAAAATGTATATAAATAAATCACTTTTAAATGGACACATTAATAGACATTTTTAAAGTTGTTTATTTGATTTGTGTTTTTAAATGTATTTTAATAAAACCATAAAACAATAAATAAATAAACATTTTAAATGTATGAATAAATAGACAAATTTAAAATAGTTTATTTAATTTATGTTTTTTAAACGTAGATTAATAAAACAATAAAAAGTACATTAATAAATCATTTTAAATGCACATTAAATCGCTTTTTTTTAAAAACGTCTTTGGAGAGGGGTTGTGGATGATTTGTTAGCTTTAGCTGATTTCTGCGAAAGAAATTCTCCTCTCGTTATCATTTTGTATATAGAGTTTCACAGACGTTGCAAACGCAGCGGATAATTGTGGTTGTAAATGGAAGGATTTGGGTTATGTTTGATGAGGCAGAGTGTCATTCAACGACTGAGTCCCTCGGACCGTAGCAGCCGTAACGCTATTGTCCTTCCAAGCATTCTTGAACAACACCAGTCGTTTGGATGTTCCAGCAGAAGAGACGGCAAGATGTATCGGTGTGTCGCTAAGGACAGTCCGACGAAAACTTGCACATGATGGTTTAAGGTATGTAAAAGAAAATGTTGTGTCAATGTTTCCAGAAAGAATAGCCTCCCATGCCTTGAACGGCCTGCATGCGTTTAACTACAGCGGTCAATCGCATGACTGACTTTATAGTATTATATACAGCATGTAGAAACATTAGGCTGGATATTGTGTTAAAGGGCAGTGAAGTTGGAATTTGTTAAAATATTATAATATAATTGTATTATAAACCTTTTGTGTAATACCTTACTATAATTAAAACATGCTTTGTTTTTAGTTGGATAGAATATTGGCGGAAATACACCACAGATACCCCAGTGCTGGCTACAAGATGATCTTGGGACACATAAGATCCAGGGCAACTGCATATACAAAGTAGGAAATGTAGCAAATATTAACATTTTAATCATCTAATGTCTCATCCAGGTTTGAAAGTAGCAGATATTTCCAGCCTTTTTTCTTTTGGCTAAAAACCAATAATGCCATTTCCGGCCAAAACATTTCGGCAGCTGAGATTTTGGTGCATCCCTACCATTGGCTTTTTCCATTTAAACCATTACAAAACAAAACAAAAGAAACAAGTGGGTAACAAGCACCACACATGAAACAATAGTATCTTTCCCCAATATTTAAGCAAAAGTTGCAATTGTTTTAGTTTTCAGTGCACTTTTGTTAAAAAATATTACTGTATAAATGCATAGATATGTACTATGTAATTTTTTATTACAGTATGTATTGGTATACCATTATTACAAAAAGGTATGCAGTGTATGTTCTCGCTAAATTGCTCCCAAATATAAGATTGTTGTATTTTAATAGTAGAATAAGTATCCCTTAGTTCTATAATACTTACAGTATAAATATATTTTTTTTATTCTCCTGGTCCACAAACTTTACAAATTGTTCCCTTATACTTACATGCAAGTACTTTATAGGTACAATATAATTACCGAAAGTTACACTGTAAAATCGCTTTAATTACGCAGTACTTTCCGGGCTGTAATCTAAAGCGTTACCGAATATTATTGTTATAATCTGTTGCAGAACACAGGGTTTTAGCATCATTAAGACGAGTAGATCTGTCACGGTTGGTAGATCCGCTGTCTCATTCTTGTCTTGTGTGTTTGTGTGTGTGTTAATTGTCTCGTTACGCTGATTGTTTTATGTGGGCGTTACCGCTGATTATCAGTGGCAGCTGTATGTCATCTCACCAGCCTATTTAATGCCCTGTCTTTTGTCTCATGTTTGTCAGATCGTTGTTTGAGTTTCCCGTCCTCGTGCCTGTTCCTGTTCCTTTGTGTTTCCTGTGTACTGGACTTTGGATTACTTCATCTCTGATCTCACCACGGATTCACCATCACCTAGGGATGGGGAAATGAAGCCTCATGAATCACTGAGGCTTTCCCCTGATTGTTCCGGGAAAAGATTCAACGCTTTGAGAGTGTCGAGAACAGCGCCGAGAGCAGCGCCATCTGGTGCTTATTTAAAATAAAGCAGCCAGAAGCCTGTGTTAGAAGCTCTGGCAGATGAAGCAACCACAACACACTCAATAGTTTCAATGTTATGTGTACAAATAAAAACCTTACATGTTTGTGTTTGATTTGTTCATTAAATAAATTATTTTACCCATTAAAGTGTGACAATTAAAATATAAAATGAGCTTATATGATTCAATAAGATCTAATGTAGGCTCTCTCTCTATATATTTCTCTCTCTATCTCTCTCTCTCTATCTCTCTCTCTCTCTCTCTCTCTCTCTCTCTCTCTCTCTCCACACACACACACACAATGAATAAGGACATTGTCTGATAGGATCATCTGTTATTAAATGTGCTTATGACACTTGTTACTGATAGTGCTTAATCAACTGTAGGAATGACAGAAAGTTGATAAAGTTTTTAATTATTTTTATATTTTTGGATGTTGCCATTGCTCTAAATACAAACCCTTCACCAAACACCAACACCCTATCCCCTAATCCCACCCTAAACCCCAATACCAACACCAAATTACCTAAAATCACCAAAAAGTGCAAAGATTTTACAAAAACAAAAAGACACAACAACAAAAAAGAATAGCCTAAGTAGCGAAAAATACATTTTGCTTATTTAAATGTAATATATTGTTTAACTTTCAAAGTACAGCACTCTCTTCACAAACCCATCAACCAGACTGAGGCAACGACTCGTTAAATACGATCTGGAGTTCGAGCCTTCTGACACCCAAAGCGAAACGCGCACGTGACTGGAGAGAAAGTGAGGCTTCGTTTGTCATCGATCACGTGACTCTAGTAAACCAATACACACCCCGATACGGGGCTTCACTAGAAATTGTTTCGCTTGTGTGATACGCGCATCGAAGCTTCAGTGTCATATGTAACATCACTACCATCACCTTCACGCTGCACTTGGGAATTGCCTGTCTCAGTCCCTGGGTCACGCTCTCCTGCTGGCTGTGTTCCTGATCATCGGCTTCCCCCAAAGAGAGACTGCCTTCAGCGCTGGAGATATTATTGCATCGATCTGTCTTTACCACTGAGTATTTGTTATCTAATAAATACATCTTTGCACTTGCATTTGCTTCCGTCCAGTTTATCGTTACAAGATCCTGAAGGAATGGAACTGCGCAGGTTATGTCTTAGGATGGCCTGATGCCGACGTTACAGTGTACCAGCTCCCAACAGTGTGTGGCACATTGATGGGAATCATAAACTTATTCGGTTGGTGTTAAGCATTTCTTTGGTAAAGTTAATGGATAATGTTGCTAATGTCTAGGGTCACACAGAATCTGCACTTACAGACCTAAATATAATCCTTTACACATGTCTACAAAACCGCAGGTAATGGTTGTAATGGTACTGGAGGCCCGCTTCATGATAAGAACCAGAGGAACAAACAGACATTCACACATCACAGGAAGAAGTGTGCACAACTAGAGGTAGGCTTGTTCACTTGTAGCCACATGAATAGCGTTTTCCTTTGCTGAACTGCTTTAAATTGAAGTTTGTTTTTTATGTAAGAATTGAGCGGTTGTGGAGAGATGTCTTTGACCAAGTAACAGACCTCTTCTACACCACCTTTTGTCAGTTGGAAGATGAAGGATGGCATAATCCGGACCAGGAAGTGGACTTGTTTGCCTTGCACTGGTCTTACATGCCACAAATTCAGAGACATCTACAAGAATTTCGGAGTGCCTGTGTAGCAGGGTGACGTGTACCCGTGTTGATGATTGGCCAGTGTCATGTGAAAACATTGAACCTATCAGCAGTCTGGTGTCATGGTATAAAATGGGGAGGTTTTTGTCACTTGGGATGCGTTGTTACCCGTACCGCCCCTTTACGGAAGTCGCCATTTATGAATGGGAGAGTAGCTGAAGTGCCGTCTTGGCTCTGTGCTGCCGTGCACAGGCTGCCCCGGGTTTTGAGTTCATTGACGAGCAACCGGCGGCATGTCGAGGCCAGCGAACACGCATAGTGCTGCGCTGAGAACACTTCCGATTGAGTGACAGGAGCAAGGGTTTCTCCTCTATATTGCGGGACGAGATGCGCGTCTGTTGACGTAACGCACTGCTGCCTTGCCTGGGCTTATTCCAGTCATTGTCGTTTGTGGAGTGAACTTTGTGGTGTGTAAGCATGGTGTGTAAATTTAGGGTCACAGCAGGCCATCTCCCTCCCTTAAGCTTTCTTTTTTATTTGTTGTTTTTGCATTTATTATTTTCTTATATTGAAGTTTTGTAAAGTGTTTCTTTTGTTTTTCGTTTCTTTTTGACATGTGAATATTGCGCCCTTGTGATGTTAATGTATTGATGGTTTTTAACTTTTGTATTTGAATAAAGCTCCCTCATCTTTGGTACTCCCTGGCCTATGTCTCTCTGCTCACCCATTTTCGGTAACGAACCTGTGCGCCCCCTGTTCTGGGGCTGGTAGTTCCCGGTATATACCGGGTGGCGTAGTCGAACGTTAGTATAATTATTGGTGCTTCATACAGTTCCTTCCAGTACCTGACGCCCCTTGCTACACCTGGAATAGTCACAGTCTAAAATCTGCAGGCAACAGAACTCCACTGCAGCTTTGGCCAAATCATGAGAAGGAAGTATTACGTCCGCTAGGGGTAAGACGCAATAAACTAAAAAATAAACAAAAATAAAAGAACCGAATAACGAATACCAAAGAAGGCAAAAACCATAAATTGATGAATCACAGAAGTAAGTGACAATAAAGTAGAATTAGTTTTTTAACTACGCTTATCAAAAACATAGCATAAATAAGTTCCAAACAAAAAAAAGGCAGGTCTCTCCTACATTACCACATTCTAAATGAAACACTAGAAAAATATTTTTGATCTGGAGTCTGAGCCATTGCGACTGACCCGAAGCCGCAACAGGCTTCTTCTGCCAAGCGGAAGAGGACCGCAAGCTGATCATCCAGTTACCACTGGCAGGCGGCAGCACTGTTTTCAAATCAGCAATGATCAAAAAGCATACACAAATATTATAAGGACACACACAAAAAAATCCACGTAACACCCTCACCATTAAACAACAACACATAGTTGATTAAACATGTTCCACCACACGTGACAAAGTATCTGCCAAAACTTTCTCTTTTCCCTTCTTGTAGCAAATTTCTACATTAAACTCCTGTATGATTAATGCCCAACGCATAATACGTTGGTTAGAATTACGCATCTGAGACAGAAAAACCAACAGGTTATGATCTGTAAAGACTACAAGAGGTAGTGAACTTGACCCCATATAAACCTCAAAATACTGTAACGCAAGCAGTAAGGCCAGTGCTTCCTTCTCGATTGTGCTATAATGCAACTGAGTCTACAACATTTCATAGGTCAGAAAGCGGATCTTCAATTACTTCAGGAAACGGCAGTGCCTTTCCACCTGCGAGATCATTACCGAGAATCAAATCAATACCTTTAATAGGTAGTTGCAGACGAACAGCAATCTTAACAAGATCAGAAACAAGGTCAGATTGAATGTTTACACGATGTAAAGGAACTCTGACTATCCCTAATTCAATTCCTTGAGCCAACACGTCGGAAACACAATACGAATCCTTAAAAGGCTCAAATCAGGTAATTATGCAGTGGGTTTAGCTAATTACTCTGCTTTTATGACAGCATGTCCCATATTTTCTTTTAGAGTCTTAATTTTGCATCCTGTGTTTGGGCAAGGCAACACCACCAGATTCCTAGATCGGGTCATGCTTGAACATTTTTAGAAGCAAAACTTTTGTTTAACAACTTTTGTTTATAAACAAAAACGTACACGATACCCACCAAAAAAATGTAAGCAGCTTCCAGTTCCTCCCTTTCAAACGTTGTTGGTGCAACACTTTGTGTCATGCTTCTTAAGCAGCAGAAAACTCTTGTGAAGCTACTGCGAGGTCTTGCAGAACGACTACGGCGACTTAAAGGTCTCCTGCTGGCTTCTAGCTTGCGAAAAGTCTATTTACTTCAACTGTAAATTTGAAAACAATGTCAATGTAAACTTAACCCTTAACAATGACATTTTAAAAATGCTTTGTTTAAAGTGCAGCTATTTTGAACAATAAAGTTGAAAAACATATAACAGAACTTTTTGTACTGTATAGACCTTAATAGACCAACATAGATATCCCACAGGAACTACTCCCTATCTCCTATATCAGTGTTTCAGTATAGGCGGCTCTATCAGGTACTGTGCAAGCAAATATCACCTGCAGAGACGATTGTGCTTCAGTTTGATGATGACTGAGGTCATGTTGGGCAAAACATGCAACAGCTTCTTCAAATGTACAGTGTGCAAAACTGATTTTCATTGATGAGCATTATTGCTTTATGCGTTTGACATCTTTTGACCTTGTCTGTGAAACCACTTGTGTATTAACCAGTTTGAACATTCGGAACACATTTTTCATGAAGATTTTTTGCCTTTGAAAAACAATACAGGATTAGCTGTCAAAGAAAGAGGTGGTTGCTAATGCTCATTTAATTTACAATACATATTGTACAGGATAGCCCAAGACCGCTGTGGTTTGTTTTATTTAATTAAATGACATTAAAGGGATAGTTCACTTTAAAATGAAAATTCTGTCATCCTTTACTCACCCTCAAGTTGTTTCAAACCTGTATGAATTTCTTTCTTCTGCTGAACACAAAGGAAGATATGAAAGTAGGGAAAAAAAATACTATGGAAGTCAATAGTTCCAGTTAACTGTTTGGTTACTGACATTCTTCAAAATATCTTCCTTTGTGTTCAGCAGAAGAAAGAAATTCATACAGGTTTGAAACAACTTGAGGGTGAGTAAATGATGACAGAATTTTAATTTTAAAGTGAACTATCCCTTTAAATACTGCCAAAATATTTTATACAATATTAACAATATTACAATATTCGTGACATCATTCTACTCTCTAAATTGTCACATACTATATTTTAATACAACTGAATCCCCAATAAAGGCGTTTTTGATTTAGATGTTCTGTTGTCAGACATTAACTTAGGGGCCGCCAACACGACACCGTTCTAACAGAAAACCCTTAATGCGCTCCGGCCTGCTCATCCGCACAAAACACCCATGTGACCGCTTCGTAATCGGATTCAAAAATACGTGACACAGAGCGTGTCCTTGTGGTTTGTTAAGGTGTATTGCGTTGCATTGAACTGTTTGTTGTAAAGCAAGAGTATTTTGTTGCAGTATAAAATATTTCCATTCCACCGTGTCTGCATTTCTTAAAGCACTGTCATTTACACACACTCCCACTGTTTCAAAGGACTGCACTGGTCCCATCTCAAAACACTTTAAGCACTACCCTCTCCCCAAGCACCGGTGCTTCTGAAGAACACTTCTTACAATGATCATTAAGCACAACGTCACTATAAGCCTTGCCCATCTATAATACATTGTTGGTCTGTAGTAGGTGTAGGCTACAGATTTACGATAATCCTGTGAAAGAGAGCGAGAGAGTGTGTGTGTGTGTGTGTGTGTGTGTGTGTGTGTGTGTGTGTGTGTGTGTGTGTGTGTGTGTGTGTGTGTGTGTGTGTGTGTGTGTGTGTGTGTGTGTGTGTGTGTGTTTATTTACTTCCTCTATTCATGAGTTTTATTTGTTTACAAACAGGAAAAATTTCCACATCAAGAATACAAAATGCTTTTTTCATAGTTTTGAGTTACTAGTATATGCAATGGAACAGATTGTAGTCATGCTGGCTATTTAATATATTGATTAATTTATTAATCAATCTATTAGTTCATTCATTCATTCATTCATTTATTCATTCATTCATTTTTGCTTCTAAGATGAATGCGTTGGTCGGTTGTGTCAGAGTGGTCGTGTTGATGAGGCCTTCACAGGGCTGATGAGGCTGGCACTTCAGGGATGTGTCATGGATGGGTCCAGGTGCAGGTCCACCATCTGATCTGGATACGGCCGGGATCCGGCTGACTTCAGTAGACATGGAGGGACTGGTTGACACTTCAGGACTGCGTTGTCATCAAGTCATCATGTCCAGGCGCAGGTCCTTCATCAGATCTGGATACGGCCTGGATCAGGTGGACTGCGGTAAAACTAAATAAAGAGCAAATGATGCACATTAAGTGCGCATCTGATGAACACTAGCTACTTCATGGGAGAGAAGTCATGATTGGGTAGGAAGTGTTGTAGGTCACATGACAGTGCAGATTGTAAGTCAAGTCATCTTTATTTATATAACGCTTTATACAATAGCCTACAGGTTGTTTTAAAGCAGCTTCACAGTGATAAACAGGAGAATTATGCACTGTTGTTCAGCTGAAGTCTCAGTTCTGTTGTAAAGATCATCAATTATTAAATTACTTCATTTAATCTATAAAGAAGTTCTGCAACAAAAAAAGATGTCATCTTCCAGCTCAGTTCAGTTCTCATACAGCAGTGTCAGTACAGTCAGTACATTGCACACACACTCATACATACTATATAAAAAACACTTTTTCAAAAGTCACTAAGTTAGTTCTTCATCAGTGTTGTACCTACTCTCAGACGCGTCATGTCCATTCAAACCGACGGTTCAGATTTTTGAGACAAATTCATTTTAAATGCAACTTTGAAAAGACACAATATTTTTACATTTTCTATGATTATTGTACAGTAGTTATACGATTCATAATAGTGCCTAACAGCCATTGACTATTGGTGAATTCTGCTGTTTTGAAGCCAAAATATGTAATTTAGCGAGTGATTCATCCAGAAACAATGAGTTTTGAGTGAGGGTGGTTGGGGGGAATCTGAATTTGTCAACATTTATTTGCTTCAAGATGCAAGTATTATATATCCATTTAAATAACAGCCTTTTGTGATAATGACTGGGAGATCTGGGGAATCTGTCACAGATGCGGTGCATTTCTCTAAAGCAGGGGTGTCCAATCCTGCTCCTGGAGGGCCATTGTCCTGCAAAGTTTAGCTCCAACCTCAATTAAACACACCTGAACCAGCTAATCAATGTCTCACTAGGCATACTAGAAACTTACAGGCATGTATGTTTAGGCAAGTTGGAGTTAAACTTTGCAGGACAGTGGCCCATCAGGACCGACTTTGGACATCCCTGCTCTAAAGGACTACAGAGAATGCGGGTAAAAATCAACTGTGGCGGGTAATGCTGTCAAATCATGAGCCAATTTGGTGTGTTACTATTATGTTTACTCACTTTGCTGGGGAAATTAGTGTTAGCCAAATCGGTGCAGATTTAGCACAAATACTCAACTTGTGAGTCATCATGATATTAAATACAGCGTATTGCGCAGAATCTGCTCATATGGCTTACTTGAACACTTACTTCACTATGCTACAAATAACGGCACGCTTGTTCATTGGCATTGAAGCAATAGTTAAGATTAAAAAGCATTTGGTTAACAGAAAATACATTATTATTTTCCTCCTACATTTTTTTAAATGTTCTTTGTACTGTATTGATCTGTCCCCCTAAAACACATTTTTGGTGGAAAGGATGAGAATGAAAGAGTTAGAGAGGAGATGGATGACAGGATTTTGTATGAATAAGAAATTAATGTATGAAATCCAAATTTTATAATAATAATAATATTTTATATGTATATACTGTATAAGCTGTGACGTAGTTAATCTGGTTAATTTCTTTTCTTTTCTTGGCTAGTAGAAGTTTTGAATGGCCGGTAATTTAAAAATGTAGTATCCAAATTGGCCGGTGAGTGAAAAAGTTAATTTCAAACCCTGATAGCAACAGTAAAGACATTAATACAAAGTTCTGTCATGAAACTCTACACACACAGGCTGATGGTCCTCAACTCAATCTGCTTGCATCACGTTGTTCTCTTCATGACGAGCTGATGGTTCCTGTTGCATCAGCGGCCAATGAGCTTGTTGTTCAACATTCAAATACTTGATCAGTGTTTGCTGTAGTTTGCAGAAACCCTCCACCTTCCCCAGCTCCACCTGTATAGATCTGTTACGGGTAATATCATGCAGGAAATGTAATCTTCGATCACATGGGCAAATGTATGATATCCCAAGAACGCGAACTGTTTTCTGATAGAAATAATGCATGTTTTTGCTTCAGGTTCATAATTCAAAATGATATAAGTGGGTCTGAAGACATGGCAGTAATTGTTAAAATGTTATCAAAAAATCAGCTGTTTTCCACATGAAAGTGCAGGTTGACCACCGGCAGTCGAGTTCACTTGCAATTTTGCTTGGTTAATTTAAAAAATGTATATTATATCAGGATTTTATCCCGGCCCCCATGCATACTTTATAATAACACCACTAAACTGTAATGGTAATGTAAGAATCTGTTCAGGTTTTATTAGTAATAGAGAGTGACGTGTCTGTACGGGACATGTACAGTTAATACAGGTAATACTGCAGATAAAGCTCCGTCACATATAACAGAGTCCATGTTGTTTTGCCGTTCAAGAGTTGAAAAAGCAGAAACTAATCAGTTCACGAGCCGCCTTATCTTTATGAGCCATTCATACATTACATTGAGCATCAGGATTCACAGTATAGGAAGAAGAGCCAGAACTGTTACTGATGCCCCTAAAAACACTAGTTGCATGATGTTCCTATATCTACTCTGGAAGTACATGATTCTGAACACAGCTTTGAAGCGTTTACTAAAGAGCTGATGAGTTGCATCAGTGAGTTTGATTAGCAAGAGTTTAAAAATGTTAGTGTGCCTCCAGGAACAGGGTTTGGAAATATTGAATTACAGCATCTTCCCCTACACTACATGAGCCTGTCCAGCAGAGGGAGTCACACACACACACACACACACACACACACACACACACACACACACACACACACAGAGAGAGAAGAGAGCCTTTGCCTGAGGCGTCCGACTCTACTCTGAAGAGTTTTGCTCCTCATGCTAATCAAACACACCTAACCGAGATGTTCAGGGTTACTTGTAAACTACAGGAATGTGTGTTTGAGCTGAACTCAAAGTTAGTTCTTCAGGAGTTGAACAACCCTGATTATTATTAGACTGTGTGTTGAATCATGGGTTTGACAACAACACTTTTAATACTTAAATGTCCTCATATCAAGTTCCTTATCAGTTTTCCTTTGACTCAGGGCTGTTGATATACAGTTGACTCTTGATATGAGAAGCGTATCATCATAACCAGTGAGAAACTGCACAAGTCATTACTAGTTTTTTAAGATTGTTTCAAAGCAGCTTTTACAGATAAACAGGAAAATAATGATCAATGATGCAAACAGAAATCAGTTCTGCTGTAAAGCAGCTCTAAAGACAACAGTGATTGTTCAGCTGAAGTCAGTTCAGTGTTGATTCAGTTCAGTTCAATAACTGTGTAACGATCATCAACTATGAAATGAGTTCATCTATAATCAGCTCTACAGAAGATAATAATGTTGTTATTCACTTTGAGTCAGTTCAACGTTGATTCCATTCAGTTCAATAACAGTGTTGATGTTAATGTTACTGTCACCAAATCCCAGCATGCACTGCAGTCTCTGGTGCTGAGAACGGGTCCTGTTACATCATCAGTGGACATTTTGTCTTATTCATGATATTATGACTTATATTTGTCACTGCAGATGTACTTAAAATACACTGAAGTGCATCAGTTTGCATCTGATGAGGCGCTTTATATAAATATAAAGTAACGTTTTAAATTTGTTCTTAATAACGGTTTGAAAGTATTTAGTTTGTCTTGTTATTCTGTCAATCATTATGCATGAATATATAAACAGCTTCTGCCTCAGTGCATGTTTCAGAGCTCGAGTTATAGGATAATATACATATGAACATATGAGGATTTCACTGGCAAGAGGATTACTAAAATGTGTCAATACTTTATCTTGTAAACATGAATTTAATTTTTTTTATTATTGTATGACTTGTTTAATGGTTAAGTATTGAATTTATAATAATAATAATCACTTTGTGATTTGTGATTTGCAGTACAGTAGAATTTTTCTTTATCAAATATTACATGCACAAATAAATTTAACACACACACACACACGCGCACACACACACACACACACACACACACACACGCACACACACACACACACACACACACACACACACACACACACACACACACACACACTACATAATAATTTATCCAATTGACTCTAAAATGCAGAAGCAGAAAACAGGAAAAAAATGAGTATTTGCTTTATAGACCAAACCTGAGAAATCGGCACCATCTTGTAAAAAAATAGAAAACATTTTTAATTTTGAAGCCTTGCCAACAGAACAAAAGTCTATTAACAAAGACTGCATCATTTAATAGTTTTCATGGATTTCAATGGGGACATTTTTGTCCTTAAGGTCCTGAGTGTAAATAGTTTGTGTACCCAGTGATTTATGAAAGGAAATGAGGGTGAAATAAGAAAAATCCAATAAAAATCCAATTTAAAATTACATTAAATTTAAACCCTGAAAGAGACAAACATGTCCTTAAGGAAACACAAGGGTTAAGTCGGCTCTAAACTTTACATTGAAGTGTGATTGATCAATGAGACCCTTTGATTACAGTGTTATTATTGAAGCATAATTTGCAAAACTGTATTAATCTAGAAGCAGAAGCAGATTTAACTGTGATTTTCTGCTGTAATAAACAGTTTAACTGGTAAGATCCTCAGAGGAGAAGTTGTGCAGACATTAGCTAAGAATGGAAAGACAGTCTCTGTGAAGGATGTCCTGAATCTGCACAGACAGTCTTTAGTTACAGGATCAGAGAATGACACTGTTCCTCTGTCATAGTCCAGCTGAACTCTCACACGCTGAAGCTTCTGTTTAACAGTGAAGACAGTGAAGGGTTGCTCTGGGGAACGAGAGATGTATTTGCTGTTTATGTACCACACACACCAGATATTAGAGTTAAAGACAACCTCTCCCTTCCTTTGGTTTGATGCTGTTGTTATTCCAAGAATCCAGTCTGTATTGTCTCCAACCTCCACATCCCAGCAGTGTGTTCCTGAGTTAAAGCCCTCAGATCCCAGGACACATGGATACCAGTCAAACCTCTCTGGATTATCAGGAAGTGTTTTATCTCCATCACTGAACGACACACTGGTCAGATCAGCAGAGAGTGTGAGACGAGGATCTGCTGTGTTTGGATCCAGAGTCAACGGAGCTGCAAAGAGAATAACATCAGATTACAGGATGAAATATGAAGTATTAGAAATGTAAATGTAAAACACATATAAAGACTTTGTTGAAAGAGATCATAAATCATGCTATGATAACAGTGGTCTCTCAGCAGAGGTGGGAAGAGTAATACAATATTCTACTCCAGTATTTGCTCAGAGTAAAAGTTACTGAGTTAGTTTTTCACAGCGGGGGTGTGGTGGGGACTCTCCTGTGTAACGGGATGAGATTTTCACAGTATGACAACGTCTCCGAAAATATCACAGTTTCTGGTATTATAATCAATTATTAAATAAATAAACAGTATTATTAAATGATGTTTATTATTATCATCATTTAAAATGACAGTTAAATGAATGAAAACAGGTTTTTTTGGTTGAACAAATGCTTGTATTATAACAAACTCAAAACCATCTGTGTTTTGTTTATTAAAATTTCAATAAAACATGTCTAATCAACTAAATTCAATAATTGAATATGTATTAGAGTAACAACTTATTTTTAACATAAATAATGAATTAAACTGTTTAAGAATAATAGAGTCCTATCAAATGTATTATATTATCAAAAACAGTGGTAATCAAATGAAAACTTAAACTTTTATCCTTTTATTTTTGGGAGAAGTGCTGCAAAACAGATTTACTAAATGAAACCATGGACAAAAAACAAACAAATATATATATATATATATATATATAATTTAAATAATGTTTAAATAAATTGTATTATTATTGTTGTTGTTTTTATTATTTTGAGAAGTACCTTCTATTATAGGCGTACAATAGTAATATATTTCTGTCATAATTTCTCCTAGTTAAACTTTTATTTTGACGGGTTGTAGTGAATGTTTCAGAGAGTATTTGACTGGTTTTTCTCCAATATAATGATGGAAATGCTCATTAGGCGTTCTCTCAGAGCAGCTCTGGAAATGTTCATGTATTAATATCCTCATATTGTTTATGAGACGCTGAAAACACCATGAGCGCGTCGAGTACTTGAGTAGTAGAAGAAGCGGCACATCTCATTCACACAGAGACATGCAGAACAAGCAGATTATATATTTACATAGCACTCTTTTTGAGCTTTAATATTCACAGACATTGGATTTATTGCACAGCTCTACTTGATTCATCCATCAGTTTGTGTGTTTTACGTGACATCTGCGTTATGTAAATGCCATTTTCATGACTGGATTCCGGAATTCCCTCTGAATCACGGAAATCATTCGGCCTTAAGTTATAAACGGGACATGGGTCATTACTGGGATTCGGTCATATTTCAACTTGGAATTTTTTTTTTTTTTTTTACTACATATAAATCATTTTCTAAATAGCCCACATCATTAGGCACATTTTAAACCTCTAAAAAATCATATTTTTCCACCTCAGGCATTTGAGACCTTTTATTCATTTCAGTGTTTTTTTGTATTTAAACACATTTTATTCTCAACCCTGTAATGGACAAAATGGACTTGGTTTAAAGAGGATTTTACACAAAACTTGCTATAAAACAAACATCTACTGCTCATGTGTCCCTCATAACAATTTAATAACTACAAATGTAACATTTATGATACTTTTCACATTTTTTGGGGACTGAAGTTAAAAATAGACAAATTGTATGCCTGAGGTCTCTTTAGTTTTATTACAAATATTGTAAATTTAGATGTTTAACTAAAACCAAAATTGTATTGTGTCAGTCCTTCACATGTCAGTTGGAAATCAGCAAGAAATGCCTTCATTTTTTATTTCCTTCCCTATTTTTTCCAAAAATATTAATGTGACAAGTTTGAGAATAGTGTGACGGGGTTGAAGACTGTAATCGGTTTGAAGGGAGGCATTGTCTTCAATTTTATTTCTTTTTTTATTTCTCATATTGTGCCTTTCTTTCTGGATCAACAGATCTGCATATATAACACTGTCTTTCTGCTGCTGATGCGGCGGCCATTTCTGAGATAAGAAGCTTGTGTTTAAGTGGACACATTACATCAAATACTCTATTTATAACAGAATTATGAGTTGCCATGAATTTGGTAAGTATATCTTTATGACTAATATATATATATATTTCTTTTAATTAAAATTATCCATAAATTAAGTGAAAAACTCAACCCTGTCACAAGTTTTCAACCCTGAAATAATGTGAAATATACAGATATGTGAGGTTGAGGTTTTCTGCACAAAATGGCCACTGCTCGTCTTGTAGTGGAGGAGAGTAGACCATACATGGCAGCAATGAAACAAGTACATTGTATATACTTATGGATTAAAATACAGTTTTGAAAAATAATTTTCCATCTTAATTTTTAAGTGTTGAGGTTGAGGTTGAGTCACATATATTATAAAAAGTATGATACTACTTACCATCTTATGCAACACTGTTAAAAAGACCTGAATGATGTCATTTCTGGTACATTATGTCACATATGGGTGGAGTCTACATTATTATAGGTGGAGAATAGTTGGCGTGACGGGGTTGAGTTCAGACTGACGGACATCACTTTATAGTCTGGTTTTTATTAAATATCTTGTTTGTTTTTTTCACAAGAAAGTAACACAAATAAATACTTACAACATTTGCAAACAAAATTTGATGCGTGTACAATTAGTTAAATATTTCCTAAGTACAAATTCAGTGAAGTACCAGAGAAGAGACCTGACAAAATGCTGAGTTTACAATAGAAATAAGACATTATTTTATGATAAAAAAATTATTTAAATGCAATATTATTATTTTTTATTCATTATAATGGACATACCAAAGTATTGTGGAAAGCTTTTAATTTTTAATTTTGGTGAACCAAAAGTCTGGGGGACTGAAATATTACCGAATCCCAGGAATGACCCACATCCCTTTATCTGCACGGAGCGATGCTGTTCTTTGTTTCCTCTTTTTGCGTCCACATTTTTTGCAAATTGGATATCTATCCTCGAGGACAACCACACGTTTTTTCTACATCCAAATTATTTCCACACTGGCCATGGTTCGCTTCATAAGAATTCGCTGGCTCTCTTTCAGCTGGGTCTGCATCACTTTTGTTTTTACTCATTAACAGATATGATTTAAAATGTAGTGAAGTACAATACATCAAACACAACGTACTTCAGTAAAAGTAAAATTGCAGATTTTAAAAACTACTTAAAAAAGTAGAAGTACACAAAAAACTTCTCAATTACGTAACGCAAGTAATTGTAATTTGTTACTTTCCACCTCTCTCTCTCAGTTACTGTCAGAATGGATTGAGGCTTCAGGTTTAATATCAGTATTCAATAAACACTATTATATCCTAATACATAAACATAGACCATGAGGAATAGACATTTCATTATGAGTTTGCTGTATGATCTGACGATTTTCTGAAATGCAGTTCAGATTCACTTAATTGAGTATTAAATATATTTCTATCAAATGTTGATGTTGTGTGTGTTTATATGTGAACTATCTTCTGCACTGGTGTCAAATCTGCTGAGACTCACTGTGTTGGACAGTTTCCAGCATCTTCTTCCAGACTCTGAACGGCAGGTTACCCAGATAACGCGACACATGAATCAAAGCTCCAGAACTCATTCGTGGATCCGGCTGTGAGATCTGGACTCTGAGGAACATTCAGGAGTCAGAACTGCAGTGAATTTGAGTTCAGATCCACTGAGAGAAGAGATACGAGCAGCTCACTTACCTTTCCATTGAGGCCTTAAAGTTCTGGAAAATATAGAGTTTGAAAACATTTTAATATCTTATCAAACACTCTCATTGTCAATGAGTCTCTCTATACAAGTTGTTTTCTGCACAAAGAATGAAGCCAGATTGATTTGTCACCTTTAGAAACGAGACGTCATTGTCTTTCATCATCTCCTCCATGTCTCTGATTGTGTGTGAAAGAGCTGAGATGTGTGTGTTCATCTCCTCCAGCTTCTCCTTCATCCTCTGCTTCTTCTGCTCCTCTTCCTCTCTCAGTGCAGTGATTGTAGCTTCTTCTTCGTCTCTGAGAAACTGATGAAGCTTCTCAAACTCTTCTTTAATCTGACGCTCTGTGTGCTCAGCTTGAGACTGAAATCAAATCACATTCACTTCAGTCAGCGCTGTATGAACACACACTCCACTAATGTCAATAATAAACTCTGTGTGTGAATGTTGAGTATTAACTCTTTATATCCTCACCTTGATGTGTTTAATTCTGTCATCACACTTTTTCTTCATTTCTTCTCCATGTTTGAGCTTGTCTTGTAAGGACGTCAGTGCTGTATTAAACTCCTCCTACAGGTTAAGATGAAAATATGTGAAACTTATGCAGCTCTAAGAGGTTTAAACATTGTATGTTTGGATGTTTTTATTATTTTATTAGATGTTGAATGGGTCATTCTCAGGAAGCATTTGTGCCTGAAATGTAATTGAATATATATATTTTAATTATAGAATCTGGGATGAACAAGAAGAAATCATGTTTTCATCAAACAAATGTGTTTTTTTGCAATGGTCAATTCTAAAGTATTATATCCATTCAGTTTTAAATTTGTAGTTGTGCAAATACAAATACAGAAAGTGGAAGTATGTTAGTATCAGTCACTTTTTGGTGTGTCTTAAATTACATATTATTATTGAAAAAACATTAATAACCCATGACATTTCTCTTTTTTTTTAAACGTATTTTGTACAGATGCTGTTACATTCAAGAAGATTTGAACATCAGAGAGTCTAAGATTAGTGCAGAATTGTATATCAGTAGTAAATAATAGAGATTTAGTCTGAGTAAAAATAAATATTGGTCTATTGTTTACACAAATAATACTGTTTCTATGTATATCACTGTATTCAGCATATGAAATGAGAGACATTAGTCTTACCTTGTAAGATGAAAGCACTTCACTGATGGGTCTGAATGTGTGATTGGTGTGTTTCTCTGAGTCTCTGCACACTAAACACACACGCTGTTTGTCCTCCAGACAGAAGAGTTTGAGTTTCTCACTGTGTAAACTGCAGATCTCCTCAGATCCTGATGAACGTTTCTCCTTTCCCTCCTTTATCAATGAATCACACAAGTTTTTTAACGTGAGATTAACTGGAGGATCTTGTTTTGAAGATCTTCTCCTGCAGACAGGACACTCCTGAGTTTCCTTAGTTTTCCAGAACTGTTGTAGACACTCTTTACAAATACTGTGACTACAGGACAGAAAAACAGGAACCTTGAAGATTTCATAGCAAACAGGACAAGAAAGCTCTTCCACAGATTTTGAATCCATTTCCTCGTCTTGTAAAAGATCCAATAATCTACAATTTACTTTTACTTTGTGAACTTTGGTTTAAAGAGTAAATAACCATTACAATCAAAATCTAATCTGGTTTCAATCAGAAATACACAAAAACCCTAATATAATGTGTCCTCCTCTGTTCTTCACAACTTGTTTTGGCTTTCAGGAAAAATGAAAGGTAGAAATAATGACTAGTCACTTCCTGGTAGGTTTTGTAAGAGGGTGGAGTTTCTGATGATCTTTTGAAACTTCTGGGGCTGGTTGCATAAAAGTTGCTGGTCTTTCAAGTTAGTCATCAATTTTTTTCTTTAAGACTATTCATAACTTTCACATAATGTACACTGGCCTAATTTAATACAAATAAAAATAAGGCTGATTAGCTGCCCGTTTACTGGATTACACTTTTGCCTGTGTTTTCTGCCCTGTTGCTCATTTGGATTGTTCGCCCGTGTGATTGACCTTTTGCTTGTAATTTAGATTATGATTCTGGATTGCCCCTGTAAATGGGAGCAGTTCGTAACAAAGACACTGTCTTAACATAATAGCTTTGTTTATTCAGCTTTTTCCTGAAGACAGACTGGATGTATAGTTTTATTTTATTTGTGCTTTCAAGCATATTCTGGATTTAATGAAATTAAAGAATTAAGTGATAATATGTAGCATAAGATAAAAAAAAAAAAAAAACATTATAAGAGAATTTAATCCTTTAAAACAAGACAAGTTTAATAAAATATATATTTAAGCCTATAGTTGTTATGGTCAGTAAAACAGTGGATTCAATAGCAAGTAAAATCAGTTTATTGAAGATAAAGTCAGCAGTAAAGTAATGAGTAGTCAGATCCAGTGTCCAGGAACAATCACTCTTGGTAGCGCAGGGACGCTGATGAACAACCCGATCTCTCGAGATGGTGAAGGGTTGAAGGATGTCCAATGCGATCCCCGCAAAGACTCTGGGACCAGAAGATCAGAACCTCTGTGGAAGAAGGCAGAGTGAAGAGAACTGGAATACCGGATACAGGTGCAACACGGGAAACTCGAAGACAGGCAGGAGACAAGAACACACCAGTAAACATCCACAACAATCTGACAACACAAGACGAAAACTGTAAGCATAAATAGGAGCTGCTCCTATTTTCGGCTCCTATTTATGCTCACATATGCACACATAACAAAACAAGGCGAGAAAGAGTCAGTGAATTCATGAACTGTGACAGTACCCCTCCCCAGGAGCACCTCCTGGCGTTCCCAGAAGAACTTACCTGTTGATTGTAATCATCAATAAGGGTGTGATCCAGAATGTGCCTAGCAGGAACCCAATTTCTCTCCTCCGGACCGTAACCTTCCCAGTCCACCAGGTACTGAAATCCACGTCCCCTCCATCTTGAGTTAAGAATACGTTTGACCGAATACGTTGGTTCCCCGTCTACGAGTCACGGAGGGGGAGGAACCGGGACCGGGAATCTTGTTCTTGAGTGATTTGATGGGTATCTGGAGTTTGCGAGCCATAAAGTCCATAAAATTACCTTCAGCCCCCAAGTCCAGTAGTGCTTGGCAATGGTGGGACCGGGTTGCCCATAGCAATCTTACCGGGAGGAGAGTTGAAGATGAGGTCTTATCCATGGAGATCCCGCCCGACAGTAGCCTCATACTTACTGCTGGGCCCGGTCTTTTACGGGACAGGTGTTCAGGAAATGTCCAGCTCCACCAAAGTAGAGGCATAATCCTTTTGATCTCTGTCTCTCTCTCTCCTCCCGGGAAAGCCGAGCTCTACTCACCTGCATGGGTTCGTGATCTAAGACAGGGCTGACCGTATCGCTGCCACTGGCTTGAGGGCTTTCGAAACTCCCGGGGACCAAGGTCGTGCTTGTCCGTTGCTCCAGGCGATGTAGACGAGTGTCTACCCATAGCGCCAGCTCAATCAGTCCATCTAGGCTTTTTGAAAGATCCAAGGTGAATATTTCCCTCTGGATATGGTCAGCCAACCTATGCAGGAACATGATACACTGTGCTTCCTCGTTCCAGTGGCACTCAGCTGCAAGGGTGCGAAACTCGATCGAGTAATCAGAGACGGATTGGTTACTCTGGCGGAGATCTGCGAGTTGTCGAGTCGCCTCTCGTCCCGCGACCGCCTGATCGAATACTCTCCTCATCTCCTCCGATAGTGCTTGGAACGAGGAACAGCACTGATGTTGATTCTCCCACACCACCGTTCCCCACAGAGCCACATGCCCCGACAACAATGTAAGCACGAAGGCCACCTTCGACTGCTCAGTACTGAAGGTTTGTGGCTGGAGAGAAAAAAACATTGAGCATTTGGTTAAAAACGCTCTGCAAAAGTTCGGCTCACCAGAATAAGGCTCAGGAGTAGGAAGGCGTGGCTCCGGTTGATGTCTGGATGCTGGAAGAGTGGGGGGAACAGGCGGTGGGGTGGGCGCAGTTGGACTTGCTAGGTGTTGAAGCTGTTGGGTGAGCTTGGACACCTGCGCTTCCAAGGCTTGCACTGTCTCGTCCTGTAACGGCCAGATTCTCCTCCTGCTGGTCCATCCGAGCTATGCTTCGGGACATGAATTCACCTAGCTCAGGTGTACTTGAGTCCAAGTACAATCCATGAGTGGTCAGATCATTCTGTTATGGTCAGTAAAACAATGGATTCAGTAGCAAGTAAAATCAGTTTATTGAAGATAAAGTCAGCAGTAAAGTAATGAGTAGTCAGATCCAGTGTCCAGGAACAATCGCTCTTGGTAGCGCAGGGACGATGATGAACAACCCGATCTCTCAAGATGGTGAAGGGATGAAGGATGTCCAATGCGATCGCCGCAAAGACTCGGGGACCAGAAGATCAGAACCTCTGTGGATGAAGGCAGAGTGAAGAGAACTGGAATACTGGATACAGGTGCAACACGGGAAACTCAAAGACAGGCAGGAGACAAGAACACACCGGGAAACATCCACAACAATCTGACAACACAAGATGAAAACTGTGAGCATAAATAGGAGCCGCTGATCAGATGCAGGTGGCGCCGTTGATCAGCGGTACTGATCAGTGACCATGCCCACATGCACACACAACAAGCTCTCAACTGCTCTCAACTGCAACTCTCACAGCTCTCAACTGCTGTTATCACAGCACTGATTGATTCGAGGGCGTTTCCAAGGATATTGCAGTTTATACAACTCAGTAAGTGCTCTCTGTAGAAGGCTGCACCATTCCCTGCCAGTGTTGCCACGGCTATTTCCCCTGTGTGCTTCAGCATTGAGAGAGCTAATTCCTGAAAGCCCGCTACTTCCTGAAGTGGTAATCTGCGCCTCCCATCCAATGCCTGTAAGTTCTTGTCTGTTCTCACGGGCAAGGCTTACAGAGCCTGTGGATAGGCCGCCTCATCCCTGCAGGTCCATCAGGCCATAGCACAATAATGGACATGCACAAGGGTAGCCCTCACCGTGAGCTCGTGCGTGAGCTCCGTAGGGGAACCGACCTCACCCTCCGGGATGTACCGGGAAGGCAATGAAGAATCTTCAATTTGCTCTGTTTGTTTTCCGCCATTTTCAATAAAAGAGAAATTTCCTCTGTTCCTGGGTCCCAAGAGGGCAAGGTTGGTGTGCGATGCTATGCCTTGCCACCCTCAGCCCCCTCTTCCATCGCCAGCCAACAACCTGATGGGGTTCGAGAACGTGATGCGTTCAGGTCAGGTAAGTGTCAGGTAAGTGTTGCACCGCACACTCAGACCCCACTTTGGGCCGCTATGCCATCCTAGTCTGGTAACTGCCTTCCACTTTGTTACCCCACTGCGTTTATGTCTGTGGTTCTGTTGATCCCCCTGGCACAGTCTTTGAGAGCCTGGCTAGTGCTCCCCGGCCCGTCCAGCTGGCTCATCAGCACCATCAGACTCGGCTATCAGTTCGGCTGACATCCGCCCAAGTTCAGGGGCGTGCACTTAACCTTGTGCTGAACGAGGTTGCCCCTGTGTTACAAGTGGAAATCACAGTCCTACTGGCGAAGGACGCAATAGAGCCAGTCCCTCCAGCCGATATGAAGACTTGCTTCTACAGCCCGTACTTCATTGTACCCAAGAAAGGCGGTGGGTCATGGTCGATCTTGGACCAGCGAATTTTGAACCGGGCCCTGCACAGGTTCCTGTTTAAGATGATGACGCAGAAATGCATTTTCGGATGCATCCGTCCAAGAGATTGGTTCGCAGCAATCGCCCTGAAGGACCCGTACTTTCATGTTTTGATCCTTTGGCTCCTGGGGCATATGGCATCCGCAGCTGCAGTAACGTCACTCGGATTGCTTCATATGAGGCCTTTTCAGTACTGGCTTCACAGCTGCTTTTTGTGACCATCACACCGGCCTGCCTCCAAACCTTCAGCCCGTGGTCAGACCCATCGTTTCGATGGGCAGGAGTTCCACTAGAATGAGTGTCCAGGCATGCTGTGGTCACCATGGATGCCTCCACCAGTGGCTGGGGGGCCACGTACAAAAGGCATGCAGTTGCAGGGATCTGGACAGGCCCTCAACTGCATTGGCACATAGACTGCCTCGAGTTGTTAATATTACGTCTTGCACTGGGCCGCCTCAAAACGCCACTACGAAGCAAGCACGTGCTGGTTGAGAGCCCACTCCACTTGGAGTGTTGCCTCTTCCTGGTCACACGTTTAAGTGTTGTTTTACTGTGCCATTCCCCACCTATGGACCGGATACGTGCGCTATCTTTGCTCATAGTGAGTTATCCGTCTAGGTGAACCCTGCTGAGTTCCTCCACACCCTCCAACAGTCGGACGTGACGCAGCGTCCGGTGCCAGGCCTAACACTCAGTGATTCATTGAATGAGTTCCATTCATTGGTGGAACCTGTGCTAGGCTGGGTCCCATATGTTGTGATCCCTACGGCGATCCCATATGTGTATTCTTCCATGGTTCGGCTCCCTACGGTGAGTCTGTGTCTTTCCCTTGGCAGAGTCCACTCTGCCATCATTGACCGGTGTTGTCTCCCCCTAACATAGGCCCGAGCCACCTCAGTGACATTCCATATGTTGTACTGCCCTAATCAGCCAGTCCATATGTGTAGCTTCCACATGATACCTCCCTATGGGCATGATGTGGCTTACGCAGCGTTCTTTTCCCTTAGAAAGGGCACGCTTTCCCAGTGCTATCCAATAGTCTTCCTGGATGGGTCATGCGGAACAGCAGTAATAGACATCCTCGGCGAAAGCCCTGTCCGATCTTCCGCCCCAGAATAGGTGGCGTTTTACTTGGGATCCCAATACGTAAGTGTTGGGAACAGAGACGTTACGTCCCGTCGCCACCATTGCTGGACCACTGCTGAGTGCCGGGTCCTTGCTCGGATACTCAGTGATGGGGTGGAACGGTACATGTATTCGTATTGAACCGAAACGGTACGGGCGTCACGGTTCGGCACATGAATATACATGGAGAATACATGGTATAAGAATAAATAAAACTTGCGTGCAAATTGATAAATGTAATGCGGAACTACTGTTAGAGACGCGGGTTCTTTAGGGACACCTAATCTGTAACTCCACCTTAGCTCTGAAGCTCTGTGGCTATAATGAACAGGCTGCAATGTCAAGATTGCAATGCTGGAATATGTTGTGTGTGTGTGTGTGTGTGAGGCGCGGGCGCGATCGAACAGTAGAAACATAAAAACATACTCCGTCATTTTGTTCTTACAGGACATCATTCAAACTGCAAAGTGTTTACTTATATTTGTGTACACTCGCAATAAAACACAACATTGTGCTTTTGTCAAACTGTAAACTCTTACAGCTGTCACCCAACCAAAATCTTACACACGCACACGCACACACACACACACACACACACACACACTGTTTAAAAGCAAAACATATTTATCCAACCCCATTTAAAAACATCTCTGGGTGCCATTTTTTGGACATTCATCATATTGCATTGGTTTTCATGTCTTGTCCTCAAACAGAGGACTAATCTGTTTATTTTTAAGTTACACATTCTACATTGATTAAAAAAGAAAATCAAATGTGTTTTTAATGGTAGTATTATTTTATACAGAAATAAATTATTTATAATTCAGATGAGAATAAAGTTAGTGTTAATTAAAATTAAGGAAAACAAATATATTGATCTGAAATATAGCTAATTAATTTTAAATTCATTCATATAAAACTATTGTCAATGCACTACATGCCTTTACTTTATTAATAAAACTTATTTAAAAATACAAGGTTTTAAGACATTTATTTTCCTTTGGTTGTACAGCCTGAGACATCTGCATTTTTGTTTTGCTTTTCCCTCCAATTGTACCGAACTCGTACCGAACCGTGATGTCTGAACCGAGGTATGAACCGAACCGTGACTTCTGTGTACCGTTCCACCCTACTCAGTGAAAAACAATTGGTGCTTGCATCCGCTTCCTATTTATACCCGCGCTACGGGGCGGAGCACGAGATGCAAATTTCGCACACCAATGTGCATTCTGTTTACACTCGAAGATGATTGGAGCTCTCTGACGTGATCCCAATACACTGTGACATCATCGATGTAATGTCTCCGTTCCCCCCTTCAGGGAATGAGGCTCAATTTTGTTTTGGGTTTTTTCTGTTGTCTTTCTTTCAATAAGTTGCCAGATAAGGATCCACACCTGTCTTAAATTTGGGAATGTATTTAAGATGTCTGTTCTTTGTTGGAGCAGGAGTATTATCCCTATCCTGCAGTTATCCTGGACCTTCATATTGTTTTTCTATTCATTGTTTGCTTATTTACTGTTGTACGTCTATTTTCTTTATCATTTAACCCCTCGACTTAAATAAATATTTTGTTTCATATATTTTTGGACTCTGATCCCTTTATTTTGTTACTTCCTTGAGCCAGAATGTGACAATATAATGTAACAATGAATGTAACCGAGATGTTCTGCTGTTGTTCATAAATGCGTCATTGACAAATAAAGCTTCAAAAAAGTGTTTTTTAAATATCTTTTTTAAATTGATGTCATGCATATATATCAGTCACAAATAATGTGTTTAAACAAGTTTCAGTTGTTAAGTAACATTTCAAAGTGTTTAAATTCATTTTTGACTGTTTTTATGTCAGGCGGTACAACCAGATAGTTTTATCTATATATAGACATGGAAAGTGTACCAACCTACCCATCCTTGAAATTAGCAGTTTTTCTAGTATTTGAGAGAAATCTACAAACCTTTTCACTTGGCCACAAGGATCAGTTGGGCTCCTCTGGATGATGCATTATCATGCTTACTGTTAATACCTTGTCAATTCATAATAAAAGTGCCATGTTTGCAGTTGTGCCACCCTGACATACAAATTGCTGGACAAAAGTTCTTCAATTATTTCAACAGCTTTAAAACTCCTGATATTTATGAAATTATATTAAAAGGAAATAATGCCCTTGGGCACAAAAATGTACAGTTTTTATAAATATGAAAGCTAGTGTGGATTTTAGCGTACGCAGACTCTAAGATCAAATCTGTGCATAACCACGTTTTATAAATGAGGCCCATCATTTGATCACTGCATTTACAAAAAATCATTAACATTTTAACAAGTGTTTTTTCAACATTGCATATCTAATCAACTCCTGACAAACACATTAATTATTATTTAAATTGAGCGCCCCCTACTGGCCTCAGTAACACCTCTTCCAACAGTTGTAGTTTTCCCAGTATTCTCCCATCCAGGTGTCTTGGGCTACAGGGTGATATCAGTCATTTAAAGTCCCCGTGAACCGGAAGTTGCAAACGATTTTTCTCCAGTGTTGTGACGTATTTCCCAGTGAAACGGAATATTGAACAGAGGGCAGAGTTTTACTCTAGCGCTCCTCCTCTCCATCTCTGCTCATAGCAGACTAACGGTTTGAGGGGAGTGGTTAAGCGTTTTTCAACCCAAGCCGTCAAGCCTATGTCATCAGAAAAAGACGCCATTCCAGACCGGAAGTAACTTTTCAGACTTTGATTAAAGATTACCACGGCAAACAATTTTTTTTCTGTGTCTTAACTTGCACGGATTAATTCACCACAAGACTAGTAATATGCGCTAACAAAGTAAATAGGGTCAGTTTTGATTTCACGGGGACTTTAATATATTACTGCCTTTGGAAGGCTTTTGTCTTTCAAACACATTAAAAATGACAAAATCGTATAATTTCATATTTACATGCAATGCAGGGATTCACCATCTTTTTTGTCAGCTGAACCTTTTTGACCTAATATATTTACTTAAATACCTCCTGAGATTTTACGTTAATAAAATTAGGTCAATAATAAAATTAAGTCAATATTAATAATAAAGAATAATACAATTAGGTTGACAGTTCACTAACGTTGGTTAATGGTCACATGACATGCAGGTCAACAAATTTTAGTATTTTTAGTAAGTGTTTTACTTTGATTGTTTTTATTTTTTTAATTATTTGTTTTCGTTTAAAAAAAATTAGCATTTAATTACTTAATATTTTTTTTATTATCACCAGTCTGGGAACCCCTGACGTAATGTAATATTAAATGCACTTCATGTTATTGATAACAAAGAATGGACTATATTTTCTTTCTTTCTCTTTTTTTTATTTTATTTTTTATTTTTTATCAATATGGTACATGATTATGCTATTCAGATCAATGTGATAAACGAGTTAGGTAAAAAGTCTAAAAGTAATCAAACAGTAGTCAAATTACCTTAAATGTGTAATGTAATGCATTACGTTACTAACTTCAATTTTTGTCCTGTAATTCGTTCAGTATTAATGGACTACAATTAGCACTGCTTCTAATTTGATGCTAAAGCAGTTTGACGTGTGAACACTAGAGGTCAGCAGAGAGCCCGATCTCATACAAATCCACACACAAAAGTTATAGCTCATTAGCAGTACCTCTTTTGCACAGCTATATATACTTTACAAACAGTCTTATGTTGAACTAAAACTAAGGGTAAATAAAATTACAAACACATTAAACTTTTAATAAAATTAAGATTTTACACTCATCAATTCTCTGAGCTGAAAGTGGCCTGTAATTCTTTATCAAACCCTTTGCATCTTGAAGCTGCTGATACAATGTAAATCAGAGGCACTTATTTTAAGCGATCATTTTTCTGCATCATCATCATGACCCTGTCAGTCTGCTCCCTGAACTCTGAGCCAGTCCATTGAAGAGACACATTGTTTCTTAAGGTTGTTCTCTGAGTCTGTGTAGGAGAGACTGAGAGCAGCGTTACACTGAAGCACAGCACTGCTGCCGAAAGACATGGGTAAGCGCAGCATTTCTACTCTTTAAAAGGGACGGTTCGACCTATTTTGTAAATTATTTGAATGAACAATGTTATCTGTAGTTTGATAAACTTAGAGACACGGTGATATACTTGCATACCCAGCAGCTCCATATACATATATACATATTTGAGAGTGTCTGAATGTCTCTGCAATAGATACTAAATTCCTGCACAGGAGAGTTTCTCAGAACTTTTCATTGATTCATAATTTTAGCTCAGCGTGTTTTGATCAGCTTGTGTTTTAGTGGATGTATGAAGTCAGTTCCTCACACAGGTGTAGATCATAACTTTAACTATGAACATCATTCACTAACACCAATGCTTTTTGAACTGCATATATGTCTTATAATTTCAAAACTAATGTGAAATGTTTTGCTTGTGCTGTATTTCTTTAAAATTAAATGGCATTTTGTTTGATATTTGGACATATTAAATAGTGCAGTTTATGAATAGCTCTGGGTATTAGACTTCAAGTTTTTCTTTGTGTCTGTAGTAGGTTCAAAGGATATAGTTTTTCATTAAGTTTAACCAACTTTTCATACACTGCTGTTCAAAAAGATTTATAATTAGCTCACCAAGGATGCATTTATTTGATCAAAAATAGTAATATTGTGAAATACTTTTACCATTTAACCTAAAATGTAATTTATTTATTTC
The DNA here is from genome assembly GCA_021554675.1 of Leuciscus idus. NCBI lineage: Eukaryota > Metazoa > Chordata > Actinopteri > Cypriniformes > Leuciscidae > Leuciscus > Leuciscus idus. The sequence continues at coordinate 5,058,181 of CM038633.1, read as the reverse complement.
TGTGATCAAAGCTGAATTTTCAGCATTATTACTCCAGTCTTCAGTGTCACATGATCCTTCACAAATCATTCTAAGATAATTTCTGAATATTATCAATGTTGAAAACAGTTGTGCTGCTTCATATTACAATTACAGAAATGTCTCGCTGCTTAACGTTTTATAAATGGCACTGCTGAGTCACAACTAGGATTGAGTATTGTTTGAATTTTAACGATTCCGATTCTTATGGATTCCTAATTTTGATTCCAATAAAAAAAAAAAAAAAAAAAAAAAGGATATTATTCACATTTATTCTAAGTTTTATTGCAAAACATTTCATTGTAGCTGAATACCATGAAAAACACTTGCATTAGAAATGTAAGCCTTTAGTTTAAAAATACCGTAGCAAAAACAACTAATCTTACAAATATAAATTTCAAGCATTAAAGACCAGTAAATACTCAGTAATTAAAAAAGAACAAATAAACAAATTGGAAATCGCACAAATAAATACACCTGAACAAAGATATGATTGAAATAAAGTGTTTTAAGATTTTCAGATATTCAGGTACAGAAACTGTAATCAAATGTAAAACAACACTACTTTATGAATAAAATATACATTACAAATATAGTTACAGAAGTTATCGAACTGTCTTTTGTTGTTTGATTAACGTTATTATAGAGACGACAGCAGGAATATTAGGCTGCTGTCACTTTAAGAGCTGCACGGATCCAATATACTGATACACGTGCGTTTCCTTTCTCAACTGTTTACAATAACTTAAGTCATAACTGACTTTTATATTTTGAGTGTGTAATTTTTGTGTGTAATTGTCCGTTCAAGTGCAAAAACACACGGAAGAGAACTCAGTTCAGTACGTGCAGTATGAGAAGTGGCTTTATGTGTGTGTGCTTTGAGAAAACAGCTGCGGGAGTCTTTTTGTGCTGGAATGGTTTAAAATCACATTAATATGCACACAAATTAAATCTATAAGAGGAATCTAAATTATCTGATTCTTGACCTTAAGTCAGGTTACCTTTATTTATATAGCACTTTTTACAGTAGAGATTGTTTTACAGTGATAATAGGAAAATAATGCAACTTAAGTATTCAAATCCCGAACTGGAATCGATCTTCGATTCCTAACCCTAGTCACAACGTATTTAATTTAATATTTCAAATAATGATTTAAACAAAGCAACCAAAAATGAACCAGATATTTCTCTGTTTATAAATACAGCATGTGTGATTTAACCATCCCAAATCTTCCCCCTCAGTATTGCCTCTGGTTCCTCCCCTAGACTGAGTTCAGTCTGCTGTAGGGCCCGCGGTGGCACCGGCTCTTTGTTTGCTTGTCATTGCTGGCCCTTGTGTGGCATCGAGACAAAGGCTATTGTCAGTGCAGCCACAAAAAGAGACACTCTGGCTCTTGGTCCTCCTTATTTTCTCACACTCCTCATGCCGTGGTACGGAGCAGCTCCGTCGCTCACCCCCACACACACACCAGCACATGATCCGGACGGAGGAAGAATCACACACACTTACACCCGTCCGCAGACACACACTCGCGCTCCTCGCTGCAGCTGCTGCTTTGTCGTAGTGTTTCAGATTTGGCACATGTGAATAGATATCTGTGAGAGTATGAGCCTGTTATATTGTTTTGGATTTGAATGAGCACTGTTTGCAGTGTATATTATTAGTCTATATTATTTACTACGCCAAGGTTGAATTCTTAAGCTTAGGGGGCTTGCAGAAGTATAGATGTTACACTGAGCAGGCGTTACTAATCACACTAACAATAAATCTAATAGTCGATATTTCTAGCACCAGTGCTCCAGACATGTCTTTTAGGGTTACACTCTTGCTATATGCAACACAAGTTGTATTTGTATAGCGCTTTTCACAATAATTATTTCAAAGCAGCTTTACCGAAATGCATTTTTCACTGATGCAATGTCATTTGGCCCTAATGAATCTAGCATTAAATAAAGAAACCGCATTGGTGGTGAGGTGTTGGAGAACAACCTTGAACGGACCTGACTTTCTCTTCCAACAAAATAGTGCAATTTAACAATAATATATTGCTCTATAGTACAAGTCATGCGTTTGGTTAAACAATTGAAGTAACTATCTAATTACTAAATTACTAAAGTAATAGTTATCATTGATGCAGAACTTAACACGTATCCATTATAGAGATATGAGCTAAAAACTGTAAAGTGCATGATTGAGCTGTTAACTGAAAGCATATCTTAAAATATGTCAGTGCTATTGTTTTGTCTTAAGATGCACACCAGTACTGCTTCTAAGTTTCTAAGGCACGTTTATAAAAGCCTCTTAAATGTCCTAATTGGACTAATAAGGCCTAAGCCTGACTTAATCCAAACCCTGTTTGTGAAACCGGGCCTATAAACTGCACTTTTAAGCTTTCTAGATGCAAATTATATTGTGAGATACCATGTGTACAGGTTTTTGGTCAAGTGAATAATGTCTCTGTTTTATCAGAATTAAATAGAACACTGTAAACAAATGATTGCCATTGTAATGGTAAAAGACATGTTGACTGGTTAAAACTAAGTTCCATTACTTTATATGGTGGGAAACTGTGATAAATCGCTATCGCTAATGGGACATTTCATGTAATTTAAGGGAAAAAAATACAGTAAAATATTGTTAAATTTACAATTTTAGAAAAAAAAAAACGTAGATTCCCAGAATTCCCTGTGTGATTCTTATTTGTTTCTTAGTTTTTTGTTATCATCTTTGTACATTAAGGTTTTATGTTCTTCTGTATCTTATGTTGTTAAATTAATGTTTATTGAATTGTTTTGCATCATGTGTTACCATGATGGTGTTTTTTATTTGTGTGGACTGAACTTTACGGTAAAGTTCTGGCCAGTTTTTATTTATATCCAAATTACTGGTCATCCAGTCTTTAATTTCTTTAATACACTCTGTTAACTTGGATAATTTTGACATTTCTAGAAGAAATACACAATATATCAGCATAACAATGGAAACTAATCTTGTGTTTACATATAATATTTCCAAGGAGAAGCTTTTATAAGCAAACAGCAGAGGGCCTAACACAGAGCCTTGCTGCACTCCATACCTTACTGGTGTCACGTTAGACGGTTCCTCTTTTGAACAGAGAATATGATGTGGGAAGGTCTGAATGTCTGATATGGTAGACATAAGCTGACCTGTCATATGCCTTTGTTATGAATCCCCAGGTTGTTATGAATGCTGTATGCGCTGTCTGGGAGGAGTGCCGTACGTCTCTCTCGTGGCCACTCTACTGTGTTTCTCTGGCATTGCTCTGTTCTGCGGCTGTGGACATCAGGCCCTTACAGAGAGCGAAAGACTCATCGAGACTTACTTCGCCCGTGACCATCAGGACTACATCACCCTAGCGTACCTGTGCGTGCCAGAAGTAGCTCCAGCAACTATGTGCAATTCCATTTTCAGTTTTAAATTAATTTATTCGCCTATAATCAAAATTTCACACAAAAAATCATATAAGGTGTCAAAAGTAAATTTGTGCTAGAATTAGTTGACAATGTTTTATTGTGTGGAACGATCAGTCATTTTAACATATTTTTATTGTGAACCTCTCTCTCTCTCTCTCTCTCTCTCTCCCCTGTAGTATAGAGTATTTTCAGTACATTATCTATGTCCTGGCCTCCTTCTTCTTCCTGTACTGTATAGTCCTGCTGGCTGAAGGCTTTTACACCACCAGTGCGGTTCGCCAGTCATTTGGAGAATTTCGTAGTACAGTTTGTGGTCGCTGTCTCAGTACAACGGTGAGTGATTCGCAATGTAGGTTTCAGTTTGCATTTGGCTACTTTCCAAAATGCCGCACCCTCATGTTCAAACACAGATGCTTTACTTTCGTCCTGTAAGCAAAATAAAAACATTTTAAGATTTTTTTTACGCTGCACATTTCCATTCAATGAATCTATAAAGCTTTCAGAAGCTGTTCAAAAAGTTGATATTTACTGAATTTGTTCCCCTATGTGTATCACTTCTGTATATTCAAAATTGGTGTAAGATTTTTTCATTTTAATGTTGTGTCATTGATGTTAAACCTGGTGAAATCTGTCACTTGAATAAGCATATGTGCAGTTTTTTTATTTTGTATCTGAATTACTGAATTAAAATAAAATGCATTAAACTGATATGTGTAATTCCTCCCACAGTTCATCGTGATCACTTATGTCCTGGTTGTAGTCTGGTTGCTGGTGTTCTCCCTCTCCGCGATTCCTGTGTATTTCTTCTACAACATGGCAAACACCTGTCAGACCATAAACTTCCTCTCTGAAACTCCCTCCAGCATCAACCAGCTGTGCATTGATGCCAGACAGTACGGTAATGACCCCGCCATGCATCATCTATCTCCCTCAACAGCTTAGACATCTGATATCGCAGCTCTGTAATAATGATTAAAGTCCTGTTGGTGATGTGCCAGTCTTTTGAAGTGTCCTGATGTTCTCCGGAAAGAAGTGCATGAATACAAACACTTGATTTCACATTTTGCTGCATTCTGGAATGTCAGATCATTTAATTCATGTGCATTGCCACATGAGGTATGGCAAACTGTTTTACTTTTATTCATTCGCAGGATATGAATTCTTGATATCAAAAATGTAATTTCCACTAGAAAAAATGTATTCTTGGTATCAACATTAACTTCATCACTTGCAGAAATGCGAATTCTTGATATCAAAAATGTAATATCAACTAGTAAAAACTATAATTCTTGATATCTGTAAATTCAAATTCAGTTGTTGATATCAAGAATTGATTTCTTACTAGTTGAAATTCCAATTTGATATATCAGAATTACAATTCTTACTAGTAAAAACCATAAATGTTGAAAAACTAAATAGATCTTACAGTCAAAAATACAACTTTCCTGACTACTTCATAATGTGAATGACAGTTCTTCAAAAGAAATCCTTTAGTTTGACATGTTTTTTTTATTTCTTCAAGAAAAAAATCTTTTTTTTTTATTCCACTGCTTATTAATATTTTAAATATATTTTTTTATATATTATTTTAATATATATCAAATAAAAAAATATATTTTTTTATATATTATTTTAATATATATCAAATATATATGACATACATATACACACACACATACACATACATATATATATATAATATTGCAGAAAAACATAAAACTGGAAATTATATAAAAGAGACTGTGTCAAGGTCAATCATTTAAGTATCTTAAAATATAAAATATAATAATTTGACCTTTTTATGACAAGGTGAGGTTAATTTTAGTTGTAAAATGTCATGTGGTGTGTATGGAAGCTTGTTTCTCCCACAAAATAAAACAATTTAAAAGATAATTGTGACTTTTTATCTCGCAATTCTGACTTTATTACTCAAAATTGTGAGATAAAAAGTCGCAATTACCCTTTTGTTTCTGTGGCAGAAACAATCTTCCTTAGGTGTGTCTAAAAATCGAATTATTTATTATTTATATGCATTTATTTATTACAGTTTGTGCACTCACTGGTGTTCGAGATGTAAGGGGGGAAGTAGGATACTTGATCGACATTTTAGAGTCACTAAATTTCTTGTAAAAAGTATAAACGTTCATAACCATTAGAAACCAAATACACAGTTACACAATATTAAACAATATTTGTCATTGACCCATGTGTGTATAATGAGACGGCGCACATGAAATGCGTAATCTCTGTTCTCTTAACAAACAAACTTGGTGTTATTATACTGACACAAATCTCAATAAAACATCATTGTGCCGTGATCTCTTTCCTGCTGTTACAGTGATTTGTGTGTCTGTGTCTCTAAGGTTTACTACCATGGAACGCAGTCCCAGGAAAGGTTTGTGGGATGACCCTGTCGAATGTGTGCAAGACAAGAGAGGTAAGACGTGCCATTCAGTGTCTTCCTGTAAAACCTTCCTCAAAGCCGAGCTCAAACGTTCAGGCTGCGCAGTGAGTGTTCAGGACGTCACGTTTCGTTTCTGACTTGTTTTGCAGTTTTTCTTGACCAATGACCTGTACATCGCTGCCTTCGCTGGAGCGGGGATGACGGTCTTGGCTCTGGTGAGTGTGTGTGCAGAACTGAACACAATCACAGTGTGTTTTCATGACGCCATTCCCGTAGGTGTCGAGGAATTCTGTCCCTGCATTTATTAAAGGGCTGGCTGTCATTTATTGTGCTCAAATGCCTTGGATGATTGTGAGAACAGCTTATTTTGCGTATGGAGGGAGTTTTCAGCGCTGTGAAAATGTCATGACCACACATGTGACTTTCTGATATGTCTGTCTGCTGACATGCTGATATTGCAAGCTTTTCACCTCAACGAGAAATATCATCACGTTTTATTATAGCTTTGTGGGTTGGGTTTTTCTGATTGGTTTTCTTGTCACTGGGTCTTATTCATATATATTATCTTTTGTTTCTGTCTTTCTCTCTTCAGCTCACATATACTGTGTCCACCACCTATAACTTTGCGGTTCTGCGGTATCTGGGGAGGAAAGGCATCAGTCCGCGGTGTTAACGTCTCTTCTGTCCTGGTGTCCACTGGTCCCTCTACCCTCAATAACAGCACCATATCTCATCTCGTGCTTTTCCACAACACCGTTTCCTGACTGTCTTTTACATTTTTGGATGTAAAGGCTTCGATTTTGGAATCTTTTCTCCAAACTATCTTTCAACTAATTTTTCCACCTATACCCCTCCCGTCCACCAGGGGAAGTATTCTGCCTTCAAGTCTTCTGGGACGTTATAATTGTGTTAACGTAACAAAACGGGTGTGCAAAAGATCCATGTATTTCATCATTCTTGTGCTGCCACAGAGACTGACGGCAGGTGTAGAGTTGGTCTCAGTCGCCTCACGAGTAATGTTTTTTTCATGTTTTCAAGCCAACTTTACCAATATTCTTCTTCAACAGTACACAACTAAACTGTATAGTCAACTTAATTATGACCTAGCCTAGGCCTATATAGTGATTTTGAAGTTGAAATTGTGTATAACACATAACACTGACTGTAAAATATTTCTGTATGGGGTGACATATTTTGAGTTTTGATCATTTTACTGGGCTAGTTTTGTTACACAGACCTGGCGACTCTGACGATCATGCCAACACGACTTGAAGTCAACTATAAGTATTGGATTCCATTTTTTACCCTTTTTTATTTTTTGTTTATGAGATGTGATACTATAGGTCATAGATATATGTACATAGATGCCTCATTCGTGGCTGTTTCAATGAGCCACCATACGTAAGAGGTCCGCCATATTGGAACAGTCAAAGCCAGTCCGTGAATATCTGAGAGCAAGTTAACTGGGCGTCTGTAACTGTAGTTAGATGCATGTATGAATATCTACATATGTAATAAGACTTCAGCAGATGATTTTGCTAAACTAACACAATACAAGATGAAAGCGTCAGCTAACATGAGTAAAAACATTGAGACATAAAAACGCAAACCAACACATTCTCATCTGTGAAAGGTTCTCCTGTTTCTTCAGGAATTTAAATCTCGGCAGTTTCACAGCGAGAAGCTGCGCAATGTTGTGGCATCATTGGCCCTGTTTACTCCTGGTATTAAGGTGTGTTTTGTTCGATCAGATCACAAGTAGACGAAGGAGACACATTCCTGGTTCACACCTGGTGTTTTAATACGTCTCTTTTGTCCACTTTCAACCACTTCTGTCCTGTCTGGCTAGCGCTCTTCCCATGTTTATGCATTAGGTCAGTAGGTCGAACACATTTCGATCACATGAGAGTTTACACTATTAAAGCAATCCGGACGAATGAGTTTTCAACTCCCTCTGGAAGTGGTGGAAAGTGGACAAGCTCAAAGCGTTTTAGACTCTGATTACAGCTGTATTTAGCATCGACTACTTGTGATCCGATCGACCAAAACACATCTTAATACCAGGAGTAAACAGGGCCTTTGATTCTTACGGTTAGAGATGAAACGCTGACCGTTCCAAGATGGCGGGAGCGCCGACGTGTCTGAAGCGGAAATATATATATATATATTTGACACAGTCAAGGACACTGTAAAATAAAGTGTTATCAAGGTTTTTTTGAGGACCTAAAAATCTGATGTTATGGTACTACTACCCAATGGTTTTGTTGGTAACACTTTATTTTACAGTGTCCTTGTTACATGTAGTCTCAATAGTAATTCCTATACATTATGCATAATTACATGCAACTAATCCTAAACCAATCCTAACCCTATAGGAAGTACATGTAGTTGATTAATATTACTTAGTACTTAAATGTATGATTACACTGTAACACGGACGCCTTAAAATAAAGTGTAACCAAAACCTCTCATGGTGATGGCTGGTTTCCGTAGTGACCATCCCTCACATCTGGTTGCCATGGAGAGAGAGACAACAATGTGTGACCCCAGCACTTTTTTTTTTCTCACAGTCTCTTGAAAGGACTGAGTAAAGCCTAAACAATGGACCAGCCCCTCTTTGTTGGAGGAAAGCCCACGCCACAGGGGTCAGTTTACGCGTCAGAAGATATCGCCCACTTACAAAGAGGCTTCTGGGACTTTTCAGCCACTCGAATAAAAAGCCTGTGCACAGATGGGGCTAATGATGTCTGATGCTGCAGAGGGTGTCCGTGCTAATAGTGTTTCACGCCTGGGATATTTTACTCAAAACTGAGAGCAAAAATGTAGAAAACAAAAATGAACAAAAAGCAGTGTTCTCAGCCGTAGCTTAATTTTCTTTTTCGTTTTCTGTATATAGGTTGTTGTTGTTTTTCCATAACAGAAGTTAACCAATTCAGGGATTGATTATTATTGAAAAAATTTTATAATGAAAGTCTTTTGTTGGCTGCTTGATCGCCCCCTAGTGTTTGGTGACAGCAGGGTTTTAGTGTAGATTTAAAGCAGTAGTTCACCTAAATAGTTCACTAATGAAAACGGTCATCAGTGAATCGCCATTATGTCGTTTCAAACCGCCTCACTAAAAAACAATGTTAGGCAGAATGAAGTATGTACTTTTGCAATATAATCCAAGTCTTCTGAAGTCACACGAAACATAAGATTGCTTTTTTTATTGCCCTTGAAAAACATGCCCTTTAACATGGCTTTTAAATCTCATTTATGCTTCCTTGTATTCAAATTTGGCTTAATGCAATTTTATGAGTAATTTAAAAAAAGCAATTCTGTCAAGATCAATCATAGAAGACTTGAAATTATATGGACTGCTTTAATGATGCTCTTATGTCTTGATGGAGCTTTGTCCTGCTATTACTGTTTGAAAAAGAGCAGTGTGAACATTCTTCGAAATATCTCCTGTTGTGTTCCACAGTAAAAATATAGTCAAGTCTTCACATTTATTTATATAGAGCTTCATATAAGGATTGTATCAAAGCAGCTTCACATTAATAAACAGGAAAGTAAGAGTGTTAGAGCTTGTTCAGCGAGATGTAGGTCAGTGGAATAAAAAAAGCGCAAGGTCTAGAAACATATTTTTTAAAAGTTAAACTTATTTTAACTTGAGTGACGTGTCTTTAGAATGCTGTATCTTGTCTTTAGAACGCCGTGTTTTTAGAATGCCGTATCTTTAGAATGCTGTGTCTTGTCTTTAGAATGCCGCATCTTTAGAACGCTGTCTTGTCTTTAGAATGCCGTGTTTTTAGAATGCCGTGTTTTTAGAATGCCGTGTTTTTAGAACGCCGTGTTTTTAGAACGCTGTGTTTTTAGAACGCTGTGTCTTTAGAACGCCGTGTTTTTAGAACGCCGCATCATTAGAACGCTACGCAGGGTCTTTAGAATGCCATGTTTTTAGAACGCTGCATCTTAGAACGCTGCATCTTTAGAACGCGGTGTCTTGTCTTTAGAACGCAGCATCTTTAGAACACTTTGTCTTTAGAACGCCGTGTTTTTAGAATGCTGTGTCTCTAGAATGCCGTGTTTTTAGAACACCCTTGTCTATAGAATGCTACGCTGTTTTTAGAACACCGTGTAGAATGCTACGCTGTGTTTAGAACGCTGTGTTTTTTGAATGCCGTGTAGAACACTACGCTGTGTTTTTAAAATGCCGTGTAGAACGCTACGCCGTGTTTTTAGAACGCTACGGCTGTGTTTTTAGAACGCTACGTTGTGTTTTTAGAACGCCATGTAGAACACTATACGCTGTATTTTAAGAACGCTGCGCTGTGGTTTTAGAACGCTTCGCTGTGTTTAGAACGCCGTGTAGAACGCTACGCTGTGTTTAGAACGGCGTGTAGAATGCTACACTGTGTTTTTATAACGCTATGCTGTGTTTTTATAACGCCATGTAGAATGCTATACCGCTGTATTTTAAGAACGCTACGCTGTGGTTTTAGAACGCTTCACTGTGTTTAGAACTCTGTGTAGAACGCTTCGCTGTGTTTAGAACGCTGTGCTTTTAGAAGCAGAATAAACAGGAAAATAACAGTGTTAGGGCTTGTCCATGCGGGTTGCTGAAAAAAATGCAAGGTCTAGAAACACATTTTTTAAAGTTTAACTCGAGTGTATTTAGAACTCTGGGTTTTTAGAACGGCTTGTCTTTAGAACAGCTCTGCAGAAGACAAAGTGTTGTTATTCCGCTCAATTCAGTCAAAGTTTTATTCTCATCCGATAGTGTCAAATTGATAACAGTACTGAATTAATTGTCATTGAAAAGGTGGCACTGGCATGGGACCAAAACAAAAATAACGTTTGGAACGACATGTGACTGCGACAAATATCTGAACCGTGAACTATTTTGTTATGTAACTCTAATTATCAGGAGATTATTATTGTAGTTATTGTATAACGCTTTCTTTTGCTTCAATTAATCAGTGATTTGACTTTTTTCAGTTTGTTTATTATTATTAGCACTAACAGTGTTTCCTAGATTTCTGTGTCCAGACTCTCACTGCTTTGCTCAGCTCAGGTTTCTCACTGTATCCTGCTGTCGGCTGCACAGTACTGTATAAACTGGAGGTTCAGCTGAAATAAAGGTCAAAGCCTTGAGTTGTGTGTTAATGTGTGTTCTGTTATTCATAGATTCACTGTCCCCTGCATCTCGCAGCATGGCAGCTTGTGTTAGCAGAGCGTGATCGCAGAGAGAGGGAGGAGAGGAGACTTCATGCGCTCTTCGGGAGAGTGTTAGATGAGCACAGAGGAACCCTGCGTTCCCCTTACGATCTACACACACCAGATGTGTGACTCCAGATGAACATCCCGACTGAGGAAAACATATTGAGTTAACGTTATAAACCAAACACTGTATTTGAGTTACTAAGATTGTTACCTGGCTAAACAGGAAAGAGCCTTTTGTTTAACATGTTTAAAACGACGACAGTCTATGAGTTAAAGCATAAACCACACATTATACGATTGCTGTTGCAGTTTGTTTATTCGTCGCATTGGATTCTTGCAAACTAAAGCAGTCTTGACCTCCTTATTGCATCGGAGATGATGTGAAACAGACATTTGTGGTCCAGACATTTTCAGGGATTATAACACAACCCCTGCTTTCCAAACACTCATTTGGTCCATTTAAAGACGCGGTTTGCATGTCAGTGAATACAGGGTTGATTGAACACTACAGTACCAACCTTATACCAATCACACAGTATTCAATGCAGTAATGCCCTTAATTCACCACACTTCATCCCCCACAGTTGAAAAATAATGAAAAATACAGTATTATTATTTAATGCGATTCAATACTCGTGTGAACTGTAACATGATCAATACTATGTCAGGAACGCTACAACACCGGCTCGTGCCGAAACAGCTCGGGTGAATCTCACCAAAAACATCCAGGATACACTTCACCACCAAATGACATGGCTTGGTTGAATTCTAATGTATAATGCGGTGTGTTATTTCTTGATAACAGACGCTGCGAACTATAACACACCGTTGCCATGAAAAACAGAGCGTTGCTATGGACGCGGACGGACTATTTTCTTTAGCGGAAGCAATACAATCGTTTTTAAATCAATTAACTCCTTTTTAAATCAATATTTTGTGTCAAATTATTGATTTATTTGGTGGGTAGGCATGTAATAAGCGGGATAATATAGAGTGAGGCGGTTGTTATAGCGAATACAACCCCTTCAGGCTGATTCAAGACCCCGATTCGCGTCGAGGTTGTATTCGCTATGTATTATCCTTTATATACACACACACACACACACACACACACACACACATATGCCATTCCATTTGTTGTCCATCATTGTGTCTAGATTTTCATTACTATACTAGAGTAATTGCAAATGAGAATTTTGAGAGGGAAAAAATATTTAATTGTCATAAAATCAGAATGCAATAGTTTTATAAATAGGCTTCATTTCTCCGGTTTCTTTTTGCTCTTGTGGTGGAAATGACCTGCACATTTCTCTGTGAGATTCACCAGCTTATTGCAAAGCTTTAGTTCACATATCAAGTTGACATTTCGACTGACTAATCAAAAGACTTCTGTAACAACACGTCCAACAGTTGCACTTCTGCATTTGTGTGGAGAATCTTTCCATCGTGTAATAGAGATCTGACGTAACATTTCTTCACTGTAAACCCAGACGTTTGGTACCTTTATTAGCTGGAAAACACTATCCAGTATCAGAATGAATAAGTTCAGCAGTTTGTGTACGGGAAACACAGTGTTGCATTTCCATTTCACAGTGTACCAAAAACCATGTGACGTCCGTCATCAAAAACTAAGTAACAACAAATAATGTCTTGTGTTTTACATGTAGGCAAGCGGAGGTGTGTAAACAGAAGCACGGCTACATGTTACACGTTAATGCCAGAACATCAGGCTCTCTCTGGTTATACTGAGAGCTGTAGCAGTACAGGTGTAGAAAACATTCATATTGGGCGGAAAGCACTAGGAAATGAGTCAATATTATAAAAGATAGAAGTGAAATAAGTACCTATTAAATGCACTAAAAATAAAAAGTGCCCTCTAATCAGGGTCAAAGGTCAGTGCAAGATACTGGGTACCATGTGCTTTGGTTTCATATCAACACTGAACTGAAACTGAGGAAAGGATGGATGCGAGTGCATTGATCAGCTGACCTCTCCAAGTCTGCGTCTGTCTAAGCAACGCTCCTGAGAGTCCTTCAGAGAGACAGATGTGCAGCTAAAGCCCAGAGTACACTGCGCTTCTTACACTCAGGTGAAGCCTTTCAGAGCTTACTCCACTTCATACTGCGCTCTGGGAAGTTTCATCTTCGTCCAGTGTCTGCGCTATTTTTCTCCAGAAGTTATGGGCGTTAAAAATGTCTTTGTAGTCTTCTAAACTATAGTTGCGTGATAACCCCCTCACACAAGCGCTGGTCACTGCGGGCGCCCGGTGGTGTTACAGTCTTTAGTGTGGAAGCTTGTTTCCACCACAGAATAAAACATTTTAAAAGATGATTGCAACTTTTTATCTCACAATTGCAAGTTTATGACTTTATATCTCGCAATTCTGAGAAATAAATTCAGAATTAAGAGATATGAAGTCAGAATTGCAAGAAATAAACTAATAATAAAATAAGTCCAATTCTAAGGAAAAAATACTTTTTTGCGAGTTTATATCTCACAATTCTGACTTTATAACACACAATTGCGACTTTATATCAAAATTCTGACTTTATAACACGCAGTTGTGACTTTATAACACACATTTTGCGACTTTATAATCACAATTCTGACTTTATATCACACAATTCTGAGATAAAAAGTCAGACTTACCTTTTTTTTATGTTTTATTCTGTGGCGGAAACAAGCTTTAGTTTAGTTTTCTTCTGTAAAAACAACGGCCCGGGACAGTGTTGCCACCTAGTGGAACTTTTAGTGCAAAACAAATTCAGTGTGCATGTGCGCGCAAGTAATGCACGGTCGAAAAATCTTTCGGCGCGCAAACTATTCTAGTGACAACATTTGCGTTACGCGCACTTTACGCGGACCCTCGCATGTAAAAACCGCAGTATACTTTGGGCTTCACCCTCAAACACACACACACACAAACAAGACTTTCTCTCTACAGCACAGCCTTCAATTAGACATTGTAAAATTGCTCAAATATACACAACACAGGCTGACAACTGAAACTAAATTATTTAAAAAAATAAAACAAAAACAAGATATTTAATATCCAACACCAACTCTCTGTACCTCACAAAACAAGAAAACTTTTTTCTGTCTAAAAAAGTAATGCTGTACCGATGCATCTCAGACAGTCCGCTAGCAATATGCTAACCTGAGGTTGTGTGTTTGACCACACGTACCATAATAGGGTGAATCTAACGAAGAAATGGTCATATTTCATCCCAAAATCAACTTTGCATTAAGAAAATTAAGCTTTTTTTCTTCCTATAATTCATTCATCCTGTCTGGACACAATTATTTTTAATAATTATTGAAACCAGCATAAATTGAAGCCAATACCAAAAAAACGCTTTTTTTTTCTTCACATTTCGATAATGAGAATGTGGTCAAAATGTGTTATTGATAATAATATCACAACACGTGGTGAATTTGTGGTGAAATATGACCCAAACATATTCTCGTCAGACGTCACCCAAAGAATAACTTATATGAGCACAATAAATTAAAAATGCCTTTCAATACCACATAAACGCCCTTTCTCTCAAGCAATATTAGGCTATATCACTGACAGCAGCGGTCAGCAATGTGTCACTCTCTGGGGTTATGCATTTTAAAATATCAGACAAAACGAGTACCACAACATAGTAAGATGGTGCATTTAAAACAGCAGAATGTAGAAGAGCGGCCGGATCTGCGGTGAGACTCGTCAAACACCAGAAGCAGAAGAGCCTTCGACCGGGGAATGATCAGGGATTGTAGCGCCGGGCAATGAGTCATCGCGATTAATCGCATCCAGAATAAAAGTTTGTATTCACATAATATATGTAACTGTGTATAATTATTTTTGTAGATATAAATACACACGCATACATGTATAGCCTATATTTAAGAAAAACGTGTTATTTATATATAAAATATTTATTTACTTTTATTTTGGATGCCATTAATCGCGATTAATCATTGCCCAGCGCTATTGTGCCAGACTGTGGATGAGTTTGGGTAGAACACACATGTAGCTCACGAGACGCGTCCGGTCCGGAAAGCTCTCAGGCACATCAGCAGGAGAGTGTGAGTCCACACGGACTAGTGTTGTCAAAAGTACCGACTTCAGTACCAAGTTGATACTGAAATTTTACAAATTTGACTCTTTGAGTGCCTCTGATTGGCCGTTGTACTCGCGCGCTCATTAAATATGTCTGTGATTGGCTACAATGATCAGCGTTTCAAAAACATTTTGTAAATATAAATCCAATGATGCTCTTCAGCGAACGCTTGCACAGATACACACGGGAGCGCTGTAAAGCAGGCGCCCATCAGCGGATCGGTCCTGCTAGTGCTTTCAAAACACTTCCAAGCGCTCCCGTGCGCTGATCATTGTAGCCAATCACAGACATATCCGATGAGCTTGTGAACACAGCGGCCAATCAGAGGCGTTTATGATTCCACTCAACGAGTCACATTTTTTAAATTTCAGTACCGACTTGGTACCGAAGTCGGTACTTTTGACAACACTAACATGGACAGGAGCAATTCGAAAGACACCTCAGCAACAGGACGAGCGAGACACTTTACGGTTCCCGTGAAGGTCGATGGAGCTGCTCAGGAGAGCGTGATCAATGGGATCCTCGCTGGCCAGGACTTCCCGAACCGCAGCCTCGAAAGCCGCCCCCACGTTCATGTCGTCTTTAGCGCTGGTCTCGAAGTACGGACAGCATCCGTTCTCCTCGCACCAAGCCCTGGCCTCGTCCTCCCCGACCTCACGCTCGTCCTTGTCCACCTTGTTTCCCAGCACCACGAAGGGGAAGCGCTCTGGGTCTCGCACGTCTGAGTAGTACATGAACTCCTTCTTCCAGCAGCCCAGGTTCTGGAAGCTCTGCAGGTCGTCGACGGCGAAGGTCAGCAGGCAGCAGTCGGCGCCGCGGTAGAAAGGCGTGCGCAGGCTCTTGAAGCGTTCCTGGCCCGCCGTGTCCCAGATCTGCAGGGTCACCAGCCGGCCCTCGATCTCCAGGTCTCGGTTCAGGAACTCCACGCCGATGGTGTGGAACGACTGCGAGTCGAAGCGGTCGGTCACGTAGCGGTTCATGAGGGAGCTTTTGCCCACGCCGCCATCCCCCAGGAGAATGACCTTCAGCAAGAGGCTCTTCCCACTCATAGCGGCACGCGCTCAGTGCAGCCTGACAAACACACGCAGACACAAGCATACACACTACATGAAGCACAAGTGCAAACACAGTGACACAACATTAGCCAGTTTCACACATTAAAAGAGTAGGTCACTTCAGAATAAAAATTTCCTGATAATTTACTCTCCCCCACGTCACCCATGTTCATGTCTTTCTTTCTTCAGTGGAAAAGAAATTAAGGTTTTTGAGGAAAACATTCCAGGATTTTCTCCATATAGTGACTTTAATGGGGTTCAACGGGTTGAAGGTCCAGATGTGAGTTTCAGTGCAGCTTCAAAGTCTCGACACGATCCAGCCGAGGAATAAGAGTCTTATCTAGACAAACCATCCGCCATTTAATAAACAAAACATTTATATACTTTTTAACCACAAATGCTCGTCTTGCACTAGCTCTGTGATGTGCCACACATTACGTAATCACATTGAAAGGTCACGCGTGTTCTGGTTCATAATTCTAGGATAGGGTGAAAAACTCAATCTCATTTTCATCCAACACCTTTTTTTTTTTTTTTTTTTTAAATGGCAATTGACTTAGTCTTTTCACATTCCCTTTGTAAACACTAGGTCTGTTCTTCCGCCATGACCTTTCAACGTGATTACCTAATGCATGAAGTCATGGACGTGCAAGACAAGCATTTGTGGTTAAAAAGTATAGGCTATAAATGTGTATTATTTTAGAAAACGAGCTATGGTTTGTCTAGATAAGACTCTTATTCCTCGGCTGGATCGTGTCAAGACTTTGAAGCTGCACTGAAACTCACATTTGGACCTTCAACCCGTTGGACCCCATTGAAGTCACTATATGGAGAAAATCCTGGAATGTTTTCCTCAAAAACCTTCATTTCTTTTCCACTGAAGAAAGAAAGACATGAACATCTTTTAAATGCAAAGCTGTTTTCTTCATTCATCATTTAGGCTATTTTTTACTTATGAGTGACAGGTTTAAGTGATCAAACAATGTGGTTTTAAAGAAAACCCAGCTTTTAATGTTGTTTATGTGTCTAGGTGGTGTTTTTAATATGCTTTAAGACAAACCATGTGTAAATTCATAAGTCGACAGCATTGCTGAGTATTTTCTCCTTAAAACTGCAGTGAACCAAAGACAGTCTCAAACACACGCTTTGAAATCGCTGGTGTTTCTGACGTCACAAACTACCTTGTAACCAATCAGATCAACGTGTGATCGTCAACCAGTGGATCTCTGAGCTGAGTGAGTGGAGGCGGGGCTCATTTGCATATTCATAGAACCGTAAATACTAAATGAGGCAAGGGTGTCGAGTTACAGTCAATATATTTTAAGGCATGAAAAAAAACTTTTCACATGAAAAACTGTTTAAATATGTAATTTTGGTGATCAAAGATGAGTTTTAATGGATACAATTATTGACTACAGGGGGACTTTAAGGTCCTTGCACACTGAGTTCGAAATTTTCGTATTAATTATCGTTTTAATTAATCAGTCGCGAAAAAATTCGCAAAACAATAGAGTCTTCAAGGAGTGAGGATGATTTTGTTGTCCTCTCTCTTCCTAAAAAGAGAAAAAAATTTGGACATATTGGGTCCCTCATCCAATCCTGAGATTGCGTAGAGAGGAAGGAGAGTATGCTGCCAGATTATCCCGAGGGATTCAAAGTTTACTTCAGGATGTCAGTGGCTCAGTTTGATGCTTTGCTAGCGATACTGGAGCCACATATTAAAATCAAGACCACCAATTGATCCTGAACAGCTCTGGATTTTGCCGTTCGCTTGTACGGTGGCTCTGAATTGTCAAAACACCTTTCAAAATTTTTCCTACAAATTGTGAAAACGCGGAAAATTTTATCCGATCCGAATTTTTTTATGACGGACGAAAGTTTCGGGGGAAGTATGTAAACGGCATTGACAATGTGAGGTCGTATTTATTTTTTAACGTGCGAAAATTTCAGACGAGAACGTCTCGATTGTGCGAATCTCGAGTGCGAGACAGTCAGACATCCGACTAACACCTTTATATAAAAAGACTTTTATCCACGATAACTTGCTGTTTAGTATAAGCAAGCGCTGCAGTTTCATCGCATGCCGCTTTAAATGCTCAAGCTCAGAAGGTGAATTCTGATTGGCTGTCAATGACGTTCATCAGCGATGCCAAAGCTATCGTTCTACTGTGTTGTTATCGTCAGAGTTTTGGTGTGTGAACTCTGCTATTCTTTTCAATTTAGAACGATTTTTAGACCATATCTTTATAATAATAGTTATCATCCTTGGTGTGAACGTGCCATTACTATAAACAGCTCCGACTTTATGCTTTAGCTTTATGATTCGCAGACTTCGCTCACACTTTAGTTTAGGGTCCAATTCTCACTATTATGACTTTTACCTCAATTGCTTATTAAAAGTTAGTAAGGTAGGCTAGCTGTTAAGTTTAGGATTAAGGGATGTAGAATAAAGAATAAAGCATTAATATGTGCTTTATAAGTACTTATAAACAGCCAATATCCTAGTAATATGCATGCTAATAAGCAACTAGTTAGTAGTGTGAAGTTGGACCCTATGGAAATTGGAAAATGCCAGAACTGATTTACCTGTAGGTCCAGTTCACACTTCACAGATGATCTCTAAACTCTAATATATACGGTAATGTAAAAAGTCTATGTGTTAAAGGCTCATATGACTTTCCAGGTTAAAAACACAGACATTGATTCGACAGCAGATGAACTCTGAACAACCTAACCTTCTTAAAACAGTGAAGAACAGATAATGGCTGGTGTGGGTCAGATGCTCTATCACTGACCCTGAGACTTTGGCCAGGACAACGCCGCCTCTAAGAGCACACGGATTGGTGAAACCGTTCTTCTTTCATTTCACCTTGTAAAGACATTTTTTTCTTTTATATCTTGTGCAATGTTGAATTAGGGCAATTTGCAACAAATAGGATCTGCTCCATCACAAGCAAGACTATTCTAGCTGGGTCGCCATGTGATCGCAACAACAAAAATCAAAAAATAAATCTTTGATTATCCTAAATGCCAATTGACACTGTACCGACCAACGCAGACTATTTACGGACATTTCACCCTCTCCGTTTTCAAAAATAACATTGTGCACACCTGTCAGTTTTCAGAAAAGTGTTTGTTTACACGAACCTGTGTATATATGCCGTCAAGAGCACGCCAAACCTGTAGGTGGCAGTGTAACGAGAAGCTCAAGCCCACGTTAGCCAATCAGTCTCTGTTCCTCGGCATAATAGAGCAGATGTATTTGCAAATGCAAACAGACGAAAAGGGTTTGCACCAACATAAATGTGACTGCTACTCTGAATGCATCCATGATCACCATAGCCAAATGAAAATGTAAACATAGGTCGCACTTTTGACGCAGGTGCAAGTTCTGTCGCGTACTGTGAGGACTGGTGACTGGTGGCACTTGTTCAAAGAAAACTGGAAGAGGAGAATGTGGAGGAGGCCATTGCTCTGCACTGCACTATCCATCAGCAGGCCCTCTGCGGCAAATGCCTGAGGTTTGACAGTGTGATGTCTGCTGTTGTGAGATGCATCAACCACATCAGATCTAGGGGCTTAAAGCACTGGCAGCTTGTGAGTGCTGCCTATGACAATGTGAGGGCATTCTCCACAAAACTTGTGTTATGGAAAGCCCAGCTCTCTCAGACAAACCTCTGCCATTTTACAGCATGCAAGGCACTCATGGATGTGGGCACGCCGTTCAGTGGTGAGAAGTATGCTGATGCCATTATGAAGCTACAGGAGGAATTTGATAAGCTGCACCCTAAGTTGCAGGGTGGAGGTCGACCTCTTTGCCTCAGAGAGCAACACTCACTGCACAATGATCTTTTTGAAGAACAGGGATGCTCTGGCCCATGCCTGTCCCAGACGCCCGCTCTATGCGTTCCCTCCCGTTTCGATGATTCCTCAGATCATCGAGCGGATCAAAAGGAGCAGATGCGCAGTCCTTCTAGTAGCCCCCATCTGGAAGACCCAGGTATGGTCCCCAGAGCTGCTGCAGATGCTGAACACAGCCCCCTGGCCTATACCTATGAGGAAGGATCTCCTCACACAGGTGAACGGGACGATTTGGCACCCTCGCCCCAACTTGTGGGCCCTCCATGTGTGGCCCCTCAACGGGTATCCTGGGACCTCCCAGAGAGAGTCCTAGAAACTATTACTGAGGCTAGAGCGCCGTCTACGAGGCGCCTCTATGCTCTGAAATGGTCGGTGTTCACCAGCTGGTGCACGGCTAGGGACCTCGAACCCCATTCATGTGAGGTATCAGTGGTGCTCTCTTTCCTTCAAGAGCTTTTGGACGTGGGACGCACCCCCTCCACGCTCTAGGTGTATGTGGCAGCCATAACAGCCTACCACGCTCCTGTGGCTGGCCAATCACTAGGGAGAAACGACCTTGTCATTCGCTTCCTCAAAGGGGAGGATGAACCCCCCTCTGCCCTCTTCTATACCGGCTTGGGACCTCTCCACGGTCCTTGGGGCCCTGAGGGCCCCCCCATTTGAGCCACTTCAGTCGGCTGACCTAAAGCCACTTTCGCTGAAAAACTGTAATAAAACTATAATATGGAGGTACCCTGCTTACAAGCTCGAGTCCTCTCCGTTTAACGAGTCTGACCTGACGGTAGTCTGGTCTTATCGATCTAAACACGAATTTACTGTCCATAAGCACAAATCTGTCCTAGGAAGTAATGTTGTTCACACGGAGCGAGCCTGGCCCCCGGAGGCTCCTGCCCTCCTTATATGTCATAAGGACCCGACTCAGGTCTGGTTCCCGTTGAGTTCATATCCCTATCGGGAGTTTTTTATTAGTGGCTCGTGTCTTACTGTGAATCTCGGGCTTGTTGCGCTGAGCTCCAGTTCAGGACGGAGTCAGTTGCTAATAGTGTGGCGTTTTACATTGCGTCCCCACTGCGTATTAGCTGCGCAATAAGAAGTGAGCGTTCTCGAAAGCGCAGGGAACGAAATACACAGGGACTCTTATTTTGAAATGTCTGAAGCTTTGCTAATTCCAGCTGCTCATTCAAAAGGAGACATAAAATAAACAGAAGATATGATCGACATTAAAATGTGCACTCTTACAACCATCTAGAATATTTTAAAATATAAAAACCATAACGTAAACATTGACAGCTTATCAAAGGTGCATCATAAGCTATCGCTTGTCAGTCGGCATTAATGTGTCGTATCACTGACCGCGAAATGCTCTGAAACCACGAGGCGCTCACATTTATTTAATGAAATCATAGACTTCTTAAGTATAATAAACCTCTGTTTTGCCGTCCCGAAATGTAAGACCTCTTAAAATGATAGTTTACACTTTTGTTATACTTTTTAATAGTTTTATGGCCTTAATTTTGATCAGACCAAATTTAAGACTTTTTAAAGTCCTAATTAGTTTATCAGGTAAAATAAATAACGTTCAATTGCTTTTATACACTATATAGTAAGCTATACATATTTTAAATTAGCCTAATATCGTTCATATGTAGGCTAACGTACTAGGTATAACCATTAGCCGACAGTTGATAGAGACCAGATTTCATGGGAGGACCCAATTTGACCCGACACATTACACAGGTTGAAATAGCTGATTTATCTGGATTTAAACATTTTTGGGGACATTTGGGATAGTGTAAATACACAAGTCAAAATATATAACACCGTTTTAGTGATTTATTGGATATTTTAATCCAAAAACCTTGTATTATGCCTTTAAATACACCAAGAGCAGGAAACATATGATCGCTCCCTGCGCATGCGCACACGTGCATGACAGCTGTGTTTTTAGCATACGAGTGCTCAAGCTATGGTTTATCTTTATTACTCTGCCTGTTATTACTCCAACTCAGCTCGTACTATGACTAGTAAACACAACTGATATTTGTATGTTCGCCTTTGGTGTCATTAATCATTCACACATCCTCAGCCCCGTTAGCTAGATATAGCTCCATGACTAGCACAGTTTTGGATGCTTTATTAAATTAACTTCAGCACTGTTACACATACGCGACCTTACACACAGGAGAAATACAACGCTGTGGAAAATAATCACTCTGGTTTTAAAAGACTTCAATGATGTAAAATACTCTCTGAATTACCTCATATTGTACCGCGAGCAGCGCTGCTGTCTGCAGAGATTTCACGCGCTTCGTGCGCGTACGTGTGTGTGTGACAGAGAGAGAGAGTGTGTGTGTGTGACTGAGTGCTCACTGCTCAGCATATTTCAGAAACTGTGGTCAAAAATCCTATAATTCAAGGAAGGTTTTTCTCCATTATGTTGTTTCTGTACAGATCAGTCAGAAACAATCTTACTCTATTTTTTAGTTGCATTTATATAAACATAGTCCAAAAGGATAATTATTTTCATTAATTTTGATGTTTTTTCAATAACATGGTCTTGTTTATAGAACATGATTCTGGTTTATTGGAGATTAACAATATAATACCATAAATACTAAATACTAAAACAATATAAAAGTTTCCACTGACTTTAATCTTTAATTCCACTGACACAATAATCTCGATAAAGAACAAACGTAAAGTGAGACCTCTCTGCTGTTGAAAAAGATAAGTTATGTATTAGATATATGACCGAATTTGGTTTAAAACAAATGAAAAAGATTTATTTATTTTCGCTCTGTTTTATTGATTTATTTGTGATGGCTCTGTATTCCTCTACTGTAAATGCAATAATAAAGAGTGTTCAGCAAAATTCAATTTAATATATACTTTTATTTAATTGTTTGATTACACAAGTTAAAATGAGAAAATATTAAAAGTCAGATGCAGAGTTTCATGCAGTTCTTCTGTGTCTCCATCTCATCCAGAACTGTAGGAGGCAGTAATGCTCAGCTTTTCCCTCTGTCATTCCTCAAAGCAGGAAGAGCACTCACACGCCACAGCATCATTCCTGACCCTGATCCTGATCCTACAGGAGGAGAAACAGTGGGAAAGCAGCAACACAACATGCGTCTGTCCTGAGCTAAAGTAAGAAAGCATGGGAAACGAGCGTCTGTGTTTGTGGGAAATGTGTCTTCTTTGGCTGTGCTTGGAACCCGAAAGGCATTTTTAGAAATAATTGTTGCATATGATGGCCAAAATGGTTATTATGTAGGCTGCTTACTGAATTTTGGTACTGTGATACTCAAAGATGTTGACTAAATGCGGCACCTAGTAGGTTTGAATGCTGTAGGACAGATGACTGTGTTTGCAAATCTTCTTCTGTTCGATCACTGCATATTTATTAAGTTACTTCATAATACTTCAAACACTCTGAATAGTTAACAGTGCTCAACGCTAAGGGTTATTTACTCACACGGATGGGTCAGTGATTCAGATTTTTTTACTTGCCCAAAGTTTTCACTGGCCCTACAAAAAAATAAAAAATAAATAAAAAATAATAATAGTTTTCGTTGTTTTTGACCCATGTAACCTTGTATCCTGGTTGTTACGACACTAGTTAGATACCAGTGTAATTTCTCAATTCTTTATTTCGATATACCAAGGCAAAAACTACTAGGCTAATATGGTTTAAATGAACAAATTACAAGAAATAAGACCAATAAATACAACAGAACAAAGATGCAAATGAAATAAACAGTGTTTTAAGTTCTTCAGGTTAATACTACAGAAATGAGGGAATGAATTGTTAAAGGGGCAGTTCACCCTAAAATGTAAATGAAGTCATCGTTTACTCACCCTGGTGTTGTTCTAATGCTGTATGCCTGTCTTTCTTTTTAGGGCCACAAAAGGAGACTTAAAAAAAAAAAAATAATGTCCCGCTTGCACTCATCTCTATATAAAGGCAGTGAATAGCGACTTTTTAAAAAGACGCAAAAGAATCCCAGAATGATTCAATGCGACACGTGTCGTATATTACAAGTGTTCTGGGGTTTATGATCGGGTTTGGGGAAGAACAAACCGAAATGTAATGTATTATCAACCCTCTACGGACACACTGAAGCTAAAGTTATGTTACTCGCCAGACTTTTTACATCTTTTTTTGCATCTTTGCAAGAACAATGCAAATTAGAAGAACAAAAAATTCATAAATATAGTATAAAATTATAAAATGTAAATTTCAAACACTTTTAAACACAAGTAAACAGTCTGTAATAAAATAAGAAAAATAATGAAACTACAAGCAATAGCACAAATAAACACAATAGAACAGATGAAAATGAAATAAACAGTGCTTTTCAGCTAGATCTAACAATAGTACAGATAATCTACAGGTAGATTAGGTACAGATATTGAATAATCAAATTTGAAATAACACTGCATAGTCTTCACTGTATAAATTAAATATAGATTAGGCTAATCCTTATTAAAGTTACAAAAGTTATTCAGTCAAGAGCATGGAGTTATTTTTTTTGTTTTTCTTTGTTTGACTAATGTTATAAACACAGACATCAGCAGGAATATTAGGCCTCTGTCACTTTAAGAGCGGATGCACGGATCCAATATACTGATACACGTGTTTACTCTCTCGACTGGTCACGTTCACTTAAAACATAACTGACTGTTTACTAGGATACTCACCAGAGTCGCCAAGACGGTTATTTGGCCTAATTTTCTGTGAAAATGTCTGGTCAAGCACAAGACGTGGTGAAAGAGCTTAATTCAGGATTCACGTGCTGTCAGACACAGTTTTCTGAGTGAGTGCTTCGGATGTGCACGTTTTTTCCGTGTCTTTTTTCGCTTGAATATTTACAATGGCCAGGCTTAAAAACACACACAAATGATACACTTTAATGACGAAGCAGCACTGGCCCAATCAAGACAGCGTCAATGCTCCTGACATGGCATGTGTAAAAGCCTCTCTTGTTCTCTCACGTTGTGTGTGTGTGTGTGTGTGTGTGTGTGTGTGTGTGTGTGTGTGTGTGTGTGTGTGTGTGTGTGAGAGAAAGTGCTCTCAGTCAAGCAAAGTTATTTATTTTTGCCTCAAACTCAATCGCGACTGAAATGTCTAATTAAAGACATTTTTTTTTAGTCGCCTAGCATGAAATTTGGTTGCATATGCGAGTGATTTACTCGTATTGTTGAGGGTTGGTAAATGATGACTTAATTTTCATTTTAGGGGCTGTTTACACAACACAGTTTTCAACTAAAAATGTACAACTTTTTATCCGTTTTGGCTGTTCGTTTACATGACAACAGCGTTTTGGGTGCTTTTGAAAACAGGTTTCAAAGTGGAAGTTTTTGAAAACGGTCTCTGTGTAAACAACAAAAACACTGATGATGTCATCCACATGTGTATTACGTGTTCAGTCTATAGCGTTTCATCACCATCTAATGTCCTGGCAGCAGAATACAGGGGGTTCAGTCGTTTTCGCGGATCCGTGTGAATGGGGATCGTTCTGACAATGTCAACGTTCTTTATGCGAAAAACTTCTCCGCTTTAACTCGCTGTCATGTAGACGTACCCTTAGGGTGAACTAACCCTCTTCACAATTAGTGCCCTCGTTTTAAGTCAATCGTGCGCACGATATAATAATTTGTTGTCACAATTTAGTAAAACGAGGGAACTGATTAGTAAATCATGCTGATGTATTAGCAAGTCGTGGGAATGAATTGTTAATTTATGGCCCATATGTTTTCTTGAATGTCGTGTGCGGGGCTCCGTAGAAATGGAATAAGTAATTCACTGTAAAATAACACTATTATTAACACCACTTTTTTTTTTTTAAGGAATATCTGTTTTTTTTATTCAGCATCTCTTCTCTTCTCTGATGATGAGGGCGGGGCAACCTGTCACTCAATGAGATCCACCAATAGCAAACCACAACCATACAATCAATTCCCCACAGATAAAATGAAGCTCCGCCCACATTTGCTCTTGTTTGAGAAGCACTCTGTTTCTCTCGGATATACGGCATAATAGTGCAACTTCTGTTTCATGCTGACTTTAATAATGTTCACAGTCCAGTGTAGATGAAGTTTAAGGGTGCAGGAAGTGTGACTCCCGTGTCCTTTCCCTCCTCAGGTTGGCTATGGCGCTCCGCCTGTGGATTATCGCGGCGTTCCCGCTGTTCTGCGGGGCACAGGGGCCGGTGGATGCAGGGGACGGGGGTGTTTTCCAGCCCCAGAGTGCCCTCACTGACATGGAGTTCGCCTCAGTCAGCTCCTACCGCGGCCCTGGAAACACTGACCCTCGGCCCAACAAAGAGCTGCCCATCCTCCTGTGGTGGAGCGCCAATCTCTTCCCACACTTCCCAGGAGACACGGAGCGTGTGGACTGTTCCCGCTCGTCCTGCCTCGTCACGAGCAACCGGAAAGTTCAGTTGTATCGTCGCACGGCATCCGTTATTTTCTACGGCACAGACTTCCGTGCGTACGAGGCTCCGCTGCCACGAATGCCCCATCAAACCTGGGCGCTTTTCCACGAGGAGTCTCCCATGAACAACTACCTTCTGTCTCACAGTGTTGGGATCAGGCTGTTTAACTACACGGCCACTTTCAGGCGGGAGTCGGACTATCCGCTAACGCTGCAGTGGTTGCCCTCGCTGGATTATCTTCTGGCGCCGACGGCTGTCCCCCTGCTGGAGAAGAACCGCTGGCGACGGGCCGGTCTCGCCCCTGTGCTCTACATGCAGTCCCATTGTGATGTGCCTTCAGACCGGGACCGCTACGTTCAAGAGCTCATGAAGCACATAGAGGTGAGTGCTCCCTGTAGTCAATCATTTATCCCTCAAACTCCACCAAACTAACATATTTAACGTTTTTTCTTTGGAAAAAAAATTATTCATGCCTTAAAAAAATATCTTGAATGTAACTCGACACCCTTGCCTCTTTTAGTATGTGCGGTTCTATGAATATGTAAATGAGCCCCGCCTCCACTCACTCACTCAGCTCAGAGATCCACTGGTTGACGATCACACATTGATCTGATTGGTTACAAGGTAGTTTGTGATGTCAGAAACACCAGAGATTTCAAAGCGTGTGTTTGAGACTGTCTTTGGTTCACTGCAGTTTTAAGGAGAAAATACTCAGCAATGCTGTCGACTTATGAATTTACACATGGTTTGTCTTAAAGCAGATTAAAAACAGCACATAGACACATAAACAACATTAAAAGCTGGATTTTCACCACAGGGGGACTTTAAAGAGATTTCAAATGCAAAACATTAGTTTTAATTTTTTCATACATTAGTAAAAATATTTAAATGGAAAGTGCCTTAGAGACCTCAGGAACACCTTAGCCCCAATTTGCAAGTTTCCGATTTTTAGCTTCAGACTTTGAGTCCATCCAGTCAGAGGTGATCAAATGTTTGTTTTTTTAATCTTACCAGTTCCAGTTCACACCGAGGAGGGTGACTATTATGATAACGATAAATATTTAGGGCCAGATTTACTAACATCTCACTCCAGTGAAAAACTACTGTCTACTGAAAACTAGTGTCAGGATTTACTAAGGACACAAAGTGTAAAATTAGCGCTGAACGTGCGTGGACAAGGTTAGTTTTGCAGCTGACCTTATTGCATTATGCATGTAGGAGTTTCCCTTTCAGACGCAATATTTATGGGAGGAGAGAATTTAAATGAATCACGCAAGATGATTTACTAAGGTTTGCGCTCATCAATTTACTGGTGTTTGCACCATTATTTACCGCCAAAAAAGCATGTCTTAAACCAGATGCGAACTGGTAAATTGCGTTGGTCATTATGGAAATGATCCGGCTGTGTCTGTGTTCTTTAAATTGTGTGTCGTCAGAAGATCATTAACATTAAAAACGAACATATATCGGCCGATACCGATATGGTGGCTGATACATCGTGCAGCCCTAGTTTAAAGCCATGGCGAAATACTCTATAAACACACACCTGTGACCTCATCACATCAGTATTATAACTGTCCCACTGCGTTTGTGTTACACTTTTGTTGCTGTGTTTATTTTGTGAAACCTTGCCAGCTGTATAGTAAGTGTTTTATAAAATCAATAAGCCCAGTGAAGTTTACAGTGATTTTAGCCCCTGTTCTAATCACAGTAAACCAAGGCTTCACACTGCACAAGTATTAGACTTTCATGAGACTGTGCATATGTTGAGTGCCTTAGTTCACACTCACAATTGAAGTATACTTCGAAATAGGGCTGCACAATATATATAAATTATTGAAATATCGCAAATGTATCGCAATATGCATATCGCAACGGCTTGGAAGAACTGGGGTCATGAACAAAAAAAGAAAGAGAAAATCACTCACTCTTGGCTGAATAACTTTTGTAGCTTTAATAAGAATCAGTACATATTTAATTCATACAGTGAAAACTAAGCAGTGTTTTATTTTTACATTTGATTATTCAGTTTCTGTTGTTAAATAACCCTAATGTAGGATAACCTGAACCCCTAAACCCCGTGGTTTACACTGATGTTAAAATAACACTTCTGATGCTGCAGTAAAACACTGATGTTCACTTTCACAAGTTGTAGGGATGTTTTCTTGTCACAAAAAGAACGTGAAACGCGTATGTAGGTTATATCATTTTAAAGATATTTGAAAGATAATTTAAGTTTATTTTATTTAATGCATATCGCATTTTTCTTCAATATCGTGCACCCTTACTTTGAAAGGATGTGTCTTTAAAACTCATCGTAACTTGTAGGGCTGGACGATATTGAAGAAAAATGCGATATGCGACAACTCATTAAATAATGCGATACGATAATGCTTAAAGTGTGTAAAATCAACTTAAATTATCTTTAAAATATCTTTAAAATTATATAACATGCGTGTTTCACATTCTTTTTTTGACAAGAAAACATGTAAAACAAATGTAGAAATAAAACACGGCTTAGTTTTCACTGTATGAATTAAATATATCCTGATTCTTATTAAAGCTACAGAAGTTATTCAGCCAAGAGTGAGTGATTTATTTAATTTTTTTTCTCTTTGTCTTTTGATCATGACCCCAGTTATTGCAAGCCGTTGCGATATGCATATCACGATATAGGCTATACATTTGCGATATTCCGATATATTGTGCAGCCCTAGTAACTTGCGTCTCCTCCTCAGATTGACTCGTATGGGAAGTGCCTTAACACCAGACCCCTGCCTGAGCACCTGGAGGACACGAGCACAGCCACCGGTGAGGACGCGCGCTTCATGCGCTTCGTGAGCCGCTATAAGTTCCACCTGGCGCTGGAGAACGGCCTGTGCCCGGACTACATGACTGAGAAGCTGTGGCGGCCCATGCACCAGGGCTGTGTGCCCGTGTACAGGGGCTCGCCCTCGGTGTCCGACTGGCTGCCCAACAACCACTCCGCTATCCTCGTGGATGACTTTCCCTCTCCTCGAGAGCTGGCGGAGTTCATAAAGGCTCTGGATCAAGACGACGAGGCGTACTCGCGTTATCTGGAGTACAAAACACCCAGTCGCATCACTAACCTGCGTCTGCTGGAGGGGCTGGAGAGCCGAGAGTGGGGCGTCAATGACATGAGCAAACCCAACTACCTGAACGGCTTCGAGTGCTTCGTGTGTGAGCGGGAGAACGAGCGTCTGGCGGCGGTGAAAGCGCACCGGAAGAACCCGAAGCTGAACCCGCCTCCTCAGCCGAAGATGGCCAACAGCTCACACATGGGCTGCCCGCTGCCCAGTCCTGGACACGGACCGGTGGAGAGCCTCGACCCGAACGACAGGTAACACCGCTCTCAGAATCACTATTTGATAAATCTGTGCATTTCACTCTTAAAGACCCACTGAAGTGTCTTGGGCCGCTCAGCTCTGTGTGAGGCGTTGACATAATTTCCACTGAAACAGGAAGCTAAGGTGTGACGTATTGAAATGACTCCTCCCCCTTTTCAAATAGCCAATAGCGTTTAGTTTCCCTCAGTAACGACAGCACCATGGAGGTGAATCCGAGTGCTGATGATACACTGGATTCAATAGTAGAGGTGAGAAGAAATTCTAGTCATTTCATTCTTAACTAATGTACAGTTGCAAAACTGAATAAAACTCAAGCGTTTGAGCAACCGAACACACACTCCAACACATAATTCTCTGTGACGTGTCAGTGCTCGCTTTGGCCAGGTTGTTTATAGCAGAGGGGGCGGAGCTTTAGATTCTAGAGAGCATTTGATTGGACAGAAGATGTGATGAGAAGTTGAAGTCATAAAAATCCCTGATCCATTTTAGCAGAAGTGAGAGAAGTTTTGAATGCTTATATCTCCTAAATGCAAATTTTGTCATTGTTTTGGAACACACCAGCTTATTCATAACATTAAGGCTGATATATTCATACTAAAAGCTAAAAAACGTACATTTTTATTTCAGGGGGCGTTTAAGGGTGTGTGCATGTTTGGTTGGATTAAAACAAACTCTGGTGCAATTGCTCTGTTCTTTTGAAGAAGTGTGAACGCTGCCATCTGAACCCTGGTGCGCACCAGACTAACTCTGGTGTGGTTCAAATGAAATATGAATCCAACAATGACCAAAGACACCTAAACGAACCAAAAACAGGACGTGATGTCACAAGATGCGACGCTAAAAAGGACAGAATGCTCAAACATGCCTGTTTTTTCTCATCATTGGCGCTATTAGGGGTGTGCGATATATGTTGTCTGCGATAATATATAATTTAATATAGTTAATCAAAATCACACTAAGAGTGCCAATATTTTCTCCAAATATCAGCATGTGATTTTGATTCAAAAGTTCAATAAACAAGTTAATATTAACATTTTAGACACAGTATTGCCTGTTTTTGCTCCATTTCACCAATGAAAATAGTTCCAAAGAAAAGCACAGGACTCTGAGACACACACAGCGGTGTTTCATCACCGAATGAACGCATCAGTGACTCTCATGAACAGTGTCTTGCTGCCTCCTACTGGCAGTTTACATTTCACATTTAAAGGATCTTTTCAATATTCAGCATTTTATGTTTGAGACATGAGAACATTATTCCTGCTTGTGTAAGTGCAGGTTAAACACACCGATGTTCCTCTTCATTAAACAGTCTGTGTTAAAGCTTCTGAACTTCAGATGCAGCTTCTGTGTTTCCCTGCAGTGCAAACATGACTTTTGTTAGAACTGATGTGATATGATTGGTATCAGCACTATAGTGTCGTCTTTTTCTAATAGAATTTTCCGATTAAATGTAAGAATTTGAGACAAAAGATTATGCATACATTTAATTAGGTTAAAAAATGGCTTTATAAAGGTAAAGAATCTCTGTTATCTGTCACTGCTGTGCCCACCTCACAGAATATGAAGGAGATCAGGAACTTTAGGAGTCTCTGTCCATGTCAGAGGTACAAACACAATAGCACTCAGCAAAGTATCCTCTCATTATGGTTATTGAGAAAATCCCAGAAAGTATTGAGATATAATTTTTTGTCAATATCACACACACACACACACACTAGGTGATGTTTCCCATCAGAGTTCGGTTCAGGCGTCAGAAACGAGTCTCGTCGCAGCAAATCTTCATTTGTGTGCAAATGTTTTACTCCTTTACACGTTTTATAAGCTCTTCTTGAGTCCTCGATCATATAAACATGCATACGAGCAGCATGTGGATTATTTTTTGTGCGTGTCTTTAGGTTCTGTGTTAAAAATGACAGTGGATGCTAAGAAAACCAGGACTAAATGTATTATTTTCTTTTTTTGGTCCTGATCAACAGAACCAAGAGCACTGAACTACTACAAGTGTGAACACAGCCTAAACACACATGTAGCGACTCCTGTTTGATGTTGCTGTGGAGCATTGGCAGCTGATGATGAGTCTGTGGTGTGTGTGTGTGTGTGTGTCCTCAGCTGGCTCCAGATGTGGCCGCAGGACTACTGGCAGAGTCTGGATCAGGCCGAGGGTCTGGAGTCGCTCATCCGACACAACGAGTCCGAGCCGTCTCTGCTGTGGCAGCACATCCAGAGCATCGCCGTGAGGAGAGCCAGACGACCCTGAGGTCACGTGAGGTCACGTCTCGGGTCAAACTCAAGACAGGCGAGTGTGTCTGGCAGCAGGAGTGATTCGGCACCCATGAGCCTCTCTTGAAGATTGTGCACATATTGTGATATTTCTAACTAAACGGACACACTCACAATCAGTAATCTCATTCCATGCCGATATTTCCCATCAGTATTCTGCATTATATTCACTATGAACGCATATGTTGCTCTCAGTCGCTCAGGCTTGCTCACAGAAGGATCTCAGTTATGATCAACATTTATTTGCATGATAGTTTTTAAGAGAATCTCACGAAACGCATCAGGTCACATTTTTAGGGATGCATGATGTCACCATATCGGTAACGCCCGATATATGCTTGTTTTTAATGTCATGGTTATCGGCTCGATAAGAAAATTTGGCCGACATATTAAAGCCGATAAATAATGTATTATTTCCTTGAGCTGAGACTCTTCAGATGCGCACTGTTCATCATGATGGGTTTAAAATGCTTTAAATATGATTGAAATCACTTCAAAAAAGGAAAATCCAGTTCAGTGCAACATGAGCAGTGCAAGTCTGTCATATCAGCTTCATAACATTATCATGAGAACATCATAATTGTGTGTTTGGGACATGGCTTTAATGATGAGACTTTTGTTTTTATAATCAGGCTCTCAAACATTATATAAATATTTGGATTTAGATTTGTGGGCTTGTACATGTCGGTTATCGGCTCTCAAACATAAAGAATTATCGGTGTTGGACTAAATGTTCACATCGGTGCATCCCTACACACTTCACTTCAGAAATCAAAAGGAAAAGATTGTTTTTAGGACTTGTATGTGTGTGGAGAGGGGGTTGACTTTGTCATAAGAGTTATATATTATAAATCGCCTATACATTATAAAATAATCAAATGCATCCTTAATGTTTCTGGATTATTAAAAGAATTTAATGGAGATGTTCGTTTTTGAAAAATGCAGCATTTCTGATTCTGATTATGTAAATTTGGGGTGGATGAGGGGGAGGTTGTATATTAAAGTCCTAAATAGGCGTCAATAAGCAAAATGTAATTTTTCCTTTTGATGTTTGACTGATATTTGACCTGCAGTTGTTGAATTATTCATGTGATTTTCCTATAAAGCTCCTGAGACCTGTTGTTTATATCTTCAGTGTTTGCATACCTCAGTATTTTTTTATGCAATATTTATATATTTATATTTTCTACTGCACAATCTTGTAACAAAACAAATAAAATGAGAATACAACTTTATTCGTGAGAGTGTTGCTTTACAGTAGTTCTGATTGGCGATGCAGGATACATATGTTCATAATGAACCATTACATCAATAAGATCATTTCTTCAAAATGGTTTCTGGTGATTAAATAGGACGACGACACATGCATTCTTACTGTCTTGATGGCTAAACATTTAAAGGAACAGAATAAAAAAAATATCCAAAATAGCGTTCCTATTATTCTAGCTCTATTTGTAATGAACATGTTCAGAAGCTTTTCCACAGTGTTACAGGATATGCTTGCGTCTCTTGTATCAGTGAGGAAGAGGAACTTGTGTTGGTCAGTAAACAGTCACGTGTGTGTGTGTGTGTGTGTGTGTGTTGTGGAGATGTTTCGATGAGACAGTCACGTGTGTGTGTGTGTGTGTGTTGTGGAGATGTTTCGATGAGACAGTCACGTGTGTGTGTGTTGTGGAGATGTTTGGGGCAGATCTCCTCACAGCACATTGGAGTAGCAGCTCTCGCAGTGAACCGTCCCGCGGTGGAGGAACATGTTGTACAGCAGATCTCCCATTGGTTTACTGCAAATACCACACTAGGGTGGGGAGGGAAAGACATTCAATACACATATTCATTATGGCATGATGTCATGTATACAGGGTAGTGTATCCCAAACAAGCATCCAGCATATTGTGCCATACAAATGAGAGAGGAGTCCGGGGAAGAAAGCGGATATGGGATCTTACCTTAAAGCAGGACGGGTGACAGGATATGTTCAGGTGTTCGATGGTGATCTTAGCGTCGTTTCCCACCGCTTCTCCACAGTACGTGCATGATGTCACATCTCTACTGAAGACAGAATGAGGGCGTTAGTTCGGGCTCACATGACTAACTACATAACACTTTCTATGAAGACCATGCTTATTAAATTATAGCTCCATAAGTACTAATACTATTTTATAAATCTATTTATTAAGACGTATACTGCATTATAAGAACAGTTAAAGTTACATTTATATTATTTTTATAATTACTTATAAGTCATGCATTTACTTTTTCAATGCGTATGCTCATAATCCATTATACACTGATTTATGAGTATTAATAAGTCAGTCGTATGGTTCCATGAATGCATTTATAAAGAAGCAACCTGCAATACTATAATGTTATTATATTACAGTTACAATGACTTTTTTGTAACTCAGATTTATTTCTGTCAAATAAGTGAATATATTGTTATTAATAGCCGTATTGTGTTCTTATAAATACTTATTGTGAGTGATAATACAGTTACTAACTCTATAAATGCATCATTGATGGCTTTGAGTGAAAACATATGCAATTTTCTCATACATTTTAAGTTGTTTACTTGGAAATGCAACTAATGAACAATAATTCTTGTAATAAAAGTAAAACTGAAATTATTGACAATAAATTGATAACTAATTGGTGCAGCAAACAAGCGTCTCTGGATCTATTTATATTTGATCATTTATAAATCAGTGTATAATGGATTATGAGCATACGCATTAAAAAAGCAAATGCATGACTTATAAGTAATTATAAAAATAATATAAATCTAACTATAACTGCTCTTATAATGCTCTTAATGAGTCTTTATAAATATATGAATAGAATAGTAATACTCATAAGTATATAGTTCATTATAAGCATGGGCTTCATCTCATTCGCTCCCTCACACCGCTAGTGCATCACGTGACGCCAGGACTGGACTCTCAGTTTCAGTCCAAATAATCAGATTAATAATCAGATTAATCGGTTCAGTGTTTCAGCCGCAGAAAACCGTCGTGAAACAGCTTCATAATCAATTTTACCTCAGAAAAGCCATTCAATGACCATAAACTCAATGTTTAACAAGAAAAATATTATTTTGACATTATTTGGAGCATATTCATTGTATTTTAATCTTCAATATTTAATGTATATTTGAATAAATCTGTAATGTTAAACACCATTTAAACGTTTATTTTCCAAAAACATAATTATGTCGTTAAAAAGTTATTATTATAATGTGATTATTATAAAAACGTTCTTATGTGTAATGTAAGTGCTGATACAAATCAGTTTACTCTTTAATAGTGATGTACCAACTGGGGTTCCCTGTCTAGTGTACAACATTAGTTGAGAGAGTTTTTGTACTCGACCTGTAACTTATATCCCAATTAATCAACCTTGAATCAAACTATATCGGGACTGAATCGAATTGCAAGCTTGTGAATCGAAATTAAATTGAATCATGAAATGCACCCAGCCCTAATAGCAGTCTGTATAATCATATATAATACTATATTGTGCATTTCCCACAAAAGGCATGAATGTGCGTGTGTGTGCATTCATAACTCCGTTGAATGTGAATGTGTGTGCATTTCTGGAGCTGGAGTATACTGTATGTCCAGTGGTTATAAACGTGGCCGGATCTACGTGCCCAGGGGCCCTTGCGCAGAGAGGGGCCCTCCGTGATCGGAGTTTTTTTTGTTTTTTTTTGTGCTACATAAAAATAGTATACACAAGGCTTGGCCTCGATCTTGATAATTATCCAATCTGGGAAAAAAAAGTGCACATTACATTATATGATCCCGCTCTTAATGTTTTACAATTAATGTGCAACAAGACAAAACACACACACACAGACAGAGAAAGACGTGACAGTATCGTGCGCACAGACAGCACGCCAGAATACTTACAATAACACACACAATTATGCCAAAATGTCCGTTTTTTGTCGAGTATCTTCATAACATAAGAGCAGTCTTATGATGAATGTGAAGAGGTGTGAGAGAATGAGGCACGAGTGAGATCAGCGTCTCAGTCAGCAGCGGCTGCTCTTAAAGAGACAGCAGCCAATAAAGCTTTCTGTCAGTAAAGTTCATCAAAGAACAAAAAAGAACAGAGAAAATTACTCACTGCTCTTGACTAAAGAACATTTTTAGCTTTAATAAAGGATTAGTCTATATTCAATTTATAATTTATGCAGTGCAGACTGTTTGATAACTGGGCACTGGTAAATATGACATTTATTTTTTTACTATTCTATTATTGAGTCAAATAACAAGTTTGCAAAGATGTCAATATTTAATTTTGTAAAAAATATTATTTTAATTTGAAAACAGTGCATTTAGTTGTTGTTGCTAGTTTGATCACTAATCTGTGTGTGCATTTTACTTGAGAACCAAGCAAGTTGACTCATGAAACCATTTATTTATTATATCGCAATCGCAATATTGAGCTCAATAATCGCAATATGACATTTTCCCCAAATCCCAAACTGTGTGTGTGTGTGTGGGTGTGTGTGTGTGTGTGTGTGGTAGGGGAGGGGGGCCCATGAGCTTCAGTGCCCAGGGGCCCCTGGGGGTACTAATCCGGCTCAGCATGTACCTGGAGTAGTGGCTGCTGGGACTGCTGTAGTTGTAGCTGGAGGATGTTGAAGACACATAGTCGGAGGAGCTGCTGTATGAGGGTAGAAGAGTATATGGTAGATGACACTGTATTGATCCAGCATGATGTATAACAGTTATGATAAAAACCCAGATAGGCTACGTTCACACTGTCAGTCCAAATCCGATTATTTGTGTATCCGATTGGAATCTGATCTAAAATGATTGATGTCCACACCCAGACAGCAACATCATGTCGGCCCAGGTCCGGTACACGTGGATTCCTCACGGCCCAGATGTGGCCCGACACTGTTGCTGTCTGGGAAGTGTGTATCAGAACTGCTCGGATCCGATTTGTGTGTCCATGCAGCTCTTTCGTTTTCCTGAATATCTGCATTGGTTTCTATGGCCATGACGTTGTGTTGAGTAATATGAACATGGTAATAACAACAACAACAACAGCAACACGGAGGGGTTTGCAATAGAGATGTTGTCTTGTTTTACAGCGTGGACACGTGTAGCCGGCGCGGGACTACTGTGTTTCCTGAGGCAGAGCCGTGTGAGGCTGAGCGGCTTATTCTGCACTTGTCTCCGTCGCTTCACAAATATGTCTCTGTTATATTGTCATTTTCTGCTCGTCCGGCTCTTTGCAACAACACAACATTGCGCCGGCGAAACTATTTCCTAAAACAATGTTTCCTATAACAACGTCTGACGTTCACGTTTTACGTGGCGTGAGAAAGTCACATAAACCACGTGAAGTCCTATCAGAGCGGTCAGACTGGTACAGATTTCCAGAAATGCGATTTGAATAGGATTTCAAAGCACATATGAATGAACTGTAGCTCGAAACGGATTTGTAAAAATCGCATTTTTTGCTGTTCACATTCTAGCCTGGGAAAACCCAGACAAACTTCCGGCAAATTTAGATTTGCTCTGCGAGTAGTCTGGCAAAGAGCTCATTCAAGCCCATTTCTAATCCGTGGAAATCGCGGCACCAATCAGAAACGTTGAGGCAGGCTTTACATGATGACGATCGCTCTGATTGGTTTTAGGTCTATCCAATTGCGCCCAGAGGCATTTGAGCGACGTCCGTTGGTGAAGCGCATCAAAACATTTTTAATGCATTATTATATTAAAATTGCAAACACATGAGGACAGTCTCCATGAAAGACCCACTGGCAGATGAACGTGCTGCTACATTTCTCTCCGAAACGGTAGGAAATGAAATTAGATTTAATAGAGGATTTTAACTGTGATGAGATGATTGACAGGGCAGTTTACGTGACAGGATAAACGAGACAGATCCGTCCGATAAAGATGACGAAGTAGTATGTCCCAAAGCTTAGTAAAATACCAAAAGTAAATACCTTTTCTTCACAAAAAGAGTACATACTTTTATGGCGTAGTGTAACTTAGGCGAAGTGGGACGCAGCATATGGCTTTACACATGACGATCGCTCTGATTGGTTTTAGGTCTATCCAATTGCGCCCAGAGGCATTTGAGCGACGTCCGTTGGTGACGCCCCTTTGGAAATGAGTTATTAATGAAGCTTTGCCAGACCATAACTCAGTTACTACTGAGAATGGTCTGGTTTTAACCAGGCTAGTTCACATTAGCTAATTCTGATCGGATGTCAATCGGATATGCACAAAAATCGGATTTCTTCCCCCATGCATTTCATGGTCATTTTGATTCAGATTTTTTGAATATTTCTGTTACTTTTGTATCAAATGCAAGCCATTTTTGTACTGTGTTGAGTCTTAAATCTGGATCCTGAAGCAAACCAATTGTGAACCGAATTATTCAAAGAAAGTAATGCCTTCAGCTTACCTGTCATCAGGTAGTGCATTATTCACATATTCCTTAACAAAGACAAACCCCCTAGAAAACAGAGAACAAAGGAGATCAGGCATTCAACAGGACAATAATAATCCGGTTAAACAATCGGCTTTCATAGGAAGAACACTTACTTCCTGGACTCAGATTCGGGTAACTTCTCCGGGACCGAACTCTCCACTGTTTTAGAGCTGGTTTTTTTACTACAAGACAAAACAGTGAGTTTCAGTGAGTATACTGGTCTCAGACAGCACGACACATGCACACTATCACACTATGTGAAGCTTCTCCTGTACGTTTATGTAAATCATGTGTAATCAGGTATAACTGTTTAGTTTGACTGCAAACATGCGATCTATGGTGAAGATAGGAGAGAAAGTGTCTGTCTCTGTCAGGGCACTACTTCAGTGAGATCCTTGAAGAAACAATGAGTAACCCAAGACATAAAGCAGGGCTGTACTTATGAAGCTGTTATCCTAGTAAACCTGGCCTAGATTTCTTCTCCAGTGCTAAACAGGAAAAGCTAGTTTAACCCTTTTGACCAATATATGAGTATTACATGATGGTTTGGCTTTAAATACTTCTTAACCCTTATTTTAAAAATGCCTGACGTTATAATTTTTAATTTTTTTATAAATAATATCCTCTTATCAAGAGTTCAAAGAGCCCCCATAAGTGTGTTAATGCAAAGATTAGACATTATAAATGAGGTTGGAAACTTTCTTGCAGAAAATGTGTAATAAATCTGGAAGTTAATATTATACTAGTAAATCATTGTGCAATATTTGTAAGAACATATGCTCTTATGTGTGCAAACATATATATATATATACATATATAAACTTCTTTTTTTTTTAAATATGTTTTTGTCGGGGGGGAACTTCCAAGGAGGACATAAAAAAATATGAAAACTTTCCCCCTCAATATTTATTATTTTTAGTGAAAAACATACAAATCTGAATCTTGAATCTTAAAGAATCTCAAAATGAATCATGTTTAATTCATTTATTATATCAACACACCCAGTTTATGTTGATAAGAAAGTTTGACAATAAAAAGCAATGATATAATAACGTCAAAAGTATCAAATACTGTGACAGCATGTATAGTTTTCTTCAATTACCCAAATGATTAGTGGGATTTGCTTGCATTATTGTTTTGGGAAGTTAAATAGTAAGCGATAAAACAACATTTTTATGAGTTATCAAAGACTTTGTATCATAAGAAGAGCCTGACTTTACCTGTCCATGTCTGTGCTCCAGTCGCTCCTGTGAAGAGAGAGTGTGGTGTTATTCCCCGAGAGCGAGAGCACACATGTGAACGAGCGCTCGACAGTGTGTGTGTGTGTGTGTGAGAGTTTATCTGCCACTCAGGTGCAGTGTTAGGGCTGGGTTTGCCACTTCCACCTCCGGCACTTTAACCCATTATGTTATTGACTTTTCATAGCAAAGATCTCAATGCAAACAATATGAATCAACACATACATGATTCTCAAGAAATGAATTGTGCTAATAATAATTAAACGAATTACCTTTTAGTGTCAAATGGAATGACATCTTCAGCCAAGGAAACCAAAACATCTTTTGGCATGCTATTAATACAATACAAAACATCTAGATTAATATTACTGGTTAATCAAATGCATAATGTATAATGACATTCTGAATCTTTAATATTATAAACAGGGCTTGACATTCACTGGTTTGCTCATCAGTCGCTGTGGCTAGTGGTTTTCTAAAGTTACGAGCCACTCAGCATTTCCACTGGCCACAATTTTGGCATTGATACCATGGGGAAAAACTCCCATATAGATATTTTTAATATTATATCATAATCTGGCAGCAGGAATATTAGGCTGCTGTCACTTTAAGACCTGATACACTGATCCATTATACTGTTACACGAGTTTTCTTTCTCAACTGTTTACATTCACTTAAAACACTTAAAACTGACTGTGTTTACGTGAATACTCGCCAAGACTGGCATTTTGACATTATTTTAAGTGTATTTGACCGTTTAAGGGCAATAAACAGTGAAAAAGAGCTCAATTTAGTCCTGAGAGGCGGCTTTATGTGTGTGAACTTTGGGTTTGAGCACAAAATCTGCAGGAATGAGTAAAATTATGCTCAATACACACAATCTCACGCTGAAATTCAAGCCCTGTAACAGCAACAATATTCATCCGGAGCAAATGAATGGAGTGAGTGAGGAGAGGCGGGTTTACGTGTCACTCGCTGTCGGAGAGATACGAGAGAGAGAGACGCTGGGATCCTGTATATATTCTGCGGGAATTTAGCGTTTCAGATATTCCAGTATCGATATGTAACGAAAAATCTATATTTTTGACAACACTTCATTAAACTTAGTTCATTATTTCAGATCCTTTTTAAAGACAACAATTGAAAAGTGTCCGAAAGCCAAAGTGTCGAGTAGGAGAGACTGTTACACGCCACTGCTGAAATACACACGCATTTGGCAGGTGTTAATGTCAAGCCCTGACTATAAATTAAATTAAATATAGTCCAAGTAAATTGATTTAAACACTCACTTAGCAACCAAGTCTATAGGATTCTGATATTGGTTGATTGTATCTGTGGAACTGAACATTAAAATATACACTTATTATGACAAACTGAATCATGGCACACATAATGATCATGAAGTTATCAAACTGATGTGCAGAATCACCTCGGGTCCAGTACAGGAGGACGGTACCATTGAGGACTGAGAGACACAAGCAGAGAGAGAGAGAGAGAGACGTGAACACACAACACTGTTAAACACTGGGAATACACACATTCACATCAGATTCATTACCTCTTCGTGGGCTCACCCTCCATCGGTAACGGATCGAACTCATCAGCTGAGCTGAAACATAAACCATTTCACACAGATTTAATGCTGGGCACAGAAACATACTGTATGCAAAGTGGATGTGTGATGTGTTGAAAAGGGTTAATGCCCGACGAGGTGTCCATTATAAAGGGTTAATTGTGCTGAGGCTGTAGTGTGTACTATGATCAACAGATGTACCATCTCTATAATAAAGCAAATAGATCATGAGAATCTGTGTATGTTTGGGTGGTTTTCATGACATCTCCAACTTCTGAGAGAGGGAATTTGAAACTATTACACTTCATTGGTTCGGTAAGCTTCTTTTATATATTGTTTTTGCACAATTCTTCAAAACTAATGAAGAAAAGGTTAAGATGAGCAGAAGAATCACCTGGTGGTGTTAGAACTGAAGGGAATGAGATCATCAGAAAGCAGATCCAGACTGTGTTGAGTTTTCTTCGTCTGAGGAAGAGGACTAGAGGAGAAACATCCAGATCATTCAACGACTCGTTCTATAACACTAGTTTGAAAGATTTTACCCATGTATATAATGTGTTTGTGTTAATAATAACTGCATTATGCCATCTCAAGCATTATGAATACATGTCACTATACTATAAGTGATTTAGTAAGAGAACAGGGTTGACAGGTTGTGAACTGAAGTGTC
The DNA here is from genome assembly GCA_021554675.1 of Leuciscus idus. Lineage (NCBI taxonomy): Eukaryota > Metazoa > Chordata > Actinopteri > Cypriniformes > Leuciscidae > Leuciscus > Leuciscus idus. Next base: position 5,016,069 of record CM038633.1, on the reverse strand, counting down.
AAAGTCTATAGTAGAATTTAGCCTCAGCATTCGGTTCAACTCATTTCATACACCTATTTCTATGAAGCATCCATTTTGCAGAATGACCATAACCTCTGCTTTGCATACACTCCTCGGGGGGGGGGGTATAAAATATAATGTAAATAATCATCATAAATGCACACAGCCCCTCTCACCTGTTGTCCATGAGCAGATCCCGACTGAGCAGATCTATTCCTGGATCCACTTTGCCAGAACTGAAGGAACAAGAAATATACAGGAATGATCTCGTGATTAGAGTCAGATTCCTCATCAAGTCTCTGATAAAACTCTTGTGTCCTCTTGTGGTCTATTACAGAACAGCACGTTTTAAAATGCTCTTTAAAGTCATGCCAGCAGACTTATTGCTACATAATTATAACATGTCGGGCAAATATTCAGAGTAGTGAGTTACAGGTTCGGCCCTGTTACAGTAAAAAAAACAAAAAAAAAACGATTTTGAAGCGTTACCTGACACAAAAATTCTGCAAGCATCACTTCCAAAACGAAATATTAATCCACCACAATTATCACTGAGTTGAGCTTATCAATGCTATGATTAAAAAACACCAACATCAGCCTGAAGGGGTTGTTATTCACTATAACAACCGCCTCGCAATACATTATCCCGCTTATTACATGGCTACCTACAAAATAAATAAATGATTTGACACAAATTATTGATTTAAAAAGGAGTTTGATTTAAAAACGATTGTATTGCTTCCGCCAAAGAAAATAGTCCGTTCCGCGTCCATAGCAACGCTCTGTTTTTCATGGCAATGGTGTGTTATACTTCGCAGCGGTCCATTATCAAGAATTATACCATGGTCTGGGTGAATACTCGATTCTGATTGGCTGCAGGGTGTCCGTTAAAAAGTGATAATGTACACCTAGGAAAGTTGTCCCGTCAATTTGCCTGATGACAGTTCTAAATGATTGCGCTGGCTCAAACACTAAATGGTAACCATGGCAACGGAGACTTAACGTTATTTCAGTTGACTCATTTCTTTTAATATATTTGGTGAGTTTGACAACTTTGAATAATGGGATGCAGCACAAGAAAAAGAGAGAATAGAATATGAAAAGAAAAAGGAGAAGCGACACAAGGAGGTGAACACCGGAAGAATTGAACGAATTAGAGGATGACAAGGACGAGATGAACACAAAGAAAAGCACGAAATGGGCAGTTAAAACGTTAAGAGACTTCCTGGCTGACAAAAACATGGACATCAACTTTACTCCCTCACGATTTTTACTCTAAAACACATTAAAGTATTATTAATTGATTAAATATTTCTTTCTTTCGTAAGTGACCATGGTATAAGCGGGTTAATGCCCTTCGAGGTGTCCATTGTCAGGTATTAATGGACTTCGGCGGAGGCAACCGTCGTCCATTAAAACCTGATGATGGACACCTCGTCGGGCATTAACCCTTACTTATTACATGGCTTGGTTGAATTCCAATGTATAATGCGGTGTGTTATCTCTTGACAACAGACTATTTTCTTTGGCGGAAGCAATACAATCGTTTTTAAATCAATAAACTCCTTTTTAAATCAATAATTTGTGTCAAATTATTTATTTATTTTGTAGGTAGCCAAGTAATAAGCGGGATAATGTATAGAGAGGCGGTCGTTATAGCGAATAACAACCCCTTCAGGCTGATTCAAGCTCCGCTTCGCGTCGGGGTCCCGTTCAGCCTGTCGGGGTTGTTATTCGCTATAACGACCGCCTCTCTATACATTATTCCTTACATAACACACCGCATTCTACATTAGCATTCAACCAAGCCATGTACATTTACATTTACATTTATTCATTTAGCTGACGCTTTTATCCAAAGCGACTTAAAATTGCTATATATGTCAGAGGTCGCACGCCTCTGGAGCAACTAGGGGTTAAGTGTCTTGCTCAGGGACACATTGGTGTCTCACAGTGGATTCGAACCCGGGTGTCTCACACCAAAGGCATGTGTCTTATCCATTGCGCCACCACCACCCATGTAATAAAGTCTAATAATGTGACATATCTCCAAAACGCGGCATTAAAATGGTTTCATATGAAGTATGCATACGTCCCTTATAAGAACTGGCCACTCGTTTTTTTGTTTTTTAAACGTTTTTCGCTAAATAATACATTATATTTCGGATTGTTTTTCGCCGAACCCTATCGCACGTCTTCAGAACACTTGAAATATTAAGCATGGGATCGTTTTATATACCTTTACACCCTTTATTAAAGCTTGAAAAGAGGGTCACCGTATATTAACACGCACAAGCAGGGCATTTAATAAATAAATAAACTCTCCTTTCGTGTTTGAAAAGAGAAAGAAGGTCATACGGCGTCAGAGTAAATAATGACTGAACTTTCATTTTAGGCCTTTCCTTTACAAAGGAAATGGAAAACCATATAACGCATAACAACGAACCTATTGTTGGTAGTATAGCTGTACAAACTAAAGCACTAGCCTATTTTCTCTGAATATGTTTGTGCATGAATAGTACTTGACTAAATACATATTTCCACAATTATAACTAATGCTGCTTATGGACAGTGTATCCATATCCATATCTCTAAGAGTGAGTGTGTGGATCTGACTGCATTTTACTATCACACTGCAATAAATGGACATGACAGTGAGGTCAGAGGTCAGCACCAATATCAGCGCACTCACTCATTAACACTGTATGAAAGCCCTTTACACATGAATGACACTGAGATTAATGAACGTAATCTTTATATGACGGGGATATTATATATGAATGGGATCATGTTGTACCTGGCCGGCTCTGTGCTGAAGGATATCAGCGTGTCGGACAGCTCGATCAGGCTCTTAGCACTGCTAGGGATTCAAGAAACATCAGGAAAATGCATTGATTTTATCTATAGACACATAGGCTTGTATATTTACATTAGATATGCAATTATTTAAATTCAGTTAATATGAATATAGAGCAAACCTGTTCTCTGGAACCGGCTCCGGCTTGGATTCAGATGCTGGTTTTGTTTGCGTCACTGGTTTAGGTTCTGATGTGGGTTTAGGATCAGTTGCTGGTTTAGTTTGTGTCGCTGGTTTAGTTTCAGCTGCTGGTTTTGGTTCAGGGGCTGTTATAGTTATAGTTGGAGGTTTAGATTCAACTGGTTTAGGATCAGTTGCTGTTTTAGTTTGTGTCGTTGGTTTAGTTTCAACTGGTTTAGGATCAGTTACTGTTGTACTTTGTGTGGTAAGTTTGGTTTCAGCCACTGGTTTCGTCTCAGTTACTGTCTTAGTTTGTGCTGCTGGTTTAGTTTCAACTGGTTTAGGATCAGTTACTGTTGTACTTTGTGTGGTAAGTTTGGTTTCAGCCACTGGTTTAGTCTCAGTTACTGTCTTAGTTTGTGCTGCTGGTTTAGTTTCAACTGGTTTAGTTTCAACTGGTTTAGTCTCAGTTACTGTTGTACTTTGTGTGGTAAGTTTGGTTTCAGCCACTGGTTTAGTCTCAGTTACTGTCTTAGTTTGTGCTACTGGTTTAGTTTCAACTGGTTTAGTTTCAACTGGTTTAGGATCAGTTGCTGTTTTAGTTTGTGTCGTTGGTTTAGTTTCAACTGGTTTAGGTTCAGATACTGTTGTACTTTGTGTGGTAGGTTTAGTTTCAGCAACTGGTTTAGTCTCAGTTACTGTCTTAATTTGTGCTGCTGGTTTAGTTTCAACTGGTTTAGGTTCAGTTACTGTTGTACTTTGTGTGGTAGGTTTAGTTTCAGCAACTGGTTTAGGTTCAGTTATGGTTTTAGTCTCAGTTATTGTTGTACTTTGTGTGGTAGGTTTAGTTTCAGCAACTGGTTTAGGTTCAGTTATGGTTTTAGTCTCAGTTATTGTTGTACTTTGTGTGGTAGGTTTAGTTTCAGCAACTGGTTTAGGTTCAGATGTGGGTTTAGTCTCAGTTACGGTCTTAGTTTGTGTTGTTGGTTTACTTTCAGCCACTGGTTTAGGTTCAGATGCTGTTGTAAGTTGTGTGGTAGGTTTAGTTTCAGCCACTGGTTTAGATTCAATTGTGGGTTTAGTCTCAGTTACTGTCTTAGTTTCAGTTACTGTCTTAGTTTGTGTTGTTGGTTTAGTTTCAGCAACTGGTTTAGTTTCAACTGGTTTAGGTTCAGTTACTGTCTTAGTTTGTGTTGTTGGTTTAGTTTCAGCCACTGGTTTAGTTTCAGCAACTGGTTTAGTTTCAACTGGTTTAGGTCCAGTTACTGTTGTAGTTTGTGCTGTAGGTTTCGTTTCAACTGGTTTAGGTTCAGTTGTGGGTTTAGGATCAGTTATTGTCTTAGTTTGAGTTGTAGGTTTAGTTTCAGGCACTAGCTTAGGTTCAGAAGCTGGTTTTGTTTCAAGCACTGGTTTAGGGACAGGTGTAGTTTTAGGTTCAGATTTAGTTTCAGGTGCTGCTGGCTTGACCTCCTTCACCACTGGTGCAGTGGGTTGTTCAATGCTCGATTTAACACTGTAAATACAGTAAAATTGCAATTGAGACCGTGTAAAACAAGAAATAAGAGCCTGCAGTTGTATAACTGACAGATGTTGAGTAGTTTACCTTTGCTTAGGCACAGACTGCACAGATGCTGTAGTGTCATCATCATCGCCACTGATAACTACCCTACAATCACGTCAATATGCACAAGAAATGAGGATGAGGGCAATCGTAATCAAATACAGGGGTTATACAGTGGGACGCTTGAACTCATTGCTCATTTTTATTAATGGAAACATATACATAATGATTAAGCTTAACTTCTGCCATATCATCAGCTGTGCCATTTCACCTCTTTCAACCCTATTTCATTTAGTCAGTTTGTCCTGTTTAACTCAGAAATTTCCCACATACCTTTTGGCAACAAAGGATGTGCTCGTCTCATCGGAGCTGTCTGGTTTCTCTAAAGATCTGGAAATATTAAATGTGAACATTGTGGAGTGAGGGATGGGATATGCATTCATCCTAACATTTTCACCAATTACTAGTGGGATCTACTATCCAGACCAATACACTCTCAAGATACAACAGCTGTTATTGGAGAGATACACATATTTACTTTATTTAGCCCTAGAGTGAACATATTATCACCTAGAGTGCAGGACACAACCAAAAATCATGGGATTACCCTGGTACATTTCCCCCAAAAACATTCCATCTCTGTATTTCAGAAGACATATTATTTAGCAAGGCACTTACCCATATTTCTTTGCAGCAGATATTACGTACGAACGGCGATTTGTTGCCGAACTTCTCAGCACACCGATGGCAGCCTCTTTCCTACACACACACACACACACATACACAACAGAAAGGTTATTTTATGAAGAAGTCATCTTGGATTAATCAGCTTGTAATGTGTGGACTCTCACCGCTTTTCCATTTCTTCTGGATCCAGAGCTGGTTCAAAGAGCGCTGTCTTTTCATTGCTGGGCCGGATCGTGTGAGGGGCTCTGGGAAATTAATATTTATGGAAATAAATCTTATTAAGGTGTTCTAAAAATTTGCTCAAATGCTTTATATGTGCGTGATCCACACGCTTGAGTGTTTTCAGCTCACTTACATTTTCTTGTAAGTATCAGATGGCTTTTTGGTGAAGCTATTTACTCCGCTAAGAGATGAGAAACAAACAGCATACTATTTAAAATTCATGTTCTACACCACATCTTATATTAGCAATGCAGTTTATTTGCAAACACACTAAATCTATATGAATGTAATGATGAATATGATGTTCTAAAGGCAATAGAAACTATGGTTTCTGGGATGAAAAGCGAATGCTCTTACGCATATCCATTGGTGGATGGAGTTGATGTTGGCTTGGATTCGGTTTTTCTGAAAACGCCTCTGCAAAAGTAAATCATCACACATGAGGGAAAGTGACACACAAGCAGTGTTAACCAAACTCACTCGATAGACTGAATATTCTCATTACCTGATTATGTATCCAGATGTAGGTGTTTTTGGTCTGTGAAATTGAAAATTGAAAAATAAATATTGACATTTTTAACATGTAAACAGACAAATTTTAGGGTTTACAGAACATCTTTACATCACAGATTTATTGACCCCTATCCTCGCATTGTCTACAAGCCATATCTCCTAGCATCACCACTACTTAAAAAGTGCATAACCTTACACTAATAGGGCATTTCAGACACTGTTTTCACTTTCTGTCCTCTTTCTTCTCATATAACAATCAGCTGGACAATTATCAGCCAGGCTTCATTCAATTCAATAGAAACCTCGCTATCAGCAAACAAAGCCCTGCGGTTGGCAAGAGCTTCCTCTCAATCATTCATCCTCATTCTGCTGTGGCAAGATAGCCTTGGACACAGTAATCCACCAGGGGCCTCATTTATAACCGCTGCGTCGCACAGAACAGGGCCTGACAGAGGCGTACGCCACTTCCCACGCATAAGATGTGATTTATAAAAACTAACTTGACGGGAAAATTCGCGCACATGCACGCAAACTCTGAGCCATGCGTACGAACATTTGAGACGGAGCCGCTTGGAGACACCGATGGTGACGACAGATGAAGGAAAACCACTTTAACATTCATTATGAGTCCAAATCATAAATATAGTGCATGTTCACAATAACACTTTAAATAAATAAAATAATGATTTAAACTCTGTTTTACATCTGATATACACATTTATATGCCATTCTCATTAATGGACTTAAATTACATGAAATCATTACCGAGAAGTTACAAAAAAAATTATATTCTAATAAATATAAATATGTGTAGTGGATGTGATGCTTTCGAACACTTTTTCTGTGGCATGCTGTGTTTTAATGTTTGCTTAGCGCATGATAATATCAGTAATAATGGTCTGAGAAAATATTGTCGCGCAAATAGTGATCAATAATGCACAATAAAGCCTATCTGTTTCCATTAAAAATATAAAGCAATTAAAAATACTATTTGGTCATTGGAAAAGATTGAGAAAAACTTTCTCTGAAATGTATTTTATACTATTTGATTGATTTATTAAAAAACAAGGCAAGGATCGGCTACTAAATGATTTTTAGCAATGTGACGCACATCCGTATCTCATATTTTCCTAATGTTTTGTACCAGTAAACGTGGGATCACGTGGATGAATATACATATGCAAATGATATGCAGATGAGGATATGCATAGTAAAACTAGGCATTGTAAGCTCAAAATATGGTTATTTCAGGGTTGAGACGCATGTGCGCACAATCTTCCGCTGACTGGGATTTATAAATGGAATTTTACGCAAGTTCTGGCATTTTTTGACGTACGCCATTTTTTGTCTTTCGGGCGCACATACACTTTTAGTAAGTGTTTCCTACGCACAGTTTATAAATGAGACCCCAGATCCGTCTGTCCACCTTATTGTTCAGAGAACTGCACTCTGCTGGTTTGAGTATTACTTCACAAATCCATTCTTCATGGTTATCTTGGTGTCAACCAACTGCTGGCGTACCTCAGGGTTCGGTTATTGGTCCTTTCCACTTCTTGAAATACACAACATCGATGTGACCTATCATCTAAACACATCGCTTTTCATACTCATACTGGCAATTTCCACATTGGCTCTGGCCTGCTAATTGACTAAATGTAAATGTAGAGCTCATGCAGCACATACTTCTCTGTGTCGGATGTGGGCTGGGGCGCCGCATTAACCGTGGGTGAGGAATCAGCACTTGTTTCTTCAAACACACCATTTGAGCGGGTTGCTCGCACCTCAGCGACCCTAAACGTGCGAGAACATGTTAGAAATATTGCACTGTGAACTTTTAACTTGGGGTAGTTTTTCAAGCTTTGTTTCTTTTCTCACCATGGTTTCTCCTTCTTCTCCTCCTCCTCTCTCTCAAGCTTTGCTTGCTGTTGTCTCTGAATCCAGCTGGCGTCTCCTTTCAGAGACGTGCGGACCTTTGTGGTCCGTAAAACTGACAGTCTGTCACCCTCTGAAATCAACAGGAACATAAAGACATCTTTTGAGATCTTATTTAGTTTGTCAGGGGCCATTGCTTCAGGGGTAATACATGCACAGTTGTTTAGGTAAATAAAAAAAAAAGAAGTATGGCTGAAAGTTGAGTGTGTGAAGCAATGTGTGACATGTGGCACGACAGGATTTGATGCTGTGACGCAGGACATAATTGTTTTGGTTGTAAGAGAGGAATGCCATGAATTAATAGCAGTTTATGAACAAACGCTGACAGTTTGACCCGTGTGAGACTCAATAAGATAAGGCAGTGAATCGAAACACTGGATGTTGTAATGTACCTTTAGACATTGTTACTGTCAATCAAGTGAAAGATCTTCCTGAGAAGACACCTGGACATTAGAAAGACATAAAAAAAACATTATTCATTGACTTTCATTTTTCATTTTCATGTGGTAAAACTTGCTTTGTCAAAATGGAATGCATTGACAATATGATATGCATTGAGATTGATATATAAAGATATAAGAATTTTAACGAATTTGTAATAAATTACAATATAAAAGATTTTAAATTGTCATAACTGACCCCAGACTTTTGAATGGTAGATGTTTATTAACCCATTTAATCCTACTGGTAACTTCCATTTTGAAAATATGATATGCATTGACATTGATATATGTATAAAGATATAAGAATTTTAACGTGACAGTGAAGATGATGAAAATTCAATGACATCATAGGAATAAATTACAATATAAAAGATTGAAAATTGTCATAACTGACCCCAGACTTTTGAATGGTGGTCTATGTATATTAACCCATTTAATCCCACTGGTAACTTCCATTTTCCTATAATTTATGTCATTTTGTCATCATTTTATTTGATTATTTGTGCCGTACTGCTGCATAGAAATGCTATTTTGTCCTTTTTGAAAGTGAGCCTTCTTTGTTAATGGAATAAAACACTAATTTCAACAATTGAACCCAGTCTTTGAACTAATTGCTGGAGGTTTGTGAGTTTGTAAATGCATTAACACCATAGACCTCGACTCCCTTAGTTCTGCTAACGGTCACATTTGTGACCAGACATAAAAAATAAAAAATAAACATTTTTCATGAAATTTTCAATTATTTTTTGACATAATTGTTTAATATCCTTACAAATACCATACAAATTCATATCTCTGGGAAACATTTGGAATTAAATGGGTTAATATTAATTATTATTATTGAATTGGTCTTATTGCTGGAAGCACTGCATATTTTGTAAATAATGTAGGCACACTATTTATTAAATAAAGGCGTATTGTTGGCAAGTTAGACAATCACCTACACAAAAAGAAATACTCATTGTGGGAGTGTCTCACAACTTTTCTTCAAGAAATTCCCACGAACTGAAAAATTCATTCAGGTAATTCTCCAAGAAACTGACAGATTCACAGAAAACAGGGAAGCGGAGGATCCGTGTTAATGGCAGTCTCAAAGAGTTTCAGTTACATAAACCAGATCACTGAAATAATTCATTCCTCACTACATCGTGAACATCTCCGTTTATTTAACAGATTTATTTTGAACCTAGGAAATACATCTAGAGATCTCTAACACTGAACCATTATGCAAAATTCCTGAGTTTCTTCTCTAAACCATGTAGAAGAGCCTGTCCATCCAGGCAAAACACACACACACACACACACACACACACACAGTCTCTCTCTCTCTCTCTGAAAACCATGATCTCCGACCATCTGATCATATTTACATAACACTTCCCTTGCGTTATATCCTGAACATTAACTCGCCTAGACTGATGACACCATTCATTAATAATAGTATTATTATTAACAGGATTTTTTGTAAAACTGACTTCAAAAATCAGCCACCCTTAGTGTCCATAATTGTTTGTTTGGTTTCCAAATGAATATCCCAGTGTGTACATAAAGCCCAACAATCCTCCTGCACCACGGTGACACAACATGACCTTCATGAGTCAACACAGCTTGAGCAAGAGGAAACATGTCTGAAGAGTGATCGTGACAGTGACAGTGTGAAAGACAAATCAACGATCTATGGAGCGAAAACACTTTCACTGCGTCACACATCACAGTACAGATGACACCAGCAGATATATATATATATATTTATAAGAAACTGAAATAAAAATGTCACTCAAGCTTGCAATACTTCAGATCAGTCAAAGATTTGCCAACACCATATAGCCACATTAGAAAGAAACAGTTTGTGGATCATAATGAGCATGAACAGAGGACTTACCTGATGAATATGAGTTAAGCTGCAGTCGAAGGCAGATGCACTGGTGATTTCAGCTGACTGATTGAGAGCTCTCACACACACACACACACATTGAGGGAGGTGTTGCAGGTATGGGCGTAGGCTCAGACCTGCCCAGCCAGTCGGGTAGGCACACCAAACCTATAGGTGTGTACCTGCATGTGTGTGTGTGTGTGTGTGTTTCTATGTACTTCATGCTTTGGTGTGATTCTCTCCCACCTTTATTTGTTGAATTCTGTTTTATCTGCATTTCAATACAGGCAAACCTGAGAGCAATTACTGGAAGTGATGTCACATCATGGCACTGGTGTCCAGAGGGATGGTGCGGGACCATAAAGAGGGACCGTTCTAGAAAAACTCCCAAAAATAACCACTCGTGCCTGAAGATGCACTCTGAAGACTAAACATTTACTGTTTAATGTTGTTTTTTTAGTATTATTTTTCTTTGTTAATTTTCATATTAATTTCATAATGTATGTTGTGAAGTCAGAGTATGTTGTACATGTGTGCTGATGAGAGCTGGGAGAGTTATATATTTTGCTTAGAGGTGTGTGTGCAATGCAACGTTCACTGAGAGATGTCCACTGATGATGATACAGCAAATGTGTAGAGTTGGAATGTTCTTTACAAGGAGAGGAATGTTTTTCAGCTGATGCAAATGTGCCACTAATGTATACACTGAGGAATAGTGTCTTAATGTGGAAAGTGGATTGTACCATGTGTAAGCATGAGGTATACATTCCAGTTTAAACATAAGCAACATGTTTGTCTACCTTACAAGAAAGCTGTAAGTCCCTCAATGGTGTATATAAGCTCAATCTTACTGTACCACCTCAGAGAAACAGAGAGGCAATATCAACAATATTTTTGGGTATTTGAAGAGAAAAACAGAAACAAGCTAAGCTTTTGTCAAGAAATGTCTGGTGTTAATGTGGGGTTGAATGTAGATCATTGTTTAACGTTACAAAATTTAAGTTTTGTCTGAAAAAGAACAAGAGATAAAAAATAAGATCATAAGATTGAAGTTAATGAATTACTTTGAGGAAAGATCTATGATAATAGTTTTTATAGTTAATTGACAAGTATAAGCTGATGACTCCAAAAGAATGTAAGTTGGGAAAATATATAAGGAAAAAAGACGAATATAAGCAAAGATGTTTATTTGTAAAAAAAAACAAATAAATAAATAAATAAAAAACGTAAAGTCAGACTAAAAAGTTAGTAGAATGAAATTATAAAAGTTATGAAAATGCAGAATTACCAGTTCGAGGCATTCTGGACTTTCAGTTATTTTCTGCAATTTGAGCCTGAGTCATTAGTAATAAGCTGTTTATAGTAAAGCACAGTATCTCAGTTGGAAATTATAGACACAGAGATGTTAAAAGAAATTCATTTGGTAGTTAAATGTTTTAATAAATAATAATATACCTTAAATATTGGTTGTAATAACAACCCGGTTGTAATAACTAAATTCACTGAGTATAACTCAGCATTGCTATGTTGATGTTTTAAGATGTCTAATGGATTTTAGTCATTAAATACTGTCATTAATTTGTCTCCATGTTTACACTATTAGGCATTACAAATGGCTCCGATGGCTCGTGAATGCACTTTCCTGAGCTCCGGAAAATACCAGTTAGAAATGTCCTAATAGGAAAGAGTGGTTACCAGTGAGCATGAGGTGATTTCTCAAGATCCTCTTTTGCAGAGGGCAACCTAAGGCAGGGGGTCACCGGCCACTGGGCATCTCCTGACGGGGGGTGTTAGATGTGAGATGGGTACGGTCGAGCGGATGTTTGTTAGGCCAACAGCATCACTGAGGGTTCTGCCCAAAAAATGTGAGCTCTCAATGCCTGATCAACAGAAACCGCATTCCTTGGATGGCTTGTTTTTCATTGTGACAAGTGTCATAACTTGACGTAACTATGCCAAGGGAACACCCTGAGGAAAGGAGATTACTTACAAAGAGCTGATGGGAAGGGGTTTTCAGGACTGCGGAGACCATAACAAAGCTTATTCATTTATTTTAGAAATATGATGTTGGTTGCCTTATGGACAAAGTTATCTAAAAGTTTTACATCCTGAATCCGTGATGGCTGTGTGATACTGAATTAATATGTCTACCATAGTTTTCACTTTTGCCGATCATTGAATAATTCCAAGACATGGTGGTGTCTAAAGATGAAGATCGTTTTTTGCTAATTCAAGAGAAGTCTGGATAACGGGGGGTACATTGATTCACCATTTAAACTAAAGATATCTTTAGAAATGCTCCTTTGATAACAAATGGATAAAACCGAGAATGGGAATAAGAGGGAAATAGGAGATTTTTATTCTACACTACTTACAAAACACAACCTCACAAACAATGAACACTCGTTTACTGATTTACAACCCCAGGGGATAGGATCCTTTAACATCAATGTTTGTTTAGTTTGTTGTTTTGGCCAGGAACTGGAGGAGTTAAGCACTTGACGAGTCGAGGCACTGGTGGAAGATTTATTTGTTTTTCTTTTCTTTTTGCTTAGAGGTACAGTATGTGTGCAATGCAACGTTCACTGAGAGATGTTCACTGATGATGATACAGCAAATGTGTAGAGTTGGTATGTTCTTTACAAGCAAAGGAATGTTTTTCAGCTGATGCAAATGTACCACTAATGTATACATCGAGGAATAGTGTCTTAATGTGGAAAGTGGATTGTACCATGTGTAAGCATGAGGTATACGTTCCAGTTTAAACATAAACATGTTTTTCTACCTTACAAGAGAGTTGTAAGTCCCTCAGTGGTGTATATAAGCTCAATCTTACTGCACCACCTCAGAGAAACAGAGAGGCGTGACGGGGTGAGAGGAAAGAGAAACATAGAGAAACCATTTACAGCAGGCATGAGGGGGTGAGAGGATAGAGAAATCTGGAATGAAGACCACCTCTCATGTATGCCTGTTTCTCTCTGTCTGATACATGTATAACACATCTCTTGGCAAAATCTCTGGTGTAGCGTCCGTGATTCAACAATAATGGGGAAAGCATGAGCAGTCTTGATGATATCACAGTCCCAAAATACGTGTAAGTACCAATATTAAAATGTTGTGTAGGTTTTAAATATACAGGTCCTTCTCAATAAATTAGCATATTGTGATAAAGTTCATTATTTTCCCTAATGTAATGATAAAAATTAAACTTTCATATATTTTAGATTCATTGCACACCAACTGAAATATTTCAGGTCTTTTATTGTTTTAATACTGATGATTTTGGCATACAGCTCATGAAAACCCCAAATTCCTGTCTCAATAAATTAGCATATTTCATCCGACCAATAAAAGAAAAGTGTTTTTAATACAAAAAAAGTCAACCTTCAAATAATTATGTTCAGTTATGCACTCAATACTTGGTCGGGAATCCTTTTTGCAGAAATGACTGCTTCAATGTGGCGTGGCATGGCCGTAATCAGCCTGTGGCACTGCTGAGGTGTTATGGAGGCCCAGGATGCTTCGATAGCGGCCTTAAGCTCATCCAGAGTGTTGGGTCTTGCGTCTCTCAACTTTCTCTTCACAATATCCCACAGATTCTCTATGGGGTTCAGGTCAGAAGAGTTGGCAGGCCAATTGAGCACAGTAATACCATGGTCAGTAAACCATTTACCAGTGGTTTTGGCACTGTGAGCAGGTGCCAGGTCATGCTGAAGAATGAAATCTTCATCTCCATAAAGCTTTTCAGCAGATGGAAGCATGGAGTGCTCCAAAATCTCCTGATAGCTAGCTGCATTGACCCTGCCCTTGATAAAACACAGTGGACCAACACCAGCAGCTGACATGGCACCCCAGACCATCACTGACTGTGGGTACTTGACACTGGACTTCAGGCATTTTGGCATTTCCTTCTCCCCAGTCTTCCTCCAGACTCTGGCACCTTGATTTCCGAATGACATGCAAAATTTGAGCAACCACTGAGCAACAGTCCAGTGCTGCTTCTCTGTAGCCCGGGTCAGGCGCTTCTGCCGCTGTTTCTGGTTCAAAAGTGGCTTGACCTTGGGAATGCGGCACCTGTAGCCCATTTCCTGCACACGCCTGTGCACGGTGGCTCTGGATGTTTCTACTCCAGACTCAGTCCACTGCTTCCACAGGTCCCCCAAGGTCTGGAATCGGTCCTTCTCCACACTCTAAAAACTCCTGGGTCAAAAATAACCCATAATGGGTTATTTTTGACCCAACTCCTGGGTTAAAAAGGGACCAACTAATTTATGGGTTATTTCAACTCAGAAAATTGGGTTATGCTTTTTGACCCAAATTATGGGTTAAATACCTGACCCAAATGTTGGGTTTAAAAAACCCAACATCTGGGTAGAAATAACCCAAAAATTAGTTGATCATTTTTTAACCCAGGAGTTGGGTCAAAAATAACCTAACTTGGGTCACTATCCCAGTATGCCTTATTTCAGAAAATAAAACTTTGTTTTACATTATATTACACACTTCAAGCACTTTTACATTTTTATTGCATTAAATAAAAATCTATAAGAAAAAACACACACTTGGACATGTTTATTTTCATATTTATTTTAGGTCACACTGTAATAACAATATTAGAAATAAAAAATAGAAAAATAAACAACAATTCTCAGAAGAGCCTCAGGAATTTAAGCCTGGGGCCAACTTTGGGGACACGATTTTTGATAGTGTCCTCATCAAAGAGAAGAAATGCCTCCTCATCTATCTGAAAGACAGAAAACAAGACAACATGAGTATTGTTAATAAGTCGAGACAATTTTGAACCACTCACCAGACACTCTTTCATTATCAAGCTAACAAATAATCACTTTTAAGGTAATGCAGTGGCTTTTTTTAATTTTTATTTTTACATGGCCCAAATTGGTTCTTTTGCAGCATTAACATTACCCATTTTGTGTGAATGACATATTTTCTTTCATTAAAAAGTGTAATGACAGCCCATTCTTATGCATAACAGCTTAAAGACAAGGCACAATAATATTTTAGGGTTGTACATACCCCACTGTCGAAGAAGTTGTGACTTTCACAAAATCTTGCACTGACACATTTAAGTCTTATTAAAAAAAAAAAAAATGTAGGTATAGAGAGATGATATAAGGGCAATAAGAGTAAAATGCTCACCTCTAAAATTCTCTGTCAGCTCAGACAGCTGCCACTCAGTTAGCTTATCAGCGACAAAACTGTCCATTCAAAATGACCTGGAGAAAACATAGCAATATAGAGGTTAGCAACAATTTGAAGACTTGACCCGCTTCTTTAACTCTCACTACTTCAGCCAGTAGAGCACTGTATAATATGATAAGCACGGCACAGCTGGTAAACATAACTCAACTATTGTGTTGCTCGTCGCTCTGTAGCCGCGGCTATGGGGCTCGCACACCGGACGAGAAGCGCCGCGTCGCGTCTAGGACAACTCGAGGTATCGCTCACCGGACGTGCACTCTCTCAAGGGGCTCGCACACCGGACGCGAAGCGCAGCGCCGCGTCTTTAAAATTCGAACACATTATTCTCTATGAGTGTAACGGACACACACACACACACACACCGGCGGTCTGTCCGCGGCACCCAGCAACGGCTCAGGACCGTGTTCAAAATCGCGTCCGGTGTGCGATAAAGTTACCTCGAGTTGTCCTAGACCTAGATGTTGTCGTGATAGCCGCGGCTACATGCCAACCACAGAATTACCACGGCTAACGCTAGTCTCAACGTAGCAACGTATTTTTTTTTTTTTTTTAGCAAATGGTGCTAAACTAGCAACGGGGACATGGACACAGAAAAGTTAACATTACATCAACACTGAAAATACTCTCTTACCTTGAATATAGATGAAGTTGCACCGATGAAGCACAGGCCAAAACGGATCGAGCGCGAAGCGACGGTTATTTCAAACGACTGTTGTGAGAAAATTCCAGAACAACTGCGAGAGAGAGAGAGAAAGCCAACCCTATAACCCAGAACATGGGTTACTCTTTGAAAAATAACCCAGAAACCCAAACAACCCAGAAATTGGGTCAAAATATTAGCCCTATAACCCAGAAAATGGTTACTCTCTGAAAAAATAACCCATAATTTTAACCCAACACAAATAACCCAGAAAATGGGTTGAAGAAATAACCCAGGAGTTTTTAGAGTGCACAATCTTCCTCATGGTCCGGTCACCTCTTCTCGTTGTGCAGCGTTTTTTGCCACACTTTTTCCTTCCCACAGACTTCCCACTGAGGTGCCTTGATACAGCACTCTGGGAACAGCCTATTCGTTCAGAAATTTCTTTCTGTGTCTTACCCTCTTGCTTGAGGGTGTCAATGATGGCCTTCTGGTCAGCAGTCTTACCCATGATTGCGGTTTTGAGTAATGAACCAGGCTGGGAGTTTTTAAAAGCCTCAGGAATCTTTTGCAGGTGTTTAGAGTTAATTAGTTGTTTCAGATGATTAGGTTAATAGCTCGTTTAGTGAACCTTTTCATGATATGCTAATTTATTGAGACAGGAATTTTGGGTTTTCATGAGCTGTATGCCAAAATCATCAGTATTAAAACAATAAAAGACCTGAAATATTTCAGTTGGTGTGCAATGAATCTAAAATATATGAAAGTTTAATTTTTATCATTACATTATGGAAAATAATGAACTTTATCACAATATGCTAATTTATTGAGAAGGACCTGTAGGTTTTGAATTTATGTGTGCTGTGTGCACACTTGTGTATTTTGAATTTATGTACACAATTATATATATTTACATTAAATTCTAGACTCCCCAATATATAGTTTGTAATTTAAAAATATATTTGTTGAAACATGTGTATTGTTTTAGACAAATAAACAATCTGCATTTGTAAACAAATTGTATTTTTATTGATTAAAATAATTTCATATATATATATAACTTTTTAAAAAAAAAAAGTTAACTCAACTGTTGGGTTACTTTTAACCCAATGCATTGGGTTAAAATAAGCCACAGTTGGGAAGGTGCTACACCACCCCATAGCTGGGTTACTCGTTGGGTTATTTTTAACCCAACATTATTAAGTGAGTAGACTTGCACAGTTGGGAAACATTAGGGCAGATGTTATGAAGGCGAGGGTGTGACAGTAAACAAAGTTTTGCTCATGATTGGATATTGAGGCGCCTCTAAAGACGTCGCCGGAACAGACGGATAACCTCTCCTTCAAGTCTTTCTTCCTTTAAACAGAAGAATCAGAGTGTTTTCTGTCTTCCTTTAGAAGAGCTTCAGAGATTTCTATTCTCATTTCTAAAAATCATTATTAGGTAGATTACATTTCTGTGAAAATGATATTTTAAAACATGCCAAATACTTAAAAAGCCTTCACGGGTTTTAACAAAATGTAACAAAAGTTCTGATTTAATGACCCTGTTGCATTGCAAACGTGCTTCACAAAGTATTTGTAACAAATGAGAAAGTTTTCCTGAGGTTATTCTCACATCTGTTCTGCAGGAGGAGCAGCACAACAAACATTTCTGACATTTTTCAGTCTTTATTCAAAATTCTTTAGTGAAACTGAAGAATCTAAGGATTCTCAATAGCAACGTGTGTGTGTGTGTGTGTGTGTGTGTTTTCACATCTGTGTTGTGTTTTATTCTCTTTATTTGTTATACAATTTAATTTGTATAATTTACTATCACTAGTCATTTATGTAGTTGCAATTTGATTTATCATTATTATTTGATTCACATCATTTAATTATTATTAATTTGTCATTTTATGTTGTTATATTATTTTACTAATTTCCTTGCTCTTACAATGCTTGCTATTGTTGCTTAATCTTATGATTGTGTGGTTTGTAAGAGATAAGAAATGTCTCCAGGTTTTTAACTTCACAGGACGATGTTGTGAAGCTGTAATTTTCCTTGTTTTTTTACTGGTCAGATTTTTTATCATCATCACTTCATGTCCTTCTGCTCCTCCTTGGCTTTCTCAGTCAAACTCTCAGGCTGATAGAGACTGAGACTAGAGCTCTGATACCAGACTGGACTTTGTGTTGACAGGTTTTACTGGTTTTGGACACCAGATAAAACAGAGATCTTCTGGCAGGGATTCAGCATCAGATATATCAGTATATTTCTGACGTGGAGATCCATCCGATCTAACAAACATAGGAGAACTAGCAAACCACACATAAACGAGAACCGACAAAGAATTAAACTGAAACTGGAGTATATATCCATAGCAAACATAAAGAGACCAGTGCAAATCATAAGCAACCACAGAAACAAACGTAGACAAAAGAGGAAACCAAAACTGGGGAAACAGGAACTAAAGGAATCAAAACAGAACATGAAGATGAATTGTGAATTTTAGTAAATTATCAGTCTGAAATATGGTTGTCCCTGTCATATGACAACAACACAGCCTGGTTACACAACACTGACGTCAGAGGAAAACATTTTGATGGACCTTTTTTTTATTATTATGTTAAATATTAATATTTTAAAACAAAATGGCTTCACTATACAAATAAAAAAATATTATTTTATTATTTATTATTATGAGAACAGTAAGAGAGCTGTACAAGCTTGACATTTTTTACTTTATACCCCACAAATGGGAAAATGTTCGGCAACGTAAGATCATCTGAGCCGACATCTAGAAAGGAGACTTCCATCGTTTCAGGTTCTTAGTCCAAACTGTCTACGATGTCCTTCCAAGTCCAGTAAACCTCCATATCTGGGGCAAAATTGAGACACCTTGCTGACCCCTTTGTTCAGGAAGGGGATCCCTAGAGCACCTCCGTATAGCTGTCCAAAAGCCCTTGGAGACGGGCGCTTAAGATAGTTGCTGAGAGCAGAGCCACAGACGTTAATACCATCAAGGGCCACCATGTTTCTCAGAGCCGGAGAGAAAGCCCTTCCACAACCGAGAGCAAAGTCTGGCCTCCTCACTACCGCCACTGACTGGCAACTGGAAGTGGATCACGGTAAACAGATAAAGATCCCAACCAGAATAATATCCACGTGGCTTCATCCAGACATGATTATTGTCTCAGACTCTACCAAGCAACTGATCTTGCTGGAGCTCACTGTGCCTTGGGAAGAGCGCATGGATGAGGCCAATGAGAGAGAGCGTGCCAAGTACCAGGAGCTGGCTGAGGAGTGTAGGAGGCAGGGCTGGCACACTCGTGGTGAGCGTCTGGAGGCTGTAGAGGATTTGCAGGGGAAGCTAAGAGAAAGGCGATCCGATCCGCAACCGAAGCCGCAGAGAAAGCCACTAGGTGGTTGTGGATTGAGAGGGCAGAACCGTGGGCAGTTGCTGCCGGGACACAGGCTGGGCTCTGATCAACTCCGGCCGGGTCGCCTGGGCGAGGGCGTCTGATGTTGAGAGACCCGAAACACCCAATGATCCCAGGATACTTGTCTCAGCGCATCTGCACGGTGTATCTTTTACATACATGTATAACTCACCCAAAATGAAAATTACTGTGTGAAAGAATTCAACTTTTCAGAGATTTAGTGTCAGTACTACATTAAACTACTATATATAATGTTGAATATAATGTATAATAATGCGCTGGGGGAATATTAGTGTGTCCTGATAATGCCAAATGTCTGATGTTACCAGTAAAAGTGTTTATTCATGAGAATAAAAGTGAAAGAGTTCAAGCATATTCATCTAAAATAATTCTGTATTTTCATCTTCAGGATCATGAATATTGTTATTCTGGTGTCTCTATTGTCCTGTGCTTTGGGTTTCAGCACCAAGT
Source organism: Leuciscus idus (assembly GCA_021554675.1). Classification (NCBI taxonomy): domain Eukaryota; kingdom Metazoa; phylum Chordata; class Actinopteri; order Cypriniformes; family Leuciscidae; genus Leuciscus; species Leuciscus idus. The sequence goes on along the minus strand of CM038633.1, from coordinate 4,996,105 downwards.
CCAATAATATTCATTTACACACACAATGTAACACCAAATTTAGCTTTTTAATCAACAGTGCATTTTTTGCTAACCTTTTATCATGTTTCGGAGTATCGCAATAATATGGTATCGTGATACGTATCGAATCGTGACGTGAGGGTCTCGTTAATAGATTCACATCCAGGTGAGTTTTTATTTGTATTTTTATTAATTTTGAATTCAATGATAGTGAATCAAAACCACTCACACACAGACGTTTACAGTGATGCCTGGCTAAGCAGTAACCGCTTACATAAACTTGTCTAAATGCTAACTGGATGATGTTCAGTGGAGGGGAACAGCTGAGTCAGAAGGTGTGTGTGTGTGTGTGTGTGTGTTCGGTCTCCAGGTCTGCAGACGCATCAGCACTGGTTTCACCCTGGGTTACACCTACAGCTCTGGGACAGGAACAGGTCTGACCGCTGTGAGTCACACTGATAGCGATTCACATCTGCGGGTGGGGAATGTGAGCTATCCGAACGAACAACACCCCTATCCCATCCGACGCCCGCTGGAGGAATCACAAACACGCGGCACTGGCGAAACACTGATGGCGTAATACTGTGCTTCACTACAGCACGGCTGGCGTAACAATACTTCACTGAACCCAGTGATGGGAGATACTGTATAGCAGAGGAAAGTAGGTAGTAGTGTGGTAGTGTCTATTCATGGAGTAATTACTCTAACGGATACAAGACGGATCCTGCATTATAATGACTACACTCCTTATAACAGCCTGTTCCTGTTATATTTCCAGTTGAGCTTGGTTCGGCCCGTTCACACCAAGAGTGATTACTATAATGATAACAATAGAGGAATAGCAGAGTTCACAACACTATAAATATAACGATAATAAAAGTGGAATTATATCGTTGGAATTAATTTCAGAAGGTTTTTTTTTTCCAGCTGATCGACGATTAAAACACTGACAACCAATCACAATCCATCCTGCTTTAACGAGCTCGAGCATTTAAAGCGACAGAAGTCAAAACTGCATTCAATCCAAAACATAACTTACATTAATCGTTGAAACACAAAAGGTATTTTTATTATTCTCTCATCATTTTTGTCCATTCACTGAAAGCTCATGCTGCAACACAAACTTTAATGCATTAGAAAAAAAACAGTACAAAAATTATATTGTAAAATTAATCAAGAGACATTATGGGATGAGCAGATTTAATGTATGCTTTTTATTCATATGTAAACAGTGATCAATGCACATACACAGAGCACTTCAGATATGGTAAACAGCCATAGTTCAGCCATACTTGCATGACCTCAGCTGCACTGGTTCTTCTGCCAAGGAGAAGGTTTGAGCTTCGTGTTTGCTTTGAGCTTAGATGTGCTCTGTGTGTTTGTGTGTTCAAGCACGCTCAAGCCCTGAAGAGTGAAGCCAAAGCGTCTCGATCGCCCCCCAGTGGCTGGTCCCAGTATAGCTCATAAACCCAGAGTCTCGATCGCCCCCCAGTGGCTGGTCCCAGTATAGCTCATAAACCCAGAGTCTCGATCGCCCCCCAGTGGCTGGTCCCAGTATAGCTCATAAACCCAGAGTCTCGATCGCCCCCCAGTGGCTGGTCCCAGTATAGCTCATAAACCCAGAGTCTCGATCGCCCCCCAGTGGCTGGTCCCAGTATAGCTCATAAACCCAGAGTCTCGATCGCCACCCAGTGGCTGGTCCCAGTATAGCTCATAAACCCCGCCCTCTCCATGTAGTCCAATGGGACGCGAGGGAAACTAAACAATCCAATTAACACTTCAAATACATGTCATTTTAGGTAGTTTTTATCACGCTGAAATAAGTTTGTTCTTAGTTAGTTATTTGATGCTATAAAAACGGGAGTGTGACGTCATGATTGACAGCGAAGTAGTCACTGAGGCGCCAATGGAGTTTTTGGGGGATTTCCGGGAGGAGATTAGAGCTTTAATTTTCATTTCTATATTTCCATAACTGTTTATTTCACTCCGACAAAATGAGTTGTTCATCAGTAATCTGTGTTAACGGTTTCTGCGGGAGTGAGGGCGGGATCTTGATATCACCACTCCACTTCTACGCCCAAAAATATGTCCAGAAACTACGCCAGATGTCAGCGCCATACTGGGACACTGGCGGCTTCACTTTTCACCAATGGAAGAGTGAAGGTGCATCGTCCATCTTTCTTTTTTACAGTCTATGGTGTTGATCAATAAATAATGAATAAAGTAGATAATGAATCCATTAAAATGCCTAAAATAAGGGTACGTTTACACGACAATGATGTACTAAAAACAGGAATTTTTTTTCTTTGTGTTTTCCGTGTTCAGACGACAACGTTGTCAAAATGATCCCGTTCACACGGATCTGCGAAAACGATTAAAATCGCTGTATTCTGCTGTCAGGCCAGTAGATGGCGATGTTGTCACTTAGTAAAACGTTACGCGCTTATAGACTGAACGAGTAACACGCATGACGCCACCATTTTCACACTTTCACGTTTTTGTAGTTTTACACGGAGACGACAACGGGGTCATTTTCAAAAACACGTTTTCAGGCCTCCAAAACACAGTTGTCGTGTAAATGATAAGCAACAAGATTTCAGCTCTTAGTTAAAAACAGTGTCAAAACAAGAAAAGGTCTCTTCAGAAGACGTGTGGCTTGCTTCATACGGATTACATTAGGCCTACACGATATAGCGAAAGTTTTAGGTCTACGCATATAGCAGAGAATACTCTGGGCACGCGACTGTTACTTGATGTTAAAGTTATTAAGCCCAATAAGCCGCCTCTCGGACAGTGTGTGATTCCTCTTTCGCACGGTCAAACACACCAAAGACTATAGAATAACACAAGACGTGGCACTCGTGTGGTTTTGAGTAAGGAAAGTGCCACGCTCAATATGGCGGAATAAGCCCCGCCTCCTAAATAAGAGCCAGTTGTTGTCAGATTTAATTGGTGATTTCAAACATGAAATTTAGTTTTGTAGATTTTGATGTTTCCCCGTTCAGAAAGACAGGAGCTGCACTTGAATGCCCGATAGGCGTTTCAAAGATGGCCGCCGGGTGAAATGACTTGTCTTAAAGGCACTTTGAAACACACACAGTTGTGTCAAAATGCCTGTCTTGGCGAGCATTCATGTAAACACAGTCGGTTATGTGTTCAGTGAATGTAATCAGTTGGGAAAGAAATCGGACGCATGTCAACAGGACCCGTGCATAAGGTCTTAAAGTGACAGCAGCCTAACACAGTAAACCTGCTGCTGTCAGTCAAACAGCAAGAGGACAAGAGAACATCCCTCACTGCTCCTGACTCAATGACTTTTGTAGCTGTGTTATGAAGCACTGTATATTTAATTCAAGTGAAGAATATACAGTGTTATATTTTTACATTTGATTATTCAGTTTCTGTATCGATTCTTATTAAAATGCTACGGTTAAATCTAATGTACATGAAAAACTTAAAACACTGTTTACTTTATTTGCCTCTTTGTTCTTATTTTTAGTAACAGATAAATTAAAATAACAAAATTAACTAATCGTCCATCGTGGATGTTCTTAAAGGGGTGGTGTAATTCCCTTTTCACAAGATGTAAAATATGTCTGGTGTCCCCAGAGTGTGTGTGTGAAGTTTTAGCTTAAAATACCCCACAGATATTGTTATATAGCATGTTAAAATAGTCACTTTTTGAGGGTGAGCAAAAACACTGTTTTGTGTCTGTCCCTTTAAATGCAAATGAGCTGCTGCTCCCAGCACAGGGGGCGGAGCTTCAACAGCTTGTGTCCTTTTACCTCACACACACATGCACTGAACATTTCAAAAAACTTTTAGCCTTTTAATTTCAAACCAGAGTAAGATGATGTCAACGGAGTCAATGATGGAAAGACTCAAGAAGAAGTGACATGTAGACAATGTTGATTAGCATATTCTGTCTTGATAATCTATAAATCGTGTTCAGGGGGCGGGGTTAATGTAAATTCTAGGGTTGGTGATGTCACTAACCCGGGAGGAATGTGGTGTAGTCTCTACCAGCCGTTTGTTGTAGTCCTTAAAAAGGAATTTCTTTAAAAGCAAATATCTCCCTTTGCTTTGAACTTTGAGCGTCGTAACTTTGCAGATGTTGTTTATGCTCAAACAGCAACATTACACACTCACTAAAGATAGAAAATGAAATCATAATCAACCACCCCTTTAAAGTGAAGTTTTCAGGTTGATATAACTATATATTACCAAGTTGAACAAAAGGTTTTACATTGATGTTAAAATGCCATTGTCAGATTTGTGACTATTTCTGTAATGCTAAAACTCTGTTCACTCTCAGGTGTAGTGACGCTTTATTTTCTCAGAAAGAATGAGAAACATTTTTCATTTTCATTTATTAATTTAAATTGATTTTACACACTTAAAGCAATATCATATCGCATATAGAACAGCACATTATTTAACAAGTTATCGCACATCACATTTTTCCCTAGATTACATTTACACTTAACGTCTTCATGAACATTTCTGAAGAGTCAAGTTTTGCGGTAATTAACTTTCAATTGAGCAACAGAAACCTCAAGTAAACCTAATTAAAAATATCTTCCGTGTTTTGAAGACGAAGGAAACTCTTATGGGTTTGGAATGACAAAGTACATTCTTAAGTGAAATATCCCTTTAGAAACAGTAAAACAGGAAGTGAATGCCATCTCATGCTGTACTGAAGAAGGAATGTGACAATTAGAAACTTGATTTGAAATTTATAGTGACAAGTTTCACTGAAAACTGAATAGAGCTATTCATAGTCGGAATTCTTTCGGAACAAAGTCAGACGAGACAATCGTCCATATCTACCATGTGAACCCAACATCACATGCTGTCACGTCCTGGTGAAGAGGCACGTTTAGCATAGGAATGATTAAAGGAGGAGTTCACTTCAGAATTAAAATCTCCTGATAGTTTCCTCTCCCCCACGTCACCCAAGACGTTCATGTCTTTCTTTCTCCAGTGGAAAAGAAATGAAGGTTTTTGAGGAAAACATTCCCGTTCCAGGATAGTGTCTTCAATGGGGTCCAACGGGTTGAAGGTCCAGATGTGAGTTTCAGTGCAGCTTCAAAGTCTCGACACGATCCAGCCGAGGAATAAGAGTCTCATCTAGACAAACCAGCCGACATTTTATAACAAAATATTCATTCATTCATTCATTCACTTTTTAACCACAGATGCTCATCTTGCACTAGCTGTGATGCGCCACACATTACGCTGAAAGGTCAAGCGTGACGTAGGCGGAAGAACAGACCTATTGTTTACAAAGACTAAGTCAAACGCCATTTACAAAAGAAATAAACGGTAAAACAATGATTTGCCGAGCGTTTATGATTAAAAAGTATCGAAATGTTTTTTTTTTTATATAAAATGTCGGCTGGTTTGTCTAGATAAGACTCTTATTCCTCGGCTGGATCGTGTCGAGACTTTGAAGCTGCACTGAAACTCACATCTGGACCTTCAACCCGTTGGACCCCATTGAAGTCACTATATGGAGAAAATCCTGGAATGTTTTCTTTCATTTCTTTTCCACTGAAGAAAGACAGACATGAGCATGACGTAAATGATCAGGAAATGTTAGTTCTGAAGTGAACTCCTCCTGTAAGTGCGTTGTTGATCCCGCAGATCCTCGAACTCTGCTACGCCCCCTGGCGTAGGTGCGGGTAGCTCTCCACGGTGCGCGTGATGGCCTCCTGTAAGCTCACCGGGGGCCGGTAGCCCAGGTCCTGCTTGGCCCGAGCGCAGCTGTAGTAGTGGTGTGTGCCGGCCAGGGCGACCCGCATCGGGGTGAAGGTGGGCTTGATCTGGACGAGCGGGCGCAGCACGAGCGTGATCAGCCACAGCAGCAGAGATAACCCGTACACCAGTGCGTAGGGCAGGTGCAGCCGAGGAGCGCTGTAGCCCAGACCCACCAGAACCTGCGACATGAAGTCCCAGAAGCGCACCGGCTCGTCATTCGTTATGTGGTAAGCCTGTTAGTGAGAGAACAGTGAAACTGGATGAGGTACAGTTTTGGTTTCACACTGCAATTGTGCGAGCGCACTAAAGAGCTTTACATGACACACTTGCGTCCTGTCGTCATCATCTCTGTGGGCTGCATCTTGACATTGATCGGTTTGTAAACGGACGTGCATCTGACATCAGCGTGTTGTCAGATCGGCGGGTAACTTTGACAAGGATGAATGAACAGACGCATATCGTTGCCACTATACTGTTATTATTACGGCATTACTCCCTGCAGCACCAGCTATACTCAAGGCTAGTTCACATTCGCCAAATGAACGTCCTCGTTGTGCGAACATTTTATGGTCGCCGGCTGGAAAGGAGGAGAAGACTGCGAGCAATCCTGCGGGAACATCCGGAACTTCCTGTAAATGGTCCTAAAGTCCGAACCAAACAGAAAATGCGTTCACACTAGAAACGAACCAAACCTTTGTTCAGTTTGATCCGGACCGAGACTACCTCTTTTCAATGGACCAAATTTCGTCTGTTTTCACACTTGTAATTTTGATTCGGATCAAACTGAAAAGTCCCAAAATCTGGACCAAACAAGGTAGGTGTGAAAGGGCCAAACAATATTTGCCAAACGTTCACACACGAGCTGTTTGCTAGTAGTGTCAAAATGTTCATGTGTTCAAGAGTACCATTAGCCACAAGTTTGCCAAAAATAAAAAGCTTTTGTGAGGTTCTCAGACACTTTATGTGAGCAACACCTGTAATACTGAAGCACTTTCACACAGAGGAAGTTCTGTCATGTTTCTGGCACGCTGTGGGGCAGCATTTTTCTGCAATGCTTAATTAACCATTGCTTAATGAGTTTTGCTACTACTACTAACATGGCCTCTCTCATGAATGAACAGCTCATATTAGTTGCAATTGGTGAAAGAGCATTTATGATAATATAACATGCTACTGGTAGTTCATTGGCCAGCTAATGTGGGTTACTGCAAGATTCAGATCATACACTCGTAAGCCCTATTCAGACGGGATTAACTTTACCAGGGTAGATGGAGTGATGTAATTATACAACAGGACGTCTGTAATATTAAAGGCCAATTCGCACGGGATAAGATATCTCAGTAAAACTAGCAGAAGTAGGAGAGTAACTCGATTTACACACCGCCGTCACTCCTGTCGTCATGTGTGTGTTACGCTGCTTCCTGACATCATGTGCACAAACGCATATAACCTATATTTATATATATAAAACAGTTATGTCCGGTCGAACGATGTATTAACTTCAGATTGGATTGTGTTGGTAATAGACACTTATCTAACGCTAAAAGATGTTTCGTGCCTCTAACAAGTGCTGTCGATCTTCTCTCTGATCTGAATGGTGTGTGTGAAACACTTGAGTTTTGCCACAGACTCGTTCCAGCGACTAGAACGCAACAATGCTTCTTCAAGCGTCTCCATACTTGAAAAAACTACTTTTAAACCGGAAATTACAGAATATTTACGTACATACAGCGGGTCTATTCAGCAGGTCATTTTTCCGGACCTTTTTACTGAAGGTAGATGATCACTGAGATGATCACTGAGATGCACATTCAGACGGGACTAAAATCACAGAGAAGCTCTGGTTAGTTTCTCTACCCCTCCTTTAACATGTTAAACTAGTCCCGTCCGAATAGGGCTTTACTGGAGAGTAAACAGATATGTTTAGCTGTCCCAAGCTCCTATTGGCCGCATCTTACAAAAAAAAAAAAAAAAAAAAACCCACACCATGTTTGTTTTCCAGAGCATCTAGGAAATTCTCATGTTCCCTGACTGGACAATTGCATGACAAAACTCAAGGTCTCTCAGGTTGTGCTAAAAATATGCATATAAAGAGACTCATTGACCGTCGCTGCACTTTATGAATGACTGAAAACCCCTATGAGAGTGTTTTTTATCACAGCATTTCCCTGGATATGAGAGTCAAAACTTTATGCATCAGTAATGCGGGATGTTTACACAGTACACACACACACACGTGCATCTAGAAACTCTCCTTCGGTCTCTGGTCCACATACCTGAGCGCAGAGCGGAGAATCAGCCTTCAGGTGTTCAGCTGCTAAGATATGCCCATGAACCACATTCTCCACATAGGTGAAGTCCACAAGATTGGATCCGTCTCTGCAATCACAGTCAGACAGCACTGAATTTATTCATCTTGAAAACTTGAATCTGTATCTTTTAAAACTGGATATTTGCAGTCTAAGAATTGAGAACAAAAAAAACCAGCTGTTTGAAAATACATGTCTATAAAATTCAGCCATAAAACTAATAATTTTGCCTTATTATAAGCGCCATCATTTACACATTCAAATAATTGTAAACGCGGAAGAGGCGAAAATCAGGACTTGCGCTTTATCTGTGCACACGGCCACACACACCCGAAGCGCACACAGAGACGGAGAGAGAGTGAGAGTGAGAGTGAGAGAGTGTGTGTGTGTGTGTGTGTGTGTGTGTGTGTGTCAGATAGCGCTCCAACACTGAATTGATTCCTCTTTCATGTTTCCTTGCTCTTGAACGGACACACACACACCAAATGATGTCTAAATGCTCGTCTCTGCAAGTATTCTCTCGGCTCTGTCAGAAGTGAACAGCTGAGAAAGGAACAGATGTTTGTCAGTTTATTCGGTCTTAAAGTGACATCAGCCTAATATTCCACCTGTTTGTCATTAATATTAATAAAACATCAAAATACAGCTTTAACAGATGAAACTATAATTTCTACAGTGAACAAATAGTGTTATTTTACATTTAGGCTTAATTATTCATTTCTGTCCCTGAACTCTAGAGTTAGACTTTGTAACTTTGTTATTTAGTTTCATCTCTGATGTAATTTGTGTATTTGTTCTTATTTTATTACTGACTGTTCACTTGTTTTTAATAATGTTGAACTTAATCAGCGTAGGCTAGTAGTAGGCTATGATGTAGTATCGAAGAACTTCAAATGAGCTTTAAGTAATAAATGAAAAGCAAAGTTCACGGTTCGGATCATTTAAGTTTGAGCAAGTGATCGGATCAGCAAATTTTTTTATAAATAAATAAAGCATACATACTCTTCTGGATATGGGTGCAGGAAGCAGCAGCTCATTTGCATTTAAAGATACAAGCACGAAAACAGCATGTTTTTCCTTCCACTCAAAAATGAAGAAAAAAAACTAATTTACAACATGGTATAATAAATGATCTGTGGGGTATTTTTAGCTGAAACGTCACAGAAACATTGTAAGGGACACCAGAGACTGATGTTACATCTTGTAAAAAGGCGCCAAAACGGTATTCATTGCTTGAATTTCATAATAAAATGGACAGAATTTGAAAGCTGAGACTTGGTTTCAAATCATAAGCAAAGCACAAAGCTTGTTGCGATTGATTGGAGTTGAGGAGCTGCAACACTGAAGCAATCAACTGAAGAGCAGAGATGGAAAGATCGGATCTTAGGATTTTTTTTTATTTTATATTATTTTAATGTTCCTTGAGGTTCTCTTATAATGCAAAAAGTTTAACCCTCATTCTGATCCGTTTTTAATGTGCGGCTCCTTTAAGGCTTCTCAGTAAACACCCACTGTTATGATTAGCTAACGTCACTGTATAGGAAACAGTATCAACGCCCACTCGCTATTGCATGCTTTGAAAACATTCTCCAAACATTTCATCAGTAAACGTTTCTTTGCAAACGAGGCACAGTGTAATGGAGAGTTGGCAGTCAAACGCTCCGAACAAACATATGGATCCAGGACGCCATTAAAAATGAACCACCCGCTTGTTCCTGACTTCCTTCTGAAGTCTGTCCAGAGACTCAAACCAGCCGTTTAACAGGACACGTCAAAGTGAACGCTCCTGTACACCTCTGTTTCCTCCTCCATCTGTCCTGCTGTGGACAGACTCCAGCGAGTCCGTCAGAAACGTGTATGGTGTCAGTCATTATAATGGCTTCTGTTTGCTTTTGACCAGCGTAGGCTTATATCAGCCGTTACGTGCCTGAACACCAGTGGGCGGGGCCTATGATGCGACGATTCATAACTATTCGCTAATGTCTAGCTCTAGAGGCGGGCATATGCAAATGTATTTGCCCGTGTAACATCACAGATCCCACAATATCCCAACGAGCCGTTTTTGGAGCTTTATTAAATAAATGCTTTGATCATGAGGATGTTTTAATGGTACAAAAACCTCTCACACCGTGTCCTAACTACACGCAACGCACGATAAAATGTTCTTCTCCATGTTGATCAGAGTGTTTGTCCTAACCAGGCACGACGGCGACACGTGACGACTCTATTTTAGAAACGGTCTACGTTTCTGCGACGTCGCGCTGGAACAACAAACACAAAGTGTGGCGATGATAATCTCAGGTACTGTTTATGTGCTTTATTTAATGTTAAAAGCCTGTAATGTGACTTTGAACATCATTTAGTGCTCCAGCTTTGTAGCTGTAAAAGCAACAGTGGATAATTCACCTCAGATATTGAAATTAAACAAATGGATGTGTTTTCCATTGACAAAGATTGTTTCAGTAACTCAGTATGTATTTGAATAATGTTTAAATGGTGTAATATTTGTGAATTTGATTATGTAGCTACTTATCCATTTTCTTGCGAGTGTCGTCAAGATTACTCTGTGGTGCTGTGCACTCGCCGCGAGACTCCGCCCACACTGTTCTGAATGGCTGACTCCACCCACACTGTTCTGATTGGCTGACTCCACCCACACTGTTCTGATTGGCTGACTCCACCCACACTGTTCTGATTGGCTGTGGGTAGGGCTGTCACGATATGATATCGCGATTATCGCATCCAAAATAAAAGTTTGTATTTTCATAATAAATGTGTGTGTGTACTGTGTATAATTATTTTGTATATTTAAATACACATACGTGCATGTATATTAAAAAAAATTATATATAAATCTATAAACTGTATATACATGCAAATATTTCTTAAATATATACAAGCATGTGTGTGTATTTATATATATAAAATAATTCTACACAGTACACACACACACACTTATTATGTAAATACAAACTTTTATTTTGGACGCGATAATCGCGAGATCATATCGTGACAGCCCTAGCTGTGGGTTTTGACTGATTTTGACGCATCTCGCTGTCGCGTCTAATGTGGACAGACAAATTTGTCTAATAAGGCAAGATTGATTTGTCATGGCATGACCCCTTTTCAGTTCTTCAAAATGCCCAACAAAAGTGTAAACTCTTCCTCGAGTCAACTGGACAGTTTACCAACAGCATTATCAATGGATAAATCAGGATGCTTTTAAATATTCCTAATTAAATTAGAAAAATAACTGAAATGTGTAAAAGTGTTTAAGTAACAGGTGTACACTTGAGTTGCTTAAACTAGCCAGCTGCTCTCTAGCCAATGGTGTCACTGAAAATAAAGCACTTGGTAGCCATTGAAAAACCCATCACTCGTCTCTCTCCATCACAGTACGTGGTCACAGTGAGCAATAAGCCAAAGAGAGGAATAAGAATGTCTGTTCAGTTCCCCAAAACAAGCGATTGCTCCCGGCTGTGATTGAGGAACCCAAACTGTGCAGTGCGGGACCATTACCTCCTCTATGGGCTGAGCTCAGTGTGCTCTGCAGTATCAGAGTACTGTAACACATCTAGAGGGTACAGGTTCAGGAGAGATGCTCTTTGGTCTTTGTTGATTTCTTGCTCTGAAACTGATATTCTTCATCGTTATGTTTACTAATATAACATGGCATTTCATGTCAAAACGGATGATGACTGTCAAGGTAATATTGCAGGTGTGATTCTGCCACCTAGTGGACTAACCCGCTCTGCCACTGAGACCTTAGAGGAGCCTTTTCTTTGGCATTCGGATCAGTGCAGTTTTATTGCAGTTTTTTAACAATCATTAGGACACATTTCTCAATAGTTATGTCACTTTTTATTCTGACATTTGACATGTTCTTTGCGTTTGGCGATCAAATGAAACTCTGCATACACTCTCACACAAACATCTGCCAGCACGGCTTGACGGGAGTAACTCATGGGCTAACTTTCATTTGAAAGTGAACTACTGCTTTAACGTAACGCGTACATGCGCGTCACTAACGTAAATCAAGCAAGCTGGTGTTTATAGGCCATGTTAAGTAGGGCTGCTCGATTAAGGAAAATCATAATCACGATTATTTTGGTCAGTATTGAAATCACGATTATGTAACACGATTATTTCACATGACTTTGGGAATGTGTTGCATTTATTAAAAAGACACCTTTCAACAATTCTTAATTTTTTTAATGTGAACATTTTTTGTACTTTTTGAACTATTAAAATAAATAATATAACAGATAATACTTCAACAAGTGTTTTAATTTCCCCGCAGGTCTACCACTTATAATGCGGGAAATTCCCCCGCAAACATCGATTCACTTTAGCAAGTAGATTGTATGAGTCGCCTAAATTAATCCACACAGATTATAAAATCAAATCTATCATTTTAAAACTTTCTCCAAGACACAATTTCACAAACGGCGTGACTCGAGTGTTCAGCGGCGCCACGTCTTCTCTCTCTCTCCGTCTCTCAACATGGCAAGCGTCGAAACTACACTCTCGCATTCAGGAGTCGGGACATGACGGAATTGTCACTTGCACAATCGGGCCAGCATTACATCGTAACTAAAGTTGATCATTTTCACTTCTTTAAGTCTTATCAGTTTAAACATTCAAGCTGAGAGAGTTTACGGCTTCGGGAGGGGCGGATGTGCGCGTGTCACTCAGAACACAAGACTAAATAAGAGTGTTCTTGCAGAACAGAACATGGCAAAATAATCGTTTTTACTCGATTGTACTATTTTGGTGATCGTTGGGAGCCAGAATCGAAACCGAAATTCAATTAATTGCACAACCCTAACCATGAAGCGTTGGCGATATAACACATCAGCGCACTGGAGGGAATAATATGGAATGTTTTCCAGAAAACTTCTTGCACAAAATAAATTCAAGCACTTTCAAGGACCCGTATCTCTCTGTGTGTGTGTGTGTGTTCAAAAACTTTCCAGGGAAAGTTAGCTTAAGTGTTTCAGCCCAACATCGCCCTCTCTCACCCGATGATGAACTTCATCTTTCCTCTGCGGGCCGAATCCACCAGGATGGGCACTAACTGAGGGTCCCGGGGCCCGAAGATGCCGTGAGGACGAATAGCGACAGTAAGGAAACCCTTCTCTTTACTGCAGGCCTCCAACACCAGCTGAGCAGACGACACAGATGACCAATCATAACACACATCAACCAACGTCAGGGAAAGGGTTCACTTCAGAAGAGAGCTAAAGAGCATGACTATAGAAGATGGTTTCAGCCACAGAGCAAAACACTTAAAAACATAATTGCAACATTTTATTGACTTTATTTCTCAAAATTACGAGATATTAACTCACAATTGCGTGTTATAAAGTCCAATTCTAAGGAAAAAAACTTTATAACAAGCAATTCTAACTTTATATCTCCAAATTGAGTTATAAAGTTGCAATTCTGAGAAAAAAAGTCAGGATTGAGAGTTTCTCTCTCACAATTTGGACTTTATATCACGCAGTTCTAAGATAAAAAGTCAGAATTGCTAGATGTAAACTCAATTGTGAGAGAAAAGTCAGAATTGCTAGATGTAAACTCAATTGTGAGAGAAAAAAGTCAGAATTGTGCGATAAAGAGTCGCAATTACCTTTTATATTTTTTATTCTGTGGCGGAAACAAGCTTTCATACAATACCGAGTACAGTAATGGAGAGTAATAACACCAGATATGATTCATACACACCTTCTCCTGCTGGATTTTGGTCGCTGTATAATAATCAATTGGCTTTTTTGCATAAGGCAAATCCTCTTTGCCATTCTTGATGTCCGTTCCTTCAAACACCACACTAGCACTGCTGGTCAATACCAGTTTCTGTGAACACATAATTTAAAAGAATATTCCAGATTAAATGGACTTAATGCTGCCAGCTACCACAGACACACATATGAAAACCCTTGGTGGACCGAGACGGAGCCGCTGTGCATACTGTACAAGACTATATCAGTACTGAATGTACCAAACGAATACATGTTCATGAGGCTGCTTACATTGCAGAACCATTAAAATAATGATTTATGTACAGAGTGAGGCGTGTACTTTATTCTTGGGTTGATTTTTATGTTTGGAAAGTCTCTTCTGCTCACCAAGGCTGTTTATATGATCAAAAATACAGTAATTATTTTGAAATATTACAATGTAAACTGGCTATTTCTATGTGAATATCTAGTAAACTAATTTATTCCTGTGATCAAAGCTGAATTTTCAGCATTACTCCAGTCTTCAGCGTCACATGATCCTTCAGAAATCACTAATATGATGATTTGATGATCAGAAACATTTATGATTATTATCAATGTTGAAAACAGCTCATATTTCTGACCCCATTGGCACAATTTTTTAAAGCATAAACTCAATTAACTTGAGAAAACTTAAAAAAACAGACTTAATATCTTCAGTCATTTGCTTTTCAAGTAAATGCATCTTGTTTGGAGAATGTTTAGATATTTGTGCTGAAAAAAACAAAGACGAACACGGAGGAAGAAAATCATTTTTTGGGATTCTTTAATGAACAATGTTCATAAGAAAGACTTATTTTTATTAGAAATCTTTTATAACATTATAAATGTCTATACTATGGAAGGCATGTTTGATAGATTTAATGCGTCTTTGCTGAATAAAAGTATTAATTTCTTTCAAAGGAAAAAAAAAAATACTGACTTCCAACATTTGAATGTAAGTTACGTTTACTTACACGATACATTAATATGTGATGGCCAGAGAAACCTTTAGTTGAACTTTAGCTCATTTACTTTAGCTTTAGTAGACTTTAAGTGAATATTATGTGTGTGTGATACCATCACTTACCAGTGCTCTCTGTGTACAGTTATGTCCAATCTTACACACAGTTATATCCAATCTTACACACAGATATATCCAATCTTACACACAGATATATCCAATCTTACACACAGATATATCCAATCTTACACACAGATATATCCAATCTTACACACGATGTGGAATTATTAGGGGTGTAACGAGACCCTCACGTCACGATTCGATACATATCACTGATACTGAACTCACGGTACCATATTATTGTGATACTCCCAAGACATATGATTGTTGATAATGCTAAATTTGGTGTTACATTGTGTGTGTAAATGAATAGTCTTGGACTTGGTGCTGAAACCCAAAGCACAGGACAATAGAGACACCAGAATAACAATATTCAATATTCATGATTCTGAAGATGAAAATACTGAATTATTGTAGATGAATATGCTTGAACTCTGTCAATGACTAGATATACTTAAAATAATGTTGGACACTTTTACAGGTAACATCAGACATCTGGCATTATCAGGACACACTAATATTCCCCCAGTGCATTATTATACATTATATTCAACATTATATATAGTAGTTTAATGTAGAACTGACACTAAAACTCTGAAAACTTGTGACATGATGTACTGTTACACCCCTAGGAATGATACCACACACACCTGAACTCCGGCCTCGAGACAGGCCTGTATGACCGTCCGTGTCCCATCGACATTGACCCTCTGGAACAGAGACCGGTCGTCGCTGCCCGGAGCCGGAGAGGCACAGTGAAACACGACAGACACTTCCTTCAGAGCCGACAGCAAAGCCTGAAGACATGAGGAGAACAGCTGAGAGCGTGAAGACCACAGGGTATCAGTGGCAGACTGGGGGCGCTCACCGGCTCCCCGAGAACTAGTGGCTCCCATAGGAACGTTTTCCTGGTTGCGTTCGCATGCTTGTTGTTGGGACTTTTATTTTGACTCTTAAGGAGGAGTCAATTTAGTTCCTACAAAAGAGTTCCTAGATCGTGTGTGTGCGTGTGCGCGTGCGTGCGTGCTGACACTGAACGATCCTCACCTGTTTGTCACACAAGTCTCCTAGGTGAAACGTGACTCCTGGAAGCTCATAGGCCTGTCTGATGTCGAACACACTCACGGTGTATCCGCGGTCCACTAGCCGCTCCACGAGGTGCCGGCCCAGAAACCCCGAGCCCCCGATGACGGCACAGCGCTTGCTGCTCTGCGGAGGAAAACATCACGCTCTCAGAAACAGCTGGAACTAGTGCCATTATGTTGAACAATTAGCACAGTTTAAACACAAGTAGACAGAGTAATAAATACAAACATCCACAAATGAAGATAAATAAAAGTGAACGGAGTCCATGATGGTCACTGTGCAGTGATTTGGGATCGTACAGTCAAACCCAACATTATACAGACACCAGATATAGTTTATTTATGTAAGTGAGGAGAGCAAAATAAAGTAAACTGTGACATATTATACCCAACAATTCTTCACAGTGAATACCAGTAACATTTATAAACAAACTGGGACCAAAAATGATTCAGACACTTTGACCTGATCATGTTTTGCTGAAGTGTTTTTTCTTTAATAACTAATGCTCTTTTTACACACAAAATGAAGCATTGCTTGGTGATTGGTTGAGCTAAACTGGTATTATCTAATTGTGTAGTTAAATTTAACAGCTGACAGATATTCAACATAATTCATGTGTGAGACAGTCTAACAGAAGATGGACAAACCCAGTCAAATATCAACTGAGTTCTGCTCATATTTTATCACCACTTTCTAAACTATAGCGAATAAACTGATAATGTGAGAAATGTTGAAGGTGTCTGAATACATTTTGGTTTGACTGTATGTTACAAAAGAGAGCAATGAGGAGTGTAAAATGTTTTATAGAGTTTCACACTGCACAGATAATGTATAAAGTACATAATAAAATGACTTCCAAATTGTATTCAGAGGCTGTTCATAATAAGAGAAAGTCCGTATAAACTAAGAGGAATGTATGTTTAAAAAAGTAAGGACAAGAACTAACACACAAACACAGATGCACATCCGTCAGTGGGGTTTAACTGTGGAATATTTGTGATTAGAAATTAATTGTGCATTTCACTCTGTAAATTCAACACGTAAATAATTATATAACTCAAAATGAATGATTTTTGTATATAATATTTAAACTATTGCAATAATATCTGAAATGTGTACCTTTGTAATCATGAATGTGCATTTTGGAAATTGTCTTATGTAACTTTGTTTATTTTGTATGAATCAAATCCAGAGAGAAAAGTGTTTAGATAATTATGTATAAAGGGTAGGCATTATAAGCAACACCTTTTTCGGTTATTATGCACATACACACACAAACTATTTTAGTTTTGAGTATTTTGAGTATTACAGGCTTTCTTTTTTCACTGATTTGGGAACTTTATCCTCAGATCAACGAGGCATATGATCAGTCAGGGTAAAACAAACACAAAACCGGTCCTAACTTAAAGAAAACAAGTTGACAAAAAGATTGAATCCAATATTTGGTGATAAAGTGGAATAAACAAATTTTTTCAGGCCGGTCATTTTTAACCTGGAACATCACAAGTGTTATAGGGTTTATATACACTTATTATTCATCATTATTACTGATTGTGTGTTACTGTGTGACGCTGCTGTGTGAGAGCTGAACTGAAGGATGATAAACTATATAAAAGCAAAGGTGACTCGATTCAGGTGATAGTGAGGAGTTTCAGGTGTTCACACACTCACCGGTCTGACACGAGTCGCCATGTGTGTGTCTCTCAGCTCCCGACAGCAGTCTACAGAACAATCACACACACACTGCTAATTACTCTTACACGTTAATCACACACGCTGGATAACCATTCACTGCACACTTTAGTTTATACTATCTTAGGTTTTACTCCGAGTGAACAGTTCGCTACAACCAAACTTACTTTTACAAACTAGTAGTTATGCTCGAAGCCCAGGATACAAGATATAGTTTGTTCTAGTTCTGTAAAGTTTCAGTTAGCAATAGCAGCGCTCACCTGTTCAACTCACACTCGAGTTACAGCTGTGATGAACGATAATGAGGGAAACACGAGAGCCGTATGAGCAGAGAGCGGAGGAACATCTGATTGGTCGAGCCAACTATCAGGAATCAGCCTGACACGTGAGTTTAACCAATGAGAGAAGCGCTACGTCAAAGAGCGCCACTGCGCGGCCCAATCAGTAAAAATAAAGTTTTTACCTCCTCATAACATCACCAATCAAGTTCCTACATGTTCTTTGCATTACTAATATTTATATATTATTAGAACATTTAATTTAATATAGCGCGTTTGTGTATTTGTTTACAAGATACTTTATGAGATATACAAATAATACAATAGAAACCAATAGAAAATAGCATGACCAGTAACAACTCTGAGCCAATCAGAAATCAGTGCGCTAAATCAGTGCACTTATGAATAAATAAAAAAAATAGGTTAACTTTATAAAGCCCCCAAGTTATGGGATAAAAGCAGAATGTGAACTGGATACTATTTTATTCTCACAGTTTGTTTAAAGAAGCGTTATAATCGGGATAAGATGCTTTTTTACGATTATTACGAAGCTTACTATGGCGAAAAGACTTGATTTATTAGGCTGTGTGGAAGTTTCCTAATTATTATTCATCATGACGAGTCAAGGTTTCCGCCCATTTGTCAACGTCTTCCTTTCAGCCAATCAGTTGGGCCTACAGACCGAACGTCACGGAACGTCATTAATATTCATGAGCCAAGCCTTCACCATAGTGTGGTTTATATTATCCTCCTCTCGGTGAAGATGGTGAGTCACGACGATTAATGCAACTGTCGCAATCTGTGTGATTTGTATATTTATTATACAGAGTAGTGTCACTGCCTTTTAGTGACCGTTTAAATGCCATTAGTGTTTAAAAATGTCCTTCTTCAGGTTTGTGTTACATATGTTATTATCGCATGTGTTGCTTATTATTGCTACTGGTCTTTCTTTTTCAACGGGGAAAAACATACAGAGAAAATTGTCATGGTATTTAGGAGTGAATCTACAACCACGGCTAATTAAATGCTAGTCTTATGTAAAAGCAGAGAATTTTATATTCCTCTTATTTCTCTATTTCTTTCACCTAACAATCTTATTCTATCTAACCTGTAATATCTCTTATGTGCACTGTCTAGTTTATGTTTACAGTATGTGTCTTGTATTCATAAACTGTATTGTAATGTGCATTGTACTGTAACTGATCCTGTTTTAATAGAGGTTCTGTTCTGTTCTATTCTATTCTATTCTATTCTATTCTGTGCTATATGACACAGGCCACTAGTCCCAAAAGACCCTCTCTGGGTGCCGTAGCCCCTCGTAAGAAAGCCAACCCAAAGCCTGAGCTGACGGAGGAGCAGAGGCAGGAGATCCGAGAGGCGTTCGAGCTCTTCGACACCGATGCTTCTGGGTATATTGAGGTGAAGGAGTTAAAGGTGAGGTATATAATGCCATGCATTTATTAGAAACATGAACACAGTTTACATCCCAGTGTTGCTTTGTCTCTATTTAGTGACGTATATCTCTATACGGAGGGGTCCTAAACCCTGAGACCACATTGTCTTTTAAAGTCAGCATGAAACGAAAGTAGCGCCTGTCTTTTCTTCTCTATGGTGCTGTGTATCCGTGCGAAACGCTTCAGGAACAAGAACAAATGTGGGCGGGGATTGATTTTGTCTGTGAGGAACTGATTGGATGGTTGTGGTTTGCTATTGGTTGATCTCATGTGAGTGACAGGTTAAAGCCCCGCCCTCGTCATCAGAGAAGAGAAGAGATGCTGCAAGAGGAACTTATTCTGATTCAAGATTACGAACATGAATTTAGAAAAATAATGATGATGACATCAATCGTTTATAGTAAACATGTCAATATTCCATAAAAAAAAAGAAGTGTCAATTGATTTCATGGCAACTTTAAACTTGGAACGTTCTATAATAACTATAATAATTTTCGATAGGATATGATGTCAAAAAGCCAAACGTCAGCTGTTTACACTCTATTAGTCTCAAATAATCCATATCCGTAAAGAAGATATAAACATAACAGAGGTTTTAGTGATTGAGTGAGTCATACAATGACTATATTTTGTTCATTTTGTTCAATATCTTTATTTATATGAACGAATCTTGTGTTTCAAAATAAAATAAAAAATACATTTTGCATTAAAAATAAAGCTTATTTTTGATTTTTTCGAAAAATTATAATAAAAAAATAAATTCAAAGTAAGATATATATAGATATACACGACATATAGAACTTGGAACTTTTTGAAGAGAAAAAAAATTAAACAAAAAATGTTTGACTAATGAAACTAATAAAAAAAATGTAATAATTGTCACTAGTGCCGCCAGTCTGTATCTCTATATGACGTGTGTGTGTCAAGTGTCCCGTGAGTAATGAGGGTCTGCTCCAGGTGGCCATGAGAGCGCTGGGATTCGAGCCGAAGAAGGAGGAAATCAAGAAAATGATTGCAGAGGTTGATAAGGAAGCGACCGGGAAGATCTCGTTCAGTGATTTCATGGCAGTGATGAACCAGAAAATGGTAATGTATTTCTTAAACAGAATTATCCAGTTATTCCAGGCCGCCAGAACAGAAAGCTCTGACTGCTGTTGGGAACATCTCTAGGCTGAAAAGGACTCTAAAGAGGAAATCCTCAAGGCTTTCCGGCTGTTTGACGATGACGAGACTGGAAAGATATCGTTCCGGAATCTGAAGAGAGTGGCCAAAGAGCTCGGGGAGAACCTCACGGACGAGGAGCTGCAGGTACGAGATCGCTCTCTCACACCTGCTCCTGATCCGTCACAGATGACATCACAACATTCCCTTTGTTCCCGCTGTCTTTAGGAGATGATTGATGAAGCAGACAGAGACGGGGATGGAGAAGTTAACCAGCAGGAGTTTCTCCGCATCATGAAGAAAACGAGTTTGTACTGAATGTTCCCAGAAGCACAGGATTCTGACAGAAATACTTTCAATGTAAACATGTTCAGTTTTTAGGGATGCACCGATATGAACATTTTGGCCGATACCGATAACCGATAATTCTTTGTGTTTGAGAGCCGATAACCGATATAACGGCCGATAAATCTAAATCCACATTTTTATATAATGTTTGAGAGCCTGATTACAAAAACAAAAGTCTCATCATTAAAGCCGTGTCCCAAACACACAATTATGATGCTCTCATTATTACTGTATGTAGCCGATATGAACTGTATTTTCCTTTTTTGAAGTGATTTCAATCATATTTAAAGCGTTTTAAACCCATCATGATGAACAGTGCGCATCTGAAGAGTCTCAGCTCAAGGAAATAATACATTATTCATCGGTTATGATATATCGGTCAAATTTTCATATTTCATTATTATATGCCGATATATCGTGCATCCCTATTTTTAATATAATTTGACTGTTTTATGCAGCGTACCATTCCAAAACCTCGATGCCTGTCAACCCCAGCGATCCGATCAGATCCGTGAGGGTTTGCCAAACGTCAGCTGTTTACACTCTATAGTCTCAAATCATATCGGGAAAGATAGAAACACAACAGAGGTTGTAGTGATCATACAATGACTCAAATATATTGTCAATCTGTCATTATATGAGCGAATCTTATGTTGCAAAATAAATATATTAAAAAAAAAAATTTGCCTTTAAAAATAGAAGCTTGTTTTATTTTATTTTTTAAATAATTTGTATTTTACAAAAAGATAAAAGATACATCGATGCTTCATTTGAAATGGGAATTTGGAGGGGAAATGTTCTTAATTTTCCTGAAATAGCTGCGTTTACATGAACCCTAATAATCCGATTGTAATCTGGCTTGTTGCAGTTTATAAAAGTAAAAATAAAAAACATGTAACCACTTCAATCTGAATGAACTGACCCGATCCGATTTAAACGTCGTTCGGATTGGGTTTCGACATTTTCTAATCCGTTTGATGGAACATGTAAACACTCGATCGGATTGAAAACCGAAACTGTGTGTGATGTGGAGATGGCGTAGAGACGGACGATGATGTCATAAATGTGAAAGCTTGTTTCCGCCACAGAATAAAACATTTTAAAAGATAACGGCGACTTTTTATCTCACTATTGCGAGTTTATATCTCACAATTATTCTGACTTTATAACTCGTAATAGCGACTTTAGCCTAGGCTATATCACGCAATTCTGAGATAAAAAGTCAGAATTGTGAGATAAAAAGTTGCAATTACCTTTTTTTATTTTTTTTATTCTGTGGTGGAAACAAGCTTAGGCTACTAAACATAAATGATTGTCATGTCAATCTAAAATTCTCCTTCCACTCATCGTCTGTGAAACAGTGCAGGACAACACTGTCCCATCAGTCCTTGCGTCCACAGATCCTCGGCACGATCGGGGGTGTTGTTCTGCAGCACGGCACAGCAGATCACGTGCTCGTCCTCTTCACATTAGGAGCCGAATTAGATCAGTATTAAGTGGGAAACAGTGTGAGCACGTCAAAATATCTTGTTACATAAATCACACGTCAACCCGATCACTTATTTAGCGTTCATGTGAAAACTATGTTCGGATTCGTCAATCGGAAATTAAAGGTGTCCATGTAAACGTGGCAAATTCAAATGTCAAATGTATTTTCCCACATTCACTCATATATATATATAGGCCTACTTTATATTTATGTTTCTGCCTTGTTAGAGTATATATCACTGATTAAACCTGTTGAACGATGATCTTCTTCAGGGACGTCTTCTCTGTGCCTGGGCTTCACACACACACACACACACACACACACACACTGCAGTTCTAGCAAACGCGTCGCTACTGTGATCTGTGCTCGTGTTTTTCCTTTATGCACCGTATACCTTTACAACTGGTTTCATATGTTTTGTATTTAAGTATATTTGAGATGCTATTTAAGTATTATTTAAAATAAAATAAATTGTATTAAGCAGGTGATGACTTTTATTGTCAATTTATTTCCTTGCCCAGTTTTTAATTATTCAATATTTTATTTTTGATCAAAGGTGACAATGTTACTAAAGATTTCTATTAAACACTGTTCTTCTGAACTGTGAAATATGAAGAAATCAGAAATATGATGCAGCACAATTGTTGATAATCATAAATGTTTCTTGAGCATCATTTCAGAGTGATTTGTGAAGGATCATGTGACACTGAAGACTTGAGTAATGATGCTGAAAATTCAGCTTCGATCACAGGAATATATTACACTTTACTATATATTACGAGTTATTTTAAAACATAATATTTCACAATGTTCAAATAATCAATCAAATAAATGCAGCCTTGGTGAGCAGAGGAACTAAACATCTGTTTATATTCAGTAATGTGCACAGAATAAAGAGGAACGAAGGAGAATTAAATAACTCAATTGTTTAATCTGAAAAAAATAAAATAGACACATCCAAACACAAATACAGCAGAAGATAAGCATAACTAGCCAACGAGACACACAGACACAGATAAAGAGGATCACACACTTCCCTTCGGTCTCGAGGTTTAACAGGAAACAGGAGTAAACGAACACGGCTCATGTCATCAGGCTTCTGTGGCCTTTATCCAGAATAAAATCATTTCACAGTATAAAACAAGTAAAACCTGAAGTGATATTTCAAGTAAGTAGACACTGCATATGAACAACTCAAACTATGGTTGGAGGTATTTGAGATTCGTGTGTGTGTGTGTGTGTGTGTGTTATCAGAGATCAGCTCTGACTGAGACGTGTCTTGCTGGCGAAGTCGGCGCTGAGTTTGCGCATGACCTCTGCGTGACCCTGTCCTGCGAGCTCCTGTCTGGCTGAGCTGTAGTTCTCCTTCACGAAGCTGGCGAAGGGTGCGGGCGCGCGCGGCTTCGAGGGCGTCAGCAACACCAGCTGTCCGGTGCACAGAGCACACACAAACTTCGTGGTGTCCAGAGACTTAGAGTGGCGGCCGATCCTGTGAGGGACAGGAACACACACTATTAGAGACAGTCATCCATGTGTGCAGGATCAAGCACGAGCCAGACTAGCGATTATTTTAGTAATCGAGCGATTATTTTGGCGATTAACCGAGCGATTATTGTGACGATTAATCAAGCGACTATTTTGTCGGTTAATTTGTCGAGTTATTGAGTAATTGCTTTTTTTGTGATAAAAAAAAAAATAGACCCAAGCATACAATGACTTAAGGCTGATTTATACTTCTGCGTAGGACTTAGCCGGAGCCTCTACGCTGTAGGCAACGCGTTGGTTTTCATTTATACTTCTGCGTCGTTGTCCGCGTTGACGCGCAATTACACTTGCAGAGGGAGCATGTGAAACCCGAGGAAGGGGTCCTAGCAGACCAATCACAGCGCTTGCGTCCGCGTAGAGTTTTTTGGAGAGGTGCACGTCAGGGTACGCGCGCTACACACAGCCTACGACGTAGCTACGGCGTGAGTTTGACGCAGAAGTATAAATTGGGCTTAAAAATACATATTAAATAACAATGAGGCAATAATAATAGTTTCAAATAAAGTATCGAAATCAAGTAATCATTATAGTTTTATAGAAAAACAATATAATATACATAATAAAGACAATCATCTTGTGTACATGATGTATTATAACGTAATGCCTGCAGAGGTGCCGACGGCCTGGTGATTGTTGTTACACTTTACAGCAGATCAAATCCTGGTTTAATATTGGCCAAACGATATTTACTTAATCTTTCATATTTGGCAACTTCTTTAAAATAGAAATACTACAGCCACTGTAATTTCTTCTTTGCAATTTCATTTAGAATTTGTGCTGTATATACATTTTATGTATGTGTACTCGATGTACATTTTTGTGTAGGTTTTAAATATAGGTTTTGAATGTGTACTGTTTGTACACATTTGCATAGCTTTTGAATTTATTGTGTTGTATGTACACTTGTGTGTTTTGAATTTATGTTCACAAAATATATATTTACATTAAATTCTAGGCTCCCAAATATTTAATTTGTCATTTAAAAATATATTTGTTGAAACGTAAATAAAATTGCATTTACAGGTCACCTGACGCACATAAGTCACATGATCATTCTTTAAAGATGACGCAGTATGTTTGGACAGAAGACCAGACAGATTTCTTCATTAAACTCATAAAACACAAATGAATTACAGGAATTCTGGATTCTAAACAACAACAAAAATGCCAGTTTATCAAGAGCTTGAAGCAGAAATGAGGGAGAAACACCCAGAAACTCCTCATATGTGTCGCTCTCAGTATAAGAGGACTTCCTTGCCATTAATGTTGAATAACACTCATACGTCTCCTTTGGATGGCTAGTGTGGCGGTTGGATGGCTAGTATAATGGCTAGTGCGGCGGCTGAGATATACGTAAACCTACTAACATCCGTCGCCATCTAAATAAAAAAAAATGTTTTATAAAAAAAAGTTATGCAAATCTGTAATAGAAACACGGCTAATGTAGTATAATTTCCTATTATCACTTTAAAGCTGCTTTGAAACAATCTATATTGTTAAAAGCACAATATATATATATATATATATATATATATATATATATATATGGGCTGGGGGAATTAACGCGTTAATCTTTGCGATTAATTTGAGATGTTTAACGCATTAAACAAAACAACGCAATTGACGCAGCACCTTTTTTTTTTTTTTGCCTCGTTTTAATGACTTCCTGTTGCGGCTGGTATTAAAAAGGCCGAAAATATGCCGTCCTACCCCTCCGTGTGTGCGCGTGTCGGCGCGCTGCTGCGCTCTCTGCTCAATGTTCCGCTCCGTGTTTGCGCTGCGTGTTCTGCTCTGTCGTTCACGGCCCAAACGCTCCAATCATGTACCGATCACGCACTGGAAAAGCAAAGTCCGCTCAAATAACGTCAAATTTCTCAGTTGTAGACTTCTGGCCTACTGAGCAGGTAATTTTACCTTTGTTGCCCAGCATGGCTATACCTGATCACATGCTCTGGTAATAAAAGCTTTGCATGACTATAGTTTATTTTGATAATGTAAAAAAATAAATCTGTTAAATCTGAGTATGTTGCATAGAACTGAATGAAGAATAATATATTGATATTTAATAATAATATAGGCTACTTTCTGTCCAATTTGTGTGGACATTTTTCATTTTTTCCCCTTTTTTGTGCGTTTAATTTAATTAGTGATTCTACGTTTAAATATTGATGATTACAAGTTTGGGGGAAATGCGATTAATTGCGATTAATCACAGCAAATTGTGCGATTAATTAGTTAATTTTTTTTTTATCGATTCCCAGCCCTAATATTTATTTATTTAAATAAATAAATAAATAAATACATAATACATTTGACAGCACCATAAAAACATGCCCAATAGCAGCAAAAAGCAGGAGAGTTGAGTACTCACGAGTTGTTACAGCGGTTACACTGGTACTGGTACTTGTAGTTGATGTCGTAGCTGTGGCAGCGGCTCACCATCGGGAGCTCGGGATGAGCCAGCATTGCTTTACGGGCATAAAGCCTCCAGAAGGGTCCGTGCCCGTCACGAACGCCGTTTATCAGCCACGTGGCAGCGTGACACATCTCATGGACCAGCGTGTCCCGTAGACGATCTGTCGGAGGAGACACATGTTAACTGCCAAGCCTCTGTTGAGCTGTTGAGTATCTTACAACGGCGAAGACAAGCACCTGCAGAGTCGCACACTTTGTCGGACAGCTCGATGCGGGCGTATCGTGTCCCTGTGCCGCGCTCCTGACCCGAGACGCAATACCCCGCTGTCTTACGCATCTTCTTGTTCCATGTGACAGACATGTCCGTGGGAAGCTGAGGGGAGGGAAGTCATCTTTGAAAGTAATGATTTTAAAACAACCAGAGACATTTTATTCCCCATTCCTCTGCCCTGCATCTTCAGGGTTTCGTTTTAAAACGCATTCTGTGTGAATCTGGTGGTTGTCGCCGTTGGTCAGTGTCTGTTGGAACGGTGTAAATTAGCATAACAGTGTTGTGACTAGTTACCAGTGAGTATGATTGAAAAAAGTATAATTTATGAAAAAAATTTACCCGCGAGGGAAAGATGTGTTACAAAGTGCAAGGGAATGAAGGTTAAAGAGTGTTATTATGCAGTGGCAGATGGTTGATTTCTGGCTCAGGTCAGAGGTCACCCTCCGGTCTCTATAATATTCTGGATTAGTGGTTGATCGATACATTGCCACGGCTGACATGGAGTGCGTTTACATGCTCGTTCTTAACCCGATAATGCTTAAAGGAGAACTCCGGTCAATTTTAACATTGAGCTAATTTTTTTGTAAATTTGGAGTGCTGTCAATACAGAGAACAACGACAAAAATCGGTGTTGCCTAAAATCGGTGTTGCGGTGTTGTTATCCTCATTTGCACTCTGTTGACTTCAATGGGGCAAGTTTTAAACCTGCTTTTAGCCTCTTAACATCCTTGATGTGTCATTACAAGTGCCCAGCCATTGTGAGTGATTCCTTCAGAGTGAACGCGGTGAATCTGACTGCAGTAGATGTGAAAGATATGAAGAAAAATGAAGTTAATTCGGCCTGCGCTCATACCTGTATTTACACCGTTTTCGGTTGAAGTCCAAAGTAGTCGATTGTCGAGTTCACGCGCATATGTTTAGTTACCTATGATCACGCGCGTGAACTCGACAATCGACTACTTTGGACTTCAACCGAAAACAGGGTGTAAATACAGGTATGAGCGCTGGCCGAATTAACTTCATTTTTCTTCATATCTTTCACATCTACTGCAGTCAGATTCACCCGTGTTAACTCTAAAGGAATCACTCACATTGGCTGGGCACTTGTAATGACACATCAAGGATGTTAAGAGGGTAAAAGCAGGTTTAAAACTTGCCCCATTGAAGTCAACAGAGTGCAAATTTTAAAAAGAGGATAACACGGTGTAGGCAACACCGATTTTTGTCGTTGTTCTCTGTATTGACAGCACTCCAAATTTACAAAAAAATTAGCTCAATGTTAAAATTGACCGGAGTTCTCCTTTAAGCCGACAACGTGTGTGATCATGTAAACACGTTAAACCATTTCCCTTTATCGCCATAAGGTCATAAACAGCTTAAGAGTAAACCAATTGACTGTTGGTTTTCGATCACGAGTAAGGACAAAGTCCATTTTTTAATAAAAAAAACAAAACAGTTGTGACTGTTTTTCTTCTGAAAACATCATTGCCTGCCTATTGACATCGACTGATACACTGCCCTCTGGTGGACAGAACATATACAACTTAAGTTTGATACTAAAATAGGTCTTACTGAAGGAATTTTAATGGTCAAAATATCATTAATAAATATTCTAATATTAATATTAATATTAATAAACAAACGAACTTCGAATATGATTTTTGGGCAAAAGTCAAAGCCCTAGTTCACATGTACCTGACTGTCAAACACGCTGGTGTTGTAGAGCTGGAAGAGTTTGCAGGTCAGCTCCTCTTTCTTCTGTTTGAAGCTGCGGCAGAACGAGGACGATCCCGGATCAGCCAGAGACTGCAGGAAGCATCCGGGAGTTTTACACACCAGCGCTCTGGCAAACGGGAACAGCAGGGTATGAGCATCATCATCCAGTGCTGGCGGCATGTAGGGTTGGGGTACCGAAACCCGGTGCCAATTTTGAACCGGTATGTAACCGGGCCGAATCAAAACGCAGATTTCGGTGCCTCATTTCTGTGCCACTTAAAGGTGCAGTGTGATAATTTTTAGTGACATCTAGTGGCGAGGTTGCGAAATGCACCCAACAGAAGTTACGATGGCCGACAGGAAGTGATGTCGTCGTCTGAGACAGCAGAGAGTAGCCAGTTCAGAAATGAGGTTTCTTTTCAAGGATAAAAAGTAATATTGCATTTCTGTCAACAGATCCTCCTTAATATCACACACTGCACCTTTAACGTCATTCACCATCGTTTTGAGGCTCTTTTTTTAAAGTGTCGATTTGACACCAGTATCGTGAAAAACCCGAACGACCCCCGACCCTGATGGCGTGTGTGCGGCGCTCAGATGTGAGGAGGTTCATCAGTACCTGCTGCTGGGAGGAGCTCTGGGTTCGGTTCGGCTCACGGGTCTGATGACGGGACTCTGGAGCACCGGGGTCTGGGTTACTGACGTGCCTTTACCTGGTGCTGGGTTACCAGCTCTCTTACCCACGGCAGATGGTGTCGACAAACAGGGAGGTCGTGGTTTGGGTTCTACATGCAGAGAGAAAACAACAAGAACATAATAAAATAAGAATACTTAGTTCAGTTTGCAATTATAGCTGGAAATCATTCAGATATAATGACTGGTGTGTGAACTACACTACACTACCAGTCAGAAGATTTGGATCGGTTCGATTTATGTTTTTAAAAGAAGTCTCTTCTGCTCACCAAATTCATATTTTCTTGAGTATCAAATCATCATATTAGAGTGATTTGTGAAGGATCATGTGACACTGAAGACTGGAGTAATGATGCTGAAAATTCAGCTTTGATCACAGGAATAAATTACACTTTACTATATATTCACATAGAAAATAGAAAGTTTAAATTATAATATTTCACAAATCACAACATTACTGTTTTTTTTGTAATTTTAATTAAATACATGCAGCCTTGGTGAGCAGAAGAGACTTATTTTAGAAACATTTAAAACCTTACCGATCTAAAACTCTGAAACGCCTGAGCCGAAGTCCGTCATCAGAATGATTTGGTTTAATTAGGTCTATTTAATTCCCTCCAGAAGCGTCTCACACGAGTGTGTTCCCGAACACCAGCATCCGAACGCAAGAGAACATGACAGCGGTTATTGTGTTTCGTCTGATGCTCTGAGACACACTCATTTATGATGGAGGGGAAAGAGCCAGATCGCAGAAACTTCGTTTTATTACTGATATTTTGCACCAGTTTCCCAGGAAGTGACGATTTTGTTCTCTTGGACAAATTGTTTATTCGCAAATGTTTTATGTGATATTCCAATTTTGCGCACAAGTTAAATGTGCAAATTTGAATGTAAACGATAAACGCAGTAAACCGTCTCTGTACACACAGCACATATCAATCAACCCTGCTCTATAAATGTGCTTGCGAATCCTTAATATAGCCCTATTCAGACGGGATTAGCTTAACCAGGGTAGATGGAGTAATGTAATTTTAACACAGGACGTCTGTAATATTAAAGGGGTGGCGTAATGCCCTTTTCACAAGATGTAAAATAAGTCTCTGATGTCCCCAGAGTGTGTGTGTGTGAAGTTTTAGCACAAAATACCCCACAGATATTTTTATATAGCATGTTAATATTGTCACTTTTTGAGGGTGAGCAAAAACGCACCGTTTGTGTCTGTTCCTTTAAATGCAAATGAGCTGCTGCTCCCGGCACAGGGGGCGGAGCTTCAAGAGCTCGTGTCCTTTTACCTCACATACACATGCATTGAACATTTCAAAGACGTTTAGCCTTTTATGTTCAAACCAAAGTCGGACAATGATGGAGAGACTCAAGAAGAAGTGACAACATGTAGAAGCAACAGGACATTTCTGAATGGTTAGTTGATGAATGGTTATGCAGCTGATGTGCAGTTATCTTCTTGTCATTGATTAGCATATTCTGTCTTGATAATCTATAAATCGCGTTCCGGGGGTGGGTTTATGCTAATTCTAGGGTTGTGATGTCACTAACCCGGGAGGAATGTGGTGTAGTCTCTACCAGCCGTTTGTTGTAGTCCTTAAAAAGGAATTTCTTTAAAAGCAAATATCTCCCTTTGCTTTGAACTTTGAGTGTTGTAACTTTGCAGATGTTGTTTATGCTCAAACAGCAACATTACACACTAACTAAAGTTAGAAAAGTGAAATCATAATCAACCACCTCTTTAATGGCCGATTCGCACGGGATAAGAGATCTCAGTAGAAGTGGGAGAGTAACACACCACTGTCACTCCTGTCGTCATGTGTGTGTTACGCTGCTTCCTGATATCATGTGTGCAAACACATATAACCTATATTTATATAAAACAGTTATGGTCCAGTTGAACGATGTATTAACTTCAGAGTGGATTGTGTTGGTAATCCAAAAACAGCAGCAGATGTTTTGTCAGACGTAAAAGCGTAATTTTGTAAAAAACGAAACAATTGACGCGCCACGTTAAAAACTGTCCGACCAATGAGATTAGCGCTTCTGTTCACGTGCCTGGAGCTGCTGAAGTTACAGTTCTTGGCATAGACGTAATAAATATTATATCTATGGTACTTGGTGGAGCTCAAGCATTAAACGATCTTGCCGAGCACACATTGATCGAAGACGACGATGAAGAGGAAGATGCAACGAGGCCAGATGAATGTAGAGCTGCTGGTGTGTTTGGTGTCTGAACTCAAAGAACTTTATGACAAACGCCACAGAAGTTACAAAAATCTCGAGAAGAGGGAGTTGTTATGGAGAGGAATCGCAGATCATATAGGATTCAGAGAGTGAAGCATCACTCGGCACATCGCCAGTGAAAACCACTTGGGTGTGAACACAAAGACGCGCCGAAAAACGCTAGTGATAAGTGCACAATAATCGCCCCGGTGTGCACAGGCCTTAACGCAATACTTCTTAAGGGAGTAACGCAATATTGTAATGTATTCCTTTTCAAAGTAACTTTCCCCAACACTGGTCACTGTTGTGTGTCACTCCTTCATGAGAGAGAAGCAGACTGAGCTGGTGTGTGTGTGTGTGTGAGCTGTACCTGCAGGCGTCCTCGGGCTGGCTTGAGCTCTGCCTGCGAGAGACTGGTTCTGCCGGACCCGGTCCAGTAAGGACTGGAACTCCTCTTCAGAGCTCCCGGTGTCGTCTCTAGCGCTGGGAGTCACAGTCACCGCCGGGACACAAGGCTTGTCCTCTCGGGTGAGTCTGGTCCTCCAGGTGCTCCTGATCACAGCACTGCTGTCCTCATCACTGTCGCTCAGGAACACTGGAGGATCACAGCGGGACGGGGGACATCTCTCGCTCTTCTGGACGGATTTAGGAGTTCTAGCAGGCTTGGCTTTCCCTGTACAGAAGCAACAGAACAGGGTTCATATATATATATATATATATATATATATATATATATATATATATATATATATATATATATATATATATATATATATATATATATATATATATATATATATAAAAAAAAAAAAAAATTGATATAGTGGCTATGTTATATTAAAGGAACAGTGGTGTGTGATTCATGAATGAATAATTCAGAACCGGATCAAAAGATTCAATAAAATGATCAGACTCAAATAAGCATTCGTTTATAAATATGATGGCTAGACATCAGAAGCAAATCCAATTTATATTAAAGTCCCCCTGAGGTGAAAATCCAGCGTTTAATGTTGTTTATGTGTCTATGTGGTGTTTTTAATATGCTTTAAGACAAACCATGTGTAAATTCATAAGTCGACAGCATTGCTGAGTATTTTCTCCTTAAAACTGCAGTGAACCAAAGACAGTCTCAAACACACGCTTTGAAATCGCTGGTGTTTCTGATGTCACAAACTACCTTGTAACCAATCAGATCAACGTGTGATCGCCAACCAGTGGATCTCTGAGCTGAGTGAGTGAGTGGAGGCGGGGCTCATTTGCATATTCGTAGAACAGCGCATACTAAATGAGGCAAGAAGATTTTTTATTCAAGGAAAGTTTAAATATGTCATTTTGGTGATCAAAGATGAGTTTTAAGTAGGGATGCACCGAAATGAACATTTTGGGCTGAAAACCGAAACCAAAAATGACTTAATTTTTTTTTAAATTAGTTTTTTGTATAATTTTATTATTAGACTTTTTAATTAAATTCAATAATTTTACTGAATCTGAATTTTTTTTAAATACAAGCAAATAAAACACTTTTATTTAAAGTAACACAAAAATTTGACAGAAAATAAGCCTATATTAAAATAATATTAAATATCAATATTTTCATATCTTTATATCAATAAATTATTCTTCATTCAGTTCTATGCAACAAAATCAGATTTACCAGATTTATTTTTTGATCAATATTCAAAATGTATAGTCCTACAAAGCTATTATTACCAGAGATTGAAGTTGTGCATCTTCGGAAGCGGAGCCGCTCGCAATATATTTTCGGTTTTATTATACATTTATATTATATATTTCGGTTTATATATATATTTCGACCAATAACCGGAAATATCTTCCCTATTGTGACGTACATCCAAGCGAAACACTTCCGGAACAAGAACAGATTCAGATTATTTTATTTAATGCCATGTCAGCATTCAAAGCTATTTCCATGGCAAAAATTTTATTACAAAAATACAAATATCATATAAATAAAATAAAAACAATACAAACAAAAACAGCAAGTCATATTATAAAAGATTTTTTTTAATTAACATATGATAAAAAAAAAAATCCAAAACCTTTTCAGGCATAATCTTATTAAATGTCTCCGGAACAAGAACAGATGTAGGAAAAGAGAAGATGTCGCTGATAGAGGGAGGGGAAGTTATTCTGATTGAAGATTACCAGGAACATGAGTCTAACACACTGATGATGTGCACCGATACATAAATACTGCGAATATTCCATTAAAAAATAAGATTGTCAGTTTTGATTTCATGGTGACTGTAAGCAAACTCAAAGATGAACATACCTTTAATAGCGGAAGAAGGCTTCCTCTCAGCGACAAAATCATCATCAGATGAAATGATGTCCACGATGAAGCGCTTCAGACTGAGGGGTGAGATAATAATAACTGATGATTGACAGGCGTGACGAGTGCTGGTATACTGAAGAGCTGTAGTGTACACTGACCTGTCATCACTGCTGCTCACTGACTGAGATCGGCCTTTAGTCTTCGGGGTTTTCACTCGATTCAAAACTGGAAAGAAAAAAATTGTAAATGTAAAAATGGTGTAAAACATCTAATTTGATTTGAAAGCAGTTGATAAAGAACTTACATATTTCAAATTCATCATCACTATCTGAAGACAAACCTGGAATCGGTTCTCTGGGAAGAAAAGAAAGGTGATTTAGTTTGATGTGATGTCATGATGTGAATATAGTGAATATAGAGTATAGCCACAGCACGCAGGGAGTCTCTATATTCACCAGCGTTATGGTCTACTGTCTATTACATGAAGCACAATTCAGATCAAGCAGTTTTCTGATGGTCAGGGCGGCCATGTGAACGAACCCAGTGTGAAATCTGCACTGGGGAAATCCTTCGCCCGCACGCGAAACTCCCGCACACAAGGATTCCTATTGAAATGACTGGATTTCGCCCTTGAACAGTTGAAAGACAGTGATATATGTGACTGCAGCTTTATTGCTTTTATAAAACATCAGTCAGTAGATAACACTATTAAAGAGGATATATTGTGCCTTATAACGAGGTCTAGTTTCAGGCTCTACTAGAACAGGTTTTCCTGCTTGAATGTTGATTATTCCCCATATTCTCCACTGTTGCAGCTCCTCTCTTCCCAGTCTGTCAGTAACGCTCTGGACTGTGTTTCCCGAAAGCATCGTTAGCCAACTATCGTCGCAAGTTCTGTCGTTATCATCAGTTCAACGAGTCTGTGTTTCCGAACGAACATTCGCAAACATCATCGCAGAGTTGTGTGTGTGAGCGACAGATCTCGACCTGTGGTTAGAAGAAGAGTTTCTAGTTTACATGACATGTGGACTTAATAAATCCTTATCCTGAGCAAAATAAGAGGATGATATCCAGTACAATCTGTGTCTTTTATTTATAATACATACAAATGTCATTTACGTCGTTTAGTTTGTCAAGAGATTTAAAGCACTGTTTCTGAAGAGTGCGCATGTGTGAACGAGCTCTAGTGTGTAAGAACGAGCCAATGATTGAATCTGGAAATAAAGCAAAATAACTGAGAAAAATGAGAGATAGTTCTCAGATGCATGTCTGTCATTTATATCAAAACTTCTAGCGTTAATATGATCTCAAACAGTTTCATTAAAAGTAGTTATTACTCCACCACGTGCGTGACATCATTAACCAACGTGGTTGAACGACCCATTTGCAACAGTACGGTTTCGGGAAACAGTCGTGACTAGCTAGCGGATTTCTTTGGCTGTGAAGCAGTGAGTTACAGCGCTGTACGGGAAACACACCCCTGTTTAGTTCCTGTCTCTATGAAGCCCCTCCTTCTGAAAAGCACACTGTGCTCTGATTGGTCGGCTGGAGCAGTGTGTTGTGATTGGTCGAGCGCTTCGAGTGTGTTTGGGAAATGTCCCGCCCCTTCCCATAACCGCCAGTTTAACACACTACTAACTAACTCAACCAGGCCCCGCCCCTTTATTCTGCGTATGAATTATTATAATGAGGAATATTGTGTTTGTTCCCGGGAGAAACTCAAGACTACAATGGAGGCGTTTCAGGAGTTCAGGAACACTGACACTGATATAGAGAAGAACAGCAACATCACACACTGAAGAGATGAACATGGAGAAAGCAGAACAGGTACGGAGTGCAGTCCCTCTGCTGGGTGCTATGATGCTATGATGCTAGCATAGTAAAGTATGTTTCAAATATATATAAATGCTCACCTTGGCTTCTGGGCCGCTGATGCAGATTGCTTTAATGTGGATTTTGGTGTAGCCTTTGCAGCAAGAACTGGAGAAATAAAAATCAAACACAAAATTCATTCATTTGCATAACATAATTATGTGTTCAACGGTGTTCAACCGAAGCATGGCTGCATCTGACATCATGTCCTACCCTACAGTATAGTATCTTTTGTCTGAATTCACAGAATCCATTAAAGAGTGGGATAGAGTACCGGATGACCTACTCCTTCCGGTGAGATTCTGAAGTGTTCTGGACACTTTACTATCCCATGAGGCCACAGGAGAGGGTTTCTGAATGACAATCACTGCTGGTAGATCACATGATAATGACAACATGGTGAATGTAGTGTGTCCAGATTACACTCATACTATATAGCACATACTCTAACGATCGTGAAGTAATTACTTATTCAAAATCAGTGCCTGTTGATCTCAGACGCAGCCAGAGCCTTTCTCCACGACACCGCCGTTCAGACGCAGCCAGAGCCTTTCTCCACGACACCGCCATTCAATTTATTTGAAACAGAATCTTTTGTAACATTATACATTTGTACTGTAGCTTTTGATCAATTTAATGCATCCTTGATGAATAAAAGTAGTGATTTCTTTAACCGTTTTCAACATTGATAATAATAATTAATGTTTCTTGAGCATCAAATCATCACATTAGAGTGATTTGTGAAGGATCATGTGACACTGAAGACTGGAGTAATGATGCTGAAAATTCAGCTTTGATCAAAGGAATAAATTACACTTTACTGTATATTCACATAGAAAACAGATGTTTTACATTATAATAATATTTCACAATATTACTGTGTTTTGCTTGTATTTTTAATCAAATAAATGCAGCCTTGGTGAGCAGAAGAGGCTTCTTCTAAACACATGAACACTCTTACTGACCCCAAACCTTTGAACGGCGGTGTGTACAGTGGGGAAGTGTGTACAGTGGGGAAGTGTGTACAGTGGGGAAGTGTGTACAGTGGGGAAGTGTGTACAGTGGGGAAGTGTGTACAGTGGGGAAGTGTGTACAGTGGGGAAGTGTGTACAGTGGGGAAGTGTGTGATTTGGGACGCAGTCTTACACTGATCGAAGTCTTCATCATCTGAAGTCAGTAGTAGGTGTTCCTCTGGAGACTGATTCTCCTTCCCCGAGCTGCCCAGCGCTGGACGCCGGCTCTTCCTCAGGCTCTTCCTCAGCTGGGAGAGAGGGACAGGCTCTGGTGAGACGGGTTGTTTTGTAAGAGACGTACATGTTGATTATAAGCACTGACCTTCTCTTCAGCTTCATCAAGACCCCCGTCTCTGTCCCAGCCCAGCTTCTCTGAGACTCTCTGAAACAGAGACACGGTCCCGGGATCCATCGCCACCGGAACACTGCGGATCGGCTCCTGAACACTACACACTCCTGAGGTCACGTGACAAGTTGCATTGAAATAGATGAATAAAATGTACAAAATATTAGATGCGAGATAAATACAATATTTCCTTTTTAAAAAACGAGTAAAATGTGTTTGCATTGAAATGGATTAATAAAATTAATAACATATTAAATGTATGTCGAATACACTACATTAACTTCTAAAAAACGAGTACAATTATTTGTTTTTGCATTGAAACGGATGAATAAAATTTATAAAATATTAAATATGTTGAATACAATACATTAACTATTAATAAACGAGTAAAATTGTGTGTTTGCCTTTAATCAAATTAATATAATATTAAATATATGGTGAATACAATACATTAACTATTAAAAGACAAGTAAAATTATGTGTTTGCATTGAAATAGATTTATAAAATTAATAACATTAAATATATGTTGAATACACTACATTAACTTCTAAAAAAACGAGTACAATTATTTGTTTTTGCATTGAAATAGATGAATAAAATGTAAAAAATATTAGATGCGAGATAAATACAATATTATTTCCTTTTTTTAAAATGAGTAAAATTGTGTTTGCATTGAAATGGATTAATAAAATGAATAAAATATTACATATATGGTGAATACAATACATTAACTTTTAAAAACGAGTAAAATTATGTTTGCATTTAATAAAATGAATAAAATATTAAATATAGGTTGAATACAATACACTAGATTAATAAAATATAGGATAAATACAATACATTCACTTTTAAAAACGAGTAAAATTATGTGTTTGCATTAAAATAGATGAATAAAATTAATAAAATATTAAATATATTATGAATAATACACTAACTGTAAAAAAACGAGTACAATTATAGCAGTATTATACAATACAACATTAACTAATACAAAATTGCTAAAGCTGGATATCTATGCAATAATAGATAATAAATATTAATATAACATAAAACTAGAATTAAACATAACAAATTACAACATTTATGAGCGTTTGATATCTTAGTGAACACATGTCTAACGTTACGGATGATGTGTGTGGTTTAAACAATCGAGCATGTGACAAACGCACACACTTACTAACAAACCGAACAGAAGTTCAGCTTTAGCCAACATGTTTTGTTTGTTCAACATACCTTATAAAAGCGGGTTGATATATATATATATATCGCGCCTTCAGTGAAATAAGCAGAAGTGTATAAGCTTTAAACCATCAGCTCAGCGCACTCAACATTCAAATCCAGCCAACCGGAAACCGTCATCAGTGTGAGGAATCAAAACTTCCGGTCTCAGCAGCGCTCCTAGAGAAGGGTTTATAATTATACAACACAACTCTACATCTTCGCTGATTTGCAAAAAGGCCTAATATTTCATTAATAATTAATTTAATAAACAAAAAAATTACATCACGAACCGTTTTTTTTTATTTTAAGACTTTTCTAATTATATCTGATCAAACGTTTCCGTTTTAATGGCAGAAAGTGTATAATTTAACTTACAATCTGCAAAAGAATGGGAAAGTATGCCCAAAAATGCCCAATTTAATGTTTATATCTTTACATAAACACAAGTTTATAAGTAAATAAGCCGTTTTCATATAATCTATAATCTTCTGCCGCTGTTTGAACGTATAAACACAGATGTGGCAGAAAACATCTGGCTCATGCTTGCATTTTCTGGCCATATTAAATATTGTCATTGTCAGCTAATAGTTGTAAGCAGGGTATAGTAGTCTTCAGATCTAGTGTGACCCACTACAGCAGCTCATCAAGGGACAGTCAGGCTTACTCTTCTGGGATCAAATTAGGGTAGAAATGTAGAGTACACCGGGGCTAAGAGAAAAATATGTGTTTGTGTTGAACATTGATGGAGCAACAGATTTTGTGTAAAAATAAATCATAAAAGTGGTTGATTTTGTTTAAAAATCGTATTAATGTATATGATGTGGCGAGGAGGGCCTTTTACCCCCCACACACACACGGGGCAAACACACACAGAATTGACACGTTAGCTAAAAAAAAAAATATATATATATATATATATATATATATATATATATAGGTTAATACTTGTTCAAAACGATCACTTTAGAGAAGTTTGCACTTTTTATGTTTATTTTGATCAATTAAATTATTCATTTTTGTTCATTAAATATACTGTCATTAAATTGTTAGTATAGAGTAGTCTTTTAATAATTTTAATAAGTAAAGATTCTGAAAGCATTGAAGATCCCATAATTTAATACAGATTTACAGTAGTAAAGAGGTAGTAGAGGAGACTTTCTAACTATGAAGATTCATTGTAAAACTATATGATAAATTGAAAATAAATAAACACAAAAATAATATTTCAATCCTTCAGTAAAAACGATTTCTATCAATAGTTATATTTACACCAGACTGCAGTTTAGCCACGAGTGAAGTTTAATCAGAAGTTAGTGTTTCCCATTTGCCAAAGAGAGACGACAGTTTCTGTGCAGGTGAAATATGTGTAGAAAACAGAACAAATAAAAGCAAAGTACATTTCACGTATAAATATTCTCCAGCAATTCTATCAATTATGTAGGCTAATAATGCAAAGACCTAAAAATATGATTTGTTTGTTTTTAATAGTTTCTAAATGTCAGTTTCATTCCAGAAATGTTTAAAATGTTTTGAGTTGACGCCAATTTTAAAATACATGTTTGCTAAACTAGAAATATTCTATTTAGTCCAATATTTAGAAATCTAATGTGAAGAGTGTTTTCCACACGTGTCATATTACAACTAGAAATAGTCAAACTACTAAACACTTTTATTCTGAGGCTGCAAAGATAAAATATAAATGGATTAACTGCATTTAAAGCACACATGAAAACACAGAAGTTACTTATTCGTCATCATGAAACGATGATCAATCACCAGATGCTGGACATGCGGATTATGACACACAATAATCTTTAAAATGTATTTCCAAAGTTTCTAACTGAAATGTTACAGATATGCAGGTCTAGATGTATCGCACTGAATCTGCAGGATCTTTTCTTCACATGTTAGACCAGCTGTTGTCAGCCTGTGAAGTCATGAACATGTAGTTTAGTACAGACTGATGATGTGTAGTCCAGGTGTGTGTTCTCAGTGATGACTCTGACTCCTGTAGACGCTCATCACACACGAGAAGGCTGTTTGCTGGTCATCTTGCCGGATGTTATTGAGTTATTTCTAAAGATAATAAAAAGTTGACCACAAAAAATAAAAATAAATACAAATTTTGCTCACAAACAAGTTCTTCGCGAGTGAACACAGTTTCCCGGCGAAACAAAGGTTTTGCGAGAAACCCACAACAGTTCTTGCGGGAACACAAAAGCGTCAGCATCTCTCTTCCCCCATCCAGGGTCCGGACCGGGACTAACCACACTCCAGGACTTCTATAGCACTACTCTCTTGGCTTTCAAGGACAGAGATCTCACTTATCAGAATATATCTTTATTAGCTTTTCAATTATAAAAAAGGTAAACAGACAAACAAAAATAAACTAATAAAACAACAAAGTGCAGCACATGCGATGACTGCGATAACTTTGACTGAAAGGATCCTATGACAAACACATCGCTTTCCTTATTCAAACTGATTTATTTTCATGAATATATGATTGAGCTGAAGAATGAAAGCTGTATCATATACTTGGATGTTTATGAGCAATATCACACTCATAACCGTGAGAAACGGCTCTATATCTGTGTAAGACGGGCTTCAGCATTCATCCTGTGTGAAAACTATTAACACTAATTAAAATGAAAACAAATGTAAAATTAATGTTACATAATGAAGAGTTTTTTTCAGCTTAGATCATTTCTATGAGGTGTCCAGAACAACATACTAAAAGTCCTAAGAAATCCTAGTTGAGGAAATATGTTAAATTCTCATCAATCCGAGATGTGTTTCAATAAGGCCAGGCAACAATACACCCCAATGGGGCTATTTTTTTTTTCCTTTACTCCTATCAAAATGAAACTTTACACAATGAAAGTATCCATGAAAAGTAAAAAAAATTGTATTACAAGTTTCTTTGAAAATAAATTGCAATATGCAAATGAGCTATACACTAATCAAATATGCCCAAAATACACCCAAATAGGCTTAATTTCTTCCTTTACTCCTACCACAATAAAACTTTACACAATGAAAGTCTACAAGAAAAGTAAAACATTTTGTATTAGAAGTTTCTTTGAAAATGAATTTGAATATGCAAATGAGCAATATACTAATCGATTATGCCCAAATACACCCTAATGGACTTATTTTTTCCTTTACTCCTATCACAATCAAACCTCACACAGTGAAAGTATACATGAAAAGTAACATTTTTGTTTTACAAGTTTCTTTGAAAAATCTATTTTAAATATGCAAATGAGCTCAACACTAGGCCTAATTGACTTATGGC
Organism: Leuciscus idus; assembly: GCA_021554675.1. Taxonomy (NCBI): domain Eukaryota; kingdom Metazoa; phylum Chordata; class Actinopteri; order Cypriniformes; family Leuciscidae; genus Leuciscus; species Leuciscus idus. The sequence goes on along the minus strand of CM038633.1, from coordinate 4,954,769 downwards.
CAAAAATACATAAAGTGGGAGAGGTATTATTTGCAAATAAAAATAAAAATATATTTAAGCAAACTCTCCCACTTTACTGTATGTATTCTAATTATCTAGGCCAGCACTCTTAAAGTTGAGAAGTATACACATTGAGTGAAGCCTGCTCCTATCCACATTTACTTATGGCCAAGAAACCATAAAGTCACAAGTAGAAAAAACAGGGGCCAAATAACTAACACATTCATGTCCATTCAGTAAGTTAACCTATGCATAAACAGTCACTTGCCACACTTATCTGGGTTACTTGCCACAAAAATACTTATATTGACCTTAAGAATTGATTGCACAATCTTGCCTCCAGTTGCTTTCTAATTTTTTTTTTGCGAACTAGCCTTACCTAATGACATTCCCCCACAGATAACATCAGAAGAAAGTCAGAATAGCCATCTTAGTCATTAGTAACGTGGTGAGATTAAATTTTGGGCTGGTAGATTTACAAATGATTGGTATTGTTGGTAAGATTACGAGATTACAGGGAGAAGTCATTCTTACCAACTAAACAATTCACTCTCACACAGAAGACAGATGAAAAACCAGATAGACACACTTTACAGACATTCCAGCTCTTTAAAATATTTTTGCCAGACACCAAAACTGCTTCTCTGCAAGTATGTCAGAGCAGGCGGGCCACACATCAGACTTCCACCGTTTGTAAAGTAGCTTTGCAGTGTTATGAGAAGCTACAGTAGCAACAGCAATATCTAGGTTAGTTAAAGAAAAACTAAAACTAAACTAAAATAAAATAAAAAAAACACCAAAAAGAAACCTCCCCTGTTGTTGCTACCTTGTGGTGGTGGAGAGGCTTGTGTGCCTCCGTGACCCTGAAGACTATACTGGCGGGGGTTATAGTATACCCCTGGCAGGTACTACCAAGCCAGGCAGTTTTCAGGTTGGAGGCCAGTCTAAAAGCAGCATTGCCATCACCCATTGGCAGTAGGATGATTGGATGAAGATTGGGCCGATGTATTTGTCATACGTATGAATGGTGTTTCTGCCTATGCAAATTAGGACATATTCAAAAAGTGTGGCGCTCATGTGCATATTCAAATTCATTTCAAAAGAAACTTGTAATACAAAAAAAGTTACTTTTCATGTATACTTTTACTATGTAAAGTTTTATTGTGGTAGGAGTAAAGGAAAAAATTAAGCCTATTTGGGTGTATTTTGGGCATATTTGATTAGTGTATAGCTCATTTGCATATTACAATTTATTTTCAAAGAAACTTGTAATACAATTTTTTTTACTTTTCATGGGTACTTTCATTGTGTAAAGTTTCATTTTGATAGGAGTAAAGGACAAAAATAGCCCCATAGGGGTGTATTGTTGCCTGGCCTTATTGAAACACATCTCGGATTGATGAGAATTTAACATATTTCCTCAACTAGGATTTCTTAGGACTTTTAGTATGTTGTTCTGGACACCTCATAGAAATGATCTAAGCTGAAAAAATTTATTTTACAATTAGTCTGTTGTAAAACGCTACTTTGCCTGGACTATAAGTGCCGTCTGACATTTTCTTCTGGAATGATTTTTATAAAGCTAGTATATTTAGTAAGGGTTAATGCACGACGAGGTGTCCATTGTCAGGTATTAATGGACGACGGTGAGGCGTGATCAACCCGCTTATACCAAGGTCACTTGCCAAACAACACATTTTTAAAACATTAGTTTACATTTTAATTAGTTTTACAATCTAAATCTAAAGTTTTTACAAACAATAACTTGGTTTCCCTGGTTACGCCTGGCGGTTTATTTAGCAACCGGAGATATTTATAGTCCGCTCAGCTCGTAGAAGCCTTCAGTTTACTGCCTGTTGCTATGGTTACTCACAGCTGATGTCGCCAGCGCATTTATTTATTCATTTCGAACGGTAAACAGTCAGTTTCACCAGAACTCCTTTACTAGGTGTCCTCTATCACTTTTTAATGGACACCCTGCAGCCAATCAGAATCGAGTATTCACCCAGACCATGGTATAAAGTTCAGTAATTTCACTTAAATGGCAATTAATAGGTTATTTTCACTGTCATTTAAGTGAAATTACTGAACTGAAATATACGAGCTTGATAAAAATGATCATTCTAGAAGGAAATGTCAGATGGCACTTAGAGGCTTTTGCATCTGAACTCTTCATATATGGTCTTAATAATACAAGCACTTTTCAAGCACCACTTCCTGAATATGACTGATTACGGGTTTTCCATGAGCGCCTTGTACGAACCCGGTCCATCACAACTTTAAGGGCTCTGTTAATAAAGCTATAACTATATCAGCTAGTTAATGAATGATGCACCGTTTAACCCACTGTGAAGGATCTAGGACAGGCCACGCAACCCAAGTGTAGAAACATCTTCAGCATTTCTTTATTGAACTAAACTGAATACAGCGATCAAATTTACAATGGGTGCACATCACAGTTCAGTCAGCAACAACGTAACAGCAATATCATCACAAAAACCAGTATGTTACTATTGTTAGGTTCATAATGTGTCGGCTCCTAAAAGGACTGGAACAATGAAAAAGAAAAAAAAGAAAAGAAAACCGCAGCCAAGTATGTGCAACTCTCCTCAAGGTTTGCCACATCACTTTATTTCAGTTCATGTAGAGCCTTGCAGAACTGACACGCACAGAGCTTAAATAAAAGCAGTTCATAGGAAGACAGTGTACAAAACCAAAACATCTTACAACATACTTACCTACACCTTTCCTGGTAAAACCATAAAAAATCAAGAAGAAGCAGGAGTCAACACTTGAGCGGGTCGCAGGGCTTTAGTCAGTGTGTAATGAGACACTCCTCTGGTTAGCGTGTTCACATAGCATGTTCTCAGAAACAAGAGAGGGATTTTTTTCTATTGACTGCATACGGACACAAAGTCGGCATTCATTTGGGGGAGAAACACTGGAGATCCGAGGTGTGCATCCGTCACCCGGGTTTAAGCCATGATGACGAAGCTGAAAGAGTCCAAGACGCACATGACCTAGCTAACTAACTAACAAAAAAAGAGACCCTATCTGTGTTGATTATGTTTGTGTTGACGGTTACATTTTCAGGATCATTTCCGTATTTCAGATCCACTTCAAATCAACCACAGAAAAACAAAACGAAACAAAATCAGCGGAGCCAACAAACATCAAGGGGAAGAGTGCGAGGTCTCGGTCCGGCTGTCCAGGGGGTGATCGTGACGGGGCTCACCTGTGAGTCTCTCATCGAGTCTCTGCGACTGCCACACACACACTCACTCACACACACACATGCAGTGCTAGCCTAGCTCAGGTGCTCTCGCTGCTCTCCACAGACTGCATCTTCACCAGGTGATCGGGCTTGGCCCCGGCGGCGTGATGCTCCCACATCTGCAGGTACAGTCTCTCCAGCTCCTGCGTGTACTGTTTGGTGTTGAAGAGCGGGCTGCAGATGCGCTGCTTCCAGACGCGGGAGCGCACCTTCTTCAGGCTGAGCGGGAACAAGACAACAACAGCGGGTTTAAGGTGCGCTTATCCTAAAGGCTCATTGGAATGAAAAATTCACTTTTATGTGGCGTTTGCATATAAATGTGTGTTTGCAGTGTGTGGACACAGCCACTATAGACCTTCTGTAGCTCCGCCCCTTTTCAGCGCTGCGCTCGTTGTCTTCCGGTCTGTATTTTCATAGCAATCTTGCATATTTATAATGAACGGCTCGTTTTAAAATCTTCCCGGTCGACTAACATTTGTTTAGTCATCTACTTTAAACACTACAGTCCTCATGATAACGTTCGTTAACTTTACATTAAGTAAATCCACTTCAAAAGCTAATTACTCCTGGACAGCAGCGCCATAGAGAGATATAGAGCGACCGCAAAAACGGAAGTTCAAAGACAATATTCTAAAGATGGTGGCGCCCTCGTTTCTCTGGCGCATAAGGTCTATACAATGAAAAAAATCCATTCACTCTTTTTTTTATCCTCAAAAAGCCTAAACACTCTCAATAATCAAGCCGTTTGGATTTTCTGAGCAATATGTCATATTGATCATGCTCCGCCCACGACCACTGACGGACTGTCCCGTATTAGCATATTTCCGCCCTTAGCCATTTGTATACTGTCCACCAAGGCAACACTTTACGTGTCTTGTGTCGAACGGTTCATTGGACCATTTTTCCTGCCGACCACAATTTCGTTATTTCAAATGTAGGCGCGTTGCGCCACGGCAAGCACGCTCATAATAGAGACGCCGGCGCGACCACAACATTGTCCAACATCAAATGGCAAACATAATGCAAGCGGAACGAAACTGCTTGTTATTGTGTGGTTGACGGACCGTTTATCAGTTTGGACCAGTGCAGCGCGAGCCGATCGTGTTACGACACTGTTACTACACAGCGCTAATAAGAGATCCAGTAAAGAAAGCATTTGAACTCGCCAAGAAACATTCACATTTCTCCGTTATTAACAGATCAAACAGCGCTGACGTGGAAACCAGGAAGAAACATTGTGCAATGAATGAACTATCCAGTGTCCACAGATCAGCAACATTCACCATGGATTTACTGTAGTAACACTAACTGCAACCATGGAAGTTTGGCAGGAATAGTAGGCTATAATGCTTTCAAGTAACATTACGTCGGTTTTATTTTGACATTATGAATAAAATTGCTGCCCTCAAATGTTAATCTGAACTAAAATAAACTTTTGTTTATAACTACTACAATATTAGGCTACATTTCATTTTTTCTAAGGAGCTGTTTTGTTTTATATGCTCCTAAGAGGAGTAGTATAGTATAGCTCAAGTCAAGTATAGCTCCATCATGGCTCAAAGTAAAAAAATAATAATAATCATACTTTATGTTAGTTTTAATAAAAAAAAATATTAAATTCAAACAAACAAAAATTCTCTGGCATTTCTTTCTTTTTGCTGTATCGAAAACATACCGAACCGCGACACAAGTGAATCGTATTGAACCGAACCGTGAATTTTGTGAACCGTTACACCCCTATAAAATACACAATGTTATAGTGGGTTTTTGATCTGCCCTCAAACTTGAAAAGATTAACTTTGGAGTTAGAATGAAACCTGATCTTTTCTTAAAATCTTGGAGCCCATTTTTAGATTATTTTAAGGAGACAAGCTCTGGATAAAACGTTATTTATTTATTTATTTTGTTTCTGGTTTATTTAGATGTTTATATGTCTATGCATATATTACTGTGATTATATGTTCAGCCCAACCCTATTAAACATGTCTCGTTTTGAAAGTGGAAATTGACAAAGTGAGCTTACAATTCCATATCTGTGCCGAGCTTCACGGCGACGTCCTCGTACTCCTGCCGGCTCTGAGCGATGAGTTCGAGACAGCCGAGACACGTGAGCTGAGAGGTGGCGACTCGTGAGGCCAGAGTCTCTCCTGCAGGACACAGGAGATACAGGAGAAACATTCACACATACTCTGAAGGAAACATCAGGTGTTTGCCTGAGCAGAAGTCACACTTGGCTGGATGTACTTTCACAGCGTCTGAAGTCGAATACTTCTACTATTAGGGGGAAAACAGTGCGTCTATAAGAGAAGTATGTCCAAATACATCATATTTGACAAACAGTAGGCGAACAGTCCCCGGATGACCTTATACTTACAGCGAGATCATGAACTGCACATCTGATGGACACTTTACTATCCCATGAGGCCACGGGAGAGGATTTGTGAATGACAGTGAAGCAACGCAACTGACGCTGGTAGATCACATGATAATGACAACATGAGGGGCTTTCGCACCGGAGGAACCTGTTCATAGTTCCTAGAACTGGATGTCGGCGTGTTCGCACCACAGGATCTGGGAACGATGTTAGTTTTAGGAACTCCTTTTGGAGGAACTAATTTACTCCTCCTTCAGAGTCAGTCTAAACCAGCGCTATAGGAACTACAGTGATGTCAGTGTTCGCTGATTGGCCCAACGCACTAAAAAGGCTGTGAACACACAGATTATAGTCTATATATTTACTCCACAAACTAACTCTACAAACATGTAAAACAGTGATAGATGAGCCTCTAAACCTTTACACTGAGGAGAAAACCCAACGCAACTTTGAGGAGAGAAAGAGAAACATGATCATGTGTTTCTGCTCAGCAACACTGGACATCAAGAACACGACATACGCTAATAACTCTTCATCACTGTCTACTCATGTATAACAGTTTAACTAATAACGTGTTAGACTGTTAGACAGATCGTAAACTGATGAACATGGAGAATGTGAGCGCTGTGAGCTCAGTCGTTCTCAGCGCCGTCAAAATAAAGGTCAGAACAACAAGCGTGTCTTACATCACTTCAGAGCTCCTACTGGCGGTGCGAACGCAACCAGGAAAATGTTCCTATGGGAACCACTAGTTCTCTGCCATCCTGGAGGCTCGTTCCTAGAAAAATCCAGTGCGAAAGCCCCGAAAGTGAATGTAGTGCCGAAGACTATAGAATAACAAGACGCATCACTCGTATGGTTTTTAATGAGGAAAGTGCAACGCTCAATATGGCGGAATAAGTCCCGCCTCCTAAATAAGAGCCAATCAGTGATTGGTAAAGTCATCGCGTCACTGCAGCTGCCGTTAGAAGCTCCGGAGTCAGTCAGACACATTAGCTTGATCCAGCCATTCACAAATCCTCCCCCATGGCCTCATGGGATAGCAAAGTGTCCATTAGATGCACACCTCAGAATCTCACCAGAAGAAGTAGGTCATCCGGGGACTTTTCAAGTGCTATATTATGAATACAGTGAATTTGGAGATACTACTTGAATAACATACCAACTATTGTGGCACGTGTTCGACTGTGTGCGTATCAAAACTGAAGTATACTTCGGGCTTGAGGGTTTGGCCATAGACTTGCTCATGAGTTCTGGTTGGTTGCTAGGATTTTGGTGTCTCTATGATACATGATTCGGGTCCCTCTGAGTCTAAGGGATATTTTTCTTTTCATTTTTAGTCATCCAAACAAACCACTGAAGTATGGTCACGCTTACAGACCACACTGATAATAAGAAATGGGTTGATGCCTGTGAATTAAAAGGCATAATTTTTTTAGCATGTGCTCTAGTAGGGGTGTCACAATATATCATGTCACAATACAAAAATGCAACAACATGTATCGTGGACAGTGACAATACGTATTGTGTATAGATCACCCAAAATGAAAATTAATGTCCATGAAAAAATTCAAGTTTTCAGAGTTTTAGTGTCAGTACTACATTAAACTACTATATATGATGTATAATAATGCACTGGGGGAATATGTGTGGTCCTGATAATGCCAGATGTCTGATGTTACCAGTAAAAGTGTCCGACATTATTTTAAATATATCTAGTCAGTGAAAGAGCATATTCGTCTACAATAATTCAGTATTTTCATCTTCAGAATCATGAATATTGTTATTCTGGTGTCTCTATTGTCCTGTGCTTTGGGTTTCAGCACCAAGTCTAACTATTGTTAGTAAGCTATTAGTAAGCTATTCAGCACCATGAACTATTGTTCATCTTTTATCATATGTCTATAGTATCGCAATAATATGGTATCGTGAGTTCAGTATCATGACATGAGGGTCTCGTTACACTCCTCGCTCCTAGTGTGTGTTACCTGGCATAGTGACCATGGGGGTCCCGGCCCACAGCACATCCATGCCTGTGGTGTGTCCGTTGCAGAGCGGGGTGTCCAGGCACACGTCGGCCAGCTGTCCTCGCCGCACGTGCTCCTCCTTCGGGGCCACCGGGGAGAAGATGATGCGGGATGCGGGCAGGCCCAGGTTCTGGGCGTACTGCTGGATGTTGGGCTCGCCCACGGCCGGGAAGCGCAGCAGCCACAGCACACTGTTGGGCACGCGCTTCAGGATCTGCACAGTGAGGAGAGAAGCTGCTTTACCACCAGCACATGCTGTTCGCTTCAGTGAATCCAGTATAAACACCACCATTTCAATTTACTCAAGTCAAAGATTACAAAGATTTGAGATTACTCAGTTGAGGGCCATATTGTAGGTGCATATAAAAACTAAAATTATTATTTGAATAGATTTTTTTCACATTTTGTACATTATTCATTGTGAAAATGCTTTGAAAAAATGGCTGCTTGGTTGAAATAATTAAAGTCCCCCTGTAGTCAATCATTTTATCCCTTAAAACTCATCTTTGATCACCACAATGACATATTTATACTTTTTTTTTTCTTGAAAAAATTGTATTCATGCCTTAAAATATCTTGAATGTAACTCGACACCCTCGCCTCATATAGTATTCGTGGTTCTCAGTTAGTTCTACACAGTTCACTGCCGTTTTAAGGAGAAAATACTCAGCAATGGTGTCGACTTATGAACTTACACATGGTTTGTCTTAAAGCATATTAAAATCATCTTATAAACAACATTAAAAGCTGGATTTTCACCACAGGGGGACTTCAAAATTTAAAACTGCTAAAACTTCAGTATTAATACATGAACAGAGATATTATTTAGCTGGAGAAACAACAGCGAAACAGTTATGTAGATGTAATGCCTTTAGCTATACCGCCCAGCCCTAAACTATGTAAATAATACAGAAATAGTTCAGTAAGTTGACAGATTTAACTAGCTTTGTATTATTAATGTTAGTATTGTGCGTAAATGAGAAAATAAACAATAAGTACACCTCCTCTGTGTTATCTGCACCCAGATACCCCTGTTATTAGTCAGCAGAAGTCTAAATGACCTGTTTTGCATCATCCAGCAGATTTTGAACACTAGGGCTTTAGTTCAAACTACAGACTGAACTTCAGCATTTCTGTATTACTGCCCACGGACAGCCGGATAGACAGATGGGCAGCGCCAAAAGCAAGTGCATTATGGGTGTTTTTGTCAAAAGGAAATACCACAGCTCTTTATGTCTGTTTTCTCTAATCATGTAGCGCTGATTCCAGTTTGTGTTTCTACTGCGTAGACGAGTGTTGTTAATAAAAGCCCATCTTCCCCCTTTAAATCTTACATTGGCCCACATCTGCAGGGTGGGAGGGTCAATCTTATAGAGCTGGTTGAAGTTGCAATAGACAATCGCGTCTTCAGGAAGGCCGTATTGCGAGCGGGTGGTCACCACAATCGTTCGGGGAACTTCTTCTCCGGTTGCTGCCTTGTTGTTAATCTAAACAGAAAGGTTGAGGAACACATGAGTTGCTAGTTTAGGTACTGAGAAGACAAGCATGTTCCCTAAAACAGTGTCGCCCATCCCAGCTTCTCCGCCACCGTGTTTGTGCCCTACAGCAGTGGTGTGTGAAGGCCCAAGTGAAGGGGAAATGCCTACTGCACATATCCTTGCTCAAAGCGTGCTATTCTCAGCCAGCTCGAGTGTGCCATACCTGCAAGGCTACAGTCCCAGATACTACAACCTCCTCCAATGTAAAAATCTGAAAAACAACAACATTTGGTAATATTCTGACTCCGCCTACTGTCATCAAATCGTCTTTTTGCCAGATCTTCCCTTAAAGCAGGAGTCAATCAGGAGCTGATCGAAGGAGGAAACTGATCTGAGATGATTAGAGTCGTTTCATCACCAATCGGAGTGAAATCAAGGCTCTCGAGTGCGAGTACAAACGCAGCCGCGCTCGATAAGAACACCTCAACACTGCTTCAATCGCCATAATGAATTAGACATTGACAATTCGGGCGTGATTGAGGTGTCAGGGACCACATTTACATACAAAGCCATATTCAGAAATATTATTAATTAGACAGTGATATATTCTGTGTGTGCGCATGATTCACGTGAACACATTAAATACTCCAGTGACACAAATCAGAATGTCAGAATTTTGTCAAAACAAAATGGAGGATCACAAAAGAATGTAAAAGAGTGTGCATGTAACCCTCTTTCCCCGAATGAAGGCTGGTGTTGTGCATGTAAACGTGGTCAATTATCCACAGATCTGTCATGCTGAGAATGAAGGACACAGTCGGAGAGCAAGCCAGGACCCGCACAGCCAGGAAGAAGCAGGGAAATCAGTGAGATGAGTTCCTCGGGCACGTTAGGGCCGTACCTGAGTGGTGGCCAGGCCGTTGCTGACGGTAAAGCCGTTGATGGTGACCTGGATCTGGCCCTGGTTGATCATGTTAATGATGGCCTCGGCAGCCGTGTTCATCGGGATGACGGGCATGGAAAGGGCACCGTTACTGTCAGCCACCTCTTGACCATCACAGTCCATCTGAAAGCAGGGGAGGAAACGTTAGCATGTCTGCTTAGCAGGGTAAAGGAATGACAGGCAGATTAAAGCTGTGATTTCTTGACTAACCTTCACCACTTTGACATCCGGCAGGCTCTCCAGAAAGGCTTTCAGATCGATGCCATTCAGCACTATGCGGTTGTCAAAAATGTGTCCATTTGACTTGAAGTCTATCACTGCTTTTTTCTATTGGGTAAAGAGAAAACCGTGAACCTTCTTTTCTGTCATAGATCAAAATTAAACCATGTGATGCGAGACTGAACGTCACCTTGAGGTGAGGGAACATGTTAGCATGATCTCCAATGAAGAAGGTGTTGGGCATGTAGGCCAGTTTCTCAGAGTATTGCTCTGCGTACTCAATGGGCGACGTGTCCTTGTCACTGATGATGTAGTCCATGAAGGGAGCACCACTGGTGCCTGGGTATCCCAGCCACATGGCCTGGGCGGATTGGAAAATATACAGTTATTATTCAACTAAATCTTTATGTATTCTCTGATATACTCTACCGTAAAGTTTGGGTCAGAAACATTTTTTAATTTTTTATTTTAAAGAAATTAGTACTTTTATTCTGCAAGGACACATTCAATTGATCAAAGCGTGTCAGTAAAGACATGATAACATGCTGTTTCTATTCATCAAAGAAACCTGAAAAATGTCACGGTGGGATATTGTGGATATTAAGGATCATGTGACACTGAAGACTGGAGTAATGATGCTGAAAATTCAGCTTTAAACACAGTAATGGCATCTTAAAATATATATTACAATAGAAAATAGCTATTTTAATGGTCACACAAGATGCTAATTATTCTGACTGTCTCGAGCCAATATGCAAGACAATCCTTATTATAATTGTAAGAAAATTATCTCTAAGTTTTTTATTTATTTAAGGAATCTGTTGCACACGGCTCCTCTAAATATGGCCCAGATCTCTCCATCAATGCAAGTCTATGACTCTGAAAAGCCAACCTGAATGGGTGCAGGGCGCAGTGCGAACAGCTCATTGCGCGCTCCTTTAGTGTAACCATTCATGTTGACCAGGATGTGGACTCCATCTTGAAAGATCCTGTCGGCCGCTTTTCCATTACAGGGGATCTGTGGAGAGATGAAAGCATGATGAAATCAAAACAGATCCCCTGAGAGGAGGAGGAAGATGATGCAATGCCTATACTCACCTGTGAGAGGTCGATGAAGTGATGAGACTCTGCCAAGACTTTCACTCTGAAGTTGGTGCTGTCATCAGGGCTGAGAGCATAGCAGAACACCTGCACAAAACACAACAGTATGAGCAGGGCGGGGGATTTTTAATCATGAAGTTACAATTTTTTGCATTAATAAGTGCAGTTACTATTAATATTACATGTTTGTTTATTGGAAATTTGAAAAAGCACTGACCATGAATTGAGATGAAGACAAAATTTACTTTTATTAATAATAGTAACTAGCAAAAACATAATTTTTATAGAGAAAATGTAAATATTCTCCTCTTGTTAAATGAACAGATTGTTCTTTTAGAGTATCATGCTGAACTGACCGGCAGATTCAGTGATTATAAAAGAAGTGCTCTTTACTTGTTTTCTGTGTAATTCAGTCATAATGTGAAGAAAAGTTTGTGTTTTTCATGAGACTTTGTGACTTCCTACTTATTTTCCATATATTAGGGAGTGGAAGTGGCTAATAATCAATAAGTGGTCCTCTGCCGCCATCTACTGGTTATAGTCGTTATTTCATGTCTTTAAAAAAAAAAAACGCATTTGTTTGCCACAAAGTGTTCGTTTTCCTACATCTTTAAAGTTTTACAAATCATCACATTAAAAATAACATTCAAATTGGAGAGAGGGAGAGAGAGAGAGAGAGAGAGAGAGAGAGAGAGAGAGAGAGAGAGAGAGAGAGAGAGAGAGAGATTTGAAGTGCTGGAAAAAGTGTGAAGCCCTTGAAAGCCCTTGAAAAGTGCTTGAATTTCACTCTCAAAAGGTTGTACGAACCCTGAGATGAATAATGTAAAAACATTTGACTATTTCTGCCACAATACCATGGTTACAGTGAGCGTTACTACATTAAATCCTTATTAAATCCAAATCCATGGTGAATGATGGTGATTTGTGGATTGAAAAGCCTTCTATAACTTGTTCGTTCACAGCAAATTGTTTCTCCTGGTTTCCACGTCAGCGTCGTTTCATCCGATGCGGTTTATAATCACGCCAAATATGAACACTTCTCACTAGATCTTCCTGCGATGTTATTAATTTTGCTGTGAATTCAAAACGCGTTCTCACTGGATCTCCCAGCACTGTGTAGTAACGGTGTTGTGTGATCGAGATTGGCCAGTGAATAAACCTGTTCTGAGCTCAAACGAGTAGCGCGGTTTCGTTCCACTTTTGTTTCTCATATGCAACACAAATGGCAGCAGAAATCTGCTCAACAGAAAGACCTTTACATAACAGACTCTTCACCTCAAACTTCTCGGAGTTGTGCATGCCAGGGATGGACTGCATCAGGTGAGAAGTGGGATGGTTGCCGAAATCTGAGCTAACGTAACCCACACGCAAACGGCCTGCACTGGCCTTCAGGTCCTTCGGATGCTCATAGGCAGGTTTGTGAAGAGCATTGATCTATAAAGCAAGAAAAGTATTACATTGAAAAATACACTTTCAGCCAAGTGAAAAATCTGACATTATAGCAGAATAGGCCAGTGTTAATCCCTTTAGTGTAATATACACACCTTATCCAGACACAAGTTGCCATGTCTCTCTGCGATGGCCTTGCGGAAGCCGTGCGAGAGGGGGTACAGCATGCTGTGGTGGGGGTGCACTGACGGCAGGCGGTTCTTATCCAGCTGATCCGCCACAATGCTCACCAGCTTCTTCATACGCTCATCATAGTCAGTCCAGTCACACACGATCTGAAGAGCAGAGGACAACACAGCATCACACAAACGTTCCCACCTGAGAGCGGAGTGAGGATGTGCACGTTTATGATGCTTACATTCAATTCCATTCACATTTATTCATTCACATCGTTTCAAAGCAGCTTTACAGAAAATCCACATTACAATTTAGAGTGATCGGTTATCAGAGGTAACGGTTCAAGTTATGCATTTCAGAAATGTACATATACAAATCACAGTTAGCTAAAAATTAGGGCTGTCAAAGTTAACGCAAAATCATATTAACGGCACTAATTTTTTTAACGCATCGCGTATTTTCTGTTTGACCCGTGGCCCAACCTCTAGTTGGAGAAATGGAGATACACAGTGTTGCCAACTTAGCGACATTGTAGACCCCTTTAGCGATTTTTTCCCTTCAACAAAGCGCCCAAACCTTATTTAGTTTCTGAGAATCTCTCTCTCTCTCTCAGTTAAGCACAGATATTATGTTGCTTCACTAATTTTACAAGTATAGCCGAAATCAGAGCACAGATATTGTCTTTATCTTATGTGAATTTGATTTCACCAGACGACGGCTCGATTATCAGAATTGTTGTTCAGATTAACTTAACATCTTGGAAGGGAGAGCTGGTTCTGTCTTAATGGGTCGCGTTTCAGTCACCATTTCAAATTCATTCCGTTGTTTGACAACAGAAACAGTAAAATATACCAATGAAAACAGTTTTATTGAGAATTTAGCTTCATCAAAATGGGCACAGAGAGAGACAAACTACAATGTAATAATAAATAATAAATGTACATTTAGCATTTTCAGAAGAGCTGGCCTGTCATGCAAAATCTAAACATGTTTGTGTTAGAAAATTGCTCAGTGCAAAGAAAGAGAAGTAATGGTAACCTGGCATTTTTTTTTTTTCTACATGTCTAATAGACATGAACAAGTTCTTTGAAAAACATCTATGACCTTTGAAACATGTCTCGTCTTCATGCTCTATGTTGACTATGGTTTCAATAATAAACATACATTTGCATAAAGCATCTATATTTATCCATGCCCACGTTGATTAGAGTATTACAAACTTGAAAAGTATTAATTTAAGGTACATTTAGAACAAATAAAAAAATGTGTGATTAAATGTGATTAATCGCGAGTTAACTCATGACAATCATGCGATTAATCGTGATAAAATTTTTGAATCGATTGACAGCCCTACTAAAAATGTATTAATTTAAACGATGTAATTTAAGGCAGAAACAACAAGCTCTTTGAAGTAATGCATACGTGTCTGTTAACGAATGATTATGACAGACCTGTAGACAGTGAGCCAGGTTACAATAGGCATCAGGGAAGTCGGGCTTGAGCTTCAGGGCAGTGCGATACGATGCAATCGCCTCAGGAATGTTCCCAGAATCCTTTAAGGGGAGAGTGGCACCATTTGAATTCAAAATAACACTGAAAATACGTATTATTCTTCATGGCTCAAGATGCATACCTTGTGTATGGAGGCCAAGTTACTGTGCGCATCGGCGAAAGCGGGGTTGATCTGAATGGCTCGGGTGTAGCATGTCAGCGCCCCCTGAACGTCCTGCATCTCTTTAAGAGTGTTACCCATGTTGGAGTAGGCATCAGCAAACGTGGGGCTGATTCTGTTCATGAAGCACAAACAGGCAGTGAGACTTTGAAAGACGGCAATAAGAGGGTATTGCGTGTGACGTCACCAAACAACATATGAGTATATCTAGACTCAAGAACATGCCTGATGGCCTCCTTATAGTGCATGAGAGCCTCCTGCAGTTTCCCCTGCTGCTGCAGGACACTGGCCAGGTTTGAATGGGCAGCGGCAAACTCAGGGAAAACCTTTACAACAAAGAAAACCAAGACATGAGTCAAAATCTATCACTTTTTTAAAGGCACATAATAACAGATGTGTTTCCAGTGGACGTCACTGGTCCCCTCACCTCCAGTGCTTTCCTGTAGAGCTGCACAGCGTCCTCGATGTTGCCTTGCTCACGCTTGATGTTGGCCAGATTGTTCAGGGAGTCGGCGTGAGTCGGGCACAGACGGAGAGCAGTGTTGTAACACTCCTCAGCTTCAGAAACCTAACAGGAAATGTGCAAGTTAGCGGCTGACTTTAAAGGTACTGACCTGTTCATTTACCGCTGTTCTGCACATTTTCACAGGCAATTTTCATTCAATAGGAATCCACACATTTGAGCATTTCATGAGGGGACACAAGATTTTGCAACGGGTTCAAGTGGATTCGCCTCGTTGACCAAAAGAAATCTGCTATCAACAAGATGAAGACATGAATGCAGACGGTGCAACGGATCGCAGCTGATCTGTACGGACCAGTTACCCCACGGTTCGGCACGCATGTGATCGCGTCATAGAGTGAAAGTTTATAATTTGAATGTTTTGTCTTGCCATTAATTAACAACAAAGTGTTATTTTACATTTAGGCTTAATTATTAAGTTCTGTGCCTTAACACTAGAGTTAGACTTTGTAACTTTGTTATTTAGTTTCATCTCTGATGTAATTTGTGTATTAGTTCTTATTTAATTACTGACTGTTCACTTAATAATGTTTGAGCTTTATCAGTTAGGCTAGTAGATTTTGATGTATATATTATATAAAAAAATTTTTTTTTGCTGATTTGAAAAATGACCCGATCCGTGGCTCTAAAACCGCAAATGATCCGAAGCGTGTATTTTGTGATCCGTTGCACCACTATCAGGGATCCAGGACACATAAACGTAGGCTCTTACATTGCCCTTCTCCTTCAGTGCATTAGCGAGATTGCAGTACGCATCAGGAAAGTGTGGCTGCAGCTCGATGGCACGGCGGTAGGTGTCGATGGCCAGGTCGATCAAACCCTGCTCGTAGTACACACACGCCAGGTTTCCATGAACAACAGCATGGTTGGGGCTCAGGCTGAGGGCACGCAGATAACCAGCCACAGCTCTGTGGGGGAAATGACATCAGTCAGACTGGCTGAAAAAGGCAGAGAGGGTTCGCACAGACACTGCAAACGAAATTCCAGGACTTTCAAGCACTACTTTTTTGGTTTTCAAGGAATACAATCAGAGATCTCACTAAGCAAACAATATTTTTATTAAATAAATAAATAAATAAAGGTAAACAGATAAATAAAAATATACCAATTAAACAAAATGGTACAAATCAAGTGCAGCACATGCAATGACTGTGGAAACTTTAATCATTGAAATGATACTAGATATCGCTTTCCTTATTCAAACAGTTTTTTTCCTCATGAATATATGATTTACCTGAAAAATTAAAGCTGCATCGTTTATATGAGAAACACACTCATAGGCATGCAGAATGGCTCTATATCTATATCAGACGGGCTGCAGCATTAATTTTGCGTGAAAAGATTGTTTTATCGATCAAATTAAACACTAATTTCACATATATTGTCTTTCAATAATTCAAGCACTTTTCAAGTACGTTTTCATAAATATGACTGTTTTCAGGGGTTTTCCAGGACTTCAATTTCAAAGAGTCAAATTCAAGTCCTTCAAGCGCTTAAGCACCTTATACGAACCCCGTCAACTGCAATGACAGAAGAAGTGACTGTTTACCTGTCAAAGATACGAGCCTCTTTCAGAACGTTGCCCAAGTTGATGTAAGCATCCAAAAAGTTTGGGTCCAAGGTCACTGCCTGTAAACCCATAGAACAGCCCATGTGAACATGGCGTTCATTCATATCATTTACCAGAGTGGGATTGTCATACACAACCAACCTTCTCAAAATGATGTATAGCCAGCCAGATCTCTCCCTGGGCGTTGAACACGCAGCCCAGGTTACTCCAGGCCACGGCGAAGTTTGGCTGAGTTTCGATTGCTTTCAGGTAACAAGCCTTGAACAGGTTAACAGTGAAAATAAAATAAAAACAGGAGGAAGAGGAGGAGGAGGAGGAGGAGGTAGAGAGAAGAACGGAGAGTAGACAGGGGAGGGGGTTGTAAAAGAAAAAAGAAAACAAAAGATCAAATAAAAAGGAAGAAAAAACAAAAAGGGCAGACAGAAACAGAGTTAGTATCTATTCTCACAAAAAGCAAAAAGTGAGTCTGCAGCATGGGCTCGCGTGCGCCAGATCTGCCGCGCTAAGCTGCACACTTTTCCTACGCTGCGCAAATCCAACCAACACCAACACTCAGACTTACATTCTTCAGTTATGCAGTTTCAAATTAACTTTACATGACTAGAGAAATGAAACACAATGAGTGCCGAGAAGACGGCTGTAGATCGTTGACCTTACACGACTTCAGTTAATTCCCACAACCTTAAATGCAAGTGCGGTGTGCAGGTGGAGGTCCCTGTAATGCAAGCGCACAAAGCCACGCGGGCAACCCGCACTGAGATTGCCGCTTGCGCAGTTTCCGCTAGCGCCCGCATTCGCCTGCGCTAACGCCAGCTCAGGGTGAAGACTGCAGACCTGGAGCGATCCCACTCCCAACCAGACTGGCACACGAAACTATGAAACTCTCTACCCTTTGAGGCACTCGACTAGAGCTCGTTTCCCACGGCCGAATCAAATTAAAACCCTAAAGGAGATGTTCGTTAATGCCAATAGAGTCATGTTCAGGGCTGTGTAGCCACTAGGTGCCATGCTAGCAGGAAAAGGGCGTGCAGGTCTGCAACCCGCAAGCCGGGGGTCGAGGGGAAGGGGAAAGTGCGGTTCAAACGCGCGCGTTTTGGTCGCGGTTTTGTCGCTGCGCAGCCCTTGCGTCGCTGCAGACTCACAGCGCATCATCTGCAACTCCAAATAAAGGAGAAAAAATAAATCATAATCCAAAAATGAACAGGAAAAAAATATCAACAAGTAAGAGAGTTAGAGGGTTCTTACTGTGCTTTTTGCATACATCATCCAATCATTGTTCTTTGCTAATAAAACTTGGGTTTTGTTACCAATACTATGGTTTTGTTTTTCCTTGTTTTTTTGTTCTTCTTCAAAGGAAGCCACAAGACAGAAGAACTCAGGCATTGGAGTAAGGTGTTTTTCTTTCTGTTTTGTTACAAACCCGTTACCATATTTTGGGACTTTGTCTGGGGGGGGCGGCCACAGCTGGAAGAGGAGAAGACTGATAGTCCTAGTGTTCCTGTCCACCGGACCGCACCTACGCAGGAATACTGTCACCCACCTGAAACCTTCTCAATAACAATATCAGTGGTGGAAAACCAAAAGAGACAAAATAAGAAAACAAGAGCGTTAGTAAAAGTTTGACATTTCATATCGATATCAAAACTTGTATTGACAAAGCAAAACAAGTAAGACAAAAAAACGAAAAAAGGAGAAAAAGAAATATAAAAATGACCTAACATCAGTTTAAACCCATGCAATGAAAAGGGTTTTACATTTTTTTTTTTACAAACAGGAATATGTTCGCAAGGGAGTGAAGAAAGGCTTTGAGTTGAGATTTACACACAGACTCAAACTGTTCATAACCGTTCCACATTTTCAAGTACAGGTAATAAAAGAGGAAGGCGAACTGGCTTGATCTTACCCAAATGAACTGATCACATTGCTCTGGGAATATTATTAATAAATCAGAACATACAAGGGGGAAGAAATGTAATCAAAGATATTTTTCCTTGTCTGTATTCTTTGTTTACATGGTTTAATACCTTTCCTGCTTTCTTGACTCCTGGCCAATGGATAAGGGGGGGAAAAAAAGCCTTGGTGTTTAAGGACTTCATACTCATCTAGAAGCCTCCACAGCTCTGAAATAAAGAGGTCATCGCTTGTGTCGCGCGTGTATAATTCTCTCTCTCTATCATGGTGTCTGACGCGTGCAGTGGAGTGCAAATAGCGATCTGTCTGCCTGGCACAGCCCAGGGCTGATGCACAGTGTTGGGAACACATAAACCCTCCCGAACCCAGTTAGACACATTTCAGAGGGGAAAAACAGGGGGATGTGAAGTTGAACTGAAGGGAAAACAGGTCGAAATATACAAGCTCTAGTCAAATTTTACTGTGAAGGCCCTTGAGAAGCTGCTTTTGGCTCGACTGAGGGGTCAGACAGACAGTTCGACGCGCGCACACTCCACGGGCCCTAAGCGAGCGCGCGGGGTTGGGAGCGACAGAGCAATTGGGGGGCCGCTGGCGCCCTCGTACTCTTCCCCACTCCGCACCCCTGGGCACCAAATAAGAGGGCTTCAACCCATCAGAAGGAGAACTCTCTCTCTCTCTCTACAACATCAGGTTAGACTCCCAAAGACCCACCGAAATCATTAACGGCCACGCCGCCTCAAAGAAGGCGTTTACTAGGGCCTCGTAAAGCTGGAGAAGCAAATCCAAATCCAAGCTTATCTCTTCAACTTTTGAAGGCGATTAATGGTTTTGAATAGCCTAAATTAACAGAATTACATGGTTACGGGTTAGAAGCCATCTTATTTTTTGCACAGCAAATACCACTACCTTCATCAGTCCATTTATTTGCCCCCCAAAGACCGAGCCAGCGAAATCCCTCCGAGAGACTACAGGGAAGAAGAAAAAGCATGCCAAAACTGCAGCATGTGTTTTAGGAGCCCCAGTTTGGCAAGACACAGAATAGCCCAGCCTTTCTTCCTTTGTGTGTGGGGGTGAGCGAGGGCTGGCCGGGGCCAGGATGAAGAAGTGTTTAGACTGAGAGAAGCGTTGGAGTGAGAGAGGGCTAAAAGAAGGGGGTGGGCAGAGGGGGGCGTGTCTCTAATCTAGCCATCCAAAATGAGTAACAAAACCAAACAAAAAAGAGAGTGAGAAGAGGGTACAGGGGTCTTAACCTTGTTTAATAATAAGTAAATAAAAAGAGATTGATGTTTTTGACTAGTTAGGTGAGATGCAGGTGGCTTTGGTTCACTCTGCTGATCTAGTGAGGCCTGTAGGATGGTAAAGAGTGCTGATGTGGGGACATAAAATGAGCAGCACGCTCTCGAGTGTGCTGACAAGCACTTACTGGGGAAGGGGGGGGGAGGGGGAGAGGGGGGGGGGGGAAGCTCAACACTCACTCCCCAAAGAACAAGAATGGCTAGGTGTCTGACAGGGGATTATGATCTAGAGCTATGAGTATACTAAACAAAACAAAAGAAATCATTATGTAAACGTGCAAGGGCCGACATATTTAGACATACCTTTGCCTCTTCAAGACGCCCAAGCGCCTTCAGCAGGTTCCCCAGGTCACT
This sequence comes from Leuciscus idus, assembly GCA_021554675.1. Classification (NCBI taxonomy): domain Eukaryota; kingdom Metazoa; phylum Chordata; class Actinopteri; order Cypriniformes; family Leuciscidae; genus Leuciscus; species Leuciscus idus. Next base: position 4,934,462 of record CM038633.1, on the reverse strand, counting down.
GCGCACACAATACAGATCCTGCAAGAAACAGAATACATGATCAGCTAATACATACAAAACACACTAGGGCTGGGCGATATATCATATTTTCGACGTATGCAATATTTTCATATATATATATATATATATATATATATATATATATATATAATAGCCTTTGTGAAGACTATGATTTTGCTGCTAGGTTGAAATTGTTCAATTTGAAACCTGGCAAACTCCCTGTATGTCATTTAAAATGTTCTGAAATATTATATTCATATAAATAATAATACATAAGTGATTCTGAAATGGTTAGATATCATTCTCACTTTGTTTATTAAGTGAAAAACGGGATGACTATATTTTTTATTAAGCAGGGTTCGACAGGGTTTGTCTGAGACGAGTGTGTTTTTTGAAGAAGCAAGTAAAAGTAAAGTTTACTAGCCTGACTACAACGTCAATAACAAAACAATAACTAGGGAATCACCAAAACGCAAGAATTACTCTGATTTTATTTCATTTAGTCTAAGTGGTGATCGATAGTGAATAATAATATATGTGACCCTGGATCACAAAACCAGTCATAAGTCGCACGGGTATATCTGTGGCAATAGCCAAGAGATATGGGTCAAAATTATCGTTATTAGACCAAAAATCATTAGGATATTAAGTAAAGATCATGTTCCATGAAGATATTTAGTAAATTTCCTACCGTAAATATATAAAACATTTATTTTTGTGAGTGAATGCAGCACAATCGCCAACATAAATGGACAACTTTAAAGGCGATTTTGTCAATGTTTTGATTTTTTTGCACCTTTAGATTCCAGATTTTCAATAGTTGTATCTCAGCCAAATATTGTCCAATCCTAACAAACCTCAATTTCAAAAATTGACCCATGTGACTGGTTTTGTGGAGTTTTTCTATTTATAACTTATGATAGAGTTAAAGGACAATTCCGGTATTTAACCCTTTGAGTCTATTTTGTAGCTTGTTTTGGATGAACAAGAGTGGTGGACAAAGAAATTTTGACAATGGTTCCTGTCTCGACTTTTTTACTATTTTAGAATTGCCCATGACCGCTTTAGAATGGGAGTCTATGGCCATGCACAAACATGCCCTTAAAACAACCCTTAATGTTCGTTTTCAAAACTGTTCAACTCACCGAGTGGTTAGTGGTGTTCGTTGATGATGTATGATTTCAATCCGTTTATTTTTCTATAGTGGAAATATTTTTTCAGATACCTCACAACCGCGTATAAACTTCCGCTCTTCGGCAACTTCCGTTGCTCTGCTCACGCTAGCCTTCTGAGAGACAGAGAACCGAGCAAAAAGACCTAAAAGACTACAACCAAATGTAAACAGCCCCCTTTCCTTTTCCGGTAGCGCAGTAATATCAACGAGCAACGAGTCCTCCAACGGAAATCAATGGGATTTTACAAAATGCCAAATAAAACACGACAGAAACTGTATTTCGCTACGCTACTTGTTTTGGATCATCAACGAACACCACTAACCACTCGGTGAGCTGCACAGTTTTGAAAACGAACGTTAAGGGTTGTTTTAAGGGCATGTTTGTGCATGTCCACAGACTCCCATTCTAAAGCGGTCATGGGCAATTCTAAAATAGTAAAAAAGTCGAGACAGGACCCATTGTCAAAATGTCTTTGTCCACCACTCTTGTTCATCCAAAACAAACTACAAAATAGACTTAAAGTGTTAAATACCGGAATTGTCCTTTAAGCTACATCACACAACCAAGAGTGCCGTTTTCCTGAATACCGTCACGATTGAAAATGTGACATTGATTTCATACAACAATTCAATAAACTAGTAGTTAAGTTCCACACAAAGATCACAGCGCATCTCACAGCAACACTCAACCGTGTTTCATTACTGAATAATTCTCAATTTTGAACCAATGGGTCGAGTCAAAGATTCAATGACCCGTTCATAAACAACGGCCTCATTCTTGGAGGAGATATTGCATATCATCAAAATGATCATTTCTAGCTACATCCCACCGTCTGAAGTCAAGTCAGCTTTATTTATATAGCGCTGTTTAAAACACAGATTGTTTCAAAGCAGCTTTACAGAGATAACAGGAATATAATGCAAAAAAGTTTGTTTCTAGAAGAAAATAGTCTCTCAGTCCAGCTTAAGTACGTTCAGTGATGGTTCATTTCTGTTGTAAAACAGTTATTGATTTATATATATATATACAGCCGCTCTGGAGAAACCCATGTCATCGTCCAGCTCAGCTCAGTTCTCAGATAATGGTGTCAGTGCAGGCAGATCAATAATATTGTTGAACATTAAAGCTGCTCTAAGCGATGTTGGGTGACGTCACTTCTTGTTGACGTTCAAAGTATTGTCAAACAAAACGGAGGCTAGTTCGACCCTCCCTCCTCCTCATCCCGTCCCCTCCCCGAAACAGTCATGAACCATTTAGAAAAACCAAACTGGATTTACCCTACTGTCCAGCAGAAACAGAGCCTCCTGAATGTCGGATCGGAAGCGCTTCTGCCGGCGGAGTTCTCACCACCTTTTGAACGCTTTTCCGATGTAAATTCGAGACTTTGCGCGTTCCTTCTCCTTTACCCTATTCTTTGTTATTTGTTCATCAGAACGTCGTCTCTTTGGTCGTGTGTTGGCCATATTAAAATTCTCAAGAATATACATTTTTAACATAACAAACACTGTTTGTTTTGTTTCGTGGTCCAGGTTGGGCCAGTTTGTTTTTGTTGCCGTTTGTGGAGCCTGTGGTGTCTACAGAGACCGCGTTTATCTACAGTGTGTTTAGGGGACAGGCAGCTAGCGGATAGTGAGGAGATGTTTGCTGTATGTGACAAAAAATGTTTTGGCCTAAAAAACGCGTGACATCGCTTAGAGCACCTTTAAATGAAATGTTGTATTGAAGGCTGAACTCACAGGGTTGTACTGGAGAGCGGAGACGTAAGCTTGAACGGCTCCCTCCATGTCTCCTGCTGCCACCAGCGCTGCTGCCAGGTTGATGTATCCGTCGATGAAGTCCGGTTTGAGGCGGAGCGCGTGGCGGTAGTGCTCGATGGCCTCCTGCAGCTGACCCCGCTCCTTGTACACATTGCCCAGGTTAGAGTAAGCCTCAGCCAGCATGGGGTTCTGCTTGATGGCCAGCGTGCTGAAGTGGGCCGACCTGCACACACACAACCAAAATTAAGACATGTTCCCGTTATATCCAACAAGCGCACTCCCTGTACTGTTCCCATAAAGAAACGGTCCACGGTATTTATACCTTGTTATACCTTCAGAAACCGTCTCATATTTTCAGATTTAAACTTATTTCACAGAGCTTGTTTCTACTGCAAGTGTGCTTTCCATTCATTGTACAGTGTGGATGGATCATAATGATTGTCTGTGGAAACTGACAGCAAGTCATAGAAAAGAAAACGTGTTTGAATTGTCATAATTATTAGGGCTGCAACAACTAATCATTAAAATTGATAATAATAGTACAAGGGGTGGAACGGATCGCAGTTGATCCGTACGGACCAGTTCCCCCGCAGTTCGGCACGCATGCAATTCGCGGATTAACTGCTACATTTAACCATCATAGAGTGAAAGTTTATAATTTGGACGCGTTATGTCTTGCCAAATTAACCATAAAAGCAGCGGCAAAAATTGGGACTCGCGCGCTATCTGCACGCACAGCCACACACACTCGCAGCACGCACAGAGAGAGAGAGAGAGAGAGAGAGAGAGAGAGAGAGAGAGAGAGAGAGAGAGAGAGAGAGAGAGAGAGAGAGAGAGAGAGAGAGATATTCAGACAGCGCTCCAACACTGAATTGATTCCTCTTTCATGTTTCCTTGCCCTTGAACGGACACAAACACACAAAATGATGTCTAAATGCTCGTCTCTTCAAGTATTCTCTCGGTTCTGTCAGAAGTGAACAGTTGAGAAAGGAACGGATGTTTGTCAGTTTATTTGGTCTTAAAGTGACATCAGCCTAATATTCCTCCTGTTGTCTGCCATTAATATTAATAAAACAACAAATACAGCTTTAACAAAGATGAAACTATTTAATTTCTACAGTGAACAAAGTGTTTTTACATTTAGGCTTAATTATTCATTTCTGTACCTGAATACTGTTAGACTCTGTAACTTTGTTATTTAGTTTCATCTCCGATGTAATTTGTGTATTTGTTCCTATTTTATTACTAACTTGTTCCTCGAAACAGAAATATTAAAAAAAATGTTAAAAGTAAAAAAATTAAATAAAGCAGAATATATATATATTCTGCTTTTTTTTTTTGCTGATCTGAAAAATGATCCAATCCGTGGCTCAAAAACTGTAAATGATCCATACCATGATTTTTGGGATCCGTTCCACCACTAGAAAGAACGAATTTGATTATCGATTAATGTCATCCGCAGCGGAGGACACAGATTGAGCCGCTGCGGGAAAGATGAGCAAGTAAGAAAACAAGAGCTGCAAACAAAAGCATGAGCATTTCCCGCGGCTAACCCTATCGTGCTCTGTCCCGCATGCGTTTCAATACAGCATATTCTGACATCAAGCGAGTCTCTGTTGAAAGGACATTGTTTACTCACCCTCAAGATGTCCCAAACCTGTATGAGTTTCTTTCTTCTGCTGAACAAAGATATTCTGAAGAATATGGGTAACCAAACAGTTGATAGACCCCACTGACTTACATATTATGAGGGGGAAAAAATACTATACTACAATGGGGTCCAGTAACAGTAAAGGGACTGATGAGTGAACGTGTTTCTCTTATCTCGTACAAATTAACATTTTGTGCTTGTTTTTGTTTATTAACACGTCATTTTAACTTCTACTTTAAAATGGCAAGCAAACAATTGTTTTTGGTTTAGAACGTAATCTTTATATTTTTTGCACATAAAGCATAACCTACATAAATACTTTCACTATGTTTGTTTTCATGGATTGTATATTGCACGTTGTTTGGAGAACAACATTGGGGTCAGGATGTGGAATAACATGTTTTAAAATAATGGATTGAAATTCATTTATTTGAATAATTAATTTGTTTTGGATTTTGCAACAAATTAATATAAAGAAATAATCAACAAATTAACAGATTAATGAAATACCTGTTAGTTGCAGCCCTAGTAATGATGAGATTATACTTCTATTTGATTTTGAGCTTTTAGAAAAATAGTTTACAACTTCTGAGTTCAAAGACGAACAGACCATTAATTGAAAATAATCCATAATATTAATTTATATTCATCATTAAATGCTGTCTGCAACTAATTTTGCTTCGGTAATGTGACGCATTTCCAAGTAAACCAGAGATAAGGAAAGTTGTTTCACAGGCAGAGGAGTTTGTTTAATTTTGATACGAGATAAAGACAAACTTCTGTGGAATAATGTGCACAAAAACCCCAAGAACAAGGGATGCGTCTCAATACTGGATCAGATGCTTCCTCGTTTCCTCGCTCCTCCGTCCTCCAGCGAGAGGATACCGATAGAGATCTGCCAACCTGAAGGACATCTCAATACTCGAACTGCACCGCGAGGAACGAGGAACGATGAGCGAGGATACACCGGCGTATCGTATCCTATGCGGAAACCTTTCCCTCTGAGAAACCTGACGCTCGTATGGATTCTCCTCTGCTGTCAAAATTATTTTTTATTGTATGCTTTAAATTTGTAATTTAAATATACCATATATCTCACATATTTCAACAGGGCATCTTGCTTTAACATTTATTTTGAATTTCTTCCCAGTAGTCAATAACTGTATCCCTTAAAACTCCCCTTTGATCACCCAAATGACACATTTAAACGGTTTCCTTGAAAACAGAAAAAAAATGTCTTCATGCCTTAAAATATCTTGAATGTAACTCGACACCCTTGCCTCATTTAGTATGCGTGGTTCTATGAATATGCAAATGAGCCCCACCTCCACTCACTCACTCAGCTCAGAGATCCACTGGTTGACGATCACACGTTGATCTGATTGGTTACAAGGTAGTTTGTGACGTCAAAAACACCAGCGATTTCAAAGCGTGTGTTTGAGACTGTCTTTGGTTCACTGCAGTTTTAAGGAGGAAATACTCAGCAATGCTGTCGACTTATGAATTTACACATGCTTTGTCTTAAAGCATATTAAAAACACCACATAGACACATAAACAACATTAAAAGCTGGATTTTCACCACAGGGCGACTTTAACAACATATGGGCAGATCCCTTGAGGCCTCCTCGCGAGGCTGATGACGCGTTGAAGTGACAGTGAGTGATCAGTTTGATTTCTCAATTCATGACCCCTTTGAGGCATTAAGGCATTGATTAAAACCCAATCAATAGACCTCGAACACCACACCGCCACCGTGAAGCGTGACAGACGGCCGCCTCACCTGTCAAGCCTGCGACACTGGAAGTGTATGGAGGAGAGCAGCAGCAGAACGCCGGTGTTATCGGGCTCTTGCCTCCACAACTGCATGCAGTGGCGCTCGGCCGCCTCGAAGTCCCCCGACTGATACTCCCGGTGCGCCAGCTCTGCCAACCCTTGGAAGGAAAGCAAACGTTTGGTTGGTTCTGGAGCACCAACACAACCCAGAGGAGGGGGAAACAACATGTTAGAAGTAATGAAAATGAGGTCAAATAATAAAAATAATAAAAAAAGAACAGCGGTGCTGTGAAACGAACTAGTGAAACGATTAATCGCATCCAAAATGAAAGTTTGTGTTAACATAATGTGTGTGTAATGTGTATAATTATTTTGTATATATATATATATATATATATATATATATATATATAAATACACACATGCATGTATTTAAGAAAAATGTGTTATAAATATTTTATATATTAATATATAATATAAATTGTGTATAAATATATATACAGTATACATGCATGTGTTTGTATTTATATATACAAAATAATTATACACAGTACTCACACACGTATTATGTAATACTTTTGGATGTGATTAATCGCGATTAGGCTAATTGTTGCCCAGCACTATAAATAACACTATAGTGTGGAACCATTTTTATGATGTGTTTTTAACAACAACAACAACCATCACCGCATAAAACCGCTAATTTTCTAAAACTAGCATTGATGGTTCCAGTAATGATGATAGCACTGAGGCACTGACATCAAAAACATTATAATAAATTTTTTTTTTTTTTAATTACCAACTAAAGTCAGCAAGTGATGATCTAAAATGACTCAAATTAATGATTTTAATAATGTTTCGAAATTGTTAATGAATTAAAAAAATAATTTAACTAAAAGTTTAAACTCAGATGTAAAGGATTAAAAGGAATGAATGGGGATGGAAATGAAACACAGAGATGAGGACTGGTATGGAGGAGTATGATGTGATATTATGAACGTGCAAAGGACAGATTAACATATATATATATAGCTTGGGTAAAATTCAGAGTTTAAGAACTGGCTTCCTTTCATTAGTGTAAAGAGGGACAGAAAGAGGAATTATCCTTGCAGTTTATAATAATTCAACAACACAATCACAAAAGTGGGGGAATTTCAGTCATCCAAAAAAAGCAAAACGAAACAAAGACATGATCTTATTTTGATGCAGTTATTCTTTGGTATGTATATGTTTGGCTCCACTTAAAATTAAAGCATTCTGGGAAACGAGGTATCCATCATGGCTCATACAATTAATGAGGAACAACAAAGACATAAGAGGAACCGAAATTAGCCATGTAAACACAGAATATTAACATTTAATGTTTCTAAAGGTTGTATATAGTAACATCTTTAAAGGTTTTCACACTGAAGAATGAAATAGGCCTAACGTTACCTATAACTGCACTACACTACAATAGTTTCTTCACATTTCCATAACGTAAATTGGGCCCTCTTTCCTAACCTCTGTTTAAATTTAGGAATGGAAAAGTCATTTTCTATTCTGAATGGCACACACTGTGAATACTGTTATCGACTATTATCAGATGTTATGAGTGAACAAATGATCATATTACAAACAGCCGTCCATAAAGTAAACAGTGACAGTAACGTTAGATGGAAGAGACTCACGCCATCGTAACCAGGTTAGTTATTACTACTCTAATTTCACTAGTGTTGCTGAAATGGTTCATAACTACCATTAATATCTGCACATATATCTACCCGGACAAACTACTTGACTGTTTTAATCATGACACGCATGCAAAGAGGTCAGTATCACAGAGTTATTAACCCTGCCACAAATAAGCTAGTTTTCAAATGAATAAAAGCGGGAGATTATAATCAACAAAAGCGAAAACTGCCGTTATTGTCATGGTTACCTGTGCTATCAGCCACGTTCCCCACCGAGCTCGCCATCTCTCCTTCACTCTTCAGCGAATCCTGCGAGGCGGCGGACAGTGTCGCGGTTTAATATAAGATGTAAAATATAAAGGTCTCGAGTTTACTCAATATGTTTAAAACCAGATTCAGTTATTATGGCGAAAAATCTTCGGTAAACAGCCTGCGGTCTTGCTGCTGCTATGCTAACACACTACAGGAGAACGCGGACAAATTCACGGAATCTGACGCGCACGGCCAACGTCTTGAATCGTTTTTCTCGACGTCACTTGATCAAATAATATATATCTATGAGTCTACGCGCTCAAATATAGATTGCTAGTTAAACATGCGAATTTATGTTCGATACTTTCACCATGGCGGAATTTTTAAGCTAACAATGGCTTTCCACTCTCCACCGAAATGGCGGATGTGACCGGAACTTCTTTTTCGAGGAGGAGGGGCGTGGATATTAAAAAAGTAGAGCCATAGCGCGCGATTCCTACAGAACTAATATGAAAGCAAATATCGACAATTCTGCGATAGTACATATATCAGATATAGAATAATAAGAATGTTTAATCATCTATATCAGTTTTTCTTTTCAAATCCTAATACTGTTTGTGTACTCTGGAAACGTACTGCTCTTAGGCCTCCTGCGCTGTATCATTGCGCGAGCAGCACTACAGATCAAATTGCGGTAGATTAAACATGGCCGCGTCCAAGCAAGGGTGTGGGTGCAAACAACACACAGTTTAGGCGGGAACTATTTGCACTACATTCCCTCACACCATCTATGCTTGCATTAAAGCAAGATACTACATGTAAATGAAACAAACATTTAAATAATAGATATAATCTTACTTGCTCATTTGATTATAACAGCTGATGGGCCCTTTTGACTTATGGAATTAAAACAATGGAAGTCAATGGGGTCAACTGTTTGGTTATCCACATTTTTTTCATTTTTGGGTGAACTATCCCTCTAATATTCAGCAATATTGTTGATTTGACTGCACTCCTCTTAGCTGGATGATGCATCACTGTTTTCCACAGAGCTTCTTTATATCTAAATTGAACTAATTTCATAATTGATGAATTTTACACTGTTACTGAACTGGAATTAATCAACATTTAACTGACTTCAACATAATGATGACCATTTGTGTTTACTGTTGTCTTTTTAGAGCTGCTTTGCAATCATTGATTTGTTATTTTCCTGTTTATCTCTGTAAAGCTGCTTTGGAACAATCTTTATTGCATAAAGCGCTATCTAAATAAACGTGACTTGACAGTTCACTACGACAATCGTTCTGTAATGCTAATTTTCTGTAATATTATGTCTAAATAAGCAGCGAATGAGGCATTGCCTAATCAAATCTGCATGAATTTCCAGAACACAAATTTAAACATGATAAAGCCAGATAAAATGATTGTTTCATTGACAAAGTTAAAGGTTTTTACTGAGGGGATTTTGGATTTCTCTTTCTATATCTCAACAAATCAGAAGCTGGAGTAGATCTACCGGTCTGAAAAAGCATTCGACTGAATAGAGTGAAAAGTTTAAAAGACACACTTTATGTTACAGGCTTGTGTTAAAGCCGACTCAAAATCTTCTCTTAAAATTTAAAATAGGTGAATTTAGGTTGAACCATATTTTTTTCCATTTTATTTTATTTCAGTGTTTGTTTTATTTGCAAGTAAGGTAACGATAATGACCCAACAGACATTCAACTTATCCAGTCTCAGTGCTTTATTATTTCTGCATTTCTTTGTCAGCAAATTCAGCAGTTTTGTTACTTTTACAAGGTCAGAGAGATTTAGAATTTGTTGATATGTTTAATATACAATGTCTTGACTTGGTGAACTGGATTTTGACATTTGATTTATTTTTAATTATATAAGTCAAGTCACCTTTATTTATATAGCGCTTTCTACAATACAGATTGTTTCAAAGCAGCTTCACAGTGATAACAGGAAAATAATGCTACGAAGTTGGTTTTGGCTGTACAGCAGATCAGTGTCATAGTCCAGCTTAAGTGGACAGTGATATATACATTAAGAACTATGCTCGCTTGTTTTGGTGCCACAATAAAGTACTATTAAGTCATTTATAAACGAACACAAATAATGAGTAGAAGTCACAAAAAATGGTAATTCACCAATTTAAACTTGTTTGAATCCAGTCTCAAAGTTAAATCCTGAGGGCCAGTACACATTTAAAAAATGAATTTTTGCCTCTTGTTCAATTTAATTCATTAAAATACGCTAAACGTAACACGATTTTTAAAAATTTGTTACAATGTGGTAACCATTATGCAGAAGAATGACTGTGTTTAGGCACTCAGTATGCATTAAACCTCACACTTGGACCTATACGCTGATATTTATTGTTACTATGTAAAAAGTGGTTTTAATTTAATTGAACAAAAGTATTTCACTTTCATTGGAAGTAACTGTAGAGTCAAGTTAGATAAAATTATAATGTTGGCAATTTTAGCCAGGACAAAATTTAAACATAGTTAACATGAACAATACTTCTTCAGCATTTATTAATCTTAGTTAATATTAATCTCAAAATGTACTAATACGTTATTAAAATCAAAGGTTGCTTTTGTAAACATTAGTTAATGCACTGTGAACATGAACAAACAATGAACAGCTGTATTTGTATTAACTAACATTAATAAATACTGCAACAAATGTATTGCTCATTGTTAGTTCATGTTAAGTAATACATTAACTAATGTTAACTAATGAACCTTAATGTAAAGTGTTACCCAAAATGTTCTCTAGTAGGAATGGCAAAACTTTAGGAAATGACACAATTTGTTTTAGTAGTCTTGACTAAATTATTTCAAGTTCATACAACAAGATTACAACAAATTTTTTATTTAATTTTGTGGAAAAGTTTTCCTTAAAACAAGTTTGTTCAACAGCTTATTATAATTTTTTTAGTGTAATACCGGCAACAGTCAGCAGAGGGCATGACGTACACACAAGTTCGTCTGCACACACACTCCGAGCAGAAAGCTTTGTGCACAGGGTCAACTCAATCAGAGCTTACTTTAAACGTTCTTCAGTCAATCTACCATGTTGCTTTGCCCCCATAAATCTTGTGTGGGTAAGTTGACCCAGTGCCCAAGTCATCCCGTGTTTCCGCGGCTTCATGTCTTCCAAAAGCTAAGGGAAGTAAACATAGCCAAATCAATTCAGCTTTCTCTGACAGATTGACGTGTCTAAAGGCTGAGCTTGTGATGCGAGGCTCATTAACTTTTCCCTCTCAAGAGCCGATCTGTATGGGAAAGGGTTGACATCATTGCTCGAAAGGCTGCCTCAGAGTGTGTTGGTTCAGTGTGCGAGTTTGCCCCACTTTACCCGGCCATCGCGCTTGGCTGTTGCCTTGGGAAAAGCTCTTGTGCACGAGTGATGTCATGGCCGTGTTTTGGGTGATTGTATCTGACATCTTTTATCTTTGTGCAAGCCGGGCTCCGATGGCCGAGGCAGGTTAGATCTCCCGTTAAAGGGTCCGGTGTCATTTATCCACAGGCTTTCACACAACCTCTTGCTATTTTAGGCAACACATGAATGGAAAGAGGGTCACTGGTATAAGTCGTCTATCAGACCAGCTCACTGAAAGCAGAGTTTAGGGAAAGCGGGATTTGTTTTGGTCTTCTCTCAGATCAGGGCGACCCACATATTTCAGGTCGTATCAGCTCAATGTTCCCATAAAACAATGTCCATGTCTATTTCAGTTCTGGACTTTTTAATAAGCCCCCACTTTTTATTGTGCTTTAGTGTGAGGTAAACTGTTGGTTTAGAGTTTGATATTTGCATTGTCATGGTTACTACTGTGTGAGGAGAGCAAATGTGTGCTACCAAAACAGTCCGTTTCTCACCCTTATATCTCCAGACCTCTGCTAAATACTGTGTGCTTTAGCTCTTCTCAGACCCATTGCTGCACATGTTTGCATAGCCTACGCTGTAAAACATTTTCCCGTGAAATAACGGTAATACACTCTTTAAAAAAAGATGGTTCTTTAAAGGTTCTTTACACGTAGTAACAGTTCCATTTAGAACCCTATCGTCCTGAAGAACCCTTTATATGCTGAAATGGTTCTTTGTTAGAGTTTAGGGTTCTTTATTCCCGCCTTTTTGTTTTTCAAATCTGTAACTGTCAAAGCCTCCCCATTACTGAGGCCTGTCTCTCCTTCCTTCAGTTCCTGCCTCTCCATAGATATATATCTATGCTGCCTCTCCAAGGGGCAACAGTGATGGAAGCTATTTCTATTTACATTTACATTTAATCAGTTAGCAGACGCTTTTATCCAAAGCGACTTACAAATGAGGACAGCAATAGAAGCAGTTAAACTAACAATAGGACAACAATATGTAGCCTAAGTGCTGTGACCCTTCCCAGTTTAGTCTAACGCAGAATAGGTTTTAAAAAATAGATATGTAGAAAAGAAAAGAAAGTGTTAGTATTAATGGATCAAGTGTTGCAGAAAAAGATGTGTCTTCAGCCGCTTCTTTAAAATGGCCACGGACTCAATAGCTCGGGTACATATCCAGCATAAATGAACTCATAAATTATACTAAGCTGAGTTAGCAATTTCTATGCTTCTTCTCATTTTAAGGTCTGGTATTCTGTAATGTTTTGGTTCCAATGAAGATGAAGATGAAACATTTATTAAACTAGATCCGCACAGATACAAACAAAAGCGAGAGTCTACGAAACAGAGTGCGTCGCACAAACAATACCAGACAAAATGAGGGAATTATCTGAACAGAATGCAATCTCTTGTTCCTTTCCTTGCATGCATTTTGGGTTTTGGCAGCAACTGGACTATTGAACACATGCACCCATAATAAAAATCCTTTGTTCCCCAATAGAATCTACAGTATCAATGAAATCTATTATAGTCCACCACAATAATTATACTGTTGGCATTTTACAAAATGGACCTGTTAACAAACTCTTTTTTCAAATGATGCGTCATTCTGTATATATAAGTACGGGTTGTTTAACTCCTAAAACTTATTTATGCATTTAAGTGCTTGCCTACTATCCTCAGATCAGGGAAATCTGGTCTCTACTCACTTAAAAATTGTTAGGTTAAAAATAACCCAACGAGTAACCCAGCTATGGGGTGGTGTAGCACCTTCACAACTGTGGGCTATTTTAACCCAATGCATTGAGTTAAAATCCATTTGGGTTAAAAGTAACCCAACAGTTAAGTTAACTATTTATTTTTATTTATGACATTATTTTAGTAAGTAAAATACACTTTGTTTTCAAATCTAGATTGCTTATTGTATAAAACAATAAATATGTCTCAACAAATATATTTAGAAATTACAAACTAAATATTGGGGAGTCTAGAATTGTATGTAAATATAGCCAACATAATTGTGTACATAAATTCAAAATACACAAGTGTACATATACAACATACAGCCGGGTTATTATTAGAAATTAAACCAACGATTTAAAAAATGACCCAACATTTTTGGAAAATAACCCAGCATAGTGACCCAATTTGTGTAACCCAACGGTTGGGTTGAAAAATATAATAACCCAACGTTTTTTACTGTGTAATGACTCTAAGTAAATTTTGCAAACGATAGCATGAATGGTACATAGTTTGGAGTCTGCTCAAACCCCACTAATAAAACCTCTCCTCATGACTTCATGCTGGAAGGATGTTCCTCTCAGAGTCTTGGGAATGTGTCCTCCTCCCAATTTCTGCTGTTCTGTCCTTATAATGGATAACCCTCAGGAAAACAGATGGAGGGATTATACCACTCGCCCATCATCACAACCACTTCATTGTTGTGTGAAAATCTCAGCTTCAATATACAGTGGGTAAGGAAAGTATTCAGACCCCCTTACATTTTTCACTCTTTGGTATATTGCAGCCATTTGCTAAAATCATTTAAGTAAATTTTTTTCCTCATTATTGTACACACAGCACCCCATATTGACAGAAAAACACAGAATTGTTGACATTTTTGCACATTTATTAAAAAAGAAACACTGAAATATCACATGGTCCTAAGTATTCAGACCCTTTGCTCAGTATTTAGTAGAAGCACCCTTTTGATCTAATACAGCCATGAGTCTTTTTGGGAAAGATGCAACAAGTTTTTCACACCTGGATTTGGGTATCCTCTGCCATTCCTCCTTGCAGATCCTCTCCAGTTCTGTCAGGTTGGATGGTAAACGTTGGTGGACAGCCATTTTCAGGTCTCTCCAGAGATGCTCAATTGGGTTTAAGTCAGGGCTCTGGCTGGGCCATTCAAGAACAGTCACGGAGTTGTTGTGAAGCCACTCCTTCGTTATTTTAGCTGTGTGCTTAGGGTCATTGTCTTGTTGGAAGGTGAACCTTCGGCCCAGTCTGAGGTCCAGAGCACTCTGGAAAAGGTTTTCGTCCAGGATATCCCTGTACTTGGCCGCATTCATCTTTCCCTTGATTGCAACCAGTCGTCCTGTCCCTGCAGCTGAAATCTTTGGGTTCTTCTTTAGCTCTCTCACCAAGGCTCTTCTCCCCGATAGCTCAGTTTGGCCGGATGGCCAGCTCTAGGAAGGGTTCTGGTCGTCCCAAACGTCTTCCATTTAAGGATTATGGAGGCCACTGTGCTCTTAGGAACCTTAAGTGCAGCAGAATTTTTTTTGTAACCTTGGCCAGATCTGTGCCTTGCCACAATTCTGTCTCTGAGCTCTTCAGGCAGTTCCTTTGACCTCATGATTCTCATTTGCTCTGACATGCACTGTGAGCTGTAAGGTCTTACATAGACAGGTGTGTGGCTTTCCTAATCAAGTCCAATCAGTATAATCAAACACAGCTGGACTCAAATGAAGGTGTAGAACCATCTCAAGGATGATCAGAAGAAATGGACAGCACCTGAGTTAAATATATGAGTGTCACAGCAAAGGGTCTGAATACTTAGGACCATGTGATATTTCAGTTTTTCTTTTTTAATAAATGTGCAAAAATGTCAACAATTCTGTGTTTTTCTGTCAATATGGGGTGCTGTGTGTACAATAATGAGGAAAAAAATGAACTTAAATGATTTTAGCAAATGGCTGCAATATAACAAAGAGTGAAAAATTTAAGGGGGTCTGAATACTTTCCGTACCCACTGTATATTATATGAAAGGCACAGTGGCCTGTTCTCTGCGCATTATGGTGTGTTAACACCACAGTTCATTGAGACGACTCTCAGTCAGCTAAAGGTCATAGCTGTAATTCAGCTGTCATGCTCCGACTTGACACATCACATCATATCCTCGCTCGTCGTGCCAAACGGTTCCTGGAGGAGGAAGAAAACATTAGGCAGAACCACAGCATCTGCCAGCTCTTAAATATCAGGTGCTCAGTGTTTGATTCATGCTGTGGCCTCTAGTTACCGTACATGTCAGGCGGTCTACCCGTTTTATAGCCTCTTATTTTGAGGTCGGATTTTGTTTGCCCGAACAGCACAAGTATGTGGAAGAGACAGCCTTTTAAACTCCAGCTTTTCTGAAGCCCCTGTACTTTCATGAATGGGAAACTGTGTGATGTTTCTGTGGGATTCACAAGTTTGTACATTGGCCTCGAGCGGTTGTTCAAGCATGCATGTTTGTCTAGACTTCAGACGTCTTTTCAGGTGAGCATCTTTAACTGGCGTGTGTAAAGCATGAGCTTTCTCTGCTCCTATGGCTCCATGATTTGAACATTTATATGGCATTATTCACAACTATTGGTGTCCCATTACTTTTTAAAAAAGTAATAAAGGCAGAAGTACAACGTCCCTTGGAGTAAGAACGATCAAATGAGCATTTTTTGGACCCTTTCTACAGCATTGCATGAAGAAGAGTAAATAAACCAAGTCCATTTTCTCTCTTTTTACTCGAATTATAGCGTTCATTGCATTTGTAAAAGCTCAAACACTAAACTCTGTTACCAAAGTTATTGCTGGAAAAACAATCAAATATGGGAGACAAACATAAAACATGTATATGCATAAAAACAAAAGTTCAAAAGTTTTGGATCGGTAAGATTTTTTAATGTTTTTGAAAGAAGTCTCTTATGTTCATCAAGGCTGCATTTATTTGATAAAAAAATCAAATATTATTGCAATGTAAAACAGCAGTTTTCTATATGAATATATAGTAAAATGTAATTTATTCCTGTGAGCAAAGCTGAATTTTCATCAAATTAGCACATGATCCTTCAGAAATCATTATCATATGCGGATTTGCTGCTTAAGAGGCATTTCTGATTATTATCGATGTTGAAAACAGTAGTGTACACATTTTTTTCACAATTGTTTGATGACAAGAAAGTTCAAAAGAACTGAAATAATACATTCTTGCTCAATAAAGGTGAGTTTCTTTAAAAAAAACTAAATTATTCTTACTGAGCCCAAACTTTTGACCGGTATGTATGCATAACGTGTAATATTTATTTCCTTTAGTGGATAAACAAGATTTTAAAGTGATAAAGTGATACATTTGTGATACATGAAGTGATCAAAGCTGAAACCACTTCTTCAGCGAGTGCCAAGAGTATCCCACTGACCGTCTGATCCTCCTTTACTACACCTCGCACCCCTGGACCAAACTAATGAAGGTGTCAGAGATGTCATCGTGGGTGTTTACTCTCCAGTTACATAACCCGTCTCCACCCCATCATAATGGCTTCATTATAGACGCCGCTCCTCTACCTCAGGGAAAACTGTTAGGGCATCGAATTTGTCAGGTTTAGATTAGTACATAATGTTTTCAGAATGCAGAGTTACATAACGAATCATTACAACACTAATCTTTACTTAATTTCAGTCAGGGAAAGGCTGCAAGTGTTTTTCCCCTGCTCTTTTTGTCTGCATCTGTGTTGTTTTTGCGAGAGGCTTTGAGAGATTTGTCTTGAGGTATACGCTGGCTGTTTCACCTGATGTGTTTTAAATGAGAAGCTGTGATCCTGGTGTCATTAGAAGCAGCGTGACGGGTGAACGGCACTGAAAGCACACGGAGATGTTCAGTCTGTTCACACAGGATTACATGTGCTGACTGGAGCTTTCAGCGGGTCTACTGACACAACGTTTCCTGAATGATGCTGCTTCATTATAGCAATAAGTCATTTCAAGGGAGATTTTTAAGAGACTAGGCAAAAGGTTCCTTTAGTTTAGATAGAAAAATTACCAGTTTACCAGTGCAGGATTTGTGGGTATCTGCTCCTTTGAAAGAAGGTTGACCGCTCTTTAAACGCCCCCTGAAATCAAAACTTACGTTTTTTAGCTTTTAGTATGAATATATCAGCCTTAATGTTATACATTAGCTGGTGTGTTCCAAAACAATGACAATATTTGCATTTAGGAGATAATAGCCATTCAAAACTTCTCTCACTTATGCTAAAATGGATCAGGGATTTTTATGACTTCAGCTTCTCATCACATCTTCTGTCCAATCAAATGCTCGCTAGAATCCGAAGCTCCGCCCCCTATGCTATAAACACCACCTGGCCAAAGCGAGCATTGACACGTCACGGAGCAATATGTGTTGGAGTGTGTGTTCGGTTGCTCAAACGCTCGAGTTTTATTCAGTTTTCCGACTGTACGTTAGTTAAGAATGAAATGACTTGAATTTATCCAGCGTATCATCAGCTCTCGGATTCGCCTCCATGGTGCTGTCAGTCTGTGAGGGAAACTAAACGCTATTGGCTATTTGAAAAGGGGGAGGAGCCATTTCAATACGTCCCGCCTTAGCTTCCTGTTTCAGTGGAAATGACATCAGCGCCTCACACAGAGCTGAGCGGTCCAAGACACTTCAGTGGGTCTTTAAAATCCCCCTGTAGTCAATCATTGTATCCCTTAAAACTCATCTTTGATCACCAAAATTACACATTTAAATGTATTTTCCTGTGAAAAAAATTTCTTCATGCCTTAAAATATCTTGCATGTAACTCGACACCCTTGCCTCATTTAGTATACACGGTTCTATGAATATGTAAATGAGCCCTGCCTCCACTCACTCACTCAGCTCAGAGATCCACTGGTTGACGATCACACGTTGATCTGATTGGTTACAAGGTAGTTTGTGACGTCAGAAACGCCAGCGATTTCAAAGCGTGTCTTTGGTTCACTGCAGTTTTAAGGAGAAAATACTCAGCAATGCTGTCGACTTATGAATTTACACATGGTTTGAGTTAAAGCATTTTAAAAACACCACATACACACATAAAAGCTGGATTTTCACCTCAGGGGGACTTTAAAAGATGATTTCAGATCACGTGGCACCATATTGGCAGCTGTAATCATATAATATATTCAGTTTTCTCCCCAGCAGGAGTCATGGCATATCTGAGCCACGTCCAACTCTAGGCAAACAAGCCAATATTGTGCCTCATTCCCATCAGAAAGTCATTCCCTGTCTTTGCCCCTCTTCCAGAGAGAAACTCTTCAGTGCAGTTACATAACCAGCCCACCTTGTAAGGCAAGAGCAACAATGTGTTCAGTCATCGGTGGAGTGCAGAAATCATCCTGTTCAAACACACAATACTGTGCAGTTCAGTGTGTTCAAGCACTATTATCACTCATCACGTCTTCTGGAGGCAGAGCTGTACGAGGTTCTCTACTACTCCACCAGCCTCCTCTGGAAACTCTGAAATGTTAGTTGTTGTTGTTGTGACTGTCATGCTCACGGTGGCTTTCTCTGTTCCTGAATGTGGACTGACACGCTGATTTGGTTCGCAGCCAGTTGATGTAATGCACATGTAAACAGTTATTTGTTAGTCATTTTTCCTTCCTCTCTCATTGGGATTTAAAAAAAGATCTTCATTAAAGCTGGTTTAAGCCATGAACCAAACCAACCAGCTACGAGGAGAAGCATGACATTACCAACTTTGATTTGAAGCAAAAAAGTACAAGACTGTGAACTTACAGCTTTAATGAGGGAAAGAACTGGAATCCCATGAATCATTACGAACAGAATAACTGAATTAAAAATGGTGGAGAAATATAAAACTACTCATTTACAAATGTTGATTATATATATATATATATATATGTGTGTGTGTTTTGGGAGCGATTAAATCTCTGATTGGTGGAATTTTCCATAAAGCGTTATGAGTAATGTAGTTTTTCACCACAAATTACACTGTTAAATTACACTGTTAAACTACACTGTTAAACTACACTGTTAAATTACACTGTTAAACTACACTATTAAACTACACTGTTAAAAAAACAAGCTGAAATATTGCGGGTCGATGACTTGAACAGCAGCAAATACCATCGATTAACAACCCAGTAGCTCACAGTAGGGCTGACTTTAAAGCTGTTTAAGTTAAAATCTCTGATTGGTGGAACTTACATTTACGCGTTTATCCAAAGTGACTCGCATTGCATTTCAATGCACACATTTACATTTTTATCAGGTCTTGCTTTCCCTGGGAATCGATCCCATGACCATGGTGTTACAAGCGCCAACGCTCTACTGTTTGAGCTACAGGAAAACAACTTTCCATAAAGCGTTATGAGTAATGTAGTTTTTCATCACAAATTACACTGTTAAACACGACTATTTAAAAAAAAAAAGCTGAAATATTGCAGGTCAAGATCAATAAGGCAAAGACAACCACTGTAAACACCTGGATGAATATAGTCTCTGGCCTTAAAGAGCTTCTTTGAATATTCTACAGTCAATATGAGTTTGCTGCTAGTGTTTGTTCTGTGCGTATGTGTGGGTTTTTTATTTTACTTTATTTTACTTTTATTTCTATTCTCATCCGAATGCTCTCTCTGTATGATATGTGTTGTTTATTGATTGAAAATAAAAAATCATAATCACAAAAAAATATTGCAACAGCAGCAAATACCATCGATTAACAACCCAGTAGCTCACAGCAGGGATGACTTTAAAGCTGTTTAAGTTATCAGTAAAAATCAGTTTTCCTATGGAGAAAATGAATGGAGATTTTACTTCCGGAACCGATTGTTGCTCTCAGTTGTACAATGCATCGTTAGAGAACTTACAGTAATACGTTTGAGAGCATATTAATGTCAGATTATGCTGTAGATGACGAAACAAAACGAACATGGGATCTGAGGATTGATTTAGATGACCCCTCAGCTCAAGCAAGCACCACAACATGTTACTTAAAATGTACAAATTGAGTCCATCTGATATTTTACCATGTAATGCTGTGTAAATCTACTGTCATGAATGAGATATTTCACCTTGGGGTCCAACCCTTTTCCTCCTGAGGTATCCTGTTTATGTTCCTCAACACTGTAGAAATATCAGGAAATAGGGGCAGATTTACAGCAGATGAAACACTGACAGACCAAGTCCAGTCTAACTGTGGGTCAAGAAACGAAAACCAAGTCCATGGCCAGTGTAAATCAGTGTAACAGTATCAGTCTCAGGATTGTCCTTGAGTGTGTGTGTGTGTGTGTGTGTGTGTGTGTGTGTGTGTGTGTGTGTGTGTGTGTGTGTGTGTGTGTGTGTGTGTGTGTGTGTGTGGCATCTGACTGATGCTCTGTGTGTGTTGTCTTGATTCACAGCACAGCCGTGGCCTGGTTTCGGATGCCTGTGAGAACGGAGGAAAGAGGAAACCGGGTTGGCTGAAGGGAACCGTGGAAGTGCTCGGAGACGAAGCCAAAGGAAAGGGCGTTATAACAGAAACAGCTCCATCACACAATACAACCCCGGACAGGTTCATAGTCCCTCATAAATCTCACAAACATCCTTCTTTAGTCATCACTGTTAGCTTTCTAACTTTGACAGACAGACAGACAGAGAGACAGACAGATAGATAGATAGATAGAGGGATAGAGGGATGGATGATAGATAGATAGATAGATAGATAGATAGATAGATAGATAGATAGATAGATAGATAGATAGATAGATAGATAGATAGATAGATAGATAGATAGATAGATAGATAGATAGATAGATAGAGGGATGATAGATAGATAGATAGATAGATAGATAGATAGATAGATAGATAGAGGGATGATAGATAGATAGATAGATAGATAGATAGATAGATAGATAGATAGATAGATAGATAGATAGATAGATAGATAGATAGAGGGATGGATGGATAAGAGTTGGTCATGTTATAAGTGGGGTTCTCTCGAGAGTTGTGAGTGTTTGGCTGGTATGGCTGGTTACTTTTAAGTAATGTGTTACAGTATTGCGTCACTACCTAAAGAGTAACTAATTAAGTTAACTCAGGCAGAGACTTGTTGCCTCATCATCAGGCAGTGACTCTGTAGCGTTTACACACGAAGGTTCCTCACCAAACTGATTTCAGACAGACTTCTGAGGCAGAGTGACGGTTTAATGATCTACAGTAAAAGAGAGAGAGAGCTTTGGTGGAGACTAAGCAAATGTTTAATTCCTAGGCAGCAACATAGTATCAGCCTAGATGTGGGACACGTGGATTGCACACGGCCCAGATGTGCGTTGGATCTGGGCCGATACTATGTTGCTGCGGATTACTACAATAATAATTTCTCGCTAAGAAATTACATCAAAGGTGGAAAACGTTGGCCAAAAACATACATTTACCACAACTTTCAGACGCCATCTTTAGTTTTGAGCTCGACTGTCACAGAGTGGAAAGCACAGGATGGGATATTAAATGCAGCGAAGTGATACACCTATGCTGCCTTCAGAAACATATCAGATGAAGACAGGGACTGAAACTAACGGTGGATTCGGCCTTCCGACCTTGGACTGCGTCTGTGACGGGTCTGGCTGCAGCAGAGAAGAAACAGGATCAATATGTAAGCAGTTTTTATTAATCTCAAACTCAAACTTATAGAGATACTCGTTCTAAAAACACAGGCCAGAACAACAGGCTTTCAGCGACGTCGACAGACAACCAGACAGGAATAAACTCAGGCTTAAATACACAAGAGGAAATGAGCTCAAATCCTGACAGTGTCCTCCAAGACAGCATTTTTAAGTTTTCAGACACAGCCCCTTTCACACCAAAAGTGCAAAAGCAAACCCGTGCCTGTACAGTAGAGGGCGCCGCTCAAACAAAAGAGGAAAAAATACGGTTTTGGGAAACAGTCGTGACTAGTTGATTTCTTCAGCGATGTATCGTACTATAGTAGTGAAGCAGCGAGTTACAGCGTAGTGTGGGAAACACACCTCTGGGCCGCGGGCAGAGAAAGCTCGATACTCTTGACATTGAATATGGTTAGATTGGGACATCGAAGGTCAGCAGCAAAGACACTGGTTAATAAAGTGAGATTAAATGCATAAAGTATATTGTGTAATTTAACATATTTTAATTATTGCAGATTTGCGTAATATTCTGAGTTCGCATTTTGGTGTTTTTATTCATTTTGAGGAACAGTTAATCTGTGTTTGTGTAA
This sequence comes from Leuciscus idus, assembly GCA_021554675.1. Taxonomy (NCBI): domain Eukaryota; kingdom Metazoa; phylum Chordata; class Actinopteri; order Cypriniformes; family Leuciscidae; genus Leuciscus; species Leuciscus idus. The sequence goes on along the minus strand of CM038633.1, from coordinate 4,911,807 downwards.
GTGAGATGAGTAAATGCTCACATTCAGTCAAGAACTACAGTAACCATCATGTTCACACACAACGCCTCTGCACTTACCCACGATTCCTCTCTATATGAGGACAGGAGAGCCAGTCAGTGCATGGGAGAACGATGAGTGGATGTGTGTGTATAATGTGTGTCAGAGAGCAGCTGTCTGAGATCACATCACTCTCACTTCAGTCACAGCTCAGCTCAGGGTGGAGACAAAGTTTGCTCCTATTTTTATGCATCTTCGAATTCCAACAGTACAAGCTGACTTCTTTTAATATAGCTTTAAAGGGGTCATGACATAAAAATGCCATTATGTTCCAGTCCGCGATCCTCCAGAGTCCGTTCCAGCATCCTCAGAGCCTGTCCATCATTGTTTAAATATGGGTGGGCGGAGCCTATGGTACAATAACATAAAACTATTCGTCAATGTCTTGCCTTGGAGGAAGTCATATGCAAATGTACACAAAAAAAATGCTGGGTTGTTTCAACCCAACTTTGGGTCAAACATGGACAAACCCAAATGTTGGGTTAAAATGTAATTTAAAAATGTTATCCAATGGCTGGGTTTGTCCATATTTGACCCAAAGTTGGGTTAAAACAACCCAGCATTTTGTTCCTGCAACATCCAAAAGAGCAGTTTCTGGAGCTTGATTAAATAAATGCTTGCATGCTTGCATGATGGCCTCTTATGTGCCAAATGTCAAGAAAATGTTGTTTGCTCAAGTCAAGACCCCTTTAAAATCCCATCACACAAGAAGTGTTGACCATGCGATCATTTTAGATAACTAATTGTGAACTTGATTCAGACATTGAGGAACAAGAACAAAAAAAAAGTAAATTTTCATATGAGTATTTGTGGGATTACTGCATTAAATAAATTCTGAAAAAAAGTGTTTTAAGCATTTGTTGAAACAGGATGATAAAGCGGTTATGTCATTGTTTGGGTGGGAGTGAAAGGGAAACGGGCAGGATTTTCTCAGGGCTGATAGTGATTTCCTATGGTCTTAATGGGTACTTTCACTACTCTCTTATGATTGCAACATCACAGGCTCTTTATCAATAGACAAAACAGCATTGCTGTTAATCATGAAACACTCATTAGCCCCTGAGTGTTTGATATCAGCTCTGATCTTGATTCTGCACTGCAGGTTTGTGTCCAGCATGAGACTCACGGGGTCTTTAGCATTCGAGCACAGATGTAGAGGCACACAGGGAGACCGTGAGCGATCTCTGGCCCGTCCCGGGGTCAAAGCATTAGCAGGAGGTCATGATCTCTCACTGATCGAGGATCAGTTTAGCAGACAGTGTGTCTGAACTGTTGGTGTTACTACTCTCCACCCTTCCTATTCAAAATATTCAGAGTTAACCTGTAATACTTTAATAATTTTGATTTATTATTGAATTGGTCTTGTTCCTTAACCCTCTTCGCGTGTCGGTCAAAAATGACCACATTTAATTTTTTGGTCAATGAAATTAATGTACTATTTTTTAGTTTGATCATGTTTTTTTTTTATATACCGTATTTTGTATTTTTAGGGGATTTAATGGTGCTAAATTATATTTACGGTGTATTTACTTTTTGAGCATAGACCTGAACATCTAATTTCCATTTCATTTTAGGCATGGGAGTGTAGTGGGTCATTTGGGCTAATTTTGGGCTTTTTTGATTGGCCGTTGGGCTAGTTTTGTTATGTAGACCTGGCAACCCTGTTTATAAGTCACATGCAAGTATAACACAACAAAAGATGTATCCAGACCCTGCTCTCTTACCTTGGTTTAAGTGCATGTGCTGCAGGCTTGTTGAATAAACCTCTCCCATTGTCTGTGTCCCATTGCTCTCGAGAGAGTGTCTTTGATGTGCACCGAATGAATAAAAATAAAGAGGTCCATCCAGGGAAGTATTCATTCAAGGGAAACGTTATTTACCTCATTAATCCAGATTAAGTCTGTTTAGGGTTATAGCAGCCTGCAGCTTTTACAGGAGCTCTTGCACAGATAATAAAACAGTCTCGTGAATCTTGGGAGGAACTTCCTCCTGTTCTCTGAAAAACCTTGATCACACCCTGTGTCACAGGTTAGGGTCGGGTGGCATTCGTTTAGATTCGTACGTCCTCTGTGTCATGCAGAATTATTATTTACATTGAAAGAGGGACCCAAGCCGTATCGAGAAAAGAATAAGAAATAAACACTTGAGGGTAGCCAAGAAACCACCTAACAACCACCCAGAACACCCTAGCAACCACCCAGAACACCCTAGCAACCACCTAGCAACACCATAGCAACCACCCAAAATACCCTAGCAACCGCCTAGAAACACCATATCAACCACCCAAAACACCCTAGCAACCTTTTAAAACACAAATTTCACACCAAAGGGAGTGTTGGCAGAAAACACTTGCCTGAAACGCCTCGTTTGCAGTCTTGCCATTATTTCCTTAATTTGCTGTCATCATGTTACATATTTGCATAATTCCCACCTCCTGGCGTCTTTGGCCCGCCCTGATTTTGCTATTTCGAGGAGAAAACATTGTATGGACTTACAATTGTGACATAATTACCATAGATATTTTACAGTTTACAGCTGCTCATGAATCCTTGGAATTTATATGTTACATTTCCAACACGCTCTTTGTTGACCAATCACAGAGCAGACTGAGCCAGCTGGCCAATCACAGCAGACTGAGCCAGCTGAAAGTAAATGTAAATGCAGGGACTAAAATGAACACTCTGCAAATACCAAACGTGAGTAAAAGTCAGTGTTGGCGAGTATATGAAAGAGTGTTGATCGCCAGTTGGCCGGTAATATTTTTATGAATTCTATAATGCAATATTGTGACAAATATGAACAACGCCTATGCGCCCAGAAAGCCGCGTCTCAGACAGCGTGCGGATACTGAACTGAGCTCTCTTTCTCATCTTCTCATATGTCCGCTTGAGCGGACATATTCAAACAATTATGTCAAAATGCCCGTCTTGGCAAGCATCCTCGTAAACATGTTCAGTTATGTCTTAAAGTCCCCTGTAGTTAATAATTTTATCCCTTAAAACTAAACTTTGATCACCAAAATAAAATTTTCCTGTGAAAAAAACAATTCTACATGCCTTAAAATAGCTTGATTGTAATTCGAAACCCTTGCCTCATTTAGTATACACAGTTCTATGAATATGCAAATGAGCCCCGCCTCCACTCTCTCACAGCAGCTCAGAGATCCACTCGGTGAACTTACTAGAGTAAACGCTGCACAATGGTATCGCTCTTTACAACGTCAGACACATAACGGTAATTAATATGATTAACCTTTTGCTTGACTATGTTATCAAACAGCTAATAATGTGTTGCTAATGTCACACAAACCATGTTCCCGTTCGCCATCTCAGTCTGCCTTCTAACAATCATCAGAAACGCTTTGAACAACTCAGAATGTCAGTGGAGAAAGACATATAGTTCATCATAACATCATAATATACATCATACACCCGCTATATTGCTAAATCTAACCGGTTTTTCATATTAAAAGAAAAATATACCAGAATAACCTGCTTCTCTCAAGAATCCTCTGCTAGTTCGCTGTTAATGATATGCTAAAGCCCGCCGGTACGTTGATCTGATTGGTTACAAGGTAGTTTGTGAAACACCAGCGATTAAAAAGTGTTTTTGAGACTGTCTTTGGTTCACTGCAGTTTTAAGAGAAAATACTCAGCAATGCTGTCGACTTATGAATTTACACATGGTTTGCCTTAAAGCATATTAAAAACACCACATAAACCCCTTTCACACAGCGCTTTGAACCCGGCAAATTGCCGGCAAATTGCCAGAACACCTTCTGTGTGAACGCAAACACGACCCGGGATCGATGCCGGGTTGGGGACCTAGTAACATTGCCGTGTTCAGTCCCGGAACGCGCGCTGTGTGAACAAAAGCCGTAATAATGCCGTGTCGTAGTGATGACGCTGAAGCCGGGATCGTTCGCCAGCTGTGAAGCGGTACGTAATGCGCAAGTTTATGATCGAATCAGAGAAAAAATGCACAAGCGTGGTTTCTAGAGAGAGAGATCGCAGCTCATAAGCAAACTTAAGACACTGCTGAAACATTACAAGTCACATCGATGTCACGTGTCTTTACGGGATTTTTACGGGTTGTGTGTGAACGCACTCTCTGATTCCGGAAAATCACTGGCAGTGTGAATGAACCAAAATCAAACGAACCCGGGTCAAATCCCGGGTCACTGTATCCGTGTATTTTCCGGAATATCTGTGTGAAAGGGGCTATAGACACATAAACAACATTAAAAGCTGGATTTTCACCACAGGGGGACTTTACGTGAACGTAAACAGTTGAGAGAGTAAACACGTGTATCAGTATATTAGATCTGTGCATTCGCTCTTAAAGTGACAGCAGCCTAATATTCCTGCTGATGTCTGTGTTTATAATGTTAATCAAACAACACAGGACAAAGAAAAATCACTCACTGCTCTTGACTGAATAACTTTTGTAAATTTTATAAGGATTAATCTATTTTTAATGGCTGGTAAACAATATGTAAATTTTCATAAGTCACCGGCCATTGGCAGGTATAGCAAAACATTAGTTTTAGGCCCTGTGAAAATGTATTGCAGCAGAACCCCAAATATTAATAAAATGATGGACTTGTAAATGAGCATAATATGGGCAGTTTAAGACACTATGTTACGATGATCTCTGTTACATGTACTCTATCTCTCAGGGCTTTATTCATGTGCAACCGGTTCCCTTTAGAGGTCCAGCATGTGTAGCGCCTGTTATTGTTCTGTGTTTTTGTGTAATCTGTAGTTTGAAAGACTCTCGTCTAGTCAGTGCAGCTTAAACACGCTCCATTTAAAGCACTATGTCTATTTTGTGTACATACTACTGTACTTCATTAAAGACCCAGGGGATTTTTGCTGCCAGTTTTTCCAGTTTACCTGGTGACAAATGTCATGCCTAAATGTCATGATAAGTGGAAGCTCACCTTTACAGCCCATGGACTTCTTCCAGTTGTCAATCTAATGCTAGTTTTATATGCACACCAGAGCACATAGAAATATAATATTTAAATTGAAAGACGCCATCAAAACTGACCCTGTTTACCTGCGTATTCTTGGTCTTTTGTGTACAATTCATTGTGTTCATAAACTTCATAACTTTAAAAATCAAGTTTATGTGGTGTTTTTAATACACTTTAAGATAATCCATGTGTAAATTCATAAGTCGACAGCATTGCTGAGTATTTTCTCCTTAAAACTGCAGTGAACCAAAGACAGTCTCAAACACACGCTTTGAAATCGCTGGTGTTTCTGACGTCACAAACTACCTTGTAACCAATCAGATCAACGTGTGATCGTCAACCAGTGGATCTCTGAGCTGTGAGAGAGTGGAGGCGGGGCTCATTTGCATATTCATAGAACCACGCATACTAAATGAGGCGAGGGTGTCGAGTTACATTCAAGCTATTTTAAGGCATGAAGACTTTTTTGGGGGTAATTTTGGTAATGAAAGATGAGTTTTAAGGGAAACAATTATTGACTACAAGGGGACTTTAAAAATTTAAGGCAGCAACTTTATTTTTTACAGTGTACAGTGTAAAATCAAGTATAAGTGAATTGCATCAAATGATTAATTCAAATGTTTTAAAGACTCTTAATGTAAAGTGGGACCCAATTCTTTAATGTAATGATTAATTTACTCACTCTTAGTCGTCTCGTTACCTCAGTTAGCTCACTGTCGTTTTGCATTTCAAGTGTGTGCACGTTTTCCACGTCGGGCTTATTACAATTCTTTTCAGCGCTCTAGGAATGCGAATCGTATGCGTTCTGTACCATCAACATGACAAGCGGCAGAAACAAAACAAGCTCCTAATTTTAGATGTGGGAAACGAGCGTACGTGGTTTGTGTCGTGTAAACCCTTATTACTCGTGCCGACACACTCTGTGTATTCAGGCAACACACACTCGTTTGTGCGCCATATCAACCTCATTACACCCAGCCAGCTGATGATGTCATCCTCATGGACCTCGCATAGGCCCGGGAGTATTTATAAAGAGGGGTTCGCTTGGCCCCTAGGGTTGACGGCCCCATCAGAACGTGCACTAAACTGGAAGGCTCTTTTTACCCCCGTCCCAACTCGGGTAGGTCCTCAGTGTTTAGGACTGAATGGGAGACATGCTGGGCATCGGAGGAGCTGCTTTCGGGATTAACCCTCCATTATTCCTCCAGCAGGGCCTGCGGTTCGCAAGTCTTTCCCCAGGCCCTCCATTCATCGGCACTAAACTCTCGCAGAACAATATACCTTCAGCATGGACTGCTAAGATGTTGGTTAAACAACACGCTGTTGCACCTCTGACGGACTGGGACAGGCTTTCCGCTTGATCCTGAATTCCTAGAAACATCACCTATGGATATCCGATGACACTGAGACAATAAAGCTGTCGTTCACATGCACTCACCCTATACAGGAATAGTTCACCCAAAAATGAAAATTGCGTCATTTTTGCGTCAACCTTTTTTCTTTTTCTTTTGTAAAACTCAAAAGCTCAGCACATAATGAAAGCATAGAGTGACCAGGGGCTCAAAAGTGAGAAAAACACCATTCAACTAGCACTGAGAAAGCTAAACGTGATTTACTCGCACTCATGACGTTCTAAACACATTAGAGTTTCTTAATCTTTGAAACACAAATTAAGATGTTTTTTGATATTATAAGATATTCGCTCATCATTTTGTCCCTTCATTGAAAATCCATGCAAATAAAAGTTTCAAGCTTCAAAAAGTTATAAAGACATTGTAAAACTAATCATAATTGTTTTTGTTTTTTTTAGCATGAAGAACAGTTTTGAAAATTTAAAAAAACTATTTCCACTAATAAAAAACATTTTGTGGTTTCTTCATGGAACCATCAATGCCAATAAAGAACCGTAATTTGTAAAAGTGTACAGTAAAACACTGAGACATTGGAATTTTTTTTTTTTTATGTTTCACAGAAGAAAGTAAGTCATACAGGTTAGGGACAACACAAGTGCATTTTAATACATGTAAATATGGTTGGTCAGTCACTAGGAATGGACCGATATAAAAACTTTACCGATAGTCAATACCGATAACCGATAATTCTTTATGCCGATAACCGAAATTCCCAAATCTACATCCAAATTTTATATAATTTTAGAGAGCCTAGTTACAAAAACAAAAGGCTCATTATTAAAAGCCGTGTCCCAAACACACAATTATAATGATGTTCTCATGATAATTTGATATACATGCATGTTGCACTTTACTGTATTTTCCTTTTTGAAGTGATTTCAATCATATTTCAAGCAATTTAAATGTCCATATGAATCGAGTGGTTTAATCCAAGTCTTCTTAAGAGACACACTCGCCTCAGATTTAACCCTTTGGTGTTCTTCTGGCATTTTTAAAATAAATTTTTTTTACTTCATCGGAATGGTCCGAAACTTGGTAAAGGTTTTGGCACTTGCTATGTGAAGGGTTAGGGTTAGGGTTAGGGTTAGGGTTAGGGTTGCACTGGGTGCAACACCTCACACACACACACACACACACGCACACGCACACGCACACACACACACACACACACACACACACACACACACACACACACACACACACACACACACACACACACACACACACACACACACACACAAACAAAAACAATTTTTTGGATATGATTTGAAAAGTTAAATGGCCCTGAAAACAATAGTCACACAGCTCATTGGAAATGAATGGGAGACGAATTTCATCTAGTGGAAGCGTTTGGTACTGCAGCCAAACAAATTCTTAACGAAAGCTAATTTTTTGAGATATCAGGCTCAAATTTGGAGCTTGTTTTGATTTATGGCTTTGATTTTCTCACAGTTCTAGACTATAACATGTTTTGGAAAATATATATTTCATATAAAAATTTAAATTAGATTTTTTTAACTATAAATTTAATCTGTAAAATCACTTTTCTTTAAAAAGAGACAAAACTGAAGTCTGTGCTCCAAAGCATTCAAGATTTACCACAGTTTAAGTTGGAAATGTCATTTTTAGGTTTGTGGTCAAAAAGTCAATACATGGAATATAATCTAGTACCATTAAATCTCCCTAAAAATACAAAATATTAAATAAAAAACATCGTACTTAAAATAGTACATTCATTTATTTGAAATAATAATATAATAAATAATAATACTTTTTTTTTTTGACATTTTTGACCGGCACGTGAGGAGCACCAGAGGCTTAATTTAGGCTTTTATTGACATATAAACATTAATTGTGCGTATGCAAAGAGCTTCAGTGACAAAAGTAAATGATGCAGAAACAATCAATCAATACAATATGGGTGCTATGAAAAAAAAAAAAAAAACTGAAAATGCAAAAAAGACTGAATTATAGCTGCTGTATAAATTATGTAATTGTCACTGCAAACATGCCTTCTTTTAATGTCAATTATGATTATCGAAAAAAATTCGCAAAAATTGCCCTGTGTAATCAATGTCACAATACTCTAAAACTATCTGAAAAATGTTTATATACAATTTTGGTCATGATAGCAGTAATTCACAATATGATAATAAGTAAAGCACAATATGTCTGATCTGCATAATTCCTTTGCTTAATCAGGTGATAAATAAATGAATAAACTCATTAAAAACATTTGAGTGAATTCCTCCAAATGAAAGGACATAAAAGCACTGTGTATAATGTGGAGTTACAGACCGAGTGTTTATGTCAGGCTGCTTCATACGAGCACGATCGAGATGCAGTGTGTGTTTGTCCAGACAAGAGAAGTGAAGGGTGGTCTGAACGGAGATGAGCGGAAACCCGGTTTATCACTGCCAAGCTGTTTTGTCAGGCTGAGCACACAGAAGAGACTAAGCTCTAGTTGGAAGCAGACAGTAAAGAAAGCAATCAATGCTAATTAGCATTATTAGCAACAATACCCGGCCTCCTGCCTGGCTCTCTTTGTTTGGCCTCTCTTGCTGGAGAATCTGCTAAAATTAGGAGAGTTTGACCGAAGCCCTGCAGGACGGAGCCAATGAAAACAGTTCACCGTCACTGTTCTTGACCCTTCAGTGCTCCTCTATTGAACAAGGGCATGTTGTTTCCTCACAGGAACATTTTATTGCTAACAGGTTGACTTAATGGAGTTTGGATGTGTCTCATTAACTTCGTCTCAGATGTTTCTCCTAAAAGCACAAATAAAACAGAAAAGTGGCAGAATTTGCAAAAATACTTATGTAAATTTGTTCCTTATGTAAACTTTGTTTAATATTCTATATTCAGTAAAATGGATGCTTAAGGATAGTTTGATTTTTAATTCATTTTACTGGTGCTTAACACTGTTTCTAAAACAGGGGCTGCCATCATAGTTTCAAGACATTTCGGAAATATTAGATGATATTTATCCCAGTTTAGATTAAACACGTCAAATCTGTAAGTTGTCTGTGTAGCATCACAGATTTTAAAGTTGGACACATGAAATTTTAATAAATTAAGCAAAATGTGTGAAAATTAAAGGTGTGACATCCATTTTTGTAACACCACAGCAAAGACAAAGTTTGAAGAATTATATATATTATATAAAAAATTTTTTTTATTACATTTTACATGCTAAATAAAGTCTATGTAACACAAAATAACCTCTTTATGTCAGAAGAGGTTTCTTTTTTACGTGTGTTAGGATGCGTTTATTTGACGATGCAAAAACGGAAACGTTTTTCCATTGCGTTTTTCCGTGTACAGATGAAAACGTTGTCAAATGTGGAAAAAAGCGCTGTATTCTGCTGCCAGGCCAGTAGATGGCGATGTCCCTTTGTAAAGAAACACTACGCGTCTATACACTGAACACGTAATATACAAGACCTCACCGTTTTCACAAATTCACGTTTTTGTAGTTTTACACCGAGATGATAACGGTATCTTTTTCAAAAACTTGCACTTTGAAACCCATTTTGGGTGTCATGTAAATGGCCCTTTAGTTCTTGTTTCCTTGGTCCCAGTTTATTATTTGTCTGGTTTCTAGGTATGTTCCCATTTGTTTCCATGGTTACTCATTTGTTGATTGATTAACCCCACCTGTTTCTTGTTGTCTCTCTTCGCAGAGTCTGCGTATTTATAGCCCTCATTTTCAGTTGTTTCTTTCTCAGTTCTTGTCTGTGAAGTTGGTTGTGTTCCTCCTGCATTTATCCTGTTTTCTTGTTATTTTATTTGTATTGTTAAATAAAAAGACTGCTGCGATTAGATCCGGCCTCACGTCTCTCATTGCTGCAACCATTGCTGTCACTTTATTTATGTAAAAAATTTTATAGCGTTATAATAATGTTATATAGTGTTGGGAAGCCGCAGATTTCATTACTCACGGAATCTCTTTTAAATTAAATATTTTAACAGTGCACAAATTATTTTCACCCTACAGAATACAAATATGCAAACATTTTATGATTTATCTGTATTTAAAGTGTGTTTCTACTGTTGCAAAGTAGAGGGACATGAAGAAGAACAGCCCAGACAAAAATGAGTCCAATGTTAAAATACAGAGTAGCCTATGAATCTCTAATATAAATGTGAATAGCAACTCAAATCATCCTGTAAATAGTTGATATTAAATTGAAGACTGGGATCTTGAATCTGAGCTCAGTCTGACATGTTGTTCAGATCTCGGCTGAAACCCAAGAGGAGACACGTGAGATTATAAAGTGTGAACAATGCCTCGAGTGAAAGCCTCCATTTGTTCGGAGTTTCTTCACAAAATAATTGAGATTATAAAAATATATTTCTGATCTGGCAAAAATAAGCTTAGCATATTTTCTCAAACAAGACATATTGTTAGCATTTATTTGTTGCCGTTTGTTTCCCTCCTAAAACTCAGATCATAAGGGATGGCGAGTTCTAGGTGAAAAGCCTGTTAAATGTGAGCCATGTGTCCTTGTTTACACCTCACACACACACACACACACACACACACACACACACACACACACACACACACACACACACACACACACACACACACACACACACACACACACACACACACACACACACACACACACACACACACACACACACACACCATCCATCCTCCCTTTGCTATCTGATGAGAGAATTCAGTGTTGGTTCAAAACTCAAGCACAGGCAGATTAAATGACCACCGTTCAGCAAACCTTAACCCCCTCAGTCCGGAAGAAAAATAAAGAAATAAAAGCGCCTCTTCTCTGGCGATACACTCCCGTTGGAGCCGGAGCTTCAGCGAGAAGGTTAAGCCGAAAAGCTTTAGGTTATCATGGGTAACTTTATATCAGCCATTGGTTCTGTGGGTGCAGCTAAGTAAACATTAGCCCTGTGTGTGTGAGACAGAAACACACATCTGTCCCAGCGGGAGACTGTGGAAAGCAGCAGGGAGCGTGGAGGTGTTGAGCTCAGTCATCCTGTTGTTGATGGTCCACACCTGTCTGTTGTTTTTGGGTCATCTAAGAGGCTGTTCGGGACATTAGTCGGGGGGACGTTTACACTAGGCTCAATGAGTGACTCACTGTGTAAGGAAGTGATGAGTGTGTGGATGCTGGTGAGACGTTTCATTTGACTTTTATTACACTGGCTTGATAAATACACCAAGTCTTTTGTAACTTTTTCCAATCCCTAAACAGAGGCCAGTGTTTCTGGCTTTAACCCCTACAAACATTCAAGCTTCATTCATCAAACTTGACGCAGATCTTCAGCCTTATCTTGTTCAGGCTGGTATGTGTTTTCTAACCCATAACAGACCATCAAAATATGATGATACTGAGTTTTCAAGATACATTCAGACCTCCAGCCTGTTCTGATTTAGCATGTTTTATTTTTTTAAATTGATCAGACTTATCCCTTAATACTCAACATTGATCACCAAAATTGAATATGAATCAATGGATATGCAAATGAGCCCCGCCTCCACTCACTCTCTCAGCTCAGAGATCCACTGGTTGACGATCACACGTTGATCTGATTGGTTAGTTTGTGACGTCAGAAACACCAGCGATTTCAAAGCGTGTGTTTGAGACTGTCTTTGGTTCACTGCAGTTTTAAGGAGGAAATACTCAGCAATGCTGTCGACTTATGAATTTACACATTGTTTGTCTTAAAGCACATTAAAAACACCACATAGACACATAAACAACATTAAAAGCTGGATTTTCACCACAGGGGGACTTTAAACACAATCAACTTGGATGTTTAAGTCATTTCAACTTACATTAAACTGACTTATAAACACTGTGCCTAACCTTACCCATATACACCTCATCATAGTAAGTATAGAAGGACACCTAACATAAAGTGGGACCAAAATTCGTAAATTAATTTGAAATAAACAAATACTTTAAAATGACATAATCTGAGAGATCCCCGAATGCACAGATCTAGTCTAGAGAGCAGGAGCAGTGTTTGGCGTTGCTCGGTTCAGTGGTTTGGAGTTGAGGGGAAGGACGATGTCTGTGTTAATGAATGTCTACATGATCTCCTCTGTCCTCCCGGCCCGGCCCTATACATCGCCTGGCCCTTTGTGTGCCGGCCACGCTTTGTCAGAGACTTTAAAAGACTTCCTTTACGAGGAATTGGTCTTTGAATATTAACTGTGTGATCACACAAGGAGCATTCTTCAAACGCTCGGGAAACATAGGTGGGAGTCTCTGCTCTTCCCCTCGAGTGTCCGTGAAGACCCTTGAGTTTGCCCAGTGGTCCACAGCAAAACTCTGGCTTTCGGCCCTAATGCCTTTACATTTCAGCGACGGCTGAACATAAAGCACACACAGATTGATCATCTGTGTACAGGGCATTGCTAGGGGCCTAAGTCTATGGGAATGTTTGGCTCATATGATCAATTTGTATGTGTTTTATGCATATAATAAAGTTATGTTTATTTCTTGAAGGATATAATGTTATGCATTTGCGTATTCTGTCCATATTTGTACATGTTTTTAATTCAATGTGTAGTTTTAATTTTAGTGTTCATTTAGAATTTGTGTGTGCTGTATATACATGTACTATGTACATTTTTGTGTAGTTTTTAGATATATGTTTTGAATGTGTACTGTTTGTACACATTTGCATAGGTTTTGAATTTAGTATGTGTTGTATGTTAACTTGTGTATTTTGAATTTATGTACACAATTATGTATATTTACATTATATGCTAGACTCCCCAATATTTATTTTGTAATTTAAAAATATATTTTATGAAACGTGTGTATTGTTTTATACAAATAAACTCTGTATTTGAAAAGGGATGCACAATATATCGGCCACCCTTTCAGTATCGGCCGATATATGATCCTTTTTAATGTTATCGTTATAATGTTACGACACGATAATACATTCTGGCCAGTTATTAAAGCCGTGAATAATGTGTTGATTACTTTCAGCCGACACACTTCTGATGTGAAGTTTTTGAATTGCTTGAAATATGAGCAATGAGAACATTATAATTGTGTGTTTGGGACATGGATTTTAATGGTGACTTTTGTTTCTGTAATCAGGCTCTCAAAAATTATATACAAATTTGGATTTAGATTTATTGGCCAATATATCGGTTATCGGTTTTCAAAGAATTATCGGTTATCGGTATTGACAATTTCTTTTATATCGGTGCATCCAGTTACTGACCAACTATATTTACATTTATTAAAATGCATTGGCACCACTTGTGTTGTGTTGTTCCTAACCTGTATGACTTTCTTTCTTCTGTGAAACATTAAAAAATAGATGTTTTCAGAAAGTGTTTTTCTGCTGTACAGTTTTTACAATTTAAGTTTTTTGTAAATTAGGCCTATACGATGACTTCCAAAAACTGTAAATGTAACAGTTTTACTGAAAAATTACATTAAATGCACGATTAGATCCATCACAGTTATTCACCGTATATAGTGCAGAAACTTTCTGTTAACCAATTAACGTTTTTCACCATAGCATTTAAATCACGATAATTCTTACAGTTTATAGTTCACTAGTCTGACTGTCGGTCATTAATACAGAGTCTGAGTTTTATATGCTTAGATAACGGTGTAATTAACTTGAGACGGGGTAATTAATTGTGTCCATGGGTGTGGTGTAAGCCATGACTGCTGGGAAAAGGTGAATTTAACAGGTGTGTGTACAGCAATAATCCCTTCATTACGTTTAATGAAATCCCACATGGAGTCGGATTATGTGCCCACACATGAATAATCAGATAATCATAATCATAACTGTGATGCATGCGGATCAATCGCATCTGCGCTGTTGCAACACACACATCAGTGTGAAAACTGCAGTCCTGTCAAAATATCTCACTGGCCTACACAGTAAACCCTAACGCTTAAAATTATTCATTGGTTTGAGTGGGACAAACTTAAATTAAACGAATTAGTTCAGTCAAATGAGCTTTTATGAGTATTTAGCACTTTCTTTTTCTTTCAAGTTCACAGAACTGATATATTCTAAGTAAACTGAACTGTTTTGAGTTTTATTAAATTAATTATTTTAATTTAGACGAACTTGAGTTTAACTGAAACGGCTGGGATTTCTATTTCCCAGCATGCTTTGCCCATGACACTCAAAAGGGAGAGTAAATGCTAAAATTAAGTGTAATTTAATGTTGTTGTTGTTTTTTTTTGTGTGTGTGTGTGTGTGCAAGATTAATGTTAAGTGGGAGATTTAGTAGTGATGTTAATGTTTTGTTATGCTAATTTAGAAGAATTTCTGTTGGTTTGAGGAGAGTTGCCATCATGGTGACAGTGGTGCATGAGCTTGGTTTGAGAGCAAGTTTGTTAAAAGCTTTATAATCATACTCTCATACAGCAAGTGCTATACCATCCTGTTGTTAACATGTTAGCAAATTAGCAATTTAGCATTTATTGAACTAGCTTGTTATAGCGAGCGAAGTTTATACTAATAAAAATGTTCACATTAAGGTTACATGAAAATTTTAAGTTAAATGTATGAATTAGTGTACTCAAACATTTCAAGTTAAGAACACGTAAAATGCTTACTTAAACTTTGATTTTCTTAACTTAAAAATTGAGTTTTAACTTAAATTTTTTGAGTTTTGCCAACTTATTCGGGTTTACAGATGCTACTGCATTCATTTATATATGTTTGCTTCACTATCTGAGAGAAACAAGAACATACTTGCTGTGGCTATACTCTGATCGGGATCTCACAATGCGTCAGAGTACTACTTTATCATGTGGGAAATGCGGGATACAATGCCCTCACAATGCAGAGGAGAATAGCAACTCTCTCTTTATCAGCTTCCAGCTCCTGGGCTTCAGGCCAAGAACGGCTCTTTCAAACACCAGCGCATGAAAAAAGCCCATAAACCAACTTCGCTAGACTCACTTCTCACGTCTCTGCCTATATGTACATCTCCAGTGATGGTTTTAGGATCTGTTTCTCGTGAATGTTGTGTCTCTTTCTCTGTGCATTTCACCTGTTTAACTGTATAAGGCCGTTTGCGCTGGTTCTTTGTCTAGGGTTTGCATGAATGCCGACACCTGGGTTTCATTAAAACTCTGTGATCAAACGCAGGTGTGTCTCTGGTCTTCAAACACTTCTGAGAAAACACACTATATGCTCTCACTATATTACAAACAGCTTCCCCAAGGAATCAATGCTGTACCAGGTATTGGCTTTTGTTGTAAACTTTCCATAGCTCTTGCCCGTGTGCAGTTAGCATTTCACCAGGTCTGTAAAGGTACTCTTGTGTCAGCGACTTAAACATCAGTAACAGACAATAGCTTACATTCTTAGTGTGTGTTTTGTGTTTTGCTGTTGGGCCGTTTGGCAAAGAGGCACAGAATGAAACGGGATCCTGTTTTCATGTCATGACACAGAGGACTGGTTTGTACAGTATAGTGTCAGACATCTCGCAGTCTGACTGGAAAGATGCCGTTTCCAGCTGAAAACCAGTCGCTTTTCTTGCTAAGATACGGAATATCTGCGGATCTCATTTCACTTGTTTCTGTATATTTTCTATATAAAAATGTTGATGCAATATAAAGTGTTTGCAATAAGTGTCAACAAAAAGTGTCAACAATTGTATCCGTTAAGACTCATCTCCATCTTCATCACCAAAATTATGTTTTTAAACGTTTTATTCCTTGAAAAATATTCTCAATGCCTTAAAATAGCTTGACTGTAACTCGACACCCTTGCCTCATTTAGAATGCGTGGTTCTATGAATATGCAAATGAGCCCCGCCTCCACTCACTCACTCAGCTCAGAGATCCACTGGTTGACGATCACACGTTGATCTGATTGGTTACAAGGTTTATCAGGGTTATTGTTTGCAGCTGACCTTATTGCATATGCATGTGTAGGAGTTTCCCTTTCAGACGCAATATTTATGGGAGGAGAGAATTTAAATGAATCACGCAAGATGATTTACTAAGGTTTGCGCTCGTCAATTTACTGGTATTTTGCACCATTATTTACCGCCCAAAAAAGCATGTCCTAAAGCATGTCCCATTCGTTGACAAGCATATAAACATTAATCGCTCTATCTAGATATTCAGCTTAATGATGATTCTGGAATTTTGGTCAAGAACAAGATATTTTCGCTGTGTATAAACCATACTATATGCTTATATGTAAATATGCACTACTTTCAAGACATAAAAAGATAATAAAATAAAGAACAGATTACACTTATGAAACTTACTATACTTACTATAACTTACTATAACTTAAACTGTACTGTATATATTCACATAGCTGCAAGAATATTTCACAATATTGTTTTTACTGTATTTTCAATCACATAAATTCAGCCAATTCAGTCAACATAAGAGATCAAACTGACTCCAAACTTTGAACAGTGAATGTCCATTTAATTGTTAGTATTTATAAGCTACTTTTGAGCAGATGTAAATGCTGGCCAATCACAGAGCAGCACACTATTTCAATGGGCCATGATCTTGTTGCATGCGAGTGCATCTATTATTGTGTCATGTAAACACCTAACTGTGTTTGGTCACTTTACACGGATCTTTGCTGATAGTTAAACATCTCACTCAGTAGTAAATGAATAATCTGCCTTTTATCTCTCTTATCCTCTCTTTGAAAGCTATGGGTGTCAGTGAACTAATATTTATGTAACGGTCCCAGTACATCAAGCACGATTAACATGTCAGATTAAGCCTTTTAGACACATTCTTAGTGCAAATCTATTACCCAAACATCCTTCTGCCAATATCTGTGTTCATTACTCCACATTTTCTACAGGAAAACATCATATTTTTAGTGGAAGAAGTGCATGTACACAGTAAAAAAACAAAAAAAATGTTTTAACCCAACCGTTGGGTTACACATATTGGGTCAACATGTTGGGTTATTATCCAAAAATGTTGGGTAATTTTTTATTTTTTTTATCGTTGGGTAATTTCTAATAATAACCCGGCTGTTGGGTTAAATACGCATGTTGTATGTAAACTTGTGTATGTTGAATTTATGTAAACACCTACTGTATATTCACATTAAATTCTAGGCTCCCCGAGTTAGTTGTATATTTGTTGAGACATATTTATTGTTTTATACAGATAAACAATCTGTGTTTGAAAACAAAGTGTATTTTATTTATGAAAAGAAATACATAGAAATAAATAATAAATATAAATAGTTAACTTTTAACGTGCTACACCACTCCATAGTTGGGTTACTTGTTGGGTTATTTTTAACCCCAGTATATTAAGTGAGTAGGAATTCTTTGTATTGCTTCTGAGCTGTACATTAATTGGCACCTGCATATCAGCTGGTAGCCTATGTTTAGCATTTATGAATTGTGGATAAAAACAGAGCAACATTTCCAGACACAGATCGTCCTCTGGCCCAGCGGTTCGGGGTGTATGAGCTCAGGAACGCTGCTGTGATGAGCTGGGTTGATCTGGGAGAAACGCTGTAGATATGTGAGGTGACGGGACTCAACACTTGCTCCGTCACCTGATAGCCTCTCGTTTCCATGTTTCTCCTGATTTGGGGGATTGTGTGTTTCTCAGGTGCAGTTTCCCATGAGCAGTTCTCCGCTCACTTCATCTTGTGTTCTCATCACCAGAGCTGATCAAAGCACAGGAGATTACAGCCGCCGGATCCACAGGAGATCACAGGCGCTGCACGTCTCCGTGTTCTCAGTGGATGAGGACTGATGAGCCGGCTGTTCTGCCCATTGTGTCTCAGAGGAGGGAGCTTTTAACCAAGAAGCTGACCTGAGATCAGTTCTGTTACACTGAAAAATTATGGCTTTTGTTTCTCTCATAATGGTTTCTCTGTGAACATCTATCTATCTATCTATCTATCTATCTATCTATCTATCTATCTATCTATCTATCTATCTATCTATCTATCTATCTATCTATCTATCTATCTATCTATCTATCTATCTATCTATCTATCTATCTATCATTTGTCTGTCTGTCTTAATTTAAAGATTATAATTTCAAGACTGTAGATTTTAATTTAAAAATGATATAACATCTATCTTTAGCCTACATATCACAGCAAATTCTTTTTTGGTATCGAAATTAGAATCCTCCTACGGAGAAGGCCGAGCTAATGAATATTAATTAAGTCACGTTGACATATCTTAACAGTCCTGGAGCGTCTAGCAAGGTCATTTCATCAATATTTGTAATAATGTAATAGTAGAAATATCCACTACTGCACTTCAGCTAGGCGAGATGCGCGTTGCGTATTTAATATTCATGAGGTAATCTTTGCCCGTAGTAGGATTGGTGGAATCCAGCGGGGGGGAACCAATGAGCGCATCGGGTGCTTCTGCGCATGCGCGTGCCAGAGAGCGCACCGAGAGTTTGAGAGTTTCTCTCCAGTCTACTGAGTTTGTTAATGGGACTCCCGGCGTTTATAAGTGTTTGGAACTGTTTTATGTTTATAGACACACGCGAGAATTCCTCACATTGGACTGGAAATTATTTCATTGCTATTTCATGTTGTCCTAAATTGGATTACATCCGTAATGATACGAAGTAAAACGTAAGTGGTGTTTTATTTGTGTTTCTGTCTTTCTTCTGCACAGTAACGTTAACGTTACACCAGACTGACCTCTTTGAACTGAATTCAAGTCTTGAGTTTATTCTATTTAATTTCATTATCCGAACAGTATTTCTCATAGTAGCAGTTTCCTTTGCCATTTTAATTTGCAGAGCGATTTAATTTAAAGTAGTCTGACACTAATTGAACATTCTCTTTCTACGTTTGAGAAATGATGTGTTTCTGTTGTGCTCATATGCTGGTGTTTGAAGAATCAGATATTTCCAGGGATTTATAACATGAAAAAGAGTTCAAACAATGTTCGTACGACGAAGACGTTGATGAACTGCAGAAACAACTTCCCAAGCCTTTCATAAAGTGACTCAACAGGCTTTCATCTTTAGTGAACTGGTGCAGATAGTGCTGCATTATGTTGACTGGCCGTTTAAATCATTTGCTGTTTTTCCTCCAAATGTTTTGTCAGTATTGACAGCAGAGCGCGCTCAGGTGGTGTTCTCTCTAGCCAGGAAAATCCTGCTTAATTACAGTTCTATTCCATTTCTATTTCAGTTTCACTCACAATATCAAGTTACTGATGTATACCGATTTATGAGTCTTTAGTGGGGCTTTTGGAGGTGATCGATGATGATGATGATGATGATGATGATAACTGTCGCTTGTGAACGTTCTTAAAGGTATAGTTCACCCAAAATTGAAATTCCGTCATTAATAATTACTCGCCCTCATGTCCTTCCTACGCACTCGCGTCGCTTCATAAAACTGAGGTTAAACCAAGGAGTACTTTAATGAAGTCTTTACTGCTTTACTGTGGTTTGAAAGTGGTAGTTGCGTAGACTGTCAATGGAGGGACAGAAAGCTCTCAGATTTCATTAAAAATGTCTTACTGGTTTGGAACAACATGAGGATGAGTAAATAATGACAGAATTTTCATTTTGTGTGAACTAACCCTCTAAATATACATCTACCGATTGCCTTGTCAGCTGATAACTGACAAAAACAAAAAACAAAAAAAAGAATACATACACTTAATCAGTTAGCAGACGCTTTTATCCAAAGCGACTTATAAATAAGGAGGGCAATAGAAGCAGTTAAACTAACAATAGGACAACAATATGTAAGTGGTGTGACCCTTCCCAGTTTAGTGTAACGCAGTATATGTTTTTTTTGTTTGTTTGTTTTTTTAAATAGATAGAGTAGAAGGGAACAGAAAATAAAAGAAAGTGTAAGTGGATCAAGTATTGCTGAAAAAGGTGTGTCTTCAGCCGTTGCTTGAAAATGTCAGCAGCTCGGGTACATATCCAGCATAAATTAGACTAACTACTTGAATACTATTTAAAGCATCCTAGGATTTACCCCATGACCATGAAGTTGGTTGAGGGAATGAACAGTGTCTGATTTTGGGTCATGCTTTAGGAATTTACATTCTGTCATCGTTTTGATTTCTATTAGTGTGGAAAATGGTGCAGATGTAGTGTTTGTAAGTACATGCATTACAGCATTCTCATGTTTTTGGCAGCACAGCCGCTTATTTGCCCTGCTAGGAATCCTGAATCTGTGTCAGCTTCACTTTTTCTCTTTTTTTTCAAATCTGTTATTGTCCTGTGGCCTCATTGGCATTAATGAACTGGACTGCAGGAAGGAACAGCACATGGGGTGTGTGTAGATACTGTACACATGTGGCAGGAGTTTCTCGGAAAAATCGAAAAGCTTGAGCGCTCTCTCCCTGTGCTGGGATCTCAACACCTCGGGCCCTTTTAAAAGAGTAACCTCAGGTTAGACACGTCCCTGGCAGCAGCACAAGTCCTGCGGGGCAGCACACACTCATTACACACACCCTCGTGTTAATTGGGGGACAAGAGCTGCCAGGTGCCCGACCCCATAGGCTCACTTCGGGTCATGGCTGTAAACAACCTCATTGTACGTTGATGACCGGAGCTTGTGTGTTAAAGCACGCAAGTGAGGACGAATTGCATGATGTCATCTTATTACCGTGGTGCTGTTTGATGATAGCACTGGTTCTTGAAGCCTTTGTTCTAAAATCTACACTGCCCGGCCAAAAAAAAAAAAAAGTGTCTGTTTTGATTTAGAGGGGACATATCATGAAGATCTGACTTTTTCTGTGTTAAAGTGCTGTGATCGGGTCCCCGGTGCTTCTACCGACACAGAAAACGTGAAAAGTGAAACCCAGTAACTTGGTTTTGTTGAGCCTTTCTCTGCGAGCATGTAAAAAAATAAGCCGATCAGATTTCGCTCCCCTTCCGACGTAGAGGATCTTATCATAATATCACCGTCATTAATCTGCACGTTTACACACACCAGCCGACATTTGGTTCCGCAAGCGACGACAGTGACCAGTTATAACGCAATGGCAGAAGATCCAGCAAAGCCTGAAGCTGTTCTGTCGTTTAGCACAGACGAGCACTGAACACTACTGACCAAAACATGTCACAGCTGTCTTATAAAGACCTCAGGAACTGTGGACACTTGTGGAAAAGTTAAACGTGACGGTAACCATTCAGAAACGTCCAGGTGCGTCTAAAAGTTGAACTCTTCCTGAGTCTCTCCGTAAGCCTGCACTCGCTACTGGTTATTCTGGGATTTTGGATGAGTGTCTAAAGGCTCCGCCCTCTTCTGAACGGGGGCGGAGCAGCAGCTCATTTGCATTTAAAGGGACACACAAAAACTGTGTGTTTTTGCTCACCCTCAAAATGGAGCAAATTTGACAAGCTATAATAAATGATCTGGGGGATATTTTGAGCTGAAATTTCACAGACACATTCTGGGGAAACCTTAGATTTACATCTTGTGAAAAGGGGCCTCTCATGCCACCTTTAAATAGGCAAATGCTTAAGAGTCTATGATTGGATCATTATTGCAGTGATTATTATGTTTCTAGCATTTTATATGTTTGGCAACAGTTCTTCTGACCCTAATTGATGGAGTGTGTAGCTTTTCATTTCTTAAACAACCATGTAGGAAGACTCATCATGGCCATATTCCAGGATGACAATGTCAAGATTCATCAGGCTCAGATTGTGAAAGAATGGTTGGGAGGAACATGACGAATCATTTCCACACAGCTTAAATTCATTGAGAGTCTTCTGGATGTGCTGGAGGAGACTTTACAGTGCTGGACTCTTGCACTGACAATACAAGATCCTGACCAAAAGTTGATGAACCTCTTGATGGAAAAGAATTTGTGATGTTGATTTCCGTCAAGAGGTGCATCAGTTTTTGGTCCTTGAATATGAACATGATGAGTTGTTTGAGAAATGAAAAGCTACACACTCCATCAGTTAGGGTTAGAAGAACTGTTGCCAAACATATACCATCCAAGAAACATAATAATCACTGCAATATTGATCCAATCATAAGCCGCATTTCCATTATTCTTCAAATTGCGCAAATTGAAAGTGCGAATTGAAAATACGCCCGATGGAAACAAACAATTTAGCAAAAACTCCCATTTATCGCATTTATACAAAATATTGTAAAAGTTTTGCACACATCTGTAATGCAAACGCGGCTATAGACTCTAGCATTTGCCTATTTAAATCCAAATTTTTTTTTTTTTTTTTTTTTTGAAGTAAATGAACTTTCTATTCATTCATCAAAGAATCCTTAAATGCATCACATAAAAAATCTGAACTGTTTCCAACATTGATAATAATCAGAAATGTTTCTTGAGCATGAAATCATCATATTAGAATGATTTCTGAAGGATCTGACTGGAGTTATGATGCTGAAAATTCAGCTCTAGATTTCGTTTTTATATTTTTTAGCACTAATCTGTGTGCCGTGCTTTAGCTGTTAGAGAGTTTGCAGTGTAAAAGAAGTTGTTGTTTCAGTCTGTCGATCTTCTGTCCACTGCAGAGACACTCGAGCGAGCGGATGTCATCTTTCTCCTGCTGTGCTGTATCGATTCTCTGAAGATTAAAGTCTTTAACTTCTCACGGCACATACTTTGATGACACCCAGGAGCCGGAAGTGAGACTCATGGCCACCGTCCCGATCCCCCCTCCTCCTCCTCCTCCTCCTCCTCCTCTTCCTCCTCCTCCTCCTCTGACCCGCACAGACTCTGGCCGCAAACACCGGCTTCGCAATCTCAACTGGGAGCGGATCCCTAAGGAGCGTGTGGAGGGCCGTGAGAGTGTGTGGAGCGGCTCGCTGGACGAGGACACTGACCTCTCCATCGACCTCAGCTCTCTGGATGAGCTCTTCGGGCAGAAAGAGGGCGTAAAGCCCGACCGGGCCGCTGGCTTTCGGCGCAGTTTGCTGAGGAGCAGATCTCCACTAGAGATGAGTGTGGACAAAGTAAGAGCACGTTTTTTTTCATTATCTGCCATGCATGCTTCTTGCAAAACTATACTTATAAACTCACTTAATAATGTTGAGTTAAAAATAACCCAAAGGGTAACCCAGCTATGGGGTGGTGTAGCACCTTCCCAACTGTGGGTTATTTTAACCCAGTGCATTGAGTTAAAAGTAACCCAACAGTTAAGTTATCTTTTTTTTATGACATTATGTTATAAATAAATAAAATACACTGTTTTTCAAATACAGATTGTTTATTTGTATAAAACAATATGTCTCAACAAATATATTTTTAAATTACAAACTAAGGAGTGTAGAATTTAGTGTAAATATACATAATTGTGTACAAAAATGTAAAATACAATAGTGTACATACAACATACGTAACCCATCAGCCGGGTTATTACTAGAATTTACCCAATGATTTTAGAAATGACCCAACATGTGTAACCCAACGGTTGGGTTAAAAAAATAACCCAGCATTTTTTACTGTGTAGTAGGGTCATGACCAGGGTTTGACATTAACATGTACGCCAAATGCATGTGTATTTCATCAGTGGTGTGTGTAACGCAGTCACTATTTCTAGCTACTTTAGCTGGTTTAATTTTATATAGGCCTCATCTTTCAATTGTAGTCTTGTAAAAAGGATCTGAAAGAATAAACTGAGTGCAATGTAGTGCTGTCAAAAATATAAATTTTTCGATACATATCGATACTGGAATATCTGAAATGCTAATTTTCCACAGAATATAAACAGGATACCAGCGTCTCTCTCTCTCTCATCTCTCCGACAATGAGTGACACACAAACCCGCCTCTCCTCACTCACTGATGAATATTGTTGCTGTTACAGGGCTTGAATTTCAGTGTGGGATTGTGTGTATTGAGCATAATGTTACTCATTCCTGTAGATTTTGTGCTCAAACCCAAAGTTCACACACATAAAGCCGCCTCTCAGGACTAAATTGAGCTCTTTTTCACTGTTTTGCCCTTAAACAGTCAAATACACTCAAAATAATGTCAAAATGCCAGTCTTGGCGAGTATTCACGTAAACACAGTCAGTTTTAAGTGTTTTAAGTGAATGTAAACAGTTGAGAAAGAAAACACACGTGTAACAGTGTAATGGATCAGTGCGTCAGGTCTTAAAGTGACAGCAGCCTAATATTCCTGCTGCCAAATTATGAGATAATATTAAAAATATCTATATGGGAGTTTTGCCCAATGGAATTGATGTAAAAATTGTGGCCAGTGGAAATGCTGAGTGGCTCGTTACTTGTTCGTAGCCACAGTGACTGATGAGCAAAACAGTGAATGTCAAGCCCTGTTTATGACCGTCAGGAAACATTCAGAAACCGCTTTTAAAGGATGTTCTTGTGTTCAGCTGGACCGAGCACAACAATGGAATAGATTCCAGAGTTTTATAAAAGTTTCTAACTTTTAAAGCCTTAAATGCATGGCTGTTTCACCAATCATTATTACATATTCGGGTCTTGAGATCTATATCGACTCCTGACATTTTAATAACCATTACAAAAGAATAAAATAAAGCATGCATATTTTTGTTTCCTTTTGGACCTTGGAAGGGTTCAGTTTGAGCAGATACTTTCGACCATCATCACTGTCGTCGTCAGAGCTCATTTCCCCAGTACATTCAGCTTCTGGCTCATAATCACAGTCTCAACCATATTCTCAAAACTATCGTAACCAATATTTGATTGCACACAGCACTTGCTCTGCAGTAAATTGCTGAGTTTTTCTGATGGTTCTTGTGTATACTTTTGTGTTATGCCTGCGGTAATTATGAGTGAAACATCACATCATTATTGTGAATCAGAAATTCTTGAGGAATAAAGGTAAATTGCACTTTTAAAGTCATTAAAAGATTCAATTGATGCAAAAAAAGACAACAAAAAAACAAACAATTTCACTATTACAAACCTCGGGTCGCTAGCGACCCTATACACTTTTCCCCCAAAAATAATTAAAATACAGGCATTCTTTGATACATTTTTTTCTTGTTTGTTTATAATGAATAAATTTAGGAGTACTAGGAAGGTTGATGTCTAACTTTAAAAAATGAATGAGTGCGAGGGTAGTGAATGACGTCAAGGGTCATAAAACATGTTTAAGTATTAACTTCACTGATCTTAACTTGACAGAAATGTAATGTTTATGGCTCAAGATGCTGAAAAACAGGGAGATTCAATGGCCAAAGACCCCATATGCATGTGCAGTAATTGACTTAATTTATTGTTGAAGGCAATGGACTTCACTCTTACTTTTTTGATGAGTTTGTGTGTTTGTGAGCTGATTACCTTTACTTGTATTTGCAGGTTACACTGCTTGACTCGAAACGCAGCATGAATGTTGGGATATTTCTGCGGCAGTTGAAAATGTAAGTTTTGGTTTATTACTCAGGCTTAAGACAAGACACCTCAGGTGAATAGGGTAAAAAAATAACTAATAGATATCCCCTTACTTCACCAGTCGATTGATTACATTAATAATTGCAAAAAAAAAAAAATGTATTACAAGTTTTCTGAAATGTTATGTTTAAATATGCAAATGAGGCGTTATCTAATTAAATGTGCACTAATTTGCATTCATTTCTAGAACAAAAATCTGAACATTGGATAAAGACGTTCAAAATTCATGTTCAAAAGTTTTTACTGAGGGGATTCTGGATCTCTTATTTTATCACTTCATAAATCAGAAGATTCTGTCAACAGCCATAAATAAATACATTTTCACCCCCTTTTTTTTTTAAGAAATAAAATGTTGTACAAAATCAGGAAAATTATATATGAACAAACCCCTCTATAAAAACCTTTAGAATATAGATCAATATAAAGCTGTTGTAAGTGTGTATCTCTGAATCATAATGTGTTATTTCTGGCTCAGTGACACATACTGTAATTGAAATCTACAGACGCAAACAGATAAAGTGCTCTAAAAGATACAGTTAAAAGTGTATTTTGGATGTGTTCTTTCAACTAGTCTGAAAAACACACTTTATGATAAGCCAAAAAGCCTAAAATCTCCAAATTGACAAGATGCATGAAAAAACACTGTTCTTGCTGTAGTGTCTCGCCTTAAAGGATAAATAAGTCTTCATTTCTACAAATTATTTAGTGTTCATATGCATTGGTATTAAATTGGCCGCCCTGCCCTCTAGATATTTGTTTTGGGCCTTTTTGTTACAGTCCCATTTGTTAGGAACAGGAAATGAAGGTGTCCTGGAGGAAGTGTCTTAACACTCTAGACGGGCCAGGATCTGCAGGCGGTGTTTATTCTGAGTCAATGATTGCCCTCAGACGGAGGATAGATGTGTGAATGAAAAGGGGGGCAGATGACAAGTGTCCAATCAGAACAGCTGGTTTTGATGGTCAGTGAAGGAGGTCAAAGGTCACACCTGCTTTGTGCCCGGATGAGCTGTGATGAGGAATGAAACCTGATCTCTGCAGCAACTTCTCAAAATATTCTCTGAGATTAAATATATGTTTCAATTCAGGTGTTTCCAAAGAAATGTGATGCATTGTAGTGATGCAGAGTGAAAGCAGTTCATAAATCATTATTCATCCTTTACAATGCCAGTGTTTAATGAGAAAAGGTTGGCGTTTTCATGTCAGCACTTGCTCTCTGAGTAAATACATGGGAGTTCCCATCTGAGTTTGAAAACCTCTTCCATGGGACTGATATCTGTCAGAACATGTGCGGGAATTACGGAGAAGTGCTCACGCAGACAAACACATTTCCCTGTGTGTGTGTGTGTGTGTGTGTGTGTGTAACCTCACATAAGTGCACGCTCTTAAAGTGTACGAGTATGAATTATACTCCGCTGTGGCCAAAGCTGGTCTTTGTTCTGTAATACCTTTTCATTATTTCATTTTGAACGCCACGAAGAAACCACGAGAGCCTTCAATACTCTCTGACATTAACAATTACATGTCATAAAAATACAAAACATAAACTAGTCGGGTCTTGTAAACCTTTTTTTTTTGAGACGAGCAAAAGAACCAGCTGTGGGTTTGACACACATCCACATGTTCAAGAGAAACTGGATTGACGAGTAAATATAACCTCGTTTAGGTCAACAGGACCAGATGTTGCACTGGCCAAATCTTACAATGCATTGATTTAAGATTGCATAAAATCCAGAACCTTTGACCTTTAGTCCTGATGCAACTAAAACCCTGTTCCGACGGTAATTGTTTCTTATGTGGATGTACGTAATAATACATGTGCATGTCACCTCAGTGATGACGCGCTGCTCATGTGGTCAGTCGCATGAATGCCTGCTGTAAAGAAAATGTCATATGCTTGGAATAATATGAATAAATTCAAAATTCTTATTGAATTTAATAATAGCAAAATAATGTTCTATTTATTATTGATTTAAATCTCATTTTTAAAAATATACGTGTATTTGAAATGGTTCTTATATTCTTGCATTTTATCTCAAAAGGATGTCATTTAAAAAATATGGAAATCAGCGGAAACAAGTTAATGCAGAGCCTCTTATTTACATACGGTAATAATAGAGCATTGTTTGTATTTTTAATGTTGTGTATAATAGCCTACATATTTTAAAGTGAATCATATATTGCTGCTGCCGGCCCATTTCAAATGTTCATGTGCCTTTTTCTCTTTCTCCTTTCTGTCCGCTGTGGTGGAGCGATGGAGCGGTGGTGAATGTTGTTCTTGTAAATACTTTCCAGCATTACAGTAATAAAAGTGGACATCTTTAAAATGCTTGCAAATAACAGTGAAGCGCAACAGTTATCGTACATACGCTGCTCGGCGGGGATAAAAGAGGGGTTAAACAGTGAATTTTGAAGTTGATCTCTTCTTGTAAAGTCAGAGATGTGGATTCGGACGGCAATTAAATCATAGACTCACCCCTGAAAATGATGAAAATACCATACGACCCCATTAGAAACACTTACCGCCCGGATAGCGCTTAAGACTGCTCAATATACTACAGATTGTCAGAGACAGTGATGTGATGTGGCCGTTGTCTCCTCTTTCCTCAGTGCTGTGGAGGAGATCGTGGAGGACTTGAGACGAGGAGCCGGAGAGCGTTACGGAGCGGAGAAACTGGCTGAGCTCTGCAAACTTCTGCCTGATGATGAAGAGGTATCGTCTGTCCGTCCACATGTTAGAGAGATTTACATGTGATGCTGCTTGTTACGCCACATGATCTCCAATCATAACTCTTTCTGTTGGACTGAGTGCTGAATATTAAGTCCGTTCATTCGCTTTTGTCCAGGAGGCCCGGCTGAAGAAGTTCAGCGGTGACCGTAGTTTACTGGCAGAGCCGGATCTCTTCGTTCTCTTACTGGTGGAGTTACCCAGGTAAGAGTTCAGGACTGAATGATCCAGTATTAACTAGTGTTGTCAAAAGTACCGACTTCGGTACCATACCATTTAAAAAATGTGACGATACCAGCATTTCCCTCTAGCATTTTGAGCGCTGTTTTTCACACGCTCAACATGAGTCTCTGATTGGCCATTGCGTTCAAGCGCTCAACATGTATGTGCTCAACATGTATGTCTCTGATTGTCTATTGTGTTTACGTGCTCAACTTGTATGTCTCTGATTGGCCATTGCGTTCAAGCGCTCAACATGTATGTCTCTGATTGGCTATTGTGTTTATGTGCTCAACTTGTATGTCTCTGATTGGCCATTGCGTTCAAGCGCTCAACATGCATGTGCTCAACATGTATGTCTCTGATTGTCTATTGTGTTCACGTGCTCAACTTATACGTCTCTGATTGGCCATTGTGTTCACTCGCTCAACATGTATGTCTCTGATTGGCCATTGTGTTCACGCACTCAACATATTTGTCTCTGATTGGCTACAATGATCAACGCTTCAAAAACATGTCTTCATCGAGCGGCTACACAGATACACACGGTAGCGTTTGAAAGTAGGCGTCTGTCAGCGGATCCGTCTATCAGTGGATATATTAGGGATCCGCTGATAGATGTGAAAACAATGGCCAATCAGAGGCGTTTAAGAATCCGTTCAACACCATTAAATTTCAGTACCGACTTGGGACTCTGTACTTTTGACAACACTAGTATAAACACATCATGTGTCTTTCACTGAGCGCTGATTAATCCTCCTCCTCCTCCTCCTCATCATCACTAGCTTCCGCATGCGTCTGGACGTCCTGATCCTCCAGCAGGAGTTTGACCCCGCGGTGACCTCTCTCTGTGTGGCGGCCAGATGTCTGCGGGAGGCGGCTCGAGGTAAACACTCACACAACGGCCTCTCACTGGGTTGGTTTGGAGCGGTTGCAGCTCTGAAAGCTTCAGCTCGAGTCACACAGTATCAGAGACCTTGTGCTTGAGTTTCGCTGTGATGTGTAACCCCCTGTACATCCGTATGGGCATTTCTGTCTTTTCAGTGTTTTTTTTGTTTTGTTTTTTTAATCATTTTGCCTGTGTTAATGCCAACTGCATGTATTTTGGCACAGGTGTGTATTTTTATTGGAATTTTACTATTTCACCCCCATTTCCTTTAAAAAAATCTATTTTGCACTATAGTCCAGGCGTTTTAAGCCAAAATGGGGGTCAACCGTGAACAAATTGCAACAGAATCAAACTCAACTGATTTTGTATCCTCAATATGTCCTGAGTAAGGAAAAAAAAGCCCCAAAGAATCCCATCAAGGGAAAGTTCTGAAAAAGACCCAAATATATCCTATTCATACGCCTATTCATTATATTTCTCACATGAATAGGGTAAAAAATGTAACCTTTAGATATCACCATGAAAATTACTGAGTTGATTACTTATATCAAGTCAAACAAAAAATGTATTACAAGTTTTTTTTAATTGTTTGTTAACATGGACAAACAGTGCATAATCTAATTACAGATGTGCTAATTTGCATAAATACCACAACAGATCAAAACATTGGGTATAGCCAGGTGAACATGTGTTGTTGAATCTTGTTGACACATAACAGTAAAATACTTAATGTTAAGGTCTGAATGGAACCCATTTAGGCTACCCATGAGCATTAATACATAGAGTCAGGAAGAAGTACTTTAGAAACCAGTCTTTATTAATTATTATTGCAGAGATGAGGTTTGGGGCTGAGTCCGTGAGACTGTTTCTGGGGATTCACTTTTTATTTTACTTACCTTTTGTCTTCAGCATTCTCCTTACCATTGTCTCCTGTTCTTGCCTCAGACTCGTCCCACAGAAACCGTCCCACGGACCCAGCCCCAAGGCTGGTTTCTAAAGTACTTCTTCCTGCCTCTATGTATTAATGCTCATGGGTAGCCGTAATGGGTCCCATTCAGACCTTAACATTAAGTATTTTACTGTTATTTGTCAACAAGATTCAACAATACAGTACATTTTCACCTGGCTAGACCCAATGTTTAGATCTGTTGTGGTATTTATGCAAATTAGCACCTACGTATTTAGATTATGCACCGTTTGTCCACGTTAACAAACAATTTAAAAAAACTTGTAATACATTTTTTGTTTGACTTGATATAAGTAATCAACTCAGTAATTTTCATGGTGATATCTAAAGGTTACATTTTTTACCCTATGAATAGACTATATTTGGGTCTTCTTCGAAACTTTCCCCTAATGGGATTCTTTGGGGCTTTTTTTTCCTTACTCAGGACATATTGAGGATACAAAATCAGTTGAGTTTGATTCTGTTGCAATTTGTTCACCCTTTTTTCCTAAAACGCCTGGACTACTAGTAACACACACCAGTTCCTCTCAGCACCTTTTGGACAAGAATGTCCGCATTGAAACCCATTAAAATGGCTATTTTTAATCCCAGGGCCGTTTAACTATAAAATGACGCAATCTTTGTTAATAGGCTTTAATTCTGTTGGCAAGGCTTCAAAATTAAAAATGTAACTATTTTTTACCAGATGGAGCCATTTTCTCAGGTTTGGCTTATAAAGCAGATACTCACTTTATTCCTGTGTTCTGCTTCTGCATATCATAGAGCCAATTGGATAAATTATGCAGCTATAAGTGTGTGTTTGTATGTGTGTTGGTGTGTATGTCAGAGTGTGGTTATGTGTGTAATACAAAAAAAATGTGTGTGTGCTTGTAATATTTGAGAGAGCAAAACTCCACTGCAAATCCCAAATCCATCCACTGTGTACCAGTGAGTTTAGCTGGATCATTTTTTTGAGATATTAATCTCAAATTTGGAACACGACTTTATGGCTTTAATTTTCTAGCAGCTTTAGAGTTCAACATGTTTCATAATATATACATTTGATATAAAATAATGTTCATTAATCATTAACGTAAACCTATATAATTTTTTTTTTTTTTTTTTTACTTCAACAATAATCTGCCAAGAATATTAAGAACCAATCTTCACATTTTCATGACAGTTTTATGACACTGAAATGTTTGTCCACTATGGACCTATGTGTAACGATGGACGAGGGTTAATGGAGTGTCTTTGATTGATTGATGATGTCTGATGCTCATGTGTTTGTGCAGAGCTGCTGAGCTGCCCCGAGCTGCACTATATCCTGCGACTGGTTCTCAAGGCGGGAAACTACATGAACGCCGTGAGTCTTTGATCGACTCGCTGTTCTTGATAAGCCATGTCCTCGTATGAAGCCAGACTGAGCTCTCTTGTGCTTTCAGGGTGGTTACGCTGGAAATGCTGCTGGATTCAGGATTTCCTCTCTGCTCAAACTGGCCGACACCAAAGCCAACAAACCAGGCATGAACCTCCTCCATTTTGTTGCCATGGTGAGTGTCGTGATGATGTCACAAGGGCCTGACTTTCATTATGCCTCTTCACATGAAAGCAAACCGCATGATGATGTCATTATGATAGAATGAAATCCGCTGGATAAAAGTCTAAGTGAGGTTCAGCATGAGTGATTGTTTTCTTCTCCTTTACTACAGGAGGCAGTGAAGAAGGATAAAGACTTGCTGATGTTTCCCAGCCGCTTGAGTCACGTGGGTCCCGCTTCAAGGTCAGGAGACAAACACCTTCTGAGAGCTTTTACACTCTCTTAGATCAGTCCAGAACAGGGGTGTTCAATTAAAGTTCAAAAAGGTCCGGTCTCTATGTTTCCTTCCCAGCGTAGGTCCGACAATACTTTTTTGAAACAGTTATTCATGTTCATCGAGGAAGCCCGAAGAATACTTTATAAAAATTATACATTTTTAAATTCTAAACACTCAAAATTGTCATCAAAGATGAGAATCCTGGGCCCAGAGAGCCACAAAAACCCCAAAAAGTCTATTTCTCCAAACTGGATATGAATTTAAAAAGTTTAGATCAGATGTTTTAATAGGCTATTTTTATTTTAAATGTATAAACCTTTGTGTACGGCACACAGAAGGCCTTGGCACTGAGGAAACCTACGGGGGTGCAGGGTAAACCTCTTAAGAAAAGTATGACCCATTTTTATATTTTGTTTAAAGCAATAAACTACTTAAAAACAAACAATGTACATAATCTAATAATCAAAACTCTCAAGTTAACTAGTCATTTCAAAGTTTTTTGTCTTCTCTTGCCATCTCTAAATAATTTTCCAAATTATAACTTTTTTTTATTATGAAATGCTCTTCATATGCTCTTCATAATAATGATAAATGTATGAAAAAAACATCTAAAAATGCCACACATTAACTTGTCTCAAACCTGGTTTAGCTAAACAGTCAGAGTGGAAAGGGCTTGAATGAAGCACTTTTAGTTCTTGATAAAAATATTATAGATCTAGCTCTGAAAGATCATTACCATAAACAACCCTGAGTGATTGTGGTGTGAAGCGCTCCGTTGTTTTGACGCGCTCCTCACTTTACTCTGTAGAAACGGTTAAATGGCGCAATTATGTCCCGTGATCCGGCATATAAATAACACTAGTCTAGAAGAATATCAGTGGATGACGGTCATGAAGCCTGTCTGGGTCATATTTCACCCCAATATCAAAAAGTAAATTTTAAATTAATGAAGAAACTATCATCCTTCCCTCGCGTCCTGTAACAAATCCTTCCCTCGTGGGTCAAAATGAAGCCCTAAAATTATACTTACGTTTTTTTTTTGTCCAGAAAGCTTATTTTATTTCATTTTGATAATATTTTTTTCTTCTATTTTTTATGGGAGATTTATTTTATTTTATCTACCTTTGAATTACTAGATTTAATCACTAAATAATCATTTAAATAGTAATTTAGTAGTTTAAGCACATTCCTCACATTCTTTTAACTTAAATTCAAAATGACTCAATAATATAATCAATTTCATGCATAACCCTTTTAATTCAGCTCATAATATCTTACATTGGGTGTCTTTGCCGACCTCTTGTGGAAAAATAATGATATATCATGATATTTCATGACTCTTGCCACTAGATGGCCTTATAGCTCTATATATGGAGCAAATGAGCTGTTCCGCTGGGTCCTAAAGTCAGTTCGCTTCAGTATGCATTCAGATACACATGTACACATTATAAAAAAATTTTTTGGTAAAATTTTAGCATTTTTAGTTAGAATTTTGAGTATTTTTAGGTTTTTCTATGTGTACTGAAGCATTCCTCGAATCCATTACATTATTTTATTTTTTTATGTGTATTCATGGTTCAAGTGCGACAAAAGTCCTGGTCTATTGGACCCCTCTGATGAACACTCAATTTGTAAAAAAAACAAACATTCCGGGTCAAAGTGACCGAACGGAAGGATGAAGGGTTAAAATAGGCTTTGTTTATTGTGACATCATTTTCATCAGCTTTACATAAAAGTAAGTTGTGCACGTCTTCTTCTGTGGATAATATTAGAGAGTGAACGATCATGTGTTTTTGTGTTCAGGTTGTCAGAAGAGTCTGTGCTGGAGGATCTGTCTCGACTGCAAAGCCGAGTCTCAGCGCTCAGAGTCAGAGCTCAGGCCGATGCCGAAATCCAGATGCAGACCAGAGCCTTTCTAGAGGTGTGTGTGTGTCCAGGTCATGTTCACAGATGCTGATGCTCCTGTTCAGCCTGTAAATCCCTCACTTCTTCCTTCAGGTTGCGGAGGTGAGGCTGACCGAAGCTCAGGATGAGCTGGAACGCTTACAGGAGAGCAGTAAGTCTCTGGTGGAGTTCTTCTGTGAAGATGACAAGACCTTCAAACTGGAGGAGGCCTGTCAGATCTTCCATGGCTTCTGCCATCGCTTCCAGAGAGCCGTGCAGGTGAGCGGGACTGTCTCTTTAAATAGAAACTACTAAAATGAAGTTTAAAGTCCCCCTGTAGTCAATCATTTCATCCCTTAGCTCATCTTTGATCACCAAAATGGCATATTTAAACATTTTTTCCTTGAAAAACAATTCTTCATGCCTTAAAATAGCTTGAATGTAACTCGACACCCTTGCCTCATTTAGTATGCGGAGTTCTATGAATATGCAAATGAGCCCCGCCTCCACTCACTCACTCAGCTCAGAGATCCACTGGTTGACGATCACACGTTGATCTGATTGGTTACAAGGTAGTTTGTGACGTCAGAAACACCAGCGATTTCAAAGCGTGTGTTTGAGACTGTCTTTGGTTCACTGCAGTTTTAAGGAGGAAATACTCAGCAATGCTGTCGACTTATGAATTTACACATGGTTTGACTTAAAGCATATTAAAAACACCACATAGACACATAAACAACATTAAAACATTGATTTTTACCTCAGAGGGACTTTAAAAGTACTTGCCTGAACCTAGAGCTGCAGAAATCTGAATCTGAAAGTGTTATTACAAACACACTCAAAGTTTAACTCGACATTTTCATTTAAATGTGATTGATAGCAACCACTTAACTGATGTTTAATTGGTTAGATTGTTTGGTAATATTATTGATTATATAAATATACGCTACTAACCAACAGGAAAACTATGGAAGCTTGTTTCCGCCAATGAATAAAAAATAAAATATGTAATTCTGACTTTTTTTTCTCACAATTCAGACTTTTTCTCTCTCAATTATGAGAAAAAAAGTCAATTGCGATATGTAAACTCGCAATTGCGAGAAAAGTCATAATTGTGAGTTAAAAAGTCGCAATAACAATATAAATAATATAATAAAATTAATGTTTATTTTTTATTCTGTGGTGGAAACAAGCTTTCACAGAAAACAACAACTTCATTTGATCTGTAAATGCCAATCAAATTGAAAAATTCGTCCAATCAGAAGAACCATCATTTCAACCATGCAGTTATTCAAATGTTTAATGTATTGTATTTTAAAACATATTAAAAAGCTAGTTACAGATAATGGCAATAAAAGGCATGTTAATAGGCAAAAAATAAAGATTAAAAGGCCAAATAAAGGCATGCATTTAACTTGATAAAATTGAATATATTTTATTAATATCCATCAACAGTATGTGGTTATGTACACTATATTTACATGCATGTAATACACATTTTTTATACATGTAAAATCTTCCATGAACATTTTAAGTGACACACATCTGTGAATCAGCTCATTGAAATGTTGGTTTCAAACTGAAGTGTACACATGTGACTTGTGTCCTAACAGGAGAACACAGAGAGGGAGTTGCAGGAGCAGCGGCGCGTGGCCCGCGAGCGTGAGAATGTGGGAAAGCGTCGTTCCCTGGCTCTGTGTACGGGCCTGGAAGAGGAGCGCGAGTCCGACGACCTGGATCACGCTCTGCAGAGGAGCTTGAGTTACACGGGCAGCCGGCGAAGCCTGCGCAGACTCTCACAATACTTCCTCCGCTCCAGCGAGAGAAACATCCAACAGCAGACGAGCTCATCCCTGAGAGACCCGGAGCTCATCGCACACTCACTGCATCAGAATGAGGAAACTCAGTGTTCAAGCACAGATTCTACGTGTGGCCTTCAGCAGGACTCAGCAGACACTGTGAGAAGCCATTCTAGAGTGAATACGAGGACAGTCCCCAGTGATAACGCTTTTGTTGCTTTGGGAAAAACAAGTATCACGTCACATCAGCAGGGGGCAGTGAATGTCCTCCCGCTCGCAGGAATATCCCCTAACAAAGTGTTGAAAGTTGAGAAACGGGTTCAAGACGCCTCTGAAAGGCTGACGCAGATTGTGACTGATGCTGAGAAGGATCCTGAGAAGAAGGATTGTGTAAATGGTAAAGAGTCTCAATCTCAAAGAGGAGCAACACTAGACACAGACACCAAAACTGACACTCGGTTGGGAAAGACGTGGACTAACGCGTCTGACGCTAGTCCTGTTGCACGGGAGGCGTTTAGCGCAGAACGAGAGCATGTTTACCCGCGTGTCGGAGAAACGCTGGAGTGTCACACGCTAGTGAAGGGCCTTCGCTCATACGAGAGCCTTTCTCCAACCGTGACACGACCAGCCACAAATAATCACTGCTCAAAATGGAGGAAAGAGCGGGAAGCTGAGGAGCGAGATTGCGCTAGCTCACCCCATGCTAAGGATGATAGCCGTCTAAAAACTCCCACTCGAGGATCAACTAAAAGACTGATGGTTCCCAGAGGAGCGCCTTCTAACTATAGCGGGATCCCAAGAGTGCACAGCAAGACTCCCGCTGATAGTTTATCAGCTAGTCAGGTATCGCGTCCCGCATCCGTACGCACATCGCTAATGAAACGCCTCACCGGAGGCCAAAATGAGCTGAAACGTAATAGCAGTGCGAGGCAGAAAGTGAACGCGGCGTCTGATACGGGGAAACTAAAAGGTAACGCCGTTGAAAAGTCGAAGCAGGACGAAGACAAGCAGTTTGTGAGGGGCTCGCCACTTCGCGTGTCCAAACGGCTAGCGCCCAACTCTGAATCCGCGGCTAACCGCACCATACACAGTCCCACCGCGGCTACGACCGCGAAGACCATCCGCACGGCCATCATAAGTGCAGCCAAAGCCAAGACGAACACCAGAATACCAGGACCTAAAATCCCCAGAGCTGCCGCCCAACCCATGTGGAGATGACATCTGATTATCTGTGCCTTTATGAAATGTCGTAACGTTGGGTATCGTTTGAATTTTAACGATTACTATTTTGATTCTGCTTATCGATTCCTAATTTCGAATCTAATAAGGAAAGAAAAAAACTTGCACTCTAAAAAATGCTGGGTTGTTTCAACCCATGTTTGGGTCAAATATGGACAAACCCAACCATTGGGTTTAAAAATGTAATTAAAAAATGTAAACCAAATGTCGGGTTTGTCCACATTTGACCCAAACATGCATTTTTTATTCACGTTTAGTCTTATTGCAAAACATTTAAACAGCTGCTGTCACTTTAAGAGTTGCCCAATGGTCAGAAAGGAATCGTTAAGAAGTATCGAAATTTTATAACAAATATTCGATTCCAGAATTGTCGATTCCCAACCCTATGCATGAGGAACTAAAGGTGTGTGAACGGTCAACTGTTGTCTCCTCTGGAAATAAAGGAGCCATTCATCAGGTCTGGCCAGAACGGACCGTCAGCCGCTGTAATGAACCCAAGCTGAGTGACCAATCCTCTTAGAGCTCAGGTCACTTTGAGTTTCGCCTCGCGTTTCAGGACTTTGCTGGAAACGCTGTACCTCTGAACGCTCGAGTGCTCTGAGCCGGGAACAGCACACATCAGACCGGCTCCGGACACAACCGGCCTTCAGTATGGGTTTTGTTTCCTACGTTAGACTGTCAAAGTGAACAGAGCTTCCCAGGTCAAACAGACCTCAGTAAATGAACCGGTTGATTTTAAACTGGCCCTTTGATTCAGGTCAGATTAACTTCAGTTACAGGTACAAAAATAATGACGCAAAACTAATATGTAATAATTCAAGATCCCAAAGCAAATGCGTTGAGTTTCCATTTGTACATGTTGAGCTTCTTCCTCAACGATTGATGCACTTTACAGATGAGAGAGATTTAATGCTGGCAGGTCTCTGTGGTAATCTGCTGTACATGTGTGTTTTCTCTGTGTAATGTTAAATTAACTGAGTCAAAAACACCTTTGTAATATTTGTATTTGTAAATAAGACTTTGAAATAAAGAATGAATAGATTGTTACTGTTCATAGACATTATATGCTTCTCCTAGTTCTAGTCTACTGCTGTTATCCTTTTAAAATTCTTCCAAATAACCTAATTTATTGGTAATTTAATGCTGGTTAATATAATAAAGGTTAAAGTCCCCCTGTAGTCAATAATTATATCCCTTAAAACTCATATTTGATCACCAAAATAACATATTTAAAAAAAATTTCCTCAAAATAAAATCTTCATGCCTTAAAATATCTTGAATGTAACTCGACACCCTTGCCTCATTTAGTATGTGCGGTTCTATGAATATGCAAATGAGCCCCGCCTCCACTCACTCACTCAGCTCAGAGATCCACTGGTTGACGATCACACGTTGATCTGATTGGTTACAAGGTAGTTTGTGACGTCAGAAACACCAGCGATTTCAAAGCGTGTGTTTGAGACTGTCTTTGGTTCACTGCAGTTTTAAGGAGAAAATACTCAGCAATGGTGTCGACTTATGAATTTACACATGGTTTGTCTTAAAGCATATTAAAAACACCACATAGACACATAAACAACATTAAACGCTGGATTTTCACCACAGGGCGACTTTAAACACAAACAAGGGTAGATTTGAAGTATTTCCATTGAGATGCAGCGCTGTTGAGCTTGACCTTTACCCTTCATGTCCTGGTCAGAAAGTCCCGTAGTGCTTATGGAAGGCCAGTATTCAAATAGTCCTTTTTTCTCTTAATTAATATCCTGTTTCCAAAGTAAAATGAACAGAAAATGTCTTTTGCAAACTTCCTTACTATATTAGATAAAAAATTGGTGCATCCCAATTCACATACTCAAGCATTATTCCATGCCATTTTGTAGAAGATATAGTGCAAGTAGTGTGTTTACACTGTACATTACAACACGAAAAAGTGCACAATACTGGAGGACAACCTTTAAACCACTAACCATGTTCAGACTGACAGCCAAAATCTGATTTTTTTTTTTTTTTTTTTTGCACATCCAAATTATATCCAGATGGGTTTTTGAAAGTCTGGACAGCAATAAATACATAAATAAAACATGAAAATTCTAATTGAAATAAAAATGTTTACACTTGCATCTCAGTCTGGATGTTCTGGCTGCTCAAATCAGATTTATTCTGCATAACTCTTAACGCGACACAGCGGTTACATCCAAACCGGAGATGGGAAATGCCTGAATGGTTCAGTACACAGTGCACACTATAATATGTCATTTGGGACGCAACTTATGCCTGTATTCATAAAACAATCGGCTAAAAGCACCCAGATGACCTACTACTTCTGGTGATTGTGCCGATCGGCCAAAACCTGGAAAAAAGGCTTCGCTTTCGCTTTTCCGAACCAATTCTTCTCCCTTTTCCCATTGCACATCCGCTCAGACAGAGAGGCGTTTATTTAAAATAAAAATGAAGAAAATATTCAAAAAGTGGAAATAAAGTGCCTTAAAGGTATTTAATAATGAGGATAAAGTGTTTACAGGTGTAGGGAAGAGCTTTAAGGACCGGTTATGTCATGATAAGGCGGCATCCATTTATGATTTTAATAAATATAATCATAAACACTGAATATTTTGTTATTATTGAATACTGTTTTATAATGTACTACAATACACTGAGGAGCAAATCTTCCACTATTTGCAATACAGTCAAACTAAAAATCATTCAGACACCAGATATCATTTTTGATATTT
The DNA here is from genome assembly GCA_021554675.1 of Leuciscus idus. Taxonomy (NCBI): domain Eukaryota; kingdom Metazoa; phylum Chordata; class Actinopteri; order Cypriniformes; family Leuciscidae; genus Leuciscus; species Leuciscus idus. The sequence continues at coordinate 4,871,772 of CM038633.1, read as the reverse complement.
ATTTTACTAGTGTGTGCAGGACACTATAGTTCATCTATGCAAGTGAGGAGAGCAAATGTGACATATTATACCCATAAATTCTTCATTCAGTGGCTACCAGTAACATTTATAAATATTTGGACCAAAAATGATTCCGACACTTTGAGCTGATCATGTTTTGCTGAAGTGTTTTTTCTTTAATAACTAATGCTCTTTTTACACACAGACTGAACACAATGAAGCATTGCTTGGTAACTGGTTGAGCTAAACTGGTATTATCTAATTGTGTAGTTAAATTTAACAGCTGACAGATATTCACCATAATTCATGTGTGAGACAGTCTAACAGAAGGACGGACAAAACCAGTCAAATATCTACTGATCTGAGAACTCTGAGTTCTGCTCATATTTTATCACCACTTTCTAAACTATAGTGAATAAACTGTTAATGTGAGAAATGTTGAAGGCGTCTGAACACATTTTGGTTTGACTGTATAAGTATAAATTGCATCTAACAACTCTTTGCACTATCGCTGCCTTAATAAAAAGCTGATTTTGTGAAGTTTGATGGTGTTGGTAATAATACGCCAGCTATATGTTTGCTTCTCTTCTCACTCTATCAATGACTTGTGGCAGATCTTTGGGTCAGGATGGGCAACAGAAGCACAGGCTCCCGAAACCTCCTCTTATTTTGCGGTCCTCATTGTTTGGTGGCCCTCGGTTGCACTCTCGAAGCCCCTGTACCCTCATCCCAGTCTCCCAGTCACTCCCAACTGGTGACCGTTGCTATGGTGATGCTTCAGGCCCGCTCAGGAATCCTCAGCCGAACAGTGGGATTCGGGATGGGGGAAGACGTCTCAGTGGGAAAGATCCTTATATAGGACAGAATGACGCCAGGACTCTTGGGAAAGGCAATAAACTGCTGCTGTATGTCATTCAGGCCGTCGCTGTCGTCAATGACATCATTATTCTGTGGGAAATGTAATGACACTTAATACAATAGGACATCTAGAGGCATTAGACCTCTCTGAACTCAATAACTATTTAGTTTTGATTCATAATAGGCACAAATGCAAGTACACACTTGCTCACACACAGTATTATTATTATTTTTTTATTATTATTTTTTCAATATGTTTTGACTTTTTTTAAAAAGGCTGGTTTTCACTAATGTGGAAGGTATAATCAGATGCACTGCATTGTGGGATACAGTATTACACCCTGTGCTGTATACTGCACATTTTAATAATAGGTCATCTAAATATATTTTTGTCCAACATAAAATTAGCATAATTTGCTCAGTATAAGCTCAGTATAAGCTCAGTATAGGCCTATAACAGAACATTCTGTAGAAATAGTGTTCTTAATTTTTTAGCATCTCTTTTTTTTTGTCATTATTAAATCGAACCGCCAATATTTTAGACTTTTTTTTTTACACACAAACATCCATTCATCTCTACCTCAGTTATTCACTCACTCTCAAATTTGAGATAGATAGATAGATAGATAGATAATTACACTGTAACAATGACACCTTTAAATAAAAGTGTAACCTTTCTATCTATCTATCTATCTATCTATCTATCTATCTATCTATCTATCTATCTATCTATCTATCTATCTATCTATGTACTTAGTAATATTAATTAACTACATGTATAGAGTTAGGGTAGGATTAGGGTTTGATTGAGGGTTAGTTGCATGTAATTATGCATAATTTACTGTTATTACTATGGTAATTAAATGTAACATGTAACAAGGACACTGTAAAATAAAGTGTTACCGATTAATTGACTTTTTTAAAACAACGGTTAAAAAGGCTTAAATGTGATCTTATCATTTTATAAAACTTTGCTACCTAAACATGTAACTTAGTATAATAATTTTCTGAAATAGTTTAAATTGATAAAATTAGGAACACCAGTGATTTCAAAGCGTGTGTTTGAGACTGTCTTTGGTTCACTGCAGTTTTAATGAGGAAATACTCAGCAATGCTGTCGACTTATGAATTTACACACGGTTTGTCTTAAAGCAGATTAAAAACACCACATAGACACATAAACAACATTAAAAGCTGGATTTTCACCACAGGGGGACTTTAACAAACAATACAGCTAGACAACACTAGAGTGAATATCTGTTTCTACTGTGCAGCTTCATCTTCTCAATATAGGAGTAACAACCCAAATCTAAAGGTACAGCGCTATCTACTGTCTGAACATGAACAATACAAACAGTCTCGACTGTAATTTCAGTGTTGATGCAGGGACTGTGTGCGTAGACACGGATTTGTGACTGAAAATATATTTGTACACCTGAACTACTGAATGTACTTCACCAACGGACTGTTCTTCGACAATTTCAATACATAATGGTATCTACAGTATATGGTTATCTGGACGTTGGTAAAGTCATCGCTACAGTAAAATTGAGTTGGCGAATCGATTCAAATGAATCAGTTCATGAGACTGAGCGAATCACACGTCACCGCGTGACATCACGCTCGCTCTTCTTCGCTGGTATGGAGGAGCGCTATAAATGGCGGCGCACTCTTCTGTTCGCTCCCTCACTCCGCGATGTCTCAGTGGAAGAGAGTCAGAACACATGAAGATGAGAAAGTCAGGATGCTACAAGAAGGTAAAACATACATTTATTTCCCTACAGTTTGTAGAGTTACATAAGTGCGCGGACAGTTTTACAGTTTAATCTATGACGTCTGAAAATGCTTACGTGGGCGCGCGCGGGTTTCAGCAGCACGTGGCAGGGCTCCAGACTAACTTTTTTTATTAGGAGCGCTGTAGCCCCTGACTTAAAATTTTAGGAGCGCAAGCAGAAAATTTAGGGGCACATCTTAAATCACCTTGCAATGCAATTATTCACATTTCCCCCAAAAATAACTGTATTACTGACAAATGCTTTGATAATAAATAGACTTAACGTACAGAAATTACAATGTGCAGTTTTATTTTAAGTTCAGAGGGCTCCAGACTAACATTTGAGGGCAGCGGCACTAAGTTCTACAGAAAGTATCTGGTAGCACTGTGGGATGACAAAGCACTGAGCTTAATTTGAGGTGTAGATAAAATTAACTTGAACTATTATCATTCATAATGTCTTAATATTAATTCAATAGCAAAATGAGTGACAAAATAGATATTAGGGATTGAAAATAGCCAATAAGCGCCCTCAGCAGCTATGTTTACAATGGTAATTTAATTTTATTTATTTTTTAAAATAAGTGTGAGTTTTCCTACTTCTTGAAACTTTTAGTTTTATAAATAGAGACAATCTTTAAAGGTTGAACAAAAAATGTTTTGGTCAACACATTAAAAATAACATTTAAATATGATATTATAGTTTTGAAGTGCTGGAAAAAGATATGTGTAGGCTACTGTTATAACCACAGTATACCGTTACAGTTAGTGTTACTACATTAAATCCATGGTGAATGTTGCTGATCTGTGGACCTAAAGCCTTCTATAACTTGTTCGTTCATGGCACATGTTTCTCCTGGTTTCCACGTTAGCGCTGTTTGATCTGATATGGTTTATAACAGAGAATTCTGCGTTGAATCTGAATGTTTCTCACTGGATCTCGCAACGATGTTATTAATTCTGTCGCGAACTCAATGGATTTCTTCACTGGATGTCCACGATGTGACGGTGTTGCGTGATCGAGATCCGCCCGCGACTGGCGAGAGAAGCTCTGCGCTGTCTATTATTGGTTCGAACTATTAAACGGTCCGTGACGCAGAAATGAGTAGCGCAGTTTTTTTCCGCTTTCATTTTGTTTTGATTTATTAACATGTCACGGAATACTCTATGCTTGAGGCTGAGAATGTGTCTAACTAGCATATTGTGTTTAAACCGCGAAGTGCCTGCACTGTCTGCAAACTTCGTTTTCCCCGCAGTTCTGGGATAGCGACTGCAACATTCGCAGTTCATTAAGTTCGTCTCCTTACAGTACCTCAACCAGCTGAATTCTCGCAGCCAGTCTTCCCGAAAATGGTGGGTTCGGGCCTTTATCACCTCACAAACCTCTGATTCTGAATCATCATCCGGCTGTGTCTGTGACATTGATATTTGTCTCCGTCTCCTTCCCACGGACGTTTACGCGCGCTCGATTATCTCTAGGACCCTCCCCCTCCACACATTAGCCAGTTACAGTGGCCATTCCCAATTCTTCTCACACTCATTGGCCTGCCACACATTCCGGATTCATTGACGCGCCCCTTCCGTTTAACGTGTAAAAACAAAACAAATTTACTGGTCGCACATGTGCGACTGGATGAAAAATTCAGTCGCACACTCTCAAATTTTGGTCGCAAAATGCGACCATTTGGTCGCAGTCTGGAGCCCTGCGTGGTTGGTTGTTTCCTCGACTTTGTTTGGCCGTGTGAAATTCAACAACTTTAAAACAGTGTTTTAGAAGTCGCAGTTCTCCCGTGGAGCTTGTAGATGAAACTCCTGTGTGAAACCAGCACTACTGAATATGTATTGATCATGTATGTTGGTCTTTTGTTATTTCAGGTGGCTGAGTGTGTTGTGCGGTGACTCCAGATGAAGATGAAGCATCTCTAATGTAAGTGTGTGTGTGTGTGTGTGGACCCAGCGGTAGTCAGCTGACAGGCCAGCCCGTGCCTGAGCCAGTGTTACTCTGCTGGGAGAGAAAGGCTCTGCCGTCTGTTGCTGGTGCAGGTCTGGCTGTTTTAGTGAGTCCTGCGGGTCAGCACTGGCGGACCGGGCCCTCTGAGAGTGGACTGAGCTCATCACGTGACCCAGCCCTAGTCTGAGGGCCCACACTCCTCACACACGTGTGTGTGCTTCTCACAGTCACAGGCTTGATCCTGAGAGTCTAACTAATGCTGTTGTTACAGGTCACAGGAGACCCCAGAATACATTCTTCCAAATGGCCAGTTGTGTTGAGCGGTAAGAGTTTAGTTTTGTAAATTTAAAGTCAGCATGAAATTAAAGTGGCCTCTTTCCTTAATGCACAAAATACAGCGTTCACGTTAGGGAAGTAAAACGGGTTGTGAATGTCAGCTTTCTTCCCCTTCTCTGCAGGAAGAGATCGATGAATGAACACGGAGTTGAAAGGCCATGGAGATCATCCTAGTGCAGGTAACCTTTAATCTGCTCCTCAGTGTTATGATCCAAGCTGATACCATCATGGCAGAAGCACTCCTCTGCTGTGATGTCTTTAATCTTGGAAGAGCATCTGCAGGGTTGGCACTGATTTTTGTTGAGATGGTCTACAAAAATCTGACAAAGAAGCCTGCTACACTTCTCTTAATTTACTAGTAATGTTATGGTGTGTGTTTGACCGTGCTTTTCTTTCGTTGTAGGAAAGGTGTGTGTGAAGATCTAAAGGAATTAAGATCTCTTCCTGATTTAAATGATCAGTGCTTGCTGTTAACAAGTTTACTTTCAGATTATCAGAGATAATCACTGTATTGTGTTTTCGGGATATATGAAATGTTAAACTGAACGGATGTTCTTTGTACTATTTGTAAATGAGATGAATTTGAAATAAAGGCTGAAGTGATTGTTACTCTTTGTAAGTGTTTATCTTGTAATCAGTTTGTCCGTGTCTTTGGTCGGATAGTTACATGACAATGGATGGGTTTAGACTGAGTTCACTCTTTACATTTCAGTAAAAATGTAATGTTAGCATGTGCTTAAAGTCTGTTACATCTTTTACAAGACAAAATATTAACAAATTACTGTAAACAAGTGCAAAACATGAAAATAATCCAATATATTGGGATTATAAACTGGTGAGATATATTTATAGTACTTGTACTTCACATTAATTCACATTGTAAATAATCTCAGTAGATTAAGACAGGGTTAAGCCTAAATTCGATTAGGATATTTTAGAAACTGTCTTAGAATAAAAACATTACTGTTGTGCATCTTGAGAGAAAATGGTGGCACTGACATTAAGATGCATCAGAGCAATAAGGTATTTGGCAAGCATATGTTTATAGTTGTAATATGAAGGAATATTGATGCTGCTAATAGTTATGTCTCTAATGTTTGACTCAAACTGAAATCCACTTTTGTTTTACATTTTTCTACAAATAGCCTTCACTGACACAGATGACTGTAATCTGACATTAATTTCACTGTTTTCACTGAAAATCACTTATGTTATTCGTATTGTTCAAAATAAGAGTTTTTAGTAAATGTTCAAATGTTGTTCTGAAATAGTTTTTTCTTGTGTGGTTTGGTGGGTAGAGCTAGCCTGGGTTTCCCCATGTTGCCTTGAGCGCAGCGCGATTTTATTCACGCTGCTAGGCCGTGGACCAGATTTTCCCCTCAAAAAGGGAACCAATCACAGAACGGGGAGGGAGCAGCAAGACGATGACGACGTCTATGCGACACACCGAAGCAGTTTGTTTATATCTATGGATCCAACATGGCATCAGACGCGAAGTTACCTTTCGATGCAGCCTTAGATAGTGTTCTAAGTAGTTTAGAACTCAAGTTTATTTCGTCTTATTCCTCATCGAATTTCTGTCGCTCTACATACGTCATCTGGTAACATTGAAACGATTGGCTATGAGCTACGTACAGGCGCATTTGATAGACATTCGTAGCGCCCAATAAACGGCTCTGGGCATTCGTAAACCACGCCTCAAATAGTCAAGTCAAGTTTATTTGTATAGCGCTTTTCACAATACAGATTGTATCAAAGCAGCTTCACAGTATTAAATTAAAATAATACAACAAAGTTTGTTTCAAGAGGAATTTATTGATTGATAAAATTAAATTAAATATCCCCAAAATATCCCCAACTGAGCAAGCCAAAGGCAACAGTGGCAAGGAACCGAAAAACTTCATCAAGTGACCTAATGGTGTCCTAAAACTCCATCAGGTGACCTAATGGAGAAAAAAAAACCTTGGGAGAACCCAGGCTCAGTCTGGGGCCAGTTCTCCTCTGGCATTTATGAGCTAGAGGCCGGATTGTAGTTTGAACTGTAGGATTATATGAATGCCTGGCTGAAGAGATGCGACTTTAATCTAGTTTTAAACTGGGAGAGCGAGTCTGAGCAACGAACAGTATCAGGAAGACTATTCCAGAGTTTTGGAGCCAAATGTGAGAATGCTCTCCCTCCTTTGGTGGTTCTGGATATCCTAGGTATGACCAAAAGCCTTGAATTTAGTGATCTTAAAGAGCGCGATGGATTATAGGGTGATAAAAGATCCGTTAAATAGACTGGAGCTAAGCCGTTTAGGGCTTTATAGGTCAGTAGCAATACCTTGTAATTAATACGGAACTTTATAGGTAACCAATGCAGTGATGATAAAATCGGTGTTATATGATCATATTTTCTTGATCTAGTAAGAACTCTAGCGGCGGCATTTTGGACTAACTGTAGCTTGTTTATTGAGGATGCAGGACAACCAGCTAGTAAAGCATTACAGTAATCCAGTCTCGAGGTCATGAATGCATGAACTAACTTTTCTGCATCAGAAACTGATAGCATATTACGTAGTTTAGCAATGTTTCTAAGGTGGAAAAATGCTGTTTTTGTAACATATGAAATATGATTTTCAAAAGACAGGTTGCAATCGAGTATGACACCCAGGTCTTTTACTGTAGAGGATAAAGTAACAGGACATCCTATGATGTTAAAGTTGTATTGTGCGAGGTTTTGTGGGCGGTTTTTTGAACCGATAAGTATTACCTCTGTCTTGTCTGGATTTAATAAAAGAAAATTACGGGTCATCCAATCTTTTATATCTTTAACACACTCTGTCAATTTGGAAAATTTTGCGTTTTCATCCGGCCGTGATGAAATATATATTTGAGTGTCATCAGCATAACAATGGAAACTAATTCCATGTTTCCTTATAATATTTCCAAGTGGCATCATATATATTGAAAATAACAGAGGGCCTAATACAGATCCCTGCGGCACTCCATAGTTTACTGGAGTTATGATCGATTTTTCTCCATTTAAATAGACACAAATACGAGAAAATGAACATGTGGTTCCCAGACCACGTCTCAATGAGAAGAGGTCTGAAGTTAGCCAGGCTAGGGTAGAGCAGTTCTGAATTGCTATACATACAGTATATGTAGGGTTGACTCCTTATGTCATTTGGTTACCAGGTGTCTATTTGGAGTCTCCAAATGGCCTTTAAAAAAAAAAAAGAAAACGCCTTGACATTTCTTAAAATAAAAGCTTACAGGAACTACATTTTTGGGAGTATCATCCTCAAATTTGAATCAAAACATGGTCAGACATTCAGTTTTATATTTATGGTATTTTCAGGCCTTTGACATCAAAATCTCATACATTTTATCCTGAGTGAAGGTCATTCAAAGAAATCGTTTGTCACGTTCATGTATATTTTACCTTGTTTTACTCTGTTCACTTTGAGTTATTATGACTCTTGGGTTACAACATTTCAAGTGTCTAGTTTCAAAAAAGACCAGAGTTATGAATAGACTGTAAAGGACCATTAAATCCCCCTTCACTGAAGTGGGCCGACACCTTTACCTCCAGCCATAGAGGACGGTGTGGTCTTTGAATACCTGAAAAAGGTTTTCACAAAAGTGGACTCTTACTAAACCTGAGCCAAATGTTGCTAAATAACTCTTTATGTTTATGTTTTGGTTTATTAATGTTTCTCTCTGAATACTTAATGTGGACATTGTATTTTTATTTTTGTTTTACAAGAGTGTCTGTTACTTACCACACATGCTTTTATTTTAAAGTCCGTGAAAGGAAGCGCAGCGGCGCGGTGTGTGAATGTTGGCGCACTTTCTATGTGAAGCACCATCCTGATTAACGCTATTGACAGTAAAAGAAATGGACACAGCGACCCCATTGGATTCAACGGAGAAAAGTGAAGTAAATTAGAAGCACTCACTTCCTGATGGCTGAGCGTACTGCGCAGACTCACACTGAGCTTGATGACGTAGATGTGACGTGAGCAACCCGTCTATCTACTAGTAGCTGTGCTGAGAGAAATCTGAAACATTCCCTTCCGAATCTCACAGAGACGGAGATCGTGAGTAGGAGGTGTCCATGAGCTAGGAGCAGGAGACACTTTTGCTAAGTATTCTGATTAATTATTTTGTCATTTTGCCTCCACGTCCCCCCGATTGCTCGCGAGCTTCTCCTCCTGTCCATACGGTAATCTCTCTACTGTGCGACAGAGAGTCGTGTGGTTATGACGCAATCATTAGCCTATTTTTACAAAAACTGCTTCAATGGGGCCATTTGTTTGTTTCGTTTTATTCAGCTCTTATGGTGTTTTGGGAATAAAATTCTTAATAAACATCAGTTCCTGAGAGTAAATTGCATCTGTTCAGCCGGGAATGCTCATAGACCATAGAGTTTAAGAGCTGCAGACATCTTTATTTGAGTATGTCGTTTTCAGAAAATTCTCAAAAATAGTGGCGCATATTCAGAGGAGAGAAGCAATATATATATATATGGATATTTACCACCGGTTACATTAGGACTCACGTCCACATCACTGATCCAACTGTAAATGAGCAGACAGACACAGCAATAGAAAAGCATTCACAGCATCAATGTTCATCTTGTGTTTGAAATGCTGCGTTTACAGTGATTACTGACACTGAAGTCAAAGCTTAAAACTTTATTCTGAAGAGCATTTCCGAGAAGTCTTACACATACGGCTCTGATTTGGGTAACACTTTATTTCCATAGTCCACTTTAGATATTCTACTAACTATAAGTAACTTTGCAGCTACATGTCAACTAACTGTCATTAGAGTATTAGTAGACTGTCTGCTTAATATCTGCTAACACTTTATTGTGTTGGTCCTCCAACGGATATTCTACTGACTATAAGTAACTTGGCAACTACAAGTCAACTTATTCTCCTAACCCGAACCCTAACCCTAACACCTAACCATAACCTAACAGTCTACTGAGAGTCTACTACAGTCTACTAATACTCTAATGACAGTTAGTTGACATGTAGTTGCAAAGTTACTTATAGTTAGTAGAATGTCTAAAGTGGACTATCGAAATAAAGTGTAACCGCGATTTGTAATCTAGATTTCTATACTAAGCATGTATATTTCATTAACACTTTTGTGGATTATTTCAACAACAAAAAAGATCTAACCTATATAACTGAAATAATTATTCATTCACAACAAAAGCTTAAATTTTTGCATGTTTAAAATTAACTGGTTCAGTGGCTAGAAATTTAATTATATTTTATTAACATGTGAAAATTGTAGAAAATTAATCTGGTAAATGATAATTAGCCTGAAAACATGAATGCTAAAATGGTCTCTAAAAGCTCTAATTATGTAAAGTGAAATATAACTGAAAACGTGTGTTGTTTGGATATTGATCAAATATTGGAAACATGATGAAAGCAGGAAGATCCAGATCTACAGGAGTAACGTTACTGACTATTGACCGGTAAGATCCTCAGAGAGTCTAAACTCAAGAAGAATGGAAAGAGTGTGTGAGTGAAGGTGGTTGTGAATGTGTGTATATGCCAAACCTAAGAAAACAGCACCATCTTGTAAAAATTTTTTTTTTTTATTTATTGTGTGTTAGTTACAGGATCAGAGACTGACACCGTTCCTCTGTTATAGTCCAGATACACTCTCACATGATCAAGCTTCTGTTCAGTACGAAATCCAGACTCAATAACACATCCATAATCCACACACCAAACATCACTGTTGAAGAAATCATGTTCCTTCCTCTGGTTTAAAGGGATAGTTCACTTTGAAATAAAATGTTTGTATGTTTTAGCTTACCTCAAGGGCATCCAAGATGTAGGTGTCTTTTTTTCCGCAGTAGTTTCAATTTTGATATTTTTAGGTCAAACCGTTCTTGTCTGTCAGTCATATAATGCAGGTCTATGGTCACTGTCTCAAAGAGCAAGCACAGAGTCCAAATTAAAACAATTCCCCGTCGTCCAAATTAAACAATTCCCCATCGTAAGTACACATTGATGGCCTAAGACACGAAACGAGCGGTTTGTGTGAGAAAACGAACAGTTTTTATATCGTTTTTCGCCGTAGCCAAGGCGACATCTATTGTATATATCTATACCCGCCCGCGCTCTCAGATCACTTGGACGTGGCTGAGTTCAAGAGGTAAAAACGATATAAAAACTGTTCGTTTTCTCACACAAACCGCTCGTTTCGTGTCTTAGGCCATCAATGTGTACTTACGATGGGGAATTGTTTAATTTGGACGATGGGGAATTGTTTTAATTTGGACTCTGTGCATGCTCTTTGAGACAGTGACCATAGACCTGCATTATATGACTGACAGACAAGAACGGTTTGACCTAAAAATATCAAAATTGAAACTACTGCGGAAAAAAAGACACCTACATCTTGGATGCCCTTGAGGTAAGCTAAAACATACCAAAATTTTATTTCAAAGTGAACTTTTATGCTGTAGTTACTCCGAGTTTCCTCACACAAAACCTCACAGCAACACAAACACAATTATTACACAATAATTTATCCAATTGACTCTAATATGCAGAAGTAGAAAACTTTATAGGCCAAACCTAAGAAAACGGCACCATCTTGTAAAAAAAAATTGTTTTTAAAATTTATTTTAAAGCCTTGCCAACAGAACAAAAGTCTATTAACAAAGACTGCATAATTGTATAGTTAAATGGCCCTGGGATAAAAGAAATTGGCAGTTTTATTGGGTTTCAATGGGGACATTTTTGTCCTGAAGGTCCTGTGTGTAAATATTGTGTGTACAATGTGGAAAGGAAAGAAGAAAATTCAAATAAAAATACACACTTGTGCCAAAATTGATGCAGTTGGCATTAACACAGGAAAACAGAAAAAAAACCTGAAAGAAAAAAACAGAAAAAGACAAACATGTCCTTAAGGAAACACAAGGGTTAATTTGGTTCTAAACTTTACATTGAAGTGTGATTGATCAATGAGACCCTTTGATTACAGTGTTATTATTGAAGCATAATTTGCAAAACTGTATTAATCTAGAAGCAGAAGCAGATTTAACTGTGATTTTCTGCTGTAATAAACAGTTTAACTGGTAAGATCCTCAGAGGAGGAGTTGTGCAGAGATTACATAAGAATGGAAAGACAGTCTCTGTGAAGGATGTCCTGAATCTGCACAGACAGTCTTTAGTTACAGGATCAGAGAATGACACTGTTCCTCTGTCATAGTCCAGCTGAACTCTCACACGCTGAAGCTTCTGTTTAACAGTGAAGACAGTGTCGGGTTGCTCTGGGGATCTTGAGCTGTATTTGCTGTTCCAGTACCCTACACACCAGACATTAGACTTCAAGAAATTCTTTCCCTTCCTTTGGTGTGATGCTGTGGTTATTCCAAGACTCCAGCATGTATTGTCTCCAACCTCCACATCCCAGCAGTGTGTTCCTGAGTTAAAGCCCTCAGATCCCAGGACACATGCACTCCAGTCAAACCTCTCTGGATTATCAGGAAGTGTTTTATCTCCATCACTGAGCGACACACTGGTCAGATCAGCAGAGAGTGTGAGACGACGATGTGCTGTGTTTGGATCCAGAGTCAACGGAGCTGCAAAGAGAATAACATCAGATTACAGGATGAAATATGATGTATTAGAAATGTAAAACACATATAAAGACTTTGTTGAAAGAGATCATAAATCATGCTATCATAACAATGGTCTCTCAGTTACTGTCAGAATAGATTGAGGCTTCAGGTTTAATATCAGTATTTAATAAACACTATTGTATCCTAATACATAAACATAAACCATGAGGAATAGACTCTTTATTATGAGTTCGCTGTATGATCTGATGATTTTCAGATTCACTTGGTAATTCAAGTGATTATTAAATATATTTCTATCAAATGTTGATGTTGTGTGTGTTTATATGTGAACTATCTTCTGCACTGGTGTCAAATCTGCTGAGACTCACTGTGTTGGACAGTTTCCAGCATCTTCTTCCAGACTCTGAACGGCAGGTTACCCAGATAACGCGACACATGAATCAAAGCTCCAGAACTCATCCGTGGATCCGGCTGTGAGATCTGGACTCTGAGGAACATTCAGGAGTCAGAACTGCAGTGAATTTGAGTTCAGATCCACTGAGAGAAGAGATACGAGCAGCTCACTTACCTTTCCATTGAGGCCTTAAAGTTCTGGAAAATATAGAGTTTGAAAACATTTTAATATCTTATCAAACACTCTCATTGTCAATGAGTCTCTCTATACAAGTTGTTTTCTGCACAAAGAATGAAGCCAGATTGATTTGTCACCTTTAGAAACGAGACGTCATTGTCTTTCATCATCTCCTCCATGTCTCTGATTGTGTGTGAAAGAGCTGAGATGTGTGTGTTCATCTCCTCCAGCTTCTCCTTCATCCTCTGCTTCTTCTGCTCCTCTTCCTCTCTCAGTGCAGTGATTGTAGCTTCTTCTTCGTCTCTGAGAAACTGATGAAACTTCTCAAACTCTTCTTTAATCTGACGCTCTGTTTGCTCAGCTTGAGACTGAAATCAAATCACATTCACTTCAATCATCTCAATCAACACAAATCTCCGATACCCGACATATAACGGATCCAGAAGCAGAAGCTGCTCGTCATTTACAGAAATAATCAACTGGAATCCATTATATTAAATATATCAATTTATAACGGTATAAAGTGATCCTCCAGCTGTAATGAAAATGACTCTTGATTCTGTTTCCTCACATTGATGTGTTGAGCTGTTTCCTCAAACTCTCCTTTCTTCTTTTCATTGTGTTGAAGTTTCTGTTGTAAGGGCTTCAGTGCTGTACTGAGCTCCTCCTAGAATTGAACAATAATACATTAAACACCAGATTACAGTGAAGAGAAGAAAATACAGTGATATGATCATACAATTCTGTGCAAAAGTATTCACCCCCACCCTGATTTCTTCTGTTTTTGTGTAAATCTCATACTAAATTGATTCAGAAATTAAAACTTACCATAAAACAAAGGCAACCTGAGTGAACACAAAGTACAGTTTGTAAATGACAATGTTATTTACTAAAGCAAAAAAGTTATCCAATACTAACTGGGCCTGCGTGATAATGTATTTGGCCCCATAGTTACTAATTCCTCAAATCTCTGAAACTGTATTTATAATGTTGTTCAGGACTAAACACAGCCAGTCCTGATCACTGCAGCCCTGTTCAATCAAATAAACACTTATATAGGACTTTTTCAACAGCATGAAGTTGGTTAAAAGGTCTTAAACAGTAACACACTATTGACAAAGGTGAAAGAAACTCCAGGAATAATGATGAAGACGGTGATTGAAATACATCCGCCTGTGATGGATTACAAAGTAAGTAAGTAAACTTTATTTATATAGCACCCATCACAGAAAGAATCACAGAGTGCTTTACAAGTAGCAAGTATACAATTTAAAAAGCATCATACAAACATAAAAACATAAAACATAAAAACACAATCAACTAAAGGTGATTGATTTGTCACCTTTAGAAACGAGATGTCATTGTCTTTCATCATCTCCTCCATGTCTCTGACTGTGTGTGAAAGAGCTGAGATGTGTGTGTTCATCTCCTCCAGCTTATTTATAATGTTGTTCAGGACTAAACACAGCCAGGACTAAACAATTACAAAGCTATTTCAAAGGCTCTTGGACTCAAAGAACCACAGCGAGAGCCATTATATCATTATATCCAAAGCCATTATATCCAAATGGAGAAAACTCGGCACAGTAGCAAACCTTCCCAGAAGTGGCTCAACGTCACCAAAGGGCCAAGAACAGGCCAATGAATTTTCTTATTTCTATCAGAAAATGCTAAAGCACAATATCCTATCTTTAGTCTGCAAACTGAAGCTCAAGCAACAAGACAATGATTCAAAGAATAGTAAGTAAATCCACCTCTGCTCAATTGTGCTCTTTTTTTTTTTTTGTGCTAAATAATGATATCTATGAAAAAGGCTCCACTATTTAGTATGAGACACAAAAACATAAGAAATCAGGATGGGCAAATACTTTTACAGCACAGCAAATGTCATATAAAGTTGAGTAAAATGACATAGATATTATCACATTCATGCATTACTATTTCAATGTTTATGACTAATTATTGTTCTTTACATGTGAAACAAGAAACATTTGTCTTACCTTATATAATGAAACCACTTCACTGATGGGTCTGAATTTATGATTGTCATGTTTTTGTGAATTAATACACACTAAACACACAGGCTGTTTGTCCTCCAGACAGAAGAGTTTGAGTTTCTCACTGTGTAAACTGCAGATCTCCTCAGATCCTGATGAACGTTTCTCATTTCTCTCCTTCAGGAACGACTCACACAAGTTTTTTAACGCCAGATTGAATGGAGGTTCTTCTTTTGAGGATCTCCTCCTGCAGACAGGACACTCCTGAGTTTTCTTAGTTTTCCAGAACTGTTGTAGACACTCTTTACAAATACTGTGACTACAGGACAGAAGAACAGGAACATTGAAGATTTCATGACACACGGGACAAATATAATCATCTTCAGCTGCTGAAGCCATTTTCACCGTTTGAGTCTCGCAAACTAAACTCTACTTTCACTTTCTGAACGACGGTTTTCAAAAATGAATCACAATGAGAATCAAAGATCTGCTGTCTGTTCAGAAATGAATATCACAAAAATCCTCCTGTAAAGTTTTTCTCTTTGTTCTCCATTGATTGCTTGTTCTTTATTATTTTTGTTGAGACAAAGTCGGTGTGACAGAAAGGAGAAATAACAAGTCAGTCTCTTCCTGGTTAGTGTTGTGAGAGGGAGGAGTTTATGATCACCTTTGGGTTTACAAACAGGTCAAACAGGAACGTCAGGATTTCTTCAGGTAAAATGTATTCAAAATGGACATGCATTGAAATGTTAAAAAATAATGCTGTAAAACTTTGAATAAAACACAAAAGAACAATTACAATGCATAACTATTAATTATAAACAACCTCAAATTGCTTATACATGTTTTATTTACTGCTCTTTATTTGTCAGAGAGTTTCTCCAGGGTCTGTCATGATCAAATCAAATTTGATTTATGTAGCACATAAAAACAACAGTAGTTGGCCATTGTGCTGTATAACAGAATAAATATCACACAAAAAAAACAAAAAAAAAGAGCGCAAAGGGAGTTTACATCAAAAACACCAATAAGAAAATTCAACATTCATTTTCTGTCATGCTCACATCTTTGTCAGTGTAATGGGCAGGAATAAAGATCTGAGCGACTTTGACAAGGGCCAGATTGTTATGGCGAGGTGACTGGGTCAGAGTATCTCTGAAACTCCAGGCTTGTGTGTCGCTCCCGGTCAGCAGTGGTGAGGATTTACCAACAGTGTCCGAGGAGGGACGAACACACACCGGCGACAAGGTGTTGGACACCCAAGACTCATCGATGGACGAGGGCAATGAAGGCTATCCCGTCTGGTCCGAGCCAACAGAAGGTCTAGTGTGGCATAAGTCACACACAACTTTAATGATGTTATGGGAAGAAGAAGAAGTTTTATTTATATAGCGCCTTTCCATCGCTCAAGGTCGCTTTACATGGGAGGAATGCGTCACAACACACAGTGCATCACATTCTGCTGTGTATGGGGCCAAAGACCAATCAGAGAGCCTATGATGACCCCTGTCCACTTTCAAAAGAGTCTACAATGTGTATGAACATAATTCATGTACCTGGGAAGCAGCTGATCACAGCAGATGTGATGTCAAGAGCTCCTGTTAAGTGGACTGATAACTTGAGTGATGGCATAAGGCCCAATGAAACGGGGAGCCAATTTACGAGTGGGCACCTGAAGGGGTAAATTGCGTGTGGAGAGCCAAACTCTGTGTCCACACACATATCTGGGAGCTTTGGACCGGCGACGGTTGGCGATACGACGGGTGCGTTCCCTGGTCCAGCAAAGAGCTGACCTCACCCTCCTCCAAGTGCGACGACAGCGGCGGCATCGGGTTCCTGAGAGGGAAACAGAGGCGGGTGGTAACCCAGATAACAAGAAATTGGGGACAGGCCAGTGGACGACGACGGCAGAGAATTATGAGCATACTCCATCCATGCCAATTGCTCGCACCAGGAGGTGGGGTTATGAGCTGCCAAACAGTGGAGCATCGACTGAGGTCCTGATTAGCGCGCTCAGCTTAGCCATTACTCTGTGGATGAAACCCTGATGACAGACTGGCAGTGGCACCAATCTGTCGGAAGAATTCCCTCCAAAAGTTAGAAACAAACTGGGGTCCCCTGTCCGAAACCACATTAGAAGGAAGCCAGTGAATCCTAAAGACGTGGTCCATGACCGCCCGCACAGTTTCTTTAGCCGACGGAAGCTTAGAGAGAGGTATGAAATGAACCGCCTTAGAAAAACGGTCAACGACAGTAAGAATCACTGTATTGCCGCTGGAGGGGAGAAGCCCCATGACGAAGTCTAGGGCAATATGAGACCAAGGGTGGGAGGGAATAGAGAGGGGATGAAGCAGACCACCAGGAGGCGAATTACTGGACTTCTGCTGGGCACAGACAGAACACGACACAACAAATCGACGCACCTACAATCATACAGGCGATGGGGAAGGACTGAACACCACTCGCAGATTGTGGTACTTATCCGGAACGCCAGATCAATCAATCGATTCCTCCTGAAAAACAGACAAAGAGGAAACGGGGGATCAGCAGAGACAGGACAATTGTCTCTTGGTGGTTCCCAGATGTGGTGAGACTCACTGGGGCGGTGGCCAAATGAATATTAGAAAGTATGCGGCCATCCAGGGCGAAAGCCGTAGAAGTCTCTTTTAACTCGTGAAGGGGGAAACCGTGTTCAACAGCTTATGTCTCATCAAGAAAATTACCCTCAGCCCCTGAGTCAATTAAAGCAGATGTGCAGGTGACAGAAGTGGTACCCCAGCGAAGAATGGCTGAAATCATGGTGCGGGACTTGAAAGATGGGGATAGTGGAGTCGCGCTCGCCAATACTCCCTGAACTACTGGTGAGCTCTCTCTTTTACCGAGCATGAGGCAACGAAATGCCCAGTTCACCACAGTAAAGGCACAACCTCTCTTGAATACGCCGTTGGTGCTCAGCGGAGGAGAGGTGTACTCTCCCTAGCTGCATGGGCTCAGGCTCTGGGCGTGGTTCAGGTGACGCTGTTGGAGTGAATGGAGATCCCCGGAATCCAGTGACGTCAGCACGAGCACGTTGGCGCAGATCAAAACGTTTGTCAATACGAATGGCTAATTCCACCAGCTCATCCAGCTGTGAGGGAAACTCTCGTGCAAAAAATCTCATCCTTCAGCTCCTCATCCAAGCCTTCCAAAAAGCGTGCCGTGAGTGCTGCTTCATTTGACGAATGTGCTGCCAGCTACCAGCCTCGTGACCGAACACAGAACAGTCAAAAACCTTCAACTTCTCCTCCTTGAATAAACCAAACTGTTCACAGCAATCAGCCCTCGCCTTCCAGACTGCCGCTCCCCAATCCTGGGCTTGACTTGTAAGAAGGGACACCACATATCAACAGTTGAGCGGATGGTTGTCTCTTTCGCTGGGTCCATCATGGTTGGTTTATTCTGTCACAGTGCGAAAACGACCCAAAAGCGAAAGCTGGTTGTGGAGGTTTATTGAGGACCAGAACAGGACAATTAAACTGAAAAGGACCAGGCTGCAACCAGGCAGGGTGAAAGGCACAGGTAGTTGCTGTCAGGAAGTTCACACAGGAGATGATGAGCACTGACTCCACTTTGCGGATACAGCAGCACAGCCTAGCACGCTTGGCACAGGATAAAAGGTGATATCTCTCATCTGATACACACACACAGGACGGAACAGGACAAGATTAGGAAGAGGTAAATCACAATGATGAGACATCTGTAAAGGGCATGAATGAACAAACAATAAACCGACAAAGAGGGGAGAAGAACATGAGATCTAAATAGCAAGAATATTAGGGCAAATGGGAAACATGTGTGGGAAGATGAGTGAGGGTGCGAACACAGATTGAGATTGAGTGAGTGAGGCATTTATATAGCGCTTTTCATATGTACTACTGTACACCCAAAGCGCTTTGCAATCATGTCAGGGGAATCGCTCCTCATCCACCACCACCAGTGTGCAGAATCCACTTGGATGATGAGACGGCAGCCACAGTACAATGGCGCCAGTGCGCTCACCACACACCAGCTATAGTTGGAGAGGAGAGAGAGTGATAGAGCCAATTCAGTGGATGGGGATTATTAGGAGGCAATGAATGGCAAGGGCCATTGGAGGAAATTTAGTCAGGGCACCGGGGTATCACCCCTACTCTTTACAAGAAGTGCTATGGGATTTTTAATGACCACAGAGAGTCAGGACCTCGGTTTAACGTCTCATCCGAAGGACAGTGCTTGTTACAGTATAGTGTCCCCATCACTATACTGGAGCGTTAGGACCCACACAAACCACAGGGTAAACAGCGCCCCCTGCTGGCCTCACTAACACCTCCAGCAGCAACCTGGTTTTCACAGGAGTCTCCCATCCAGGTACTAACCAGGCTCAACCCTGCTTAGCTTCAGTGGGCCACCAGTCTTGGGCTACAGGGTGATATGGCTGCTGGCATTGTGTTCTGCTGTGGGAGAGTGCACATGAAGGAGAGGGAGAAGAGAAACAAGCTGAGGAATAAAAAATGGCCAGAGAAAAGTCACCTGCAGAAAGAGCTGTAGCCATGTTGGCAAGAATGAGGGCATTTTTCCATAGCGGGAGACCTCCTTTTAAGAGGACAAAGGATTGTCTTACCCAGATCCATGTGGCAAGTGATACTGAATATTTTTCATGCTGTTGGAGAAAATGCAGGGATCTGTGGTGTCGTCAGTCCCGAGATCTTATCTGATTGGCACAGAGGATGGAGTGATTCAGAGAATCTGGGCTTATCTCTGTCCGATTCATCAGTGAGACAACCCATGCCTGAACAAACTGAGGGACGTTCTTATGTGACCCGCTCAGGAAGAGTGTCACACCCACCTAAGAGGATGAACTTGTAGAGAGAAAAAGAAAAAAGAGATGAAAAGGGGAAAAAAGATTGATACTTAAGTATACTTCATAAAATGAACTTGAAGTTGTGATGGATTTTTTAATTAATCAAGTTTAATTAATCAACTAACATTTGTTTTTCTTGCAGGAACAACATTCATATGCTTTTAAATGTTTCCAAACTCTTTGGGGAAAACTTGTGACTTTGAGTATGTGTGTGTGTGTATATAAATAACAGAAAGGGGAAATTAAACTAGACAGTAATCACTAGATAAGTAATCACAAAAATCAGAGTTTGCTTGTGCCAGTGGAAAAAGGTTGGGGCTTTTGAACCAATTGAACCAATCATATTGAAGGTGACATGTTAGTCTTATTTGTTTTCTCGATTCTATAAAAACTGTTATATCCGTGTTATCTGGTGGGATTCTCAATGGAATTTGTCTGAGATCCTCCGGCCTTGCTTCTTGGGAGAGATTCCCTGAGAACTGCTCGGGAAGATCTCCTGGCCGTGATTAAAGCATTTAAAGGACATTTGCTTAAGTCTGTTTGTCGATTATTCCTGCGCAGGAAGCTAGTTTAGGAAGTAAGCTAGTTTAAGGGAACAAGTTAGTTAGGTGACTATTATTGAACGGGGACGTCGATTTGTAGACGAGACCCAGATAGTCTAAATGTCGACAGTAGACGTTCGGGGACGCCGATTTGTAGACGAGACGTTGGGTTTAGGGAAAAATCTACCACAAAGTATATTTCTTTTTCGTAAGGGTACTGTTGTTCACAAGTGTTTATGCTTTTGGTCAGCAGTAATGTTTTCTATATCATTACATATCATTACATTATCATTTTGTGTTTGCATTTAAACCTGCCAGCAAATGAATCACATTCCAGGTCCCAAGTCTTGGTAAGCATATTAAATTGAAAGCCTAAATAATTTTAGCCTCTATATTTAAATTTAAAATGTCAAATATAGGCAGCTGTCAAAAGTATGTAATGTCCATTTCCATCATGCATATGAAGAGTCAAAGCCATATAAGAAATTGCTAATTTGCTGTAGCGTTAATAGAGTGATTCTGACAGATCAATTTAGCTCAAAGGAATTATTAATTCATTTATAGGGAATTCGAAAGAATCACTTATTACAACCGAGCAAATGACTCGTTCGCGGTTCATTTGAACTGGCTGTAACTATCAGCTCTGCAACTATAGTGAAACCCTATAGTTAGCAAAGTAACTTTGATCAGCAGTTTAAGACATTAAATTCGTAAGCACATAACACAAGTAACACTTCTCTTTAAAATACAAACAAGACTTTATTGATTATTCTAACACATAAAACTAATATCTAACATAAACACACGCACACACACATTCATACGAGTTGCAGAAAGAAAGAGAGAGTGAGGAAAGAGTGAGTTTTAAGAGTGAGATGATGAAATCTCAAGATTCTATGCACTTATAAGACATGACCTGAACGAATCATCAAACATTAATTTAACCCTTCTATCGTTTCGTAGGTTATTAAATCTATATCAAATACACCAGTTCAGCTTAAGAGTCTGGAGGTTACTTGCTCGTTTTGCGTTCCTTTTGGGAATTCCTTTGGTCAGGCCAAAGGGGGTTTCCCGAGTTCATTCGTTGCATAGATGTCTGTGGCGGCCAATCACGTGGTGTTGGCGGATGAATGAAAGTCTTTGTTGAAGCTGGCTTTGCAGGAGAAACGTGGACCGAAATCTTGCTGCAAAACTTAACTTAGAACCGAGACTCACAACGGAAAATAAGAGAACTAAGAAAAGAAAGGAAATTGAGACGAGAGCAGTAAGATGGCATGAATTAAGCTGTTAGCCCATGTTCTTCTGATCTTAATTTGGGTTCTTTGTCTCTGCGCGTCTACATGGTTACCGGTCTGTCTGGTCTCTTCGCGCACTTTTTCTAACCTTGTTGAGAATTCTTTCCGAGAGCGAACAAACTTTGTTTGGGTCTAAGATTTTAAACTCACATGTTTGTCCAACCTCCTAGGAGAGATCTAACCAATTAGACAGTGGCTTAATTTAGGAGGTGGCTCTATTCTCTTCTTATCGTAAATCATGCATTATCTGTGATCCCTTTACTCTCCAGCTCTAGCAGAGAGAGTACAGAGGCCACAGTTTAAACATCATACTATTTTAAAGCAACACTATGTAACTTTTCAACCTTCATAATATATTTCCAAGATCCTTGTGATGGTACATCGACTTACAATAGGTTGAATGACACGTCTGCCATAGCCTGACAGCGTCTGTATCGCTTTTACTGGCACTATGTAACTTCGGGGTTCAGGTAGTAACCAGAGCACAAAAAGAACTACAAAATTCGACTGCTTTACGGCATACGTCACTTCCCCCACCACTTCGTCAAATTTGGACGTGAGAGGCCAACCAGCGTTTGTTTTCGGCTTTCGTGCGTATGTTTTTGTCATGGGAGCTGTTTACACCTGGCCACTTCATGCATTTTCTCAGATCGGATAGCTATCCGATCGTGAAAAGTCCAGGTTTAAATGCCCTCCGAAACGCATTTGAGACGGATTTGAATCCGATCCGTCAAACCACTTCAGGAGGAGATCTGAGACGCATTCCAGATGAAACTGGACAAGTGTAAATGCATATGGTTGTTGAAACCACATATGTAAATTGTACTCCTCCCAAAAATGCTAAAAAAAATTAAAAAATAAAAAACGTGTGAGAGCGTGTTATAGGCTATACAGTGGCGGTTCTAGGGGGGGCGGGGGGGCCAGTGCCCCCGTGTCACCAAGCTTGGCCCCCCCTCTGGCCCCCCTAAATTTGGAATCGTAAAATCACACCAAACAACTGCGCATTTTATCAGTTGCGGCGCCTTCATCTATAGGTTACACTGCAGCACGACGTATATTCACATCAAATGTTAACGCAGAGGAACGGGACACTGCAGTTCACAAAAGTTCATTATTTGCATGTGCTTTAAAGCCTTGCCGGTTAAACATGTCATTCGCTGCTGATGCGCTGTTCAAATATGCGCTTTACTGAGCGCGTACACTCGACGCGCACATGCACTAAAAGCCTGTTACTGGACTAAGTTATCTTTTGAGGCTTATATTGCGCTAATACTGTCAAATACAGACAATGTTTACATAAACAAAGTTGGTTATGTCTAAAGTGAAAGCAAACAGAGAAAATTAATTAAAATCTGCTTGTCATATGCGTGTATATTAGACGCGTCGCGTGCAGTCCTTAAAGAGACAGTAGCCCTAATAATAAACATGCTGCCGCTTGTCCTTAAAGAGATAGTTCACCCAAAACCAAACAGTTGCTGGTCCCCATTGACTTCCATACATAGTAGGAAAAAAATATACTATGGAAGTCACAGGGGTAGGCTACATCAGCTGTTTGGTTACCCACATTCTTTCAAATAACGTTTATTTTCAACAGAAGAAAGAAACTTATTCAGGTTTAAAACAACTTAAGAGAGAAAATATGACTTTGTTGGGGGATAACTATCCCTTTAATGTTAATAAAACAACAAAACACACAGAGGAAATCATTCACTGCTCTTGACTGAGAACTTTAAGTCTGTTGTGTTTTATTTTCATATTTGTTCATTTAATTACTTTCTCATACTGTTAAATACACCTATAGCTGAAAAAATAAAGCAGTTTATTTCATTTGTATATTAAGTTGTGTATGTGTAATATGTATCTCTGTTCTTAATTTTTAATAACAAAGAAAATAATGACAAAGATTTTTGTCTTCGCCTTTGGCCTAAATGTCTGCCATTCTTTTTTATTTTATATTTTGTTACCTATAAGGCTTTGTTTTTAAAATAGGGACATTAGTTTGGCTGTAATGCTCAGTCACTTGCAAAATAGTAAAACCAACATGAAAAAAGAATCGTGATAAAATCGTGATTTTCCTGAAAAAAAAAAATCGTGATATGATATTATTGCCATATCGCCCACCCCAGGTGTAAAAAAGTGCCTAGATGTGCTTAGATGCTAAAAATTTGTTATTATTGATCATTATATCACACTACAATTAAACATAATGAAACATTAATTTGAATTGAAATTGTTTTATTAGCTTAGCTAATATAATTTATTAGCTTTTTCTAGAGATTGCAGTCATACATGACATGGTGAAAAATGACTTGAAATAATACTGAAAATAGGTTAAGATGAATGTTAAAGGTGTGCCCCCTAAAAGCACAAGTGGCCCCTGCCTGGCCCCCCCAGTTACTGTGGTCTAGAACCGCCACTGAGGCTATATGTTATATCCAGATATGACGACGCGCTGGAACACGCATCACCGCAGATGAGCAACTGCATCTGGTTTTATATTGTTTGATTATCGCAAATCAAAGTGAAAGTAAGTCGCAGACGCTTAACACACAATCTTCATCATTAAAAGTAAAGAAACGAAATGATCTTACCAGGCTTACTGCTCTCTCTTATTGCGGTCTTTGATTTTGAAATTTTAGCTGATGATCTATAAAATGCAGCTCATATCTGTTGCTTTCGGTGACGTGAACTCCATTAAATCTGCATATAGCGCGAGAATTGAAGATCGAATTTAAATCCGTTTAGCAAAAATACATTTATGTGACCAGGTGTAAATGGAATCGTTTTGATAAATCAGATAGCTATGCCTCACGAATTAGTTTGCCAGCTGAACTCAGGTGTTGTGAGGTGTATTTATCACGTAGTCCCGAGGGATATCAGACGCTGTTGACGTTGATTCCTGCGATTATCATGAGAACAGCTTTCAGTATCTCACATAATTATCAGGACATAAATAAGCCTAGAGGTTGTAAATAGTGTAAACGAGCACAATTTGCAAACTATTATGATAAATTGCAATAATCATGTCTAATGACATCATAATGGCCAATGTTATGAAATAATGCGACATACATTTAACTTAATTGATGTTATCTGGCATTTTGTAATGTTTACATTCCAATAAAAACAACACAAATTCAATTATACAGTAGGCCTAGACTATAGACTATTTACTTGTGATTTAGCTGCAATCATGTAAAAACGTTATAATATAGGCTAATATATACGACAGTGCAAGTATTCCACAGCGACTCTAGGGGTCGCTGTTTGACAAAAACACAATTTCTACTTAGTGTGGCTTTAAGAATACGAAACATTTTACACAGATTTCAATCAAGCCATCTTTTGAATTAAGAACATACGATCATGCTGACAGGAAGCACGACACACTTTCATTCAAACACCTAATAGTTATACCAATTACATGAATTAAATGGTATCTAAGCATATTAAACACACATATAAGTTGCAGACACAATATAGAGTTATGTAGTTGCATGATGTTTGATTATAAGTCCATCAATAATTGTTTTGGGATGATTTTATGTATTTTTGTAGTCAAAGTCTCAGTCTCTTTGGTTTGAAGTGATTTCAAAACTCTGGGTCATTCAGAGGTCCTTAAGGAGACTGGGGTCTGTTTTGTGTCTGTGTGGAGTCCAGCAGCTTCTCTGCTGTTATCTTGATCGAGCACCGAGCTTTTGCTATCTCTGAACCAATCAGTCTTTGGAACCAATCTAACATTGACACGTTCTTCCTTTAGTTGGGCTCATCTCTTTGAAGCTTGCATGGCCATAAAGTTCTTAGCTGGGGGTTTTCGTTGGTTAGCATAGACTAGCTGGAGCCTGATTTTATGGCTCTGGATTGGTGATTTGGGTTGTGGAATGTTGAGTTCTGTGTGGAGTTATGTTTGAACAAATCACCTGGAAGATTCATTTGTGTTTGATTCGCACTCAGTTGCTACATTTGCTTTATTAAAATGCATTATTGCATCTGGCTTTTTCCTTATTATTATGATTATTCATTTAAAAAAAAAAAAAAAAGATATATATATATATATATATATATATATATATATATTATATATTTATTTAGATCAACATCTTCAGAGACTAAAAAACCTGCTAACTTCTGTCACTGTCTCTGCATCATTGGAAGTAGAAGAGACACCCACCATGTCTGAATGGACCTAAAGACAGGTCATCTCTGAAAAGAAATTCAGGGCTGCAATGCCAGAGATCTTGAATTGCATGTCGGGTGCAGAGACAGTAACCCAGCATTGCTGTCAACAATGCAAAACTGTTGATGCTGTTGTCCGGTGCCTAGACTGTGTTCCCTCTGGAGGTCAGTTTTTCTTTTCAACATGTGACTCCGAGATCCACAGAATTTTTTCCCCCTCCATGAACAATTTACTTAGTGGTGGTAGATGAAAGTGGCCAATATCAACTCAGTGAACAAGGTATGTTCAGATAAAGTAGTAGGTGTCCTCTGCAGTTCCTTTAACTTTTTTTTTTTTTACTTTGTTGAGTAAATGTGTAGACATTACTGATATTACTTTCTGAAATTTGATTTACTGCAGTGTGTGTGCTTCCGATTCCTCCACCGATGCAAATCTGCTCCTGCGGTCCAAACCAAGACTTCACAGTTATCCCAGGAAGTCTTGGTGACTATCAACGGTATGTCTTGTCACTCCCTTATACCTTTTTATATCCGACCAGATGAAGTCAAGCATAATAATTGGGCTGCACGATATTGAAGAAAAATGCGATATGCGATAACTCATTAAATAATGAGGTATTTGATATGCGATACGATAATGCTTAAAGTGTGTAAAATAAACTTAAATTATCTATTATATAACCTACATATGTGTTTCACATTCTCTTTGTGACAAGAAAACATTCCTACAACTTCTGAAAGTGAACATGAGTGTTTTACTGCAGCATCAGAAGTGTTATTTTAACATCAGTGTAAAACACAGGGTTTTGGGGTTCAGGTTATCCTACATTAGGGTTATTTAACAACAGAAACTGAATAATCAAATGTAAATATAAAACACGGCTTAGTTTTTACTCTATGTATTAAATATGTACTGATTTTTATTAAAGTTATTCAGCCAAGAGCGAGTGATTTTCTCTTTGTCTTTTGTTCATGACCCCAGTTATTGCAAGCTGTTGAGATATGCATATCACGATATATACATTTGCGATATTTCAATAATTTCGATATATTGTGCAGCCCTAGATAATAATGACTTACTCTTCTGACTTCTGACTTATTTTTTTGTCCTGTGCAGTACAAATACTGGTCAAATAGTAAACACGTTTGTTTTAAGGTCCATACAACCTGTGCCTGCCGTGTATAAGCTGTCAAATTTGTTCTTCTAAATGGACTTCTGGGATAAGTGACTTGCTTGAATATAGACACTGGCCAGCTAACACCAGCTGCCAAATGCTGTTTAAGTTTGATGTGTTCACATCATTTGAGCAGATGAAATAAGCTAGACCAGCTTTATCCCAACAAGCATTTCTCAGAATGCTTGAACATGGATCTCTTTGCACAGGTCGGGTAAGGGCTGTTTTCATTTCCAAAGCTTTTGAATTCCAGACTTCAAAATCTTCATTAACCAAAATAATACCATCCTTCTTTCCAGACGGGTAGTGTTTGTGGTGATACCTTCCATAGAGTCTTTCGGGAGTTTGCCTTCTGCAATTTTAAGAAAAAAGATCTGTGCCTGATGGAGCCCTATAAATGCCCAGCATGCACACCAGACTGCAGATGGTAATAGAAAACATTACCGGTTCAAAAAGTCCAAAGTCCAATTTAGATATAGGGCGGCAGAGTGGTGCAGTGGTCTTGCTGCACCTCACCTCTCACCCAGTGCATGATGGGATAGGCTCTAGACCCCCATGCCATGACCCTCTAAAGGAAAAGCAAGTATAGCTATTGGCTGGATGGACTGATAATTATTTATAGAGAAACTATGCTGCATCTTATTGCTATAACATGTAACAATAATTTTGTGGTATCTGAACATATTTCTTTGACATAAAAATGTTGGCTCTAGGCATTATATAATTATACTTTTATTTGAAATTCATGGAAAGGAACAAAATATGTCAAATGTGTGATTGCTTCACATTCAGACGTAAATGCTTCTACAATTACAAAAGTGTTTGAAAGATATAGCACTGTTTTAAACCAGCTTGTGATATTACAGTTCAATGACAACAATCTGGTAAGTTGTTCAGGAACTTTGTCTCCCTTCTGTAGCCTGAAGACATGAACAACAATAAAGATGTTATTTATTTTTGCACTTTAAACAGTGTGTTTTTAACTTCTCACACAAGTCAATGCCAAATTACAGCATTCATTTCCACAGGACAAATACAAGCTGATACTCTAAACACAGTGTTCCAGATCAAATGTGATTCATACAGACTAAAATGTGTGGCACCTTTATGGTTAATTGTCATATTAATTTAGGTGAATACAATGTTTAATTATGATTATATAATTGTGTTGGCGATGAATTCCTCTTATTTAACAGGACAGACGAACCATCTCTTTTTGATGGACTGTTCATCGCACAAGATGCCAAAGTATCTGCCTTTGTTGACCAAATAAGAAGCCAGATGTTTAGTGTAAGGATTTATTCAACTCTATAACCCTCCTTTTTTTCTTTTCCTTTTTTTTTACTTTTCTTGGGATTACATGTAACATATTGTTTCTACTTTCAGAGGACAGGTCATAATGTCTGTGGACCGGCAACATTTCCAGCAGGCAGAGAAATATCACAGAAGTATATTTAAGAATAGCTGTGTGCAGACATGAGTCTTGCTGCAAGGCTTGAATCACTAGTGTGGTGAAATATATGCCAACCCAATGTTCCTGCAGAAGGAGCTGGCACAAGCTGCAAATGACACACTCTTTTGTATGGACATTGCTTGCAGGTAGATAGCCATCACCAAATGATAACTGAAGTTTTTACTGATGTTTTACCTTTATTAATCTATGCCATGCATGGGAATAACACCATGACTAGCTAAAAATCACACATTTCATATATTATGGACTTAGAAAGTTAATATGGCTACCGTGTTATCAGTACTACTGATACCACAGCTTACCATACATATGACTACATACTGTAGTGATCTTTGATTGGTTACAGGAATTGTACAAGTCACATAGGTTCTGGTTTGTCTCCTTACCAGTTTTGCAAATTTTCCCATTACAGGTACTGGCCTTATTTGGAAAAGATGGCAGAAAAGTTATCCGAGCTCCAACCACTTACCATGATGAAGCCTTTTCTTCATCTGTAATGCGTGCCAAGGCTCACACTGGCAAATGTGAGGTACAGTGTGCGAGTTAAGTTTACGTCACAGTTTTTTAGAAACATATTCTTGCAGCATCAGACAAAATTTAGCTTGATTTTGATCTCTGTAAATATGCACGTTCCAGAAAAAGTATAGTGCACATTAGTGAAATACTTGAATGCAGTGGTTATCAAACCTGTCCTGAGGACCCCAGCACTGCATTGTGTACAGAATGGATTATCTCTGTATATCATTATACACACACAGGACGGAACAGTCCTCCTCCCTCTGAGGAGGGTTTCTACGTCACGCTTCCATGCAATGCATCAACGGATGTCTACCCTGAGAATCGCATATCTAATTACAGAACCAGATTGGCTAGAAGTATACATTTAAAAGGTTTGTGGGAAGTGGCATTGGTCGAATTTAAATATCCATTGACGTGGTACACATTTAATGAGGAAGACGCTGCTTATTGATTGTGATCAAAGCCTACAACAGAATGACGGCGAACGTCGTGAAGTGCGAGGATTTCTTAATATTCAAACTTTTCGGAAGGCCCTAAAAATATCTATGAATCGTAACACATTAAAATGTGGCTATTTTGAGGATATCCCAGTATTGCTCAAGGAGATAAATGCGTCTCTCCCACCACGAGTGCAGCTCGGCTACGATCAAATAAAGAATAAGATATTTCTGAAAGCACCTCAGAGGGCTTCGCTAACGTTTTATGGTAAGGTGGCTGTTATCCTAGGATTAAAACGAGCGTTATATTTCATATTATCAAAATCAAGCAGGAAACGGGATGCCTGGGTATGCCGGTTCTGGAGTCATGTATGGTGGAGGTTTCGGATCAGGAATCGGTGGTTTGTTTAGAGGTTTTTTCCGAATGGCACTACCATTTCTTAAAAGAGGATTAAGAAATCTTTACAAACAAATATGGAAAAAAAATTAAGATAACTTCACACCTACAATGGACCAATGCATTGATCATCACAATCTGTTTGATATTATCTGGAGACATACATCCACTGCCGCGGATGGGGCGCTGGAGAGAAGTGCTGGGGCAAAGGTGGTGGATCGGCGTGCGCAGGTTTCTCATGCCGGTGTTGGTGTCGGTGGAGTGCCTGGTGTCCCCGGTGTCAGCGTGGGTGGAGTGCGGCGTGTCCTCGGGGGATCACGGGGGGCGAGCCTGCAGAGCGATGACTTCGCGGGGATGGCGGGTGGATCCTGTGTTTCTGGGCTTGAGGTGCTTGCTGGGCTGGCTGGACCCCGGAGATCTGTGACTACTTCAAAAACGTGCGCTTCACGCGTCTCCATGGTAACGCAGAATGTAAACAGAAAACGGCTAAATCCAGGGATTGCAAAGAACAGGAAGTGGGAGGTGTTTCAGACTGTCAATCATTCGCGAAAGGTGTGGGACCCTAGGGCTAAACCAAAGGGCCTTCTAGGTGGCCATCTAAACAGAAGTATACTGTCTAAAAGTGAGCAAATACAGCATCTGTTACTGGGTTCAAACCTGGACTTTTTATGCTTATCTGAAACCTGGCTTAATCAAAATGCTCCATTAGCAGCTCTGAATATTCCTGGTTATAACATCTACAGGAAAGACAGGGAGGGATCTAAAAAGGGGGGAGGAGTGATGGTTTATATAAAAAGCACATTACAGTGTCACAAAATCCAGAGGTCATATCGTAATCTATTAGAATGTTTAGGTCTCAATGTCAGGCTCTCACCACAAATGTCCTTTGTCCTTGTTGTAATGTATAGGCCTCCCTCTGCAGATAACAGCTTTTATGAAAACTTTGAGAAGCTGTTAAAAGAAAACAATCTTGATAAAGAAATTGTCATAATGGGGGACTTTAACATCAACTGGGAGGACAAACCCTCTAGAAAAAAGCTCAAACAAATCACAGACAGGTTTGATCTAAAACAAGTTGTCCGTGGGCCAACAAGAATAACAAACTCTACCAAGACACAAATCAATCTCATATTTACCAACAGACCAGAAAGAATTGTAAAATCATTTAATATGTTGACAGGTTTATCGGACCATAATCTTACTCTTTTCATTAGAAACCTTGCCAAAAAACGTTTCCATCCTTGTGCTAGAGATAAAAAATGAAACTATTACAATCCCTAAAAGTAAATATCAAAACTTTGTAGCTGCAGCTAACCAAATTCAATGGGATGACATTTTACCTTTAGTTGACTATGAAAAAGATAGCCAAATATGTCTAAAAACACTTGAGAGAACTATCAAAGAACAACACACAAAAAAATCAAGCACAAACAACACAAAAACACTGTACCTTGGATAAATCCAGACATCATAAAAATCATGAAAGAACGAGATCAAGCCCTAATACTAGCAAATAAAACTAAATCAACTCATGACAGAGGACGTTTAGCCATGTTGAGAAATAAAGTTGTAAGATCATTAAGAAAAGCAAAGGCAGATTTCTTTCTCACTATAATTGAAAAATCAGAAGTAAATTCTAAAATAATATGGAACCAGCTGAGAAAAATTACAGGTGATCGCCCCAAAGAACAAAACACTCTAGAACTATAGAAATTAAACAATATTCCGGTTGTAGCAGAGGCATTCAATCACTATTTTATTGATTCTGTGGCTAACATAGCAAACCGTTTTACACCTGAGAACGTATACACTCCGTCAATAGACACAAATCAATCAGTTTTCAGTTTAATTACCAGCACAGAATCAGAGGTATCACAGACCATTAAATCCCTCAGACCATCCAGATGTAAAGATATTTATGATATGGATACGGTGATGCTCAAGGGGCTAAGTACATCAGTCACACCCCCCATCACCAAAATAATCAATCTGTCCATTTCTCAAAATATGTTCCCAAGTATGTGGAAACCAGCTGTTGTTGCTCCAATTCTCAAAAGTGGAGATCCTCATTCCATGTCAAACTACAGACCCATCAGTATATCGCCCAAAGTGTCTAAGATTGCTGAGAAACTGATAGCAAAACAAATGATTAACCATCTAAATACCACACCCTACGCTCTCCACCCTATGCAGTTTGGCTTCAGAGCCAATTACTCCACCGAGACTGCGACTTGCTTCTTTACTGAAAACATCAGAGCTCTGTTGGATCGAGGTGGGGTTGTTGGTGCTGTGTTCCTGGATCTCAGGAAGGCTTTTGACACTGTTAATTATAAAATTTTGTAAATATAATTTTTCCTCAGATGCGCTTAAATGGATTGAGTCTTATCTCACTGACCGCTTCCAACATGTCAGAGTCCAGTCATTTAAATCAGCGGCCCTCAGTCTGTCCACCGGTCTTCCTCAAGGATCTAATTTAGGGCCTTTGTTGTTCTCAATTTATATAAATGACCTCCCATCCGTCTGTCCTGATGTTTCAGATGTATGCTGATGACACCGTAGTCTATGTTCATGGTAGGAATATCTCCTAGGTGGCTGAGAAACTCACTAACGCCATGGATAATATAACAGCTTGGTTGAAACACTCCTGCCTGCAGCTGAATACATCAAAAACAGTAGCAATGTTCTTCCCCAAATCTCACAAAAACTTCAGTGTTGAGCCAGATATTTTTGTTTCAGGGGAAAGGCTTCAGATCGTGTCAGAATACAAATATTTGGGAGTTTTAATTGATTCAAAGTTGTCATTTACATCACATGTAAAAAGGGTCTGTAATCGAATTAAACTTCCCCTCAGTAACTTTAGACACATTCGCCATCAAATGTCCACACAGGCAGCAAAAATGTACATGCACTCTATGACCTTCTCACATATCACTTACTGTTTACCCATTTGGTCGCAAGCTAGTGTTACATCTTTGAAACCTCTGCAATCACTTTACAAACAAACTGTTGAAATTCTGGATAAGAAACCATGTATTTCTCATCATTGTCCAATATTACAAAAATATAGAATACTCAGCTGGGAAACCATGGTCAAATATTCAAATCTATGTCTTCTGTATAAAATTATTCATGGTTTATCATCCCCTTCTCTCCACCAGTTTGTTAACATCCGAACAGCTGATCACAGCAGAACCAGAGGCGCAGCGAGGGGAGATTGTATCATTCCCTTTAGGAAAAGTATTTGGTCAAACTGCTTTTTCTGTTCGAGCTGTTAGTGAGTGGAACCATCACCCCCATAACCATCAGAAATCTAAACACATATAGTACATTTAAGATCCAGTTAAAGAAATGGTTAATTGATTATCAGAGCTGTCAACATTAACTTCGAGACCTGCTCTCGCTGCCCACTGCTGGCTTCTTGCCTTGTGTGCATGTGTCATGTTTTTGTCTGATGTTCGTTTGCGTATTTTAACAATAGTATTTCTTACTGAATGTATTGTCATTTTTATATTATGTAAATATAATTTTACCCCCTTTTAGGGTGACGTTTTTTACCATCTGTCTAGGGACTGCAGAAGAAAAATAGCTTTTTGGCTAATTCTAGCATATTGACAGAAATGTTTATTAATACGCACTGTACCTGTAATAAAAACAAATTATTTTGGGGTGAACAATCCCTTTAAGGACAAGAAGACATCCATCAATATGTTGTTCATAAGTTTACTATTACAACTAATTGTACTGTACATCATATTTTGTAAGGCATTATTTTATGCATTTCTTCAGGTGGTGTAATGAAGCTAAAAGATCTTCTCACCTATGCCTCCAGCATGGTTTGTGCTCAAACATGCAGACAGACACAATAAAACAACACTCAACGAGCAGTACACTCGAGCTGTCATCCTCTCGACCTGTGATCTCACAATCAACTCTACTGGAAAACACGCTTAATTAGTCAGTCAGTAGGAACAGCGAGGCACACAAAACTACACTGAAAACATGTGTTGCTGAATCCCTTAACATAAAGTGCTGTCCAAAGATTTATAGATCCAAGGAGGTCTGGGTAACTCCAACCCTGATGAAACTCACCTGCGTGTAGCTTTCTAGTAGCCTAATCTTGAAGACCTTGATTAGCTTGTTCAGGTGTGTTTGATTAGGTTTGGAGGAGTGGAGCACTGCGGTCACCCAGATGACATAATTAGAAGATTGAGTGTTTCTATGGCAACATTATCAATGACAAAATGGTCAGGTGGTTCAGCGATCACATGGTACAAGTCGGAGCTCTCAGAAAATTCCACGTTTACAAGTTGTTGTTATGAATAACCTCTTACACCTAAACTCTACAGGAAGTGGATCTCTACTGGCATAAATCTGCGTAGAATATGAAGAGACACAGCATACACAGACACAGGGGCATGTCTAGAAATGGAAACTGAATTACAATTGCTGATTGACTTGCGATGCGGATCCAAGTAATTATGACTAACAACAATGTTTCAAGCAACTAGGGAATACAGCCATTCTTATATCAACGCCACTTTTTTAATATATATAAATATATATATATATATATATTGATGATGAACAGATAGAATTTAGGCTGAAACATTTTTTATTGAGTTAACATTAGGGGAATACAGGGCCATAAAAACACTTGAATCTATAAAACAATGAAATCAAAATTTTATATCAAAATCATACATCTAAAACATAAGTTATCTTTTTCAACAGCCTGTATGTCTTAACAGCTTTACAATTGTCCTCTATTGAGGTTAGGGAATTGTAAAAGATCTTTAAAGCTACTGTATTACAGTTCTTCAGTCAAGAGTAGTGAGTGATTTTATCTTTTGTTGTTTTATTAACATTAAAGGGATAGTTCACCTAAAAATGAAAATTCTGTCATCATTTACTCACTCTCAAGTTGTTTTAAACCTGATACTTATGTTGAACATAAAAGTTTTTGACGAATGCGGGCAACAGTTGCTGGTCCTCAATGACTTATAAAAGTTTTTTTTTTTTCGTACTATGGAAGTCATTGGGGACGCTGTTTGACAGTGCGCGCGCGCTTCGGGTGTACGCACTCAGAAAAAGTGCATCATGTCAGAACAGAACGCCACTGAAATGTTTACCCGGAAAAGCTTTAAAGCAAATAATGATCTTTTGTGAATGTGAATAAGTGCAGTGTCCTGTGAGTAACACAGTTTGTTTTGGGAAACAAAGCCTTGCTTAGATGACAGAGAAACAATCGGGTATTTTTTTTTAATAAACAAAGCAAAAGTGTATATAACGATTCAAAATGTTGACGTCAGTAAGATTTTTTTAATGAAATTAATATTTTTATTCAACAAGGATCAATGCATTCAATTGATCAAAAGTGACAGTCAAGGGTTTTTCACTGTTAAAAAAAACCTACTTCATAAATGCTGTTCTTTCAACTTTGTTCATCAAACAATTCTGCATCATGGTTTCCACAAAAAATATGAAACTGTTTTCAACATTGATAATAATAAGAAATGTTTCCTGAGCTGTAAATCAACGAACACCACTAACCACTCGGTGAGCTGCACAGTTTTGAAAACGAAGGTTAAGGGTTGTTTTAAGGACATGTTCGTGCATGCCCATAGACAGCCACTCTGAAGCGGTCAAAGGCGATTCTAAACGAGTCAAAAAGTCGAGACAGGACCCATCGTCAACATTTCTGTGTCCACCACTCTAGTTCATCCAAAACAAACCAGAAAAGAGACTCAAAGTGCTAAATACCGGAATTTGTGGGCAGATTTATTTCATGCTTGGGTTGGATTTTGCTATTTCAGGATAGATATGGCTTTCATCTTAAATGTGTTCGGTTATTGCAGCTCTTATAAAAAAAAAGCGATGACCACTACTAGTATAGAATGTGTGTTACAGGAGTAACAATAACTATCAGATTATCACTATGTCTTCATATGGGAACATTACAGATACTATTTCAGACAACAACAGAATATATAACATGTTATTCTTTACTGTATGTTGCACCTTTTTTACTGGGT
Source organism: Leuciscus idus (assembly GCA_021554675.1). NCBI lineage: Eukaryota > Metazoa > Chordata > Actinopteri > Cypriniformes > Leuciscidae > Leuciscus > Leuciscus idus. The sequence continues at coordinate 4,835,753 of CM038633.1, read as the reverse complement.
GGCAGTGTTAAACTGCTGACTGTTATTAGGCTACTTGTATTAACAATCAACTGAACTGTGTGAATTTAAAAATGCACAAAAATACAACACATTACGTACCATGTCCTTGTGCTTCCCAAGGCAGAATAAAATCATCAGAGAGACTGCACGCTGCTTCTGTGTCTGTTTTCTCTTCACAGCCAGGAATGGTGTTGTACAGCACTGTCTTCTCTCTGAGTGTCTTTCTGAGCTCACCAAGTCTCCTCCGTTTGCGTTGCCTTGTTTGGTTGCTGTCTGTAAGGTTAAAAAATTATTATTAGAAAACTAAAAACAAAACAAAAAACAAGTTGAGTGATGTAGTAGCAAATACCATTGTGTCGATACAGATCATGCTTCTTTCTTCGGATGGAATAAATAATCTCATGGATTTCTCTCTGGAGCTCTTCCTGCTACTGAGTACTGTGTCTCTCTTGAAAAACAGAAATAAGTGAAGTCGACCATTACAGAAAACACAGTATCAATACAAAAATGTAGACAAATGTATGGAAATAAAGTATTTATACACCAGCGAATATATGACATACCAGTAGCTGCCCGTTGCTTGACATCACACACCCACCGATCTGCATCCTGATGTTTAAGATGTTTAACTCCTGCTTGAGACTCAAGATCGGCCACTTCCATTTCTGCTCTCTGTGTAGTCTATTTAAAAAAAATAATTACAGAAAACATAGTATCACTGCAAAATTAACCAGAAATGCCCCCGAAAAAAATGCAGGAGAGAGCGTGAACACAGTCCCAACACTGCCAGTAATGCAGTCAAGATTCTACATTTGGGGAATTCGCTGGGATCAGCACAGCCGGAGTGCAATGGATGAACCACTTTCACGTTTTTAAGTAAACGACAAATAACATCTGAAATCAACATTTATTTTTACTTAAGTGTCAAATACCTTTTGTCTTCTTACATATTTTTGGAACATCTATGTACTATATAAAAATGTTAAGTTTGATTAATACTTGTCATTAACATCAACATGCGTCTAAGGTCAGTATTCAAAACTACAAGACCATAAAATACAAATGTATGTCGAAACATCTCCAGGGCCCAGAAAACCCCTCAGACCCCGGAGGTTAATGTGCAGTGTAGCCTTCTTCCAAGTGTCTTGTGGAGACTCTCCACCTTCCTATGGTTCTGTCCCATGGCAAGCACAGTTATTGTTGTAGAATTTTCCCTTGATTCATGTCTAAGTATGATGCAATGAAAATGACAAGCATTAAAAAATAGGTCTGAAAAGGATGAGAGAATGGAAAAATACCCAGTATGCATAAGAAATGCAAGGTGTCAAAATACTGTATGAAACAGGACACCATTATGTAAGGTTTTGAGATGTTTGACCAATAGAGCTAATTGTGTCAAGGTCACCAGGCGTGACAGAGGGGAAGAGATAGATTTGAGAGTATCCATTGGAGACTTGATGATATGAAAAAAGTATAAGACATGCACACTGGCCAATGTAACCTCGGATGTCCGGATGGCCAGCCGGCTTCTCCTTTATTGTTTGTACAATAAAGTTAATTCTTCTGACCTGGAACCTCGACTCTGAGAAACTTCTTTGTGACCTGAACCAAGGACTTCGAATTTGCTATAACTTAGAAACTTCTTTGAGACCTGAGCCAAGAAAGATTTTGAATTTGCCACAACATTATCATCTCCTCTGCATTTAAAAAACAAAACAGATAAGAACAAATCAATTGTACAATCTAGCATTGTGTGTCAAACACAAGGGTTAACCCTTTTTCAACCATCCTGACTTGGTCATGTACTTTGTAGTAAGAGCTGCCCTTGAAATGAAGCTATTGACCTGTTCCACCAAAAAAATAAGATCAAGACCTTTATCATTCAAATCTTATTTATATTAGTCTGTAGTCAAAATATAAAATGTTCTGAGGTAGTATAATATTGAAAGAAAAGCTTTCACAACTGCAGTTAGAACTTTTGGAAGGGTTCAGGAAGTATATCCTACAAACAGCCCTGCTGTTAAACCAGAATGATCAGTACTACTGTAACAGTATGATCACTGATAGTAATGTTAACTATTTTCCCTTTCGAAAGGGAACTCGCACTGCGTCAGAGCGCTAGGGGAACGCCTCAGCGTGACTGATGGACTGAAACACTGTCTAATCACGACAATCGTATTGGCCGGCGTCAGCCATGACGTCATCCTCTAGCGCGACCAGGAAGTATAAAAGGAGTATAAAACCAGAATGATCAGTACTACTGTAACAGTATGATCACTGATAGTAATGTTAACTATTTTCCCTTTCGAAAGGGAACTCGCACTGCGTCAGAGCGCTAGGGGAACGCCTCAGCGTGACTGATGACTGAAACACTGTCTAATCACGACAATAGTATTGGCCGGCGTCAGCCATGATGTCATCCTCTAGCGCGACCAGGAAGTATAAAAGGGACGCCTAGAGAACATGTCATCCTCTTTTCGTCTTCAGGGACTGTTTCACTGACACTATGAGTTACGAATTATGGCTGGAAACAAGCGCTTTAGGAAGTGTGCCATCCGTGTGAGAGGTTTCTCACACCTGGTGACACTCACGACTTATGCATGCTTTATCTGGGTGAAGAGCACGCACGCTCGGTCCTTGAGGGGACGGAGTGCGCAAACTGTGAGCGTTTCTCAATGAGAAGGTAAGAGGGACAGTCATCTTTGCCCCACGGTTCAGGTCCTGCTCACGCCGAGGCCGAGAGGAGACTCAGATCGTTGGGATCTCAGAGGGAGCTCGCCGACGAGTTTGAGAGAGGAGTGAATCTCTCACACTCGTCGGCGGGTGACGAGAACGAGCTGAGTGGCGGGGATGCGCTCTCTGATGCATCCTCTGGTCCAACAGCTAGTGCTCTATTGGCTTCAAGCTTGGATGAGCAGGAGGGGGCTGAAGCGGGTGAAGATGCCGAAATGGCTGAACCTGCCCAGCCCCCCTGCCCCGCGTATGTGGAGCTGGTGGAGGTGATGTGACATTGACACTAAGAGCTCCGACCCTGCCATCTAGTTCACTTCAGACCACGTCTCGTCTAAAGAGCATATGCGGCGGCAGGTCAGGCTGGTGCTGCGCTGCACACAATGGCAGTGTTGCAGGCGTACCAGTCTGACCTGCTTAGGGACCTGGGTCAGGGTTTAACCCCAGACGCAGTGGCTGAGTTGCGCCGCACCACAGACTTGGCTCTCCGGGCCACCAAACAGATGGCTGCCGCGATCGGACGATCGTTGGCGGCCGTGGTGGCCACAGAGAGGCATCTGTGGGTGAACTTGGAAAGCAATGGGGAGAAAGAGAAGGCTTTTCTCCTCGATGCCCTAGTTTCGCCCTCTGAACTTTTCGGGACCTCCGTTGAGGCGGTGGTCTGAAAGTTCAGGGAGGCGAAGGCGCGCTCAGCGGCATATAGATCTTGAACACCACGCCGGTCCAGGCCCACACCCAGACAGCCTGGGGGTCCTGGCCCGTCTCGTTCTGAGGATCGCAGACGGGGCTAGTGGGACTCAGTTGCCGCTCGTGCCCCTCCTCCTGGCAGGAGTAGGTCAATGAGGTGGCGCGAGTCCAGGAGGAAGAAGCAGGGTGTCAGGGAAGTAGCTCAGGCCAGACGTGAGCGTCCTGGCACAAGCAGAGGTAGGTAATCGCCTCCTTCCCTGTTCACACCCTCCTCTTCCTCTTTCCCCCTTCGCCTGTAACATCAGGCCCAACGAGCTGGACCAATGATGATAATCCATTCTGACGGTCTGGCTCAGGCCTTTTTTGTGTGACCAACCAAAGACCAACCGATCATAGAGAGAACCTCCAGTAGCCTCACAGCGCTGTTGACAGAGTAGTTGGCACCAGGTGCCTCCTCCAGTTAAAACGAATGTAGCCAGGCTGTTCACAAAAAAAAAAAATATATATATATATATGTATATAAATAATATATGTTTTATATACTGGGTAATCGACCTCCGTTCCCCTCCTGGAAAGGATGGGTTTCCCTTACAGTGTGGTGAAATTGCTAGAGGGACTCTATCGCTACTTGTTCACTGAGTCTGGTAGCCCAGATCTGAAGTCGGCTAATATTGGAGTAGTGATAAGCACAGGTAGCAGGTATGCCTCCCTGTGGGGTTAGAGGTGTGATTAGGCTTCCTCTCACTCCAGAGAGTTATCTGTTGAGGCTTCCGCTCTCTAGAACTTGGCAGAGTGTCTATAAGTTATAAATCCCTTTGTGATTTTTTCAGGTCTCCTCTCATGCGAGAGTCATCATACTGAGGCCTCCGGCCATTAGACCCCCATGCAGGCGGCCCGGCCCTGCTGCAGGTAGAGGTAGATAAGGGGTCACTCTCTTAAATGGTAGAGCGTTTTTTGGCCCTTCACCTCTCGGGCTCTGAGATGGATTTATCTAACATAGTTGTTTTCTCACATATAGAAACCTAGTTTAAGACCACTTGGGTGTGAGTATGGTAGGCCTCCTCTTCTTAGAGTCTCCCTGCTGAGGCCTCTGCTCCCCATAACCCTGTGGAGGCGGTATACCTCTCTAAATTCGAGAAGGTGGTCAGATCACCTCCCTTTAGGATAGCGTCGGGTGGTAAGGCCCTATTAGAGCCTCCATGAGGCTGTTTTTCCAAGAAACTTAGATAGTACTCCCCTAGTTAGCAGGGTCATTATATAGAGTGCTCCATCTCATGGATAGCTGCCGAGTAAGCCTAGTACTCCCCTGGTTCCCTGGGTCGTTATGCAGAGTACTTCACCTCTGGTTGAGTTTTTAGCAGGCCCTCACAAAGTTTGGGCCTCTATACTCCCAGTAGGCAGGTGTGTTAAGGTGACAGGCTTCCAGTGTTTGCCTCCCTTATACGGACAGGCCGCCCCAAATGCAGACTCCAGTACTCCCCTTTAGTCTAGGGTCGTTAGGCAGAGTACGTCTCCAGCGGCCAAATTTCTGAAAAAACACATAAGGATGTCGTAGGCTTCCTCTCATTTTGAGAGTTGTCATGCTGAGGCCGCCATCCTCCAGAGTTCCAGGCAGATAGATCTGGTCTCTGCATAGGGAAGAGGCCTCTCTCTTTAATTCAGAGAGTTGTGTTTAGGCCATTCGCTTCTTCAGCGCTGTGTTGTGCATAGCTGGTTCTTAAAAGGTATGGTAGGCCTCCTCTCCCTTAGGAGAGTCATCCTGCTGAGGCCTCCACGCAAACAGCCTTCCAAGTAGAGCTTGAGAAGTGGTCCCTCCCTCTCTGAGGAGGGGTTTTCAGGCTCCTCGCTCCCTGAGCTCTAGTGGTAGTCGAGCTAGCTGTCCTAACTATATGTGTTAGGCCTCCTCTCCTCTCCAATCATCCTGCTGAGGCCTCCATATATACAGCATTGCAGGTAGTAGTACAGAAAAAGGGCTCTCTCAATAACGGAGAGTTGTTCTTAGGCCCTTCATTGTCTGAGCTCTGCACTATGAATTTTTCACACTATGAGAATAAGCTCTAGAGACCGCATTGGTGTAAGTGTGGCAGGCCTCCTCTGCTCTTAGAGTCATTCTGCTGAGACCTCTGAATAAATGTACCACTGTAGCACGCGTGCGATACAGTTTTGTAAACTCCGTTGCTTGTGTTTGTTTTCAGACATGATAACAGTCGTTTTATACTTGTGCTTATGCGATATCACGATTTTTGATCGTGGATGATTTAATGTCTCCACGATCTGCTTTTGAAGAAACATGGTAGTATCGTGCTACAGCGCACATTCTATCAGCTACAGTTCTGGCGCCTCAGTCCCAATACTGTAAAACTCAACGTACATTCACATCACATGTTAATGCAGCGGTAGAGTTAACACTCACAGGACACTGCACTTATTCACAATCACAAAAGATCATTATTTGCTTTAAAGCTTTTCCGGGTAAACATTTCAGTGGCGTTCTGTTCTGACATGATGCACTTTTTCTGAATGCGTACACCCGAAGCGCGCGCACACTGTCAAACAGCGCCAAACTGGACTTTATCTTTCTGCTTGTGCTAATACTGCTAAATACACACAAGGTTTACATAAACACAGTTGGTTATGTCTAAAGTGAACAAAAACAGTTGATAGAAAATCTCCAAGTGACAGCACCTAGTAGACATGCTGTCGCTTGTCCTTAAAGGGATAGTTCACCCCAAAATAATTTGTCATGATTTACTCACTCTCATGTTGTTCCAAGCCTGTATTAATTTCTTTCTTGTGCTTAACTCAAAAGAAGATATTTTGAAGAATCTGGGTATTAACATTTGCTGGTCCCCAATGACTTCCATAGTACGAAAAAAAAAAACTTTTATAAGTCATTGAGGACCAGCAACTGTTGCCCGCATTCGTCAAAAACTTTTATGTTCAACATAAGCATCAGGTTTAAAACAACTTGAGAGTGAGTAAATGATGACAGAATTTTCATTTTTAGGTGAACTATCCCTTTAATGTTAATAAAACAACAAAAGATAAAATCACTCACTACTCTTGACTGAAGAACTTTAATACAGTAGCTTTAAAGATCTTTTACAATTCCCTAACCTCAATAGAGGACAATTGTAAAGCTGTTAAGACATACAGGCTGTTGAAAAAGATAACTTATGTTTTAGATGTATGATTTTGATATAAAATTTTGATTTCATTGTTTTATAGATTCAAGTGTTTTTATGGCCCTGTATTCCCCTAATGTTAGCTCAATAAAAAATGTTTCAGCCTAAATTCTATCTGTTCATCATCAATATATATATTAAAAAAGTGGCGTTGATATAAGAATGGCTGTATTCCCTAGTTGCTTGAAACATTGTTGTTAGTCATAATTACTTGGATCCGCATCGCAAGTCAATCAGCAGTTGTAATTCAGTTTCCATTTCTAGACATGCCCCTGTGTCTGTGTATGCTGTGTCTCTTCATATTCTACGCAGATTTATGCCAGTAGAGATCCACTTCCTGTAGAGTTTAGGTGTAAGAGGTTATTCATAACAACAACTTGTAAACGTGGAATTTTCTGAGAGCTCCGACTTGTACCATGTGATCGCTGTACCACCTGACCATTTTGTCATTGATAATGTTGCCATAGAAACACTCAATCTTCTAATTATGTCATCTGGGTGACCGCAGTGCTCCACTCCTCCAAACCTAATCAAACACACCTGAACAAGCTAATCAAGGTCTTCAAGATTAGGGCTACTAGAAAGCTACACGCAGGTGAGTTTCATCAGGGTTGGAGTTACCCAGACCTCCTTGGATCTATAAATCTTTGGACAGCACTTTATGTTAAGGGATTCAGCAACACATGTTTTCAGTGTAGTTTTGTGTGCCTCGCTGTTCCTACTGACTGACTAATTCAGCGCGTTTTCCAGTAGAGTTGATTGTGAGATCACAGGTCAAGAGGATGACAGCTCGAGTGTACTGCTCGTTGAGTGTTGTTTTATTGTGTCTGTCTGCATGTTTGAGCACAAACCATGCTGGAGGCATAGGTGAGAAGATCTTTTAGCTTCATTACACCACCTGAAGAAATGCATAAAATAATGCCTTACAAAATATGATGTACAGTACAATTAGTTGTAATAGTAAACTTATGAACAACATATTGATGGATGTCTTCTTTCTGCATTGTGCTTCTATAACACACCTCACCAGTAGTGGGGTAGGTTGTAATGGCACTCTGTGTCTTTGAAACTAATTGTCAGTTTAGTTATAAATGGTATTTCTACTTGATTTGAAGCTGATAAATGTATGAATATTTTCAAGTTTGAGACGCACACTGCGAAACCCCTGACTTATAAATACTGAAACTATTACAACAACACTCATGTGGTGTCTGGTAAAGCTGACGGTCGTGCTGTGGAGGATGTACTTGTGATCGAGACTGCTCTGGAGGACATTGTTAATTAAACTGAACTAAATGTGAAACTATAAAGTAGAAAGACTGAACTAGTATTTTCTTGTAAAACCTACTCTGATCTTTGACCAAATGCTTTTTTCATATCACTGAATGCTGAAAGTCTGATTACTGTATGTTTCTGTCATGTGTCTCTATCACAGAAAAGCCAGGACAGTGTCCAAGCACAAAATCTGGAGGAGGAAAGTGTGCTGAGTTGTGTTCCTATGATAGTGACTGTCCGAAACATGAGAAATGCTGCAGCAATGGATGTGGACGTCAGTGTATGGCTCCATTTACAGGTATTTATGTTCTATTAGTGTTTGAGTCAGCCTTCTCGTTATTTCAGTTGGACTTATTTTATCGTTCACCGTGTATTGAGCCGATAGCACAGTTTCAAGCACAGGATTGCTTTACAAATTTAATAGATGATGAATAATAATTAAAATAAAATTCTTTCTGTATGTACAACTTGCTGTTCATGCTTTGCGTGTTTTGTGCTGTTCATCTAAGACTGAATGTTAAACGGACTGACTAAAGCTGACTATCTGAATCCATGCAGTGAAGCCTGCAGCTGAACCGGCAAAGCCTGCAGTATGTGCTGAAAACTGTCAGAAAACTCACCCTGATGGCCAATGTCCTGGCCCTAAGGGGGGTCCTCCAGTGAAGCCTGCGTCTGAACCAGAAAAGCCTGCAGTATGTGCTGAAAACTGTCAGAAAACTCACCCTGATGGCCAATGTCCTGGCCCTAAGGGGGGTCCTTCAGTGAAGCCTGTGGCCGAACCAGAAAAGCCTGCAGTATGTGCTGAAAACTGTCAGAAAACTCACCCTGATGGCCAATGTCCTGGCCCTAAGAGGGGGTCCTCCTGGTCATAAAGAATGTGGCCATGCATGCAGTTAACTGTTGATTTTTACCACTGATGTAAGGGATGTTTTTCCTGTTTAACAAATAAATCTCATACTTTAAGTCTCTTTTTTTTTTTTTTATTAATTTGCCTGAAGAGTTTCATTTTATATTGCAACTGCTGTTGCCCAAAGTGGTTCACATAACTAAACACAAATAACAGTACAGAGAACAAAACATAGACAAGGTAATGATCAAACACCCATCATGAAGATGCCCAGGAAGTCTGAAAAGATGTGCTTTTAACATGGCCTTAAATTTTGGTAGTGACTTTACTGACCTTACAGAAAGTGGGAGTTCATTCCAAAGTTTGGTTCTGACATGAGAACACTGTCACAATTATCTCAAGATGGATTATAAAATGCCAGCATGCTAGAAAGATAAGAACTGGCAAAATTGTGTAGCATCTTATAAACAAGTAACATGATCTTATATATAATTCTATCAAAACGGCCACTATTTTAAAAACGGAGTAATTGACTCAAATTTGTTTTGGCTGACTTGAGCATTCTCGCCAGCATTCTGTATTTTGAAGACGTGCCAATGCTTTGTTGTCAATTCCAAAGTAAAGTTGCATTAGTGCGTACAAAGCTCTCGCTTACACAATCTGCAGGAGCGATCTCAAGGATGCTTACTTTCATAAGCATCTATCCTGCGCACAGGAAATATATCAGGTTTTTCTTTCAGAGCAGGTTTTTTTTTTTTTACTCTTCCATTCAGGCTCAGCCTAACTCTGCATGGGTTCAGCAGGTGCAGAGAGGCAGCGTTATCAGCGCTGAGACACTATGAGCTCAGAATATCTGCTTATCTGGATGATTTTCTGATATGCGTTCACTCACGGGAGTGTGCGGAATGGGACACAGAGATGCTTATGTCTCATCTCACGAATCTGGGGTCCAGAATCAACTTTGGGGATGTGCGGCAGGGCTGCCGTAGAGCTCTTCGCCTTGCAGGCAAACGCAAAGTGTCCGCTGTATGTTTCTCTTTCAGGGATGAAAATGTGCCTTTGGGTGTGGATGCGCTGGCACATTTGTGGCCGAACGTGTTGCTATGCATTCCCACTGCTGAGTCTAATTTCTCCCACCCTGGACAGAGTTAGAGAAAACTAATGATCTATCCTTCTGATAGCCCCTCGTTGGCCGGGGAGGCTGTGGCTGGCAGAGATTGTCCAGCTGGACCTGCACTGTCAGACACACTGCACTGGCAAATATTTTACCCACACCCAGAACAAGTCGATCTTTGTGTCTACGCCCGTTCAGGGTTCAATTTTAACACATTCGGGCTTCCGCAGAAGGTTATAAACACTATCCAAAGCGCTAGAGCCCCATCAACTGTATGGCCTGGAATAGCGTTTGAAAGAGAACGTTAGGTCACTTGCGTAACCCCGGTTCTCTGGGAACTGAGCAAGGTATCTGACCAAGCTTCCCTACTCGCATAACACAGGGGAAGAGCGTGCTTAGAATGCCGTTTTGGGTTTCATAGCTGTATATATAGAGAGGGGGTGGGCTCCTTATCATGAGCTGTGATTGTAACTGTGAGCTGTGGTGTAATTGGTGCTTCCAAAGTCTATCACACCTGGGGATGTATAGTGAGATACATCGCACTGTTCGCATAGATAACTTATGTTTTAGATGTATGATTTTGATACAAAATTTTGATTTCATTGATTTATAGATTCAAGTGTTTTTATGGCTCTATATTCCCCTTTTGAATAAAAAAATGTTTCAGCCTAAATTCTATCTGTTCATCATCAATATATATATATATATATATATATATATATATATATATTTTTTTTTTATATTTTTTTTTTATATATATATATATTTTAAGTGGCGTTGATATAAGAATGGCTGTATTCCCTAGTTGCTTGAAACATTGTTGTTAGTCATAATTACTTGGATCCGCATCGCAAGTCAATCAGCAATTGTAATTCAGTTTCCATTTCTAGACATGCCCCTGTGTCTGTGTATGCTGTGTCTCTTCATATTCTACGCAGATTTATGCCAGTAGAGATCCACTTCCTGTAGAGTTTAGGTGTAAGAGGTTATTCATAGCAACAACTTGTAAACGTGCAATTTTCTGAGAGCTCCGACTTGTACCATGTGATCGCTGTACCACCTGACCATTTTTCCACACGCATATTGCCTTTCCAAACAAAACGTGCCTTACAAAATTTAAATCAATGTATTGTTTTATGTGAATGATTAGGCAGGGTGATTTTCACATCATTTTGAAGAAAAAACTAAGTGACAACACCCATTATTCAGAAGTCTTGTGGACACATATTTAGTATGTTTTTTGTGGCCTTATTTCAGAAACTTTAATTCTTAGTTTTTTCAATAACCATGCATAAACATTATTCTCTCAAGAATACAAACATTTACATACATGTTGCTCACATATTATGGTAGCCCTGTTTGTGCTAAATAGAGTGTAATTACACCTTTGCCATTAATATGTTTATAAGCAACTGAAAAAAGCACAAATGTCAGGGCATGTCAGAACATCTCAAGGACCCCAAAAACACCTTAGACCCCAGAGGGTTAAAATGCATTGTTGCAAATGGCTTTTCCTTATTATTATGATGTTTAGGTTTCTTTAAATATTTATTTAGATCAACATCTTCAGAGACTAAAAAACTGCTGATGCTGTTGTCCGGTGCCTAGACTGTGTTCCCTCTGGAGGTCAGTTTTTCTGTTCAACATGTTACTCCGAGATCCACAGATTTTTATTTTTTTCTCTCCATGATAGGGAAGCTATGTTTGATGGTTTTTTAAAACCTGATCCAATAACAATTTACTTAGTGGTGGTAGATGAAAGTGGCCAATATCAACTCAGTGAACAAGGTATGTTCAGATAAAGTAGTAGGTGTCCTCTACAGTTTCCTTTAACTGATTTCTTTCTTTCTTTTTTTACTTTGTTGAGTAAATGTGTAGACATTACTGATATTACTTTCTGAAATTTGATTTACTGCAGTGTGTACGCTTCCGATTCCTCCACCGATGCAAATCTGCTCCTGCGGTCCAAACCAAGACTTCACAGTTATCCCAGGAACGCAGACTGTCTTGGTGACGGGTTCAACGGTATGTGTTTTCATTCCCTTCTACCTTTTTATATCCGACCAGATGAAGTCAAGCATAATAATGACTTACTATTATTCTTTTGTCCTGAGCTGTACAAATACTGGTCAAATAGTAAACACATGTTTGTTTTAAGGTCCATACAACCTGTGCCTGCCTTGTATAAGCTTGTCCACTTTGTTCTTCTAAATGGACTTCTGGGATTAGTGACTTGCTTGAATATAGACACTGGCCAGCTAACACCAGCTGCCAAATGCTGTTCAAGTTTGATGTGTTCACATCATTTGAGCAGATGAAATTAGCTAGACCAGCTTTATCCCAACAAGCATTTCTCAAAATGCTTGATCATCGATCTCTTTGCACAGGTCGGGTAAGGGCCAACTTTTCATTTCCAAAGGTTTTGAATTCCAGACTTCAAAATATTTTGTAAGAGCCACATAGGGATTAGTAAATATTTCATGAAAATGTATAAGAAATTTTTTGGTTTAAAATGCATATTTAATAATGTTTAGATCTGATTATATTTAATCATTTTGAGCTTCCAGTCAGATCGCACTATGTCATAACGCAAGCGATTGGATGTATTTAGTTTCAGTTTGAAGTTAGAGACGTTGGAAGCAACACAGTTTTTTGACCGTGCGTACCATGTCTATGTAACAGTTTTTGTTTTATGTTTTTGAAGTAAACATTCAAAAAGAAGATCTTGGTTTGCTCGTGTTTCAAATACTGGTTACAATTTGACTGACTTCAAAAGGTGGTACAGAAGAATTAGACGCAAATAGGTGCCACTGCCATTACATAGTCAAAAAACTCGCTAATAACGGCGCTGGATTACCTGGATAACGAGGAGGACGTGGCTAGCTTGTTGTCGAGGAAGCAGCGGATTGGACTTTAGCGCTGCAAACAAGCCACAGAACCGGGTCAGTTTTGCTCAAGAGACCCGCGACGGATCGACATGCATCAATCGGCAGCTAACGGTTGGTCGACCTGTCAGTAAACGCAGTGCGCTGAAGTGAGGACTTTTTTCTTCAAAAGACGTGATACAAAGCACGAAGATAATGAGTGAGTTTTGAAGAGAAAAAAAAGTAGATCAACTTCTCCCTGTAAAACGTATGCTTATAGCAAGCTCTGATTCAGTGAATGTGGAGTTATGGCGATCTTTAAGAAGTTGTTTTGCACTCGGTTTATCTAGAAAAGTACCTTTGAAGAAAGTGTTTAAACGTTTGCATACAACTAAAGCATTAACTCTGCTATTTGTAAGATGGCTGAGGAAGATGAACAAAGATGTATTGAGGATACAATGAAAAGGGGAAGGTCACATAAGCTGACAGAGAAGGCATTAGAAGAGAGATTGCAGAGGTGCATTGCACTGAGAAGAAGAACATTAGGAACTCTGACAAGCAAAAAAAAAAGGAGTTAGAATCAATGATGAGTGATGCTCAAAATTTACAAAGGGTGAAAACATGATGGAAAATGATTTTGCAACATCACTAAATGAGTTTAACCGTCTCAACAACGAAGTTGCAAATCTTTTGACTGAAGATGAAAAAACAGCTGATCAAGAGATCTGGTTTGAACCTAAAATGGCAGTAATTAGAGGATTTATGAAAACTACAAAAAAATGGATTGCAGCTGAGCATGAACCCATACTGCCAGTGGAAAAGGTGCTGCAAGAAGAAAATGTGGTTGATTATCTGCAAGAAACTGTTAAACCAAATGACAGTGTTTCACAAGTGGGGGTCAATGATGTCACACATGCCAGCACACGTGGATCACAAATCAGTCGCACCTCAGCTGTGTCACGAGTATCGTCAGCAAGAGCTAGACAGGAAGCAGAACATGCAGCCCTGCTCGAACGTGCTGCAGCACTAAAGAAAATGCAACAGCTTGAGTTTGAAGCAGCTAAAATCAAAGCTGAAAAGGAAGAGTTAGTGCTGGAAACTGCGTTAGCTGAGAGTAAAGCAAAATTAAGGGTGCTTAAAGAATATGAAAGATCTGTAGATGGTTTAAGTAGCTATTCGGCAGTACAAAAGCCACAAGGTGGACACGTGAAGGAAAGAACTAGCATTTTGCTTCCACAGCAAGCTAATACGAACAGTCATGTTCAACCACAAACACAGGACTCCCGAATACATCAATCTCAACCGGTCTTCAATTATGTGTCTAATGCTCAATCTAACAGAGGTGATGACATAATAGCGGTTATGCAAAAACAGAATGTAATCACTGAGCTACTAGTAAAACAACAGCAGCTATCTCATCTACCAACCAAGGACATTCCTGTCTTCAAGGGTGATGCGCTACAATACAAATCTTTCATGAGGGCGTTTGAGCACGCAATAGAGCAGAAAACAAGCAATGATCAAGACAAATTGTACTTCTTGGAACAATTTACGGCCGGAGAACCTCAAGAGCTTGTTCGCAGCTGTGCTCATATGATGCCAAACAAAGGCTACTGCGAGGCGAAGTGACTACTTCATAAGCACTATGGGGATGAATTACGGATTGCCAGCGCGTACATTGACAAAGCACTCAAATGGCCTCAAGTGAAATCTGATGATGGGAAAGCATTGAGCGCCTATGCAATGTTTTTGATTGGATGTCGCAATACTATGGAAGACATCGAATTCTTAGAGGAGATGGATAACCCAACCAACTTACGGACAGTGGTGTCTAAGTTACCATATAAACTGAAAGAACGTTGGCGTGCTGAAGCTTATGACATAAAAGAGCGAAGAGGCAGAAGAGCAAGGTTTGCTGATTTGGTGAGTTACATAGACCGCCAAGCTAGAATAGCGATGGATCCCCTCTTTGGAAATATCTCAGACAGCCGCCCAATCTCAAGTGGAAAGATTGACCAAAAAGAAAAGCATCATGGAAAAAGAGAGGTCCGTGGAAGCAGTTTCGCAACAAATGTTTTCACCGAAAGCAAAGGGCCTCAAGAAACGCATGTTAAGCCAACAAATTCAATTAAAACTGTGAGTGCCTTTGAGAAGCCGTGTTTGTACTGCCAGCAATCACATACCCTTGCCTCATGCAGCAAAATCAAACACCAACCACATAAGGAGCGTGTGGATTTCTTAAAACTGAAGGGCTTGTGTTTTGGATGCTTAGTTCCGGGTCATCTTAGCAAATTCTGCAAAAGAAGAATTGAGTGTAAAGAGTGTGCTTTGAAGCATCCAGACATTCTGCACATAATAAAGGAAGAAGGTTCTGTCTCACCTGAAAAGAAAGATGGTCGTCATGGAAGTGAAGTATCTTGTGCTCAAGTTTCTATTTTGCAAGAGTCCTGTAGCCTCACGGGGGCCGGAGAAGCAGAATGTGTGCTGTCCATAGTACCGGTGAAGATAAAATCAAAAAGGAGTGACAAGTGTGTTGAAACATACGCCTTTCTGGACCCGGGAAGCACAGCAACGTTCTGCACAGAAGACCTGCAAAGGAAACTAAACATTAAAGGGAAACCGACACGAATACTTCTTAGCACCATGGGTCAAGACAAACATGGAGAACAGAAGCTCATGAACAGTTTCGTCATATCAGACCTGGAAGTGTGTGGGCTGGAAGACACCAAGTTCATTGATCTACCTAAGGTGTTTACTCATAGCAACATACCTGTTCACGTCGAGAACATACCTAAAAGGTCAGATATCCAAAAGTGGCCTTATCTCAATGAAGTATGCTTGCCAGAGATAGAAGCTGATGTAGGCCTGCTTATTGGAGCTAACTGTTCAAGAGCAATGGAACCATGGCATGTTATTAATGCTGAGGATGGAGGCCCTTATGCTGTGAAGACTGCCATTGGCTGGGTTGTGAATGGGCCTGTAAGAAAGGAACTGAATGATGCAATGAATAAAACACCTACTTTTTCAGTAAACAGAATTTCTGTGATGGAGATTGAGAAGCTGCTGGTCCAACAGTATAACACTGATTTTCCAGAGCGTAACTACGATGACCGAGAGGAGATGTCTTGTGAAGACAAACAGTTTTTGCAGTCTGTGCAGAAAACCACAATTTTTGAGAACGGGCATTACAGCATTCGACTGCCACTAAGGAATGAGAAGCTCCAAATGCCAAATAACCGTTGTGTGGCGGAACAGCGCATAGACAGTTTGCTTAGAAAGTTCAAGAAGAATCCTGCATTTTTTGAGGAGTACAAGAGCTTCATGGAGACCATCATTGAAAGAGGTTACGCTGTCCAAGTTCCAGTCCATCAGCTGAACCGTGACGACAACAGGCTGTTTTACATACCACATCATGGGGTGTATCACCCGAAGAAACAAAAGTTGCGGGTGGTCTTCGACTGCACAGCTTCGTTTCAGGGTAGGTCTCTGAATAGCGAACTGCTCCAAGGACCTGACTTGACCAACACATTAGTTGGTGTGCTTTTAAGATTTCGTGAAGAGCCAGTAGCTATAATGGCGGACATCGAGTCGATGTTTTATCAGGTCAAGGTGCTGGAGCGTGACGCAGACCTACTCTGTTTTCTTTGGTGGCCCAACGGCAAGTTGAACGAGCCTGTGGAGGAATTCCGAATGACTGTGCACCTCTTCGGAGCCACTTCTTCACCAAGTGTTGCCTCATATGCACTAAAAATAACTGCTGAAGATCACAAGGCTGATGTATCTCCAGAAGCTGTCCAGACAGTTCTGCACAACTTCTACGTAGATGACTGTCTGAAGAGTGTAGCTAAAGAAGAAGATGCAGTGACCCTGGCTAAAGATCTTCGTACCCTGTGTGCCAGCGGAGGATTCACTTTAACAAAGTGGATGAGCAATAGCAGGAAGGTGTTAATGACAATCCCTGAAGTGCATAGAGCCAGCGAAGTGAAAGACCTGGATCTAAGACATGACGCTTTGCCAGTCGAGAGGACCCTCGGTGTACAGTGGGACACAGAAACTGATACTTTCACCTACAGTATGAAGCTGCAAGACAAGCCGATGACCAGAAGAGGCATTTTATCCGTCGTGAATTCTATCTATGACCCCCTTGGCTTTCTGGCTCCGGTCATCTTGCCTGCTAAACTCCTGCTGAAAGATCTTTGTAAAGAACAATACGGATGGGACGAGAACATTGGCGGAAAACACGCTGAAGTTTGGAAAAGATGGATTGAAGATGTCAGTCATCTCTCTACCTTCCATGTGAGCAGGTGTTTGAAGCCTACAGATTTTGGATGCACTACAGCAGCACAGTTACATCATTTTTCAGATGCTTCTGAGTCTGCATACGGCACTGTGTCTTATCTGCTGCTAGAGAATAGCGAAGGTGAGAAGCATTGTGCATTCCTCATGGGGAAGGCAAGAGTGGCTCCACTCAAACTGGTCACCATTCCCAGACTCGAGTTGACCGCAGCAGTTGCCGCTGTCAAAATAGACAAGATGTTACATCAAGAACTTCAAGTTCCATTGCAACAATACATTTTTTGGACAGACAGTACTACTGTGCTCAGATATATTGACAGTGAAACTGCTCGTTTCAAAACCTTCGTTGCAAACAGAATCTCGTTGATTCGAGAAGCAACCAAGCCATCACAATGGAAGTATGTCAGAACAACGGAAAATCCTGCAGATCAAGCCAGCAGGGGCCTAAAAGCTAAAAGTTTGACACAAGGAGGAACCTGGATCAATGGGCCGGAGTTCTTGCTGAACAATGAATGTGATTGGTCGGAACAGCCTGTGCGAAGAAAGGAAAGCCTTCAAAATGATCCGGAAGTCAAGAATGGAGCTATAGTCAATATGATCAAAGTTGAAGAAAACATGGAACCAATCGACAAACTGATCAGCTATTACTCAGACTGGCATAAACTAAAAAAGATCAGTGGCCTGGATTTTAAAGGTGAAGGAAAATCTGTGGAAACTGAAAGAGGAAAGAAAGGAAGTATCAAGAAAGATCAGGGAAACTGAAAAAGACCCTGAAAAAGCAAGATCAAAATTAGAACAACAAATGAAGAAATTAAAAGCAACAGAAAAGAAATCACTTACTTTGGATGATCTGGTTGTCGCAGAATTGGAAATAATCAAATTCAGTCAAAGACAGCAGTTTGGAGAAGAAATCAAAGTACTGGAGAAAGGTAAACAGCTCAGTCGCAGCAGTCAGCTGTTTAAATTGGATCCGATTCTTCAAGATGGCATGTTAAGGGTTGGCGGAAGACTCAACAAGTCTGCCATGCCAGAAAACGCTAAACATCCAGCAATTATTTCAAAGCACAGCAGAGTTGCTACATTGATTTTGAGAGATATACACCAAAGAACAGGACACTGCGGACGCAGTTATGTCTTTGCACAACTGAGATGCAGGTACTGGATCCCACAAGCCAATTCTGCAGTTCGAAAGATAATCAACAAGTGTACAGTGTGCCGCAGGATTAATGGAAATGTTGGTGAGCAAAAGATGGCAAACCTGCCTGAAGATAGGCTCTTGCCAGATAAGCCTCCTTTCACAAATACCGGTGTTGATTTCTTCGGGCCGTTTGATGTCAAGCGGGGCCAGAGTACGGTCAAAAGGTACGGCGTGATGTTCACTTGTCTCACTCTCAGAGCGGTGCACATTGAAGTTGCAGATAGCCTTGACACAGACTCCTGCATTAATGCAATTCGTCACTTTATGTGCAGGAGAGGTCAAGTTACCATCATGCGTTCTGACAACGGCACAAATTTTGTGGCCGCTGAAAGAGAGTTGAGAGAAGCCATTCAACGGCTGGATAATCACAAGATTGAAAAGGCCTTGCAACCAAAGGGAATAAAGTGGATATTCAATAGCCCAGCTGCTTCGCACCAAGGCGGGGTTTGGGAAAGACAAATTCGGACTGTGCGAAGAATCCTTAACTCTCTTCTGAAAGAGCAAGCCGTGAACGATGATTGTCTTCTGACAATAATGTGTGAGGTCGAAAGCATCATCAACGGTAGGCCGCTTACAACTGTTTCAGATGATGTGAATGACGTAGAACCTCTAACACCCAATAATTTACTGCTGTTGAAATCTCAACCAACATGCCTCCAGGGATTTTCAGCAAAGATGACCTGTACACAAGAAAGAGATGGAAGCAAGTTCAATATCTTGTGGATTTATTTTGGACTAGATGGACGCGTGAATACCTTCCACTTCTTCAGGAACGCCAGAAATGGCTAAAGCCAAGAAGAAACTTAATGACAGGAGATGTTGTGTTACTAGTGGATAGTTCTTCCCCACGGAACTCCTGGCTCATGGGAAAGGTAGTTGAAACGTTGCCGGATTCCAATGGAACAGTACGAAGAGTCAAGATAAAGACCAAGACCAACACTCTGGAAAGGCCTGTAAACAAACTGTGCTTGTTGGAAGAGGCGATGTCTGAAGAGTGAAGAAAGAAGAAACAAGTTGATAGTTTATGGACATTTAGAAATTGTTTGGCTCTCAGTGTTTAAGTTTATAATTGTTTAGTCTTCCTGCCTAACCAATTAGGGGCCGGGTAATGTAAGAGCCACATAGGGATTAGTTCATCTGAAATAATAATTTAGTAAAAATAATACGAAAATATTTCATGAAAATGTATAAGAAATTTTTTGGTTTAAAATGCTTATTTAATAATGTTTAGATCTGATTATATTTAATTATTTTGAGCTTCCAGTCAGATCGCACTACGTCATAACGCAAGCGATTGGATGTATTTAGTTTCAGTTTGAAGTTAGAGACGTTGGAAGCAACACAGTTTTTTGACCGTGCATACCATGTCTATGTAACAGTTTTTGTTTTATGTTTTTGAAGTAAACATTCAAAAAGAAGATCTTGGTTTGCTCGTGTTTCAAATACTGGTTACAATTTGACTGACTTCAAAAGGTGGTACAGAAGAATTAGACGCAAATAGGTGCCACTGCCATTACATATTTTATTAACCAAAATAATACCACCCTTCTTTCCAGACGGGTAGTATTTGTGGTGATACCTTCCATAGAGT
Source organism: Leuciscus idus (assembly GCA_021554675.1). Classification (NCBI taxonomy): domain Eukaryota; kingdom Metazoa; phylum Chordata; class Actinopteri; order Cypriniformes; family Leuciscidae; genus Leuciscus; species Leuciscus idus. The sequence goes on along the minus strand of CM038633.1, from coordinate 4,815,966 downwards.
CTTTTGGGAGTTTGCCTTCTGTAATTTTATATATGGACATTGCTTACATGTAGATAGCCATTGCCAAATGATAACTGAAGTTTTTACTGATGTTTTACCTTTATTAAAGGGATACTTCAGGATTTAGCATTAAGCTTTGTAATAGTAGAAAATCTGTACTATTTTCGAATTACCGTGCTTTCCACCCTCATATCCCCCTGAGACAAGAGATTTATGTATTTTTTTTCTGGAAAAAATCCTCCGATGACGCAAAAATCGTAATTTTGCGTCATCGGAGGATTTTCTGGCCAGAGGCTAAAGACTACAGCCAGTAGAAGGCATTGTTCCGCATGTTTTCAGGCCGCCCATATGAGGTGGGATCTCACTCACAGAATGTACACACAGTGTCAGCCGTCTTTCTTTGGAAGCTAAGCTAGCAGGCTTTTGTTCTGTGAAGAAAGCTGAGTAGTAGGAGAAAGCTGAGTAGTAGGGGTTACCATCCTCTTTTTCCCGGACTTGTCCGGCGGGCGAGATTGTTCAAAATGTCCGGGATTCGGCTTTTGCTTTCTGCAGTCGCCATTCATTGTTTACATGCACACCTTTTGTTTCAATCTAACTGAATTCATTCCGATTGGTGAATCTGAATGTAGTGTTTACATGAACGCTAAACAAGTGATCGGTTGATGTGCGTTTTACCATTGCTAAGAAAATTATGCTCGCGCCGTTCTCCCGCGGCCGTCAGCCTCGTCCTGCTCGCCACAGTAAACATGATGAATGGCGACTGTAGAACGCAAAAGCCGAATCCCGGACATTTTGGGCGATCTCGAAATCCCTGGCAAACTCATCACGGAGTCTCAAATAGTAGCAAGCCTTGTTTTCAACTGCGCTCTCTTACCGGTAGGCGTGGCTTGGGAGTGGCCTCCTAGGGCAGCGAAGCAAGTGCATTCTGGGAGTTGTTGTCTTTCATCCACATAAGCCAAAAATACATTTTCTGGCTTTTCTCATTCTAGAAAGCTCCAAATTCAAAAATTTCTTCACATTTCTTCTACATAAATTACCTATTTTAAATACACATTCATCTTTACAGAGGTGAAGTATCCCTTTAATCTATGTCATGCATGGGAATAACACCATGACTAGCTAAAAATCACACATTTAATATATTATGGACTTAGGAAGTTAATATGGCTACCGTGTTATCAGTACTACTGATACCACAGATTACCATACATATGACTACATACTGTAGTGATCTTTGATTGGTTACAGGAATTCTACATGTCACATAGGTCCTGGTTTGTCTCCTTACCAGTTTTGCAAATTTTCCCATTACAGGTACTGGCCTTATTTGGAAAAGATGGCAGAAAAGTTATCCGAGCTCCAACCACTTACCATGATGAAGCCTTTTCTATCTGTAATGCGTGCCAAGGCTCACACTGGCAAATATGAGGTACAGTGTGCGAGTTAAGTTTACATCACAGTTTTTTAGAAACATATCCAGACAAAATGTAGTTTGATTTTTATCTCTGTAAATATGCATGTTTCAGAAAAAGTATAGTGCACATTAGTGAAATACTTGAATACAGTGGTTATCAAACCTGTCCTGGAGGACCCCAGCACTGCATTGTGTACAGTATGTCTCCCTTATCTGACACACCATATTCAGGTCTTGCTGTCTCTACTAATGAGCTGTGAGTTAAATCAAGTGTGTCATATAAGTGAGATATACAAAATGTGTAGTGCTGGCGGTCCTCAAGGACAAGTTTAAAACCACTTATTTAGTGTGTGTTGGGTGAATATACTGTATATGTGTGGGATGATTTCCCGAGTTAAATGGTTTGGCCGGGCATTTTAATGTCATCAATTGTGTGGGCTATAAAAGCCATTGTCGAATGGACCTAGACAGAGCGTCATTTCCCAGATGTGGTGTGGTTTCCGCTGTCACGACTGAACGTGACTGTGGGTCGGTAAAGGAGAGCGGCTGTGCTGATGGTCGCTATCGTGTTTGCCGTTTTGTCACAGCTGCTCTAATCGGCTGATGGATATGAGTGTGCATCTGTCCTCCAGTTAATGCTATGTGTACGGGTGACGGTTGTTGCAAATAGGCTGAGTAGGCAAACTTCCGGCTATCCCGGTTCCCGCAACTGTCAGTTGGGTGGATAACATCCTTGCAGTGGCAGCACCGCTGTCTCGTCCTAGGTCGACTTGCATTGAGTCCGTGTGTGCTTTGGGTCAGAGTTGTGTTGGACTTGTGCCAACGAACTTTGACTTTTGTGTGTACATGTTTTGTCTCAAAAAAAAAAAGAAGCTTTGAGTGTCTTTATTTTGTGTTGTATTTAGTTTTGGTAAATTTGTCAGACTTCTCATTCATTTAATTCAAATCAGTTTGTGTTATTTTGTGTATCAGTTATTTTGAATTCTTTTTGTTTGATCGTGGCTTTGTAAATCTTTGGTATTGATTCTGTTTCTTGTGTATTGTAATTAAGTTTTCCTATTAATGTGAAATTTGGTTATTATTTAAATTCAGTTAATCTGATTTAACTTTTCTGTCTTAATTTAAATTGAGTTTATTGTTTCATTTGAATTGATTTATTTTTGTGAAACATTTGTTTTGTAGATTTTGGGGGGTTTAGTTTCATTAAAGGATAATTCCGGTATTTAGCACTTTGAGTCTCTTTTCTGGTTTGTTTTGGATGAACTAGAGTGGTGGACACAGAAATGTTGACGATGGGTCCTGTCTCGACTTTTTGACTCGTTTAGAATCGCCTTCGCTTCAGAGTGGCTGTCTGTGGACATGCACGAACATGTCCTTAAAACAACCCTTAACCTTCGTTTTCAAAACTGTGCAGCTCACCGAGTGGTTAGTGGTGTTCGTTGATGATCCAAAACAAGTAGCGTAGCGAAATACAGTTTCTGTCGTGTTTTATTTGGCATTTTGTCAAATCCCATTGATTTCTGTTGGAGGACTCATTGCTCGTTGATATTACTGCGCTACAGACTCAAATATCGAGCGGAAGTTTATACGCGGTTGTGAGGTATCTGAACAAATAGTTCCACTATAGCAAATAACACGGATTGAAATCATACATTGCGCCGATATATTTGTTTTTAATCATCAACGAACAAAACTAACCACTCAAAGTGCTAAATACCGGAATTTGTGGGCAGATTTATTTCATGCTTGGGTTGGATTTTGCTATTTCAGGATAGATATGGCTTTCATCTTAAATGTGTTCGGTTATTGCAGCTCTTATAAAAAAAAAGCGATGACCACTACTAGTATAGAATGTGTGTTACAGGAGTAACAATAACTATCAGATTATCACTATGTCTTCATATGGGAACATTACAGATACTATTTCAGACAACAACAGAATATATAACATGTTATTCTTTACTGTATGTTGCACCTTTTTTACTGGGTGGCAGTGTTAAACTTGGAGATGGTGGTCTAGTGGGTTAAACCACTGAACTGGTAAATCGAAGGTTGCTGGTTCGATCCCAGCAGTCACCACCAGTGTGTCCTTGAGCAAGACACTTTACTCCACGTTGCTCCAGGGGGATTGTCCCTGTAATAAGTGCACTGTAAGTCGCTTTGGATAAAAGCGTCTGCCAAATGCATAAATGTAAATGTAAACTGCTGACTGTTATTAGGCTACTTGTATTAACAATCAACTGAACTGTGTGAATTTAAAAATGCACAAAAATACAACACATTACGTACCATGTCCTTGTGCTTCCCAAGGCAGAATAAAATCATCAGAGAGACTGCACGCTGCTTCGGTGTCCGTTTTCTCTTCACAGCCAGGAATGGTGTTGTACAGCACTGTCTTCTCTCTGAGTGTCTTTCTGAGCTCACCAAGTCTCCTCCGTTTGCGTTGCCTTGTTTGGTTGCAGTCTGTAAGGTTAAAAAATTATTATTAGAAAACTAAAAACAAAACAAAACAAAAAAACAAGTTGAGTGATGTAGTAGCAAATACCATTGTGTCGATACAGATCATGCTTTCTTCGGATGGAATAAATAATCTCATGGATTTCTCTCTGGAGCTCTTCCTGCTACTGTGAGTACTTTGTCTCTCTTGAAAAACAGAAATAAGTGAAGTCGACCATTACAGAAAACACAGTATCAATACAAAAATGTAGACAAATGTATGGAAATAAAGTATTTATACACCAGCGAATATATGACATACCAGTAGCTGCCCGTTGCTTGACATCACACACCCACCGATCTGCATCCTGATGTTTAAGATGTTTAACTCCTGCTTGAGACTCAAGATCGGCCACTTCCATTTCTGCTCTCTGTGTAGTCTATTTAAAAAAAAAAAATTACAGAAAACATAGTATCACTGCAAAAATAACCAGAAATGCCCCCGAAAAAAATGCAGGAGAGAGCGTGAACACAGTCCCAACACTGCCAGTAATGCAGTCAAGATTCTACATTTGGGGAATTCGCTGGGATCAGCACAGCCAGAGTACAATGGATGAACCACTTTCACGTTTTTAAGTAAACGACAAATAACATCTGAAATCAACATTTATTTTTACTTAAGTGTCAAATACCTTTTGTCTTCTTACATATTTTTGGAACATCTATGTACTATATAAAAATGTTAAGTTTGATTAATACTTGTCATTAACATCAACATGCGTCTAAGGTCAGTATTCAAAACTACAAGACCATAAAATACAAATGTATGTCGAAACATCTCCAGGGCCCAGAAAACCCCTCAGACCCCGGAGGTTAATGTGCAGTGTAGCCTTCTTCCAAGTGTCTTGTGGAGACTCTCCACCTTCCTATGGTTCTGTCCCATGGCAAGCACAGTTATTGTTGTAGAATTTTCCCTTGATTCATGTCTAAGTATGATGCAATGAAAATGACAAGCATTAAAAAATAGGTCTGAAAAGGATGAGAGAATGGAAAAATACCCAGTATGCATAAGAAATGCAAGGTGTCAAAATACTGTATGAAACAGGAAACAGTTTTGAGATGTTTGACCAATAGAGCTAATTGTGTCAAGGTCACCAGGCGTGACAGAGGGGAAGAGTAAAATCTATGAGAGTATCCATTGGAGACTTGATGATATGAAAAAAGTATAAGACATGCACACTGGCCAATGTAACCTCGGATGTCCGGATGGCCAGCCGGCTTCTCCTTTATTGTTTGTACAATAAAGTTAATTCTTCTGACCTGGAACCTCGACTCTGAGAAACTTCTTTGTGACCTGAACCAAGGACTTCGAATTTGCTATAACTTAGAAACTTCTTTGAGACCTGAGCCAAGAAAGATTTTGAATTTGCCACAACATTATCATCTCCTCTGCATTTAAAAAACAAAACAGATAAGAACAAATCAATTGTACAATCTAGCATTGTGTGTCAAACACAAGGGTTAACCCTTTTTCAACCAACCTGACTTGGTCATGTACTTTGTAGTAAGAGCTGCCCTTGAAATGAAGCTATTGACCTGTTCCACCCAAAAAATAAGATCAAGACCTTTATCATTCAAATCTTATTTATTAGTCTGTTGTCAAAATATAAAATGTTCTGAGGTAGTATAATATTGAAAGAAAAGCTTTCACAGCTGCAGTTAGAACTTTTGGAAGGGTTCAGGAAGTATATCCTACAAACAGCCCTGCTGTTAAACCAGAATGATCAGTACTACTGTAACAGTATGATCACTGATAGTAATGTTAACTATTTTCCCTTTCGAAAGGGAACTCGCACTGCGTCAGAGCGCTAGGGGAACGCCTCAGCGTGACTGATGACTGAAACACTGTCTAATCACGACAATCGTATTGGCCGGCGTCAGCCATGACGTCATCCTCTAGCGCGACCAGGAAGTATAAAAGGAGTATAAAACCAGAATGATCAGTACTACTGTAACAGTATGATCACTGATAGTAATGTTAACTATTTTCCCTTTCGAAAGGGAACTCGCACTGCGTCAGAGCGCTAGGGGAATGCCTCAGCGTGACTGATGACTGAAACACTGTCTAATCAGGACAATAGTATTGGCCGGCGTCAGCCATGATGTCATCCTCTAGCGCGACCAGGAAGTATAAAAGGGACGCCTAGAGAACATGTCATCCTCTTTTCGTCTTCAGGGACTGTTTCACTGACACTATGAGTTACGAATTATGGCTGGAAACAAGCGCTTTAGGAAGTGTGCCATCCGTGTGAGAGGTTTCTCACACCTGGTGACACTCACGACTTATGCATGCTTTATCTGGGTGAAGAGCACGCACGCTCGGTCCTTGAGGGGACGGAGTGCGCAAACTGTGAGCGTTTCTCAATGAGAAGGGAAGAGGGACAGTCATCTTTGCCCCTCGGTTCAGGTCCTGCTCACGCCGAGGCCGAGAGGAGACTCAGATCGTTGGGAGACAGCCTGGGGGTCCTGGCCCGTCTCGTTCTGAGGATCGCAGACGGGGCTAGTGGGACTCAGTTGCCGCTCGTGCCCCTCCTCCTGGCAGGAGTAGGTCAATGAGGTGGCGCGAGTCCAGGAGGAAGAAGCAGGGTGTCAGGGAAGTAGCTCAGGCCAGACGTGAGCGTCCTGGCACAAGCAGAGGTAGGTAATCGCCTCCTTCCCTGTTCACACCCTCCTCTTCCTCTTTCCCCCTTTGCCTGTAACATCAGGCCCAACGAGCTGGACCAATGATGATAATCCATTCTGACGGTCTGGCTCAGGCCTTTTTTGTGTGACCAACCAAAGACCAACCGATCATAGAGAGAACCTCCAGTAGCCTCACAGCGCTGTTGACAGAGTAGTTGGCACCAGGTGCCTCCTCCAGTTAAAACGAATGTAGCCAGGCTGTTCACAAAAAAAATAAATATATATATATATGTATATAAATAATATATGTTTTATATACTGGGTAATCGACCTCCGTTCCCCTCCTGGAAAGGATGGGTTTCCCTTACAGTGTGGTGAAATTGCTAGAGGGACTCTATCGCTACTGAGTCTGGTAGCCCAGATCTGAAGTCGGCTAATATTGGAGTAGTGATAAGCACAGGTAGCAGGTATGCCTCCCTGTGGGGTTAGAGGTGTGATTAGGCTTCCTCTCACTCCAGAGAGTTATCTGTTGAGGCTTCCGCTCTCTAGAACTTGGCAGAGTGTCTATAAGTTATAAATCCCTTTGTGATTTTTTCAGGTCTCCTCTCATGCGAGAGTCATCATACTGAGGCCTCCGGCCATTAGACCCCCATGCAGGCGGCCCGGCCCTGCTGCAGGTAGAGGTAGATAAGGGGTCACTCTCTTAAATGGTAGAGCGTTTTTTGGCCCTTCACCTCTCGGGCTCTGAGATGGATTTATCTAACATAGTTGTTTTCTCACATATAGAAACCTAGTTTAAGACCACTTGGGTGTGAGTATGGTAGGCCTCCTCTTCTTAGAGTCTCCCTGCTGAGGCCTCTGCTCCCCATAACCCTGTGGAGGCGGTATACCTCTCTAAATTCGAGAAGGTGGTCAGATCACCTCCCTTTAGGATAGCGTCGGGTGGTAAGGCCCTGTTAGAGCCTCCATGAGGCTGTTTTTCCAAGAAACTTAGATAGTACTCCCCTAGTTAGCAGGGTCATTATATAGAGTGCTCCATCTCATGGATAGCTGCCGAGTAAGCCTAGTACTCCCCTGGTTCCCTGGGTCGTTATGCAGAGTACTTCACCTCTGGTTGAGTTTTTAGCAGGCCCTCACAAAGTTTGGGCCTCTATACTCCCAGTAGGCAGGTGTGTTAAGGTGACAGGCTTCCAGTACTCCCCTTTATTCTAGGGTCGTTAGGCAGAGTACGTCTCCAGCGGCCAAATTTCTGAAAAAACACATAAGGATGTCGTAGGCTTCCTCTCATTTTGAGAGTTGTCATGCTGAGGCCGCCATCCTCCAGAGTTCCAGGCAGATAGATCTGGTCTCTGCATAGGGAAGAGGCCTCTCTCTTTAATTCAGAGAGTTGTGTTTAGGCCATTCGCTTCTTCAGCGCTGTGTTGTGCATAGCTGGTTCTTAAAAGGTATGGTAGGCCTCCTCTCCCTTAGGAGAGTCATCCTGCTGAGGCCTCCACGCAAACAGCCTTCCAAGTAGAGCTTGAGAAGTGGTCCCTCCCTCTCTGAGGAGGGGTTTTCAGGCTCTTCGCTCCCTGAGCTCTAGTGGTAGTCGAGCTAGCTGTCCTAACTATATGTGTTAGGCCTCCTCTCCTCTCCAATCATCCTGCTGAGGCCTCCATATATACAGCATTGCAGGTAGTAGTACAGAAAAAGGGCTCTCTCAATAACGGAGAGTTGTTCTTAGGCCCTTCATTGTCTGAGCTCTGCACTATGAATTTTTCACACTATGAGAATAAGCTCTAGAGACCGCATTGGTGTAAGTGTGGCAGGCCTCCTCTGCTCTTAGAGTCATTCTGCTGAGACCTCTGAATAAATGTACCACTGTAGCACGCGTGCGATACAGTTTTGTAAACTCCGTTGCTTGTGTTTGTTTTCAGACATGATAACAGTCGTTTTATACTTGTGCTTATGCAATATCACGATTTTTGATCGTGGATGATTTAGGCTCAATCCCAATTCACCCCTTGCCCCTACCCCTTGGCCCTACCCCTCCGTTTGCGCGTTCCCGTGAAGGGGTAGGGTTGTCTCGATTCTCTTCTGGTTGGAGGGGTAGGGGTAGGGGGAAGGGCCAGATAGCCCTTGAAACGAAGATTTTTCGGGACCACACTTCAAACGAAGGGGTATGAGAAATGTACCTGCATACACCGGCTACAGAGGCAACATGACTGCCAATAATCATTTTCTTTATGTCACATTCAATCTTGTGTTCATATTTACGGTCATGTTCTTCAAAGAAACGGTTGCAAAAAAATCGCTAAAGTTCGTTAACAATATGACACGTGTAAAAAGCAAAAGTTTGAAGCGAAGTGGACGTGCGAATGAGGTGAATTCGCGCCCACCGCGCTGCGCTAAACGCCTCATTCGCGCCGCAAGACCTCCAGACGCACGTAAACGCGTCTTAACATTGAAATCACTCGCGCCAGACACTCTATTCGCGTTTGATGTGAACGCAGCATTAAGCGTCGAAGATATCGTCATCTCCGTTGTTTTCTGCGAAGTTCAGAAGAAAAATGCAAAAAAAAATAGCTGTAACCCACGCAAGACTACAGCTGACGACGGCATCTTGGAAGTTTGTGATAAACATTGGCGCATCTCCTGTGACGTAGGCGCTAGCAACGACGTATAATGACGTGTAACGGTGTAGTAGTGCTGTGCCATTTCTTAGGGGAATATTTTCACCCCTACGCCTTGCCACTCTGTTTCAAGGGGCAAGGGTAAGGGGTAGGCAAAGGGTCAGGGGTAGGTGAAGGGTTATATAATAGAATTGGGATTGGGCCTTAACTCTACCGCTGCATTAACATGTGATGTGAATGTACGTTGAGTTTTACAGTATTGGGACTGAGGCACCAGAACTGTAGCTGATAGAATGTGCGCTGTAGCACGATACTACCATGTTTCTTCAAAAGCAGATCGTGGAGACATTAAATCATCCACGATCAAAAATCGTGATATCGCATAAGCACAAGTATAAAACGACTGTTATCATGTCTGAAAACAAACACAAGCAACGGAGTTTACAAAACTGTATCGCACGCGTGCTACAGTGGTACATTTATTCAGAGGTCTCAGCAGAATGACTCTAAGAGCAGAGGAGGCCTGCCACACTTACACCAATGCGGTCTCTAGAGCTTATTCTCATAGTGTGAAAAATTCATAGTGCAGAGCTCAGACAATGAAGGGCCTAAGAACAACTCTCCGTTATTGAGAGAGCCCTTTTTCTGTACTACTACCTGCAATGCTGTATATATGGAGGCCTCAGCAGGATGATTGGAGAGGAGAGGAGGCCTAACACATATAGTTAGGACAGCTAGCTCGACTACCACTAGAGCTCAGGGAGCGAGGAGCCTGAAAACCCCTCCTCAGAGAGGGAGGGACCACTTCTCAAGCTCTACTTGGAAGGCTGTTTGCGTGGAGGCCTCAGCAGGATGACTCTCCTAAGGGAGAGGAGGCCTACCATACCTTTTAAGAACCAGCTATGCACAACACAGCGCTGAAGAAGCGAATGGCCTAAACACAACTCTCTGAATTAAAGAGAGAGGCCTCTTCCCTATGCAGAGACCAGATCTATCTGCCTGGAACTCTGGAGGATGGCGGCCTCAGCATGACAACTCTCAAAATGAGAGGAAGCCTACGACATCCTTATGTGTTTTTTCAGAAATTTGGCCGCTGGAGACGTACTCTGCCTAACGACCCTAGACTAAAGGGGAGTACTGGAGTCTGCATTTGGGGCGGCCTGTCCGTATAAGGGAGGCAAACACTGGAAGCCTGTCACCTTAACACACCTGCCTACTGGGAGTATAGAGGCCCAAACTTTGTGAGGGCCTGCTAAAAACTCAACCAGAGGTGAAGTACTCTGCATAACGACCCAGGGAACCAGGGGAGTACTAGGCTTACTCGGCAGCTATCCATGAGATGGAGCACGCCTGCATGGGGGTCTAATGGCCGGAGGCCTCAGTATGATGACTCTCGCATGAGAGGAGACCTGAAAAAATCACAAAGGGATTTATAACTTATAGACACTCTGCCAAGTTCTAGAGAGCGGAAGCCTCAACAGATAACTCTCTGGAGTGAGAGGAAGCCTAATCACACCTCTAACCCCACAGGGAGGCATACCTGCTACCTGTGCTTATCACTACTCCAATATTAGCCGACTTCAGATCTGGGCTACCAGACTCAGTGAACAAGTAGCGATAGAGTCCCTCTAGCAATTTCACCACACTGTAAGGGAAACCCATCCTTTCCAGGAGGGGAGCGGAGGTCGATTACCCAGTATATAAAACATATATTATTTATATACATATATATATATATATATATATATATTTTTTTTTTTTTTTTTTTTGTGAACAGCCTGGCTACATTCATTTTAACTGGAGGAGGCACCTGGTGCCAACTACTCTGTCAACAGCGCTGTGAGGCTACTGGAGGTTCTCTCTATGATCGGTTGGTCTTTGGTTGGTCACACAAAAAAGGCCTGAGCCAGACCGTCAGAATGGATTATCATCATTGGTCCAGCTCGTTGGGCCTGATGTTACAGGCGAAGGGGGAAAGAGGAAGAGGAGGGTGTGAACAGGGAAGGAGGCGATTACCTACCTCTGCTTGTGCCAGGACGCTCACGTCTGGCCTGAGCTACTTCCCTGACACCCTGCTTCTTCCTCCTGGACTCGCGCCACCTCATTGACCTACTCCTGCCAGGAGGAGGGGCACGAGCGGCAACTGAGTCCCACTAGCCCCGTCTGCGATCCTCAGAACGAGACGGGCCAGGACCCCCAGGCTGTCTGGGTGTGGGCCTGGACCGGCGTGGTGTTCAAGATCTATATGCCGCTGAGCGCGCCTTCGCCTCCCTGAACTTTCAGACCACCGCCTCAACGGAGGTCCCGAAAAGTTCAGAGGGCGAAACTAGGGCATCGAGGAGAAAAGCCTTCTCTTTCTCCCCATTGCTTTCCAAGTTCACCCACAGATGCCTCTCTGTGGCCACCACGGCCGCCAACGATCGTCCGATCGCGGCAGCCATCTGTTTGGTGGCCCGGAGAGCCAAGTCTGTGGTGCGGCGCAACTCAGCCACTGCGTCTGGGGTTAAACCCTGACCCAGGTCCCTAAGCAGGTCAGACTGGTACGCCTGCAACACTGCCATTGTGTGCAGCGCAGCACCAGCCTGACCTGCCGCCGCATATGCTCTTTAGACGAGACGTGGTCTGAAGTGAACTAGATGGCAGGGTCGGAGCTCTTAGTGTCAATGCCACATCACCTCCACCAGCTCCACATACGCGGGGCAGGGGGGCTGGGCAGGTTCAGCCATTTCGGCATCTTCACCCGCTTCAGCCCCCTCCTGCTCATCCAAGCTTGAAGCCAATAGAGCACTAGCTGTTGGACCAGAGGATGCATCAGAGAGCGCATCCCCGCCACTCAGCTCGTTCTCGTCACCCGCCGACGAGTGTGAGAGATTCACTCCTCTCTCAAACTCGTCGGCGAGCTCCCTCTGAGATCCCAACGATCTGAGTCTCCTCTCGGCCTCGGCGTGAGCAGGACCTGAACCGTGGGGCAAAGATGACTGTCCCTCTTACCTTCTCATTGAGAAACGCTCACAGTTTGCGCACTCCGTCCCCTCAAGGACCGAGCGTGCGTGCTCTTCACCCAGATAAAGCATGCATAAGTCGTGAGTGTCACCAGGTGTGAGAAACCTCTCACACGGATGGCACACTTCCTAAAGCGCTTGTTTCCAGCCATAATTCGTAACTCATAGTGTCAGTGAAACAGTCCCTGAAGACGAAAAGAGGATGACATGTTCTCTAGGCGTCCCTTTTATACTTCCTGGTCGCGCTAGAGGATGACATCATGGCTGACGCCGGCCAATACTATTGTTGTGATTAGACAGTGTTTCAGTCATCAGTCACGCTGAGGCGTTCCCCTAGCGCTCTGACGCAGTGCGAGTTCCCTTTCGAAAGGGAAAATAGTTAACATTACTATCAGTGATCATACTGTTACAGTAGTACTGATCATTCTGGTTTTATACTCCTTTTATACTTCCTGGTCGCGCTAGAGGATGACGTCATGGCTGACGCCGGCCAATACGATTGTCGTGATAAGACAGTGTTTCAGTCCATCAGTCACGCTGAGGCGTTCCCCTAGCGCTCTGACGCAGTGCGAGTTCCCTTTCGAAAGGGAAAATAGTTAACATTACTATCAGTGATCATACTGTTACTGTAGTACTGATCATTCTGGTTTAACAGCAGGGCTGTTTGTAGGATATACTTCCTGAACCCTTCCAAAAGTTCTAACTGCAGTTGTGAAAGCTTTTCTTTCAATATTATACTACCTCAGAACATTTTATATTTTGACTACAGACTAATATAAATAAGATTTGAATGATAAAGGTCTTGATCTTATTTTTTTGGTGGAACAGGTCAATAGCTTCATTTCAAGGGCAGCTCTTACTACAAAGTACATGACCAAGTCAGGATGGTTGAAAAAGGGTTAACCCTTGTGTTTGACACACAATGCTAGATTGTACAATTGATTTGTTCTTATCTGTTTTGTTTTTTAAATGCAGAGGAGATGATAATGTTGTGGCAAATTCAAAATCTTTCTTGGCTCAGGTCTCAAAGAAGTTTCTAAGTTATAGCAAATTCAAAGTCCTTGGTTCAGGTCACAAAGAAGTTTCTCAGAGTCGAGGTTCCAGGTCAGAAGAATTAACTTTATTGTACAAACAATAAAGGAGAAGCCGGCTGGCCATCCGGACATCCGAGGTTACATTGGCCAGTGTGCATGTCTTATACTTTTTTCATATCATCAAGTCTCCAATGGATACTCTCAAATCTATCTCTTCCCCTCTGTCACGCCTGGTGACCTTGACACAATTAGCTCTATTGGTCAAACATCTCAAAACCTTACATAATGGTGTCCTGTTTCATACAGTATTTTGACACCTTGCATTTCTTATGCATACTGGGTATTTTTCCATTCTCTCATCCTTTTCAGACCTATTTTTTAATGCTTGTCATTTTCATTGCATCATACTTAGACATGAATCAAGGGAAAATTCTACAACAATAACTGTGCTTGCCATGGGACAGAACCATAGGAAGGTGGAGAGTCTCCACAAGACACTTGGAAGAAGGCTACACTGCACATTAACCTCCGGGGTCTGAGGGGTTTTCTGGGCCCTGGAGATGTTTCGACATACATTTGTATTTTATGGTCTTGTAGTTTTGAATACTGACCTTAGACGCATGTTGATGTTAATGACAAGTATTAATCAAACTTAACATTTTTATATAGTACATAGATGTTCCAAAAATATGTAAGAAGACAAAAGGTATTTGACACTTAAGTAAAAATAAATGTTGATTTCAGATGTTATTTGTCGTTTACTTAAAAACGTGAAAGTGGTTCATCCATTGCACTCCGGCTGTGCTGATCCCAGCGAATTCCCCAAATGTAGAATCTTGACTGCATTACTGGCAGTGTTGGGACTGTGTTCACGCTCTCTCCTGCATTTTTTTCGGGGGCATTTCTGGTTAATTTTGCAGTGATACTATGTTTTCTGTAATTATTTTTTTTAAATAGACTACACAGAGAGCAGAAATGGAAGTGGCCGATCTTGAGTCTCAAGCAGGAGTTAAACATCTTAAACATCAGGATGCAGATCGGTGGTTGTGTGATGTCAAGCAACGGGCAGCTACTGGTATGTCATATATTCGCTGGTGTATAAATACTTTATTTCCATACATTTGTCTACATATTTGTATTGATACTGTGTTTTCTGTAATGGTCGACTTCACTTATTTCTGTTTTTCAAGAGAGACACAGTACTCACAGTAGCAGGAAGAGCTCCAGAGAGAAATCCATGAGATTATTTATTCCATCCGAAGAAAGAAGCATGATCTGTATCGACACAATGGTATTTGCTACTACATCACTCAACTTGTTTTTTGTTTTGTTTTTAGTTTTCTAATAATAATTTTTTAACCTTACAGACAGCAACCAAACAAGGCAACGCAAACGGAGGAGACTTGGTGAGCTCAGAAAGACACTCAGAGAGAAGACAGTGCTGTACAACACCATTCCTGGCTGTGAAGAGAAAACAGACACAGAAGCAGCGTGCAGTCTCTCTGATGATTTTATTCTGCCTTGGGAAGCACAAGGACATGGTACGTAATGTGTTGTATTTTTGTGCATTTTTAAATTCACACAGTTCAGTTGATTGTTAATACAAGTAGCCTAATAACAGTCAGCAGTTTAACACTGCCACCCAGTAAAAAAGGTGCAACATACAGTAAAGAATAACATGTTATATATTCTGTTGTTGTCTGAAATAGTATCTGTAATGTTCCCATATGAAGACATAGTGATAATCTGATAGTTATTGTTACTCCTGTAACATACATTCTATACTAGTAGTGGTCATCGCTTTTTTTTTATAAGAGTTGCAATAACCGAACACATTTAAGATGAAAGCCATATCTATCCTGAAATAGCAAAATCCAACCCAAGCATGAAATAAATCTGCCCACAAATTCCGGTATTTAGCACTTTGAGTCTCTTTTCTGGTTTGTTTTGGATGAACTAGAGTGGTGGACACAGAAATGTTGACGATGGGTCCTGTCTCGACTTTTTGACTCGTTTAGAATCGCCTTTGACCGCTTCAGAGTGGCTGTCTATGGACATGCACGAACATGTCCTTAAAACAACCCTTAACCTTCGTTTTCAAAACTGTGCAACTCACCGAGTGGTTAGTTTTGTTCGTTGATGATTAAAAACAAATATATCGGCGCAATATATGATTTCAATCCGTGTTATTTGCTATAGTGGAACTATTTTTTCAGATACCTCACAACCGCGTATAAACTTCCGCTCGATATTTGAGTCTGTAGCGCAGTAATATCAACGAGCAATGAGTCCTCCAACAGAAATCAATGGGATTTTACAAAATGCCAAATAAAACACGACAGAAACTGTATTTCGCTACGCTACTTGTTTTGGATCATCAACGAACACCACTAACCACTCGGTGAGCTGCACAGTTTTGAAAACGAAGGTTAAGGGTTGTTTTAAGGACGTGTTCGTGCATGTCCACAGACAGCCACTCTGAAGCGGTCAAAGGCGATTCTAAACGAGTCAAAAAGTCGAGACAGGACCCATCGTCAACATTTCTGTGTCCACCACTCTAGTTCATCCAAAACAAACCAGAAAAGAGACTCAAAGTGCTAAATACAGGAATTATCCTTTAATGAAACTAAACCCCCCAAAATCTAC
Source organism: Leuciscus idus (assembly GCA_021554675.1). Taxonomy (NCBI): domain Eukaryota; kingdom Metazoa; phylum Chordata; class Actinopteri; order Cypriniformes; family Leuciscidae; genus Leuciscus; species Leuciscus idus. Next base: position 4,800,140 of record CM038633.1, on the reverse strand, counting down.
AAAACAAATGTTTCACAAAAATAAATCAATTCAAATGAAACAATAAACTCAATTTAAATTAAGACAGAGAAAGAAAAGTTAAATCAGATTAACTAAATTCAAATAATAACCAAATTTCACATTAATAGGAAAACTCAATTACAATACACAAGAAACAGAATCAATACCAAAGATTGACAAAGCCACGATCAAACAAAAAGAATTCAAAATAACTGATACACAAAATAACACAAACTGATTTGAATTAAATGAATGAGAAGTCTGACAAATTTACCAAAACTAAATACAACACAAAATAAAGACACTCAAAGCTTTTTTTTTTTAGAGACAAAACATGTACACACAAAAGTCAAAGTTCGTTGGCACAAGTCCAACACAACTCTGACCCAAAGCACACACGGACTCAATGCAAGTCGACCTAGGACGAGACAGCGGTGCTGCCACTGCAAGGATGTTATCCACCCAACTGACAGTTGCGGGAACCGGGATAGCCGGAAGTTTGCCTACTCAGCCTATTTGCAACAACCGTCACCCGTACACATAGCATTAACTGGAGGACAGATGCACACTCATATCCATCAGCCGATTAGAGCAGCTGTGACAAAACGGCAAACACGAAAGCGACCATCAGCACAGCCGCTCTCCTTTACCGACCCACAGTCACGTTCAGTCGTGACAGCGGAAACCACACCACATCTGGGAAATGACGCTCTGTCTAGGTTCATTCGACAATGGCTTTTATAGCCCACACAATTGATGACATTAAAATGCCCGGCCAAACCATTTAACTCGGGAAATCATCCCACACATATACAGTATATTCACCCAACACACACTAAATAAGTGGTTTTAAACTTGTCCTTGAGGACCGCCAGCACTACACATTTTGTATATCTCACTTATATGACACACTTGATTTAACTCACAGCTCATTAGTAGAGACAGCAAGACCTGAATATGGTGTGTCAGATAAGGGAGACATACTGTACACAATGCAGTGCTGGGGTCCTCCAGGACAGGTTTGATAACCACTGCATTCAAGTATTTCACTAATGTGCACTATACTTTTTCTGAAACGTGCATATTTACAGAGATAAAAATCAAACTACATTTTGTCTGGATATGTTTCTAAAAAACTGTGATGTAAACTTAACTCGCACACTGTACCTCACATTTGCCAGTGTGAGCCTTGGCACGCATTACAGATAGAAAAGGCTTCATCATGGTAAGTGGTTGGAGCTCGGATAACTTTTCTGCCATCTTTTCAAAATAAGGCCAGTACCTGTAATGGGAAAACTTCCTAAGTCCATAATATATTAAATGTGTGATTTTTAGCTAGTCATGGTGTTATTCCCATGCATGACTTAGATTAATAAAAGTAAAACATCAGTAAAAACTTCAGTTATCATTTGGCAATGGCTATCTACATGTAAGCAATGTCCATACATAAAATTACAGAAGGCAAACTCCCGAAAGACTCTATGGAAGGTATCACCACAAATACTACCCGTCTGGAAAGAAGGGTGGTATTATTTTGGTTAATAAAATATTTTGAAGTCTGGAATTCAAAACCTTTGGAAATGAAAAGTTGGCCCTTACCCGACCTGTGCAAAGAGATCGATGATCAAGCATTTTGAGAAATGCTTGTTGGGATAAAGCTGGTCTAGCTAATTTCATCTGCTCAAATGATGTGAACACATCAAACTTGAACAGCATTTGGCAGCTGGTGTTAGCTGGCCAGTGTCTATATTCAAGCAAGTCACTAATCCCAGAAGTCCATTTAGAAGAACAAAGTGGACAAGCTTATACAAGGCAGGCACAGGTTGTATGGACCTTAAAACAAACATGTGTTTACTATTTGACCAGTATTTGTACAGCTCAGGACAAAAGAATAATAGTAAGTCATTATTATGCTTGACTTCATCTGGTCGGATATAAAAAGGTAGAAGGGAATGACAACACATACCGTTGATACCGTCACCAAGACAGTCTGCTTTCCTGGGATAACTGTGAAGTCTTGGTTTGGACCGCAGGAGCAGATTTGCATCGGTGGAGGAATCGGAAGCGTACACACTGCAGTAAATCAAATTTCAGAAAGTAATATCAGTAATGTCTACACATTTACTCAACAAAGTAAAAAAAAGAAAGAAAGAAATCAGTTAAAGGAAACTACAGAGGACACCTACTACTTTATCTGAACATACCTTGTTCACTGAGTTGATATTGGCCACTTTCATCTACCACCACTAACAGTGGTGGACTGGCACCAAAAAGAGGCCCTGGCAATTTTAGCAGAGAGGCCACATTTGTCTTCTCAAGTCATCTGCAACCAACAAAGAAACATAACATTACACAAACAACACACTCCAATAATAGCTTAACCAAGACATGAAAAATAAATGTTTTACCTTCATGTGGTTACAGTAGCAGGTTGCGCAATAATTTGCTTTTCTCTGCCACTCTGTCAATACCCATCATTCACTTGTCATTATCTATCATCTCATCAGGTCAATGATCGCGAGAAATTCCACTGACTAAAAACATTCAAAATACCTTATAAATAGAGAGATTACATACATTTAGGCTATTTGTCCTTCACAGGAAAAATATAAATAAAAAGTCATTATTATTATTTAGTTCATAGGGCTATTATTTTTCAGAGATAGGCCGTGGTGTTTGTTTGTTTGCTTTTTTCCTTGTTTTTTTGTGGCCGCCTGCAGCTCCGCTTAATTTATTATTATTTTATTCATATTTACATTTACATTTACATTTATGCATTTGGCAGACGCTTTGCAGACACTCCGCTTTATTTATTTATTTAGCCTTTTTATATGGTTGTGATGAGCGCCGAGCGAGCCGCTGGCTGTGCTGCCGGTTGCGGTCGGCCAATCCGCCAAAAGGCGGCCGCATCTCCGCTTTATTTATTTATTTAGCCTTTTTATATGGTTGTGCGCCACAAGTTGTGATGAGCGGCGAGCGAGCCGCTGGTGGTGCTGCCGCTTGCAGCCATTGCGCCCCGCTTCCTCGCTTTATTTAGCCTATTTATTTGTTTGTGATGCGGCCACAAAAAGTGATGAGACCAGGCGGCCGCAGTGGCATTTGCCCACATTGCCCAATGGCCAGTCCGTCACTGACCACTATTTAAATTGTTGTTGGATCAGGTTTTAAAAAACCATCAAACATAGCTTCCCTATCATGGAGAAAAAAAACAATTCTTTGGATCTCGGAGTCACATGTTGAAAAGAAAAACTGACCTCCAGAGGGAACACAGTCTAGGCACCGGACAACAGCATCAGCAGGTTTTTAGTCTCTGAAAATAAATATTTAAAGAAACCTAAACATCATAATAATAAGGAAAAGCCATTTGCAACAATGCATTTTAACCCTCTGGGGTCTAAGGTGTTTTTGGGGTCCTTGAGATGTTCTGACATGCCCTGACATTTGTGCTTTTTTCAGTTGCTTATAAACATATTAATGGCAAAGGTGTAATTATTTAGCACAAACAGGGCTACCATAATATGTGAGCAACATGTATGTAAATGTTTGTATTCTTGAGAGAATAATGTTTATGCATGGTTATTGAAAAAACTAAGAATTAAAGTTTCTGAAATAAGGCCACAAAACACATACTAAATATGTGTCCACAAGACTTCTGAATAATGGGTGTTGTCACTTAGAGTTTTTTCTTCAAAATTATGTGAAAATCACCCTGCCTAATCATTCACATAAAACAATACATTGATTTAAATTTTGTAAGGCACGTTTTGTTTGGAAAGGCAATATGCGTGTGGAAAAATGGTCAGGTGGTTCAGCGATCACATGGTACAAGTCGGAGCTCTCAGAAAATTCCACGTTTACAAGTTGTTGTTATGAATAACCTCTTACACATAAACTCTACAGGAAGTGGATCTCTACTGGCATAAATCTGTGTAGAATATGAAGAGACACAGCATACACAGACACAGGGGCATGTCTAGAAATGGAAACTGAATTACAATTGCTGATTGACTTGCGATGCGGATCCAAGTAATTATGACTAACAACAATGTTTCAAGCAACTAGGGAATACAGCCATTCTTATATCAACGCCACTTAAAATATATATATATATATATATATATATATTGATGATGAACAGAAAGAATTTAGGCTGAAACATTTTTTATTCAATAGGGGAATATAGAGCCATAAAAACACTTGAATCTATAAATCAATGAAATCAAAATTTTGTATCAAAATCATACATCTAAAACATAAGTTATCTATGCGAACAGTGCGATGTATCTCACTATACATCCCCAGGTGTGATAGACTTTGGAAGCACCAATTACACCACAGCTCACTGTTACAATCACAGCTCATGATAAGGAGCCCACCCCCTCTCTATATATACAGCTATGAAACCCAAAAAGGCATTCTAAGCACGCTCTTCCCCTGTGTTATGCGAGTAGGGAAGCTTGGTCAGATACCTTGCTCTGTTCCCAGAGAACCGGGGTTACGCAAGTGACCTAACGTTCTCTTTCAAACGCTATTTCAGGCCATACAGTTGATGGGGCTCTAGCGCTTTGGATAGTGTTTATAACCTTCTGCGGAAGCCCGAATGTGTTAAAATTGAACCCTGAACGGGCGTAGACACAAAGATCGACTTGTTCTGGGTGTGGGTAAAATATTTGCCAGTGCAGTGCGTCTGACAGTGCAGGTCCAGCTGGACAATCTCTGCCAGCCACAGCCTCCCCGGCCAACGAGGGGCTATCAGAAGGATAGATCATTAGTTTTCTCTAACTCTGTCCAGGGTGGGAGAAATTAGACTCAGCGGTGGGAATGCATAGCAACACGTTCGGCCACAAATGTGCCAGCGCATCCACACCCAAAGGCACATTTTCATCCCTGAAAGAGAAACATACAGCGGACACTTTGCGTTTGCCTGCAAGGCGAAGAGCTCTACGGCAGCCCTGCCGCACATCCCCAAAGTTGATTCTGGACCCCAGATTCGTGAGATGAGACGTGAGCATCTCTGTGTCCCATTCCGCACACTCCCGTGAGTGAACGCATATCAGAAAATCATCCAGATAAGCAGATATTCTGAGCTCATAGTGTCTCAGCGCTGATAACGCTGCCTCTCTGCACCTGCTGAACCCATGCAGAGTTAGGCTGAGCCTGAATGGACGAGTAAAAAAAAAAAAACTGCTCTGAAAGAAAAAAACTGATATATTTCCTGTGCGCAGGATAGATGCTTATGAAAGTAAGCATCCTTGAGATCGCTCCTGCAGATTGTGTAAGCGAGAGCTTTGTACGCACTAATGCAACTTTACTTTGGAATTGACAACAAAGCATTGGCACATCTTCAAAATACAGAATGCTGGCGAGAATGCTCAAGTCAGCCAAAACAAATTTGAGTCAATTACTCCGTTTTTAAAATAGTGGCCGTTTTGATAAAATTATATATAAGATCATGTTACTTGTTTATAAGATGCTATACAATTTTGCCAGTTCTTATCTTTCTAGCATGCTGGCATTTTATAATCCATCTTGAGATAATGGTGACAGTGTTCTCATGTCGGAACCAAACTTTGGAATGAACTCCCACTTTCTGTAAGGTCAGTAAAGTCACTACCAAAATTTAAGGCCATGTTAAAAGCACATCTTTTCAGACTTCCTGGGCATCTTCATGATGGGTGTTTGATCATTACCTTGTCTATGTTTTGTTCTCTGTACTGTTATTTGTGTTTAGTTATGTGAACCACTTTGGGCAACAGCGGTTGCAATATAAAATGAAACTCTTCAGGCAAATTAATAAAAATAAAAAAAAAGAGACTTAAAGTATGAGATTTATTTGTTAAACAGGAAAAACATCCCTTACATCAGTGGTAAAAATCAACACCGTTAACTGCATGCATGGCCACATTCTTTATGACCAGGAGGACCCCCTCTTAGGGCCAGGACATTGGCCATCAGGGTGAGTTTTTTGGCAGTTTTCAGCACATACTGCAGGCTTTTCTGGTTCGGCCACAGGCTTCACTGAAGGACCCCCCTTAGGGCCAGGACATTGGCCATCAGGGTGAGTTTTTTTGGCAGTTTTCAGCACATACTGCAGGCTTTTCTGGTTCAGACGCAGGCTTCACTGGAGGACCCCCCTTAGGGCCAGGACATTGGCCATCAGGGTGAGTTTTCTGACAGTTTTCAGCACATACTGCAGGCTTTGCCGGTTCAGCTGCAGGCTTCACTGCATGGATTCAGATAGTCAGCTTTAGTCAGTCCGTTTAACAACATTCAGTCTTAGATGAACAGCACAAAACACGCAAAGCATGAACAGCAAGTTGTACATACAGAAAGAATTTTATTTTAATTATTATTCATCATCTATTAAATTTGTAAAGCAATCCTGTGCTTGAAACTGTGCTATCGGCTCAATACACGGTGAACGATAAAATAAGTCCAACTGAAATAACGAGAAGGCTGACTCAAACACTAATAGAACATAAATACCTGTAAATGGAGCCATACACTGACGTCCACATCCATTGCTGCAGCATTTCTCATGTTTCGGACAGTCACTATCATAGGAACACAACTCAGCACACTTTCCTCCTCCAGATTTTGTGCTTGGACACTGTCCTGGCTTTTCTGTGATAGAGACACATGACAGAAACATACAGTAATCAGACTTTCAGCATTCAGTGATATGAAAAAAGCATTTGGTCAAAGATCAGAGTAGGCTTTACAAGAAAATACTAGTTCAGTCTTTCTACTTTATAGTTTCACATTTAGTTCAGTTTAATTAACAATGTCCTCCAGAGCAGTCTCGATCACAAGTACATCCTCCACAGCACGACCGTCAGCTTTACCAGACACCACATGAGTGTTGTTGTAATAGTTTCAGTATTTATAAGTCAGGGGTTTCGCAGTGTGCGTCTCAAACTTGAAAATATTCATACATTTATCAGCTTCAAATCAAGTAGAAATACCATTTATAACTAAACTGACAATTAGTTTCAAAGACACAGAGTGCCATTACAACCTACCCCACTACTGGTGAGGTGTGTTATAGAAGCACAATGCAGAAAGAAGACATCCATCAATATGTTGTTCATAAGTTTACTATTTCAACTAATTGTACTGTACATCATATTTTGTAAGGCATTATTTTATGCATTTCTTCAGGTGGTGTAATGAAGCTAAAAGATCTTCTCACCTATGCCTCCAGCATGGTTTGTGCTCAAACATGCAGACAGACACAATAAAACAACACTCAACGAGCAGTACACTCGAGCTGTCATCCTCTCGACCTGTGATCTCACAATCAACTCTACTGGAAAACACGCTTAATTAGTCAGTCAGTAGGAACAGCGAGGCACACAAAACTACACTGAAAACATGTGTTGCTGAATCCCTTAACATAAAGTGCTGTCCAAAGATTTATAGATCTAAGGAGGTCTGGGTAACTCCAACCCTGATGAAACTCACCTGCGTGTAGCTTTCTAGTAGCCTAATCTTGAAGACCTTGATTAGCTTGTTCAGGTGTGTTTGATTAGGTTTGGAGGAGTGGAGCACTGCGGTCACCCAGATGACATAATTAGAAGATTGAGTGTTTCTATGGCAACATTATCAATGACAAAATGGTCAGGTGGTACAGCGATCACATGGTACAAGTCGGAGCTCTCAGAAAATTCCACGTTTACAAGTTGTTGTTATGAATAACCTCTTACACCTAAACTCTACAGGAAGTGGATCTCTACTGGCATAAATCTGCGTAGAATATGAAGAGACACAGCATACACAGACACAGGGGCATGTCTAGAAATGGAAACTGAATTACAATTGCTGATTGACTTGCAATGCGGATCCAAGTAATTATGACTAACAACAATGTTTCAAGCAACTAGGGAATACAGCCATTCTTATATCAACGCCACTTTTTTAATATATATATATATTGATGATGAACAGATAGAATTTAGGCTGAAACATTTTTTATTGAGTTAACATTAGGGGAATACAGGGCCATAAAAACACTTGAATCTATAAAACAATGAAATCAAAATTTTATATCAAAATCATACATCTAAAACATAAGTTATCTTTTTCAACAGCCTGTATGTTTTAACAGCTTTACAATTGTCCTCTATTGAGGTTAGGGAATTGTAAAAGATCTTTAAAGCTACTGTATTAAAGTTCTTCAGTCAAGAGTAGTGAGTGATTTTATCTTTTGTTGTTTTATTAACATTAAAGGGATAGTTCACCTAAAAATGAAAATTCTGTCATCATTTACTCACTCTCAAGTTGTTTTAAACCTGATACTTATGTTGAGCATAAAAGTTTTTGACGAATGCGGGCAACAGTTGCTGGTCCTCAATGACTTATAAAAGTTTTTTTTTTTCGTACTATGGAAGTCATTGGGGACCAGCAAATGTTAATACCCAGATTCTTCAAAATATCTTCTTTTGAGTTAAGCACAAGAAAGAAATTAATTCAGGCTTGGAACAACATGAGAGTTTTATGAGAGAACACAAATTATTTTGGGGTGAACTATCCCTTTAAAGTCCCTGTAAAGTCAAAATTAAGTATGTGTTCTGAGTTTGTCATACCACCGAAAAATGTGTTATTAGCCACCCAGCCCAATTTTAATGATTAAAAAAGCCGCCAAGTAAATAAAATAAGCTATCAAAATCTCGAAAAAATGAGCAGCAGTCTCAGCTCTCAAACGCTGGGGGCGTGTCCGCTGGCTGCGCTGAAACCACGCCCACTCGCGGGAAATATGACTCGCGCATGTCGGCGCGACGGGAGGATGAAGGCCGAGGCGGACAGCGGGAGATAGTCGGTTCGGCCCCATTCACCAGTAACAGCGGATTATCAGTGAATTCCAGTTCACTGGAAAGTAAACTATCCTGATCTCTACAGAGGCGGGTGTGGTGGTGATCATCAGCTCTCCATCAAGGTAACGTTAGCTCTTCACAAGATTAATCCACCTCTTCTTGATATGATCATTTTTCGGAAATTGAAATAAGGACACCGATCTGTTTTCTAAGTGATTGCATCCAGGAAATACGCATTTACATGACGAAGGTATAGCCAGAGCCGTGGGCATTGTAGCTAGCAAACTGTAGGCTGTCTATAGTAACTCGCGATTGAGCGCCGATAGGCTTAGTGACGCCGTGCGTCATCAAGTAGGGGCCCAATCAAGCTCAGGGGGCCGCAGTGCGTCATCAATCCCCCGTTTTAGCACCGCCCAAAAAATCCGGCTCACAGCAATGGTGAAAAACTGTTTAACGGTCTAACTCCACAATTTAGTACTTCACAGTTCTCAGTCTTTGTAATATGTTTTAGCAATACATTTCTAGCACTTATAATGTGTTTAGAATTTTTTTGTAGAATTGCCTTTACAGGGACTTTAAGGACAAGCGACAGCATGTCTACTAGGTGCTGTCACTTTGAGATTTTCTCTCAACTGTTTTTGTTCACTTTAGACATAACCAACTGTGTTTATGTAAACCTTGTGTGTATTTAGCAGTATTAGCACAAGCAGAAAGATAAAGTCCAGTTTGGCGCTGTTTGACAGTGCGCGCGCGCTTCGGGTGTACGCACTCAGAAAAAGTGCATCATGTCAGAACAGAACGCCACTGAAATGTTTACCCGGAAAAGCTTTAAAGCAAATAATGATCTTTTGTGATTGTGAATAAGTGCAGTGTCCTGTGAGTGTTAGGCTCAATCCCAATTCACCCCTTGCCCCTACCCCTTGGCCCTACCCCTCCGTTTGCGCGTTCCCGTGAAGGGGTAGGGTTGTCTCGATTCTCTTCTGGTTGGAGGGGTAGGGGTAGGGGGAAGGGCCAGATAGCCCTTGAAACGAAGATTTTTCGGGACCACACTTCAAACGAAGGGGTATGAGAAATGTACCTGCATACACCGGCTACAGAGGCAACATGACTGCCAATAATCATTTTCTTTATGTCACATTCAATCTTGTGTTCATATTTACGGTCATGTTCTTCAAAGAAACGGTTGCAAAAAAATCGCTAAAGTTCGTTAACAATATGACACGTGTAAAAAGCAAAAGTTTGAAGCGAAGTGGACGCGCGAATGAGGTGAATTCGCGCCCACCGCGCTGCGCTAAACGCCTCATTCGCGCCGCAAGACCTCCAGACGCACGTAAACGCGTCTTAACATTGAAATCACTCGCGCCAGACACTCTATTCGCGTTTGGAGTGAACGCAGCATTAAGCGTCGAAGATATCGTCATCTCCGTTGTTTTCTGCGAACTTCAGAAGAAAAATGCCAAAAAAAAATAGCTGTAACCCACGCAAGACTACAGCTGACGACGGCATCTTGGAAGTTTGTGATAAACATTGGCGCATCTCCTGTGACGTAGGCGCTAGCAACGACGTATAATGACGTGTAACGGTGTAGTAGTGGTGTCCCATTTCTTAGGGGAATATTTTCACCCCTACGCCTTGCCACTCTGTTTCAAGGGGCAAGGGTAAGGGGTAGGCAAAGGGTTAGGGGTAGGCGAAGGGTTATAAAATAGAATTGGGATTGGGCCTTAACTCTACCGCTGCATTAACATGTGATGTGAATGTACGTTGAGTTTTACAGTATTGGGACTGAGGCGCCAGAACTGTAGCTGATAGAATGTGCGCTGTAGCACGATACTACCATGTTTCTTCAAAAGCAGATCGTGGAGACATTAAATCATCCACGATCAAAAATCGTGATATCGCATAAGCACAAGTATAAAACGACTGTTATCATGTCTGAAAACAAACACAAGCAACGGAGTTTACAAAACTGTATCGCATGTGTGCTACAGTGGTACATTTATTCAGAGGTCTCAGCAGAATGACTCTAAGAGCAGAGGAGGCCTGCCACACTTACACCAATGCGGTCTCTAGAGCTTATTCTCATAGTGTGAAAAATTCATAGTGCAGAGCTCAGACAATGAAGGGCCTAAGAACAACTCTCCGTTATTGAGAGAGCCCTTTTTCTGTACTACTACCTGCAATGCTGTATATATGGAGGCCTCAGCAGGATGATTGGAGAGGAGAGGAGGCCTAACACATATAGTTAGGACAGCTAGCTCGACTACCACTAGAGCTCAGGGAGCGAGGAGCCTGAAAACCCCTCCTCAGAGAGGGAGGGACCACTTCTCAAGCTCTACTTGGAAGGCTGTTTGCGTGGAGGCCTCAGCAGGATGACTCTCCTAAGGGAGAGGAGGCCTACCATACCTTTTAAGAACCAGCTATGCACAACACAGCGCTGAAGAAGCGAATGGCCTAAACACAACTCTCTGAATTAAAGAGAGAGGCCTCTTCCCTATGCAGAGACCAGATCTATCTGCCTGGAACTCTGGAGGATGGCGGCCTCAGCATGACAACTCTCAAAATGAGAGGAAGCCTACGACATCCTTATGTGTTTTTTCAGAAATTTGGCCGCTGGAGACGTACTCTGCCTAACGACCCTAGACTAAAGGGGAGTACTGGAGTCTGCATTTGGGGCGGCCTGTCCGTATAAGGGAGGCAAACACTGGAAGCCCGTCACCTTAACACACCTGCCTACTGGGAGTATAGAGGCCCAAACTTTGTGAGGGCCTGCTAAAAACTCCACCAGAGGTGAAGTACTCTGCATAACGACCCAGGGAACCAGGGGAGTACTAGGCTTACTCGGCAGCTATCCATGAGATGGAGCACTCTATATAATGACCCTGCTAACTAGGGGAGTACTATCTAAGTTTCTTGGAAAAACAGCCTCATGGAGGCTCTAATAGGCCCTTACCACCCGACGCTATCCTAAAGGGAGGTGATCTGACCACCTTCTCGAATTTAGAGAGGTATACCGCCTCCACAGGGTTATGGGGAGCAGAGGCCTCAGCAGGGAGACTCTAAGAAGAGGAGGCCTACCATACTCACACCCAAGTGGTCTTAAACTAGGTTTCTATATATGAGAAAACAACTATGTTAGATAAATCCATCTCAGAGCCCGAGAGGTGAAGGGCCAAAAAACGCTCTACCATTTAAGAGAGTGACCCCTTATCTACCTCTACCTGCAGCAGGGCCGGGCCGCCTGCATGGGGGTCTAATGGCCGGAGGCCTCAGTATGATGACTCTCGCATGAGAGGAGACCTGAAAAAATCACAAAGGGATTTATAACTTATAGACACTCTGCCAAGTTCTAGAGAGCGGAAGCCTCAACAGATAACTCTCTGGAGTGAGAGAAAGCCTAATCACACCTCTAACCCCACAGGGAGGCATACCTGCTACCTGTGCTTATCACTACTCCAATATTAGCCGACTTCAGATCTGGGCTACCAGACTCAGTGAACAAGTAGCGATAGAGTCCCTCTAGCAATTTCACCACACTGTAAGGGGAACCCATCCTTTCCAGGAGGGGAACGGAGGTCGATTACCCAGTATATAAAACATATATTATTTATATACATATATATATATATATATATATATATATATATATATATATATATATTTTTTTTTTTTTGTGAACAGCCTGGCTACATTCGTTTTAACTGGAGGAGGCACCTGGTGCCAACTACTCTGTCAACAGCGCTGTGAGGCTACTGGAGGTTCTCTCTATGATCGGTTGGTCTTTGGTTGGTCACACAAAAAAGGCCTGAGCCAGACCGTCAGAATGGATTATCATCATTGGTCCAGCTCGTTGGGCCTGATGTTACAGGCGAAGGGGGAAAGAGGAAGAGGAGGGTGTGAACAGGGAAGGAGGCGATTACCTACCTCTGCTTGTGCCAGGACGCTCACGTCTGGCCTGAGCTACTTCCCTGACACCCTGCTTCTTCCTCCTGGACTCGCGCCACCTCATTGACCTACTCCTGCCAGGAGGAGGGGCACGAGCGGCAACTGAGTCCCACTAGCCCCGTCTGCGATCCTCAGAACGAGACGGGCCAGGACCCCCAGGCTGTCTGGGTGTGGGCCTGGACCGGCGTGGTGTTCAAGATCTATATGCCGCTGAGCGCGCCTTCGCCTCCCTGAACTTTCAGACCACCGCCTCAACGGAGGTCCCGAAAAGTTCAGAGGGCGAAACTAGGGCATCGAGGAGAAAAGCCTTCTCTTTCTCCCCATTGCTTTCCAAGTTCACCCACAGATGCCTCTCTGTGGCCACCACGGCCGCCAACGATCGTCCGATCGCGGCAGCCATCTGTTTGGTGGCCCGGAGAGCCAAGTCTGTGGTGCGGCGCAACTCAGCCACTGCGTCTGGGGTTAAACCCTGACCCAGGTCCCTAAGCAGGTCAGACTGGTACGCCTGCAACACTGCCATTGTGTGCAGCGCAGCACCAGCCTGACCTGCCGCCGCATATGCTCTTTAGACGAGACGTGGTCTGAAGTGAACTAGATGGCAGGGTCGGAGCTCTTAGTGTCAATGTCACATCACCTCCACCAGCTCCACATACGCGGGGCAGGGGGGCTGGGCAGGTTCAGCCATTTCGGCATCTTCACCCGCTTCAGCCCCCTCCTGCTCATCCAAGCTTGAAGCCAATAGAGCACTAGCTGTTGGACCAGAGGATGCATCAGAGAGCGCATCCCCGCCACTCAGCTCGTTCTCGTCACCCGCCGACGAGTGTGAGAGATTCACTCCTCTCTCAAACTCGTCGGCGAGCTCCCTCTGAGATCCCAACGATCTGAGTCTCCTCTCGGCCTCGGCGTGAGCAGGACCTGAACCGTGGGGCAAAGATGACTGTCCCTCTTACCTTCTCATTGAGAAACGCTCACAGTTTGCGCACTCCGTCCCCTCAAGGACCGAGCGTGCGTGCTCTTCACCCAGATAAAGCATGCATAAGTCGTGAGTGTCACCAGGTGTGAGAAACCTCTCACACGGATGGCACACTTCCTAAAGCGCTTGTTTCCAGCCATAATTCGTAACTCATAGTGTCAGTGAAACAGTCCCTGAAGACGAAAAGAGGATGACATGTTCTCTAGGCGTCCCTTTTATACTTCCTGGTCGCGCTAGAGGATGACATCATGGCTGACGCCGGCCAATACTATTGTCGTGATTAGACAGTGTTTCAGTCATCAGTCACGCTGAGGCGTTCCCCTAGCGCTCTGACGCAGTGCGAGTTCCCTTTCGAAAGGGAAAATAGTTAACATTACTATCAGTGATCATACTGTTACAGTAGTACTGATCATTCTGGTTTTATACTCCTTTTATACTTCCTGGTCGCGCTAGAGGATGACGTCATGGCTGACGCCGGCCAATACGATTGTCGTGATTAGACAGTGTTTCAGTCCATCAGTCACGCTGAGGCGTTCCCCTAGCGCTCTGACGCAGTGCGAGTTCCCTTTCGAAAGGGAAAATAGTTAACATTACTATCAGTGATCATACTGTTACAGTAGTACTGATCATTCTGGTTTAACAGCAGGGCTGTTTGTAGGATATACTTCCTGAACCCTTCCAAAAGTTCTAACTGCAGTTGTGAAAGCTTTTCTTTCAATATTATACTACCTCAGAACATTTTATATTTTGACTACAGACTAATATAAATAAGATTTGAATGATAAAGGTCTTGATCTTATTTTTTTGGTGGAACAGGTCAATAGCTTCATTTCAAGGGCAGCTCTTACTACAAAGTACATGACCAAGTCAGGATGGTTGAAAAAGGGTTAACCCTTGTGTTTGACACACAATGCTAGATTGTACAATTGATTTGTTCTTATCTGTTTTGTTTTTTAAATGCAGAGGAGATGATAATGTTGTGGCAAATTCAAAATCTTTCTTGGCTCAGGTCTCAAAGAAGTTTCTAAGTTATAGCAAATTCAAAGTCCTTGGTTCAGGTCACAAAGAAGTTTCTCAGAGTCGAGGTTCCAGGTCAGAAGAATTAACTTTATTGTACAAACAATAAAGGAGAAGCCGGCTGGCCATCCGGACATCCGAGGTTACATTGGCCAGTGTGCATGTCTTATACTTTTTTCATATCATCAAGTCTCCAATGGATACTCTCAAATCTATCTCTTCCCCTCTGTCACGCCTGGTGACCTTGACACAATTAGCTCTATTGGTCAAACATCTCAAAACCTTACATAATGGTGTCCTGTTTCATACAGTATTTTGACACCTTGCATTTCTTATGCATACTGGGTATTTTTCCATTCTCTCATCCTTTTCAGACCTATTTTTTAATGCTTGTCATTTTCATTGCATCATACTTAGACATGAATCAAGGGAAAATTCTACAACAATAACTGTGCTTGCCATGGGACAGAACCATAGGAAGGTGGAGAGTCTCCACAAGACACTTGGAAGAAGGCTACACTGCACATTAACCTCCGGGGTCTGAGGGGTTTTCTGGGCCCTGGAGATGTTTCGACATACATTTGTATTTTATGGTCTTGTAGTTTTGAATACTGACCTTAGACGCATGTTGATGTTAATGACAAGTATTAATCAAACTTAACATTTTTATATAGTACATAGATGTTCCAAAAATATGTAAGAAGACAAAAGGTATTTGACACTTAAGTAAAAATAAATGTTGATTTAAGATGTTATTTGTCGTTTACTTAAAAACGTGAAAGTGGTTCATCCATTGCACTCCGGCTGTGCTGATCCCAGCGAATTCCCCAAATGTAGAATCTTGACTGCATTACTGGCAGTGTTGGGACTGTGTTCACGCTCTCTCCTGCATTTTTTTCGGGGGCATTTCTGGTTAATTTTGCAGTGATACTATGTTTTCTGTAATTATTTTTTTTAAATAGACTACACAGAGAGCAGAAATGGAAGTGGCCGATCTTGAGTCTCAAGCAGGAGTTAAACATCTTAAACATCAGGATGCAGATCGGTGGGTGTGTGATGTCAAGCAACGGGCAGCTACTGGTATGTCATATATTCGCTGGTGTATAAATACTTTATTTCCATACATTTGTCTACATTTTTGTATTGATACTGTGTTTTCTGTAATGGTCGACTTCACTTATTTCTGTTTTTCAAGAGAGACACAGTACTCACAGTAGCAGGAAGAGCTCCAGAGAGAAATCCATGAGATTATTTATTCCATCCGAAGAAAGAAGCATGATCTGTATCGACACAATGGTATTTGCTACTACATCACTCAACTTGTTTTTTGTTTTGTTTTTAGTTTTCTAATAATAATTTTTTAACCTTACAGACAGCAACCAAACAAGGCAACGCAAACGGAGGAGACTTGGTGAGCTCAGAAAGACACTCAGAGAGAAGACAGTGCTGTACAACACCATTCCTGGCTGTGAAGAGAAAACAGACACAGAAGCAGCGTGCAGTCTCTCTGATGATTTTATTCTGCCTTGGGAAGCACAAGGACATGGTACGTAATGTGTTGTATTTTTGTGCATTTTTAAATTCACACAGTTCAGTTGATTGTTAATACAAGTAGCCTAATAACAGTCAGCAGTTTAACACTGCCACCCAGTAAAAAAGGTGCAACATACAGTAAAGAATAACATGTTATATATTCTGTTGTTGTCTGAAATAGTATCTGTAATTTTCCCATATGAAGACATAGTGATAATCTGATAGTTATTGTTACTCCTGTAACATACATTCTATACTAGTAGTGGTCATCGCTTTTTTTTTATAAGAGCTGCAATAACCGAACACATTTAAGATGAAAGCCATATCTATCCTGAAATAGCAAAATCCAACCCAAGCATGAAATAAATCTGCCCACAAATTCCGGTATTTAGCACTTTGAGTCTCTTTTCTGGTTTGTTTTGGATGAACTAGAGTGGTGGACACAGAAATGTTGACGATGGGTCCTGTCTCGACTTTTTGACTCGTTTAGAATCGCCTTTGACCGCTTCAGAGTGGCTGTCTATGGGCATGCACGAACATGTCCTTAAAACAACCCTTAACCTTCGTTTTCAAAACTGTGCAACTCACCAAGTGGTTAGTTTTGTTCGTTGATGATTAAAAACAAATATATCGGCGCAATATATGATTTCAATCCGTGTTATTTGCTATAGTGGAACTATTTTTTCAGATACCTCACAACCGCGTATAAACTTCCGCTCGATATTTGAGTCTGTAGCGCAGTAATATCAACGAGCAATGAGTCCTCCAACAGAAATCAATGGGATTTTACAAAATGCCAAATAAAACACGACAGAAACTGTATTTCGCTACGCTACTTGTTTTGGATCATCAACGAACACCACTAACCACTCGGTGAGCTGCACAGTTTTGAAAACGAAGGTTAAGGGTTGTTTTAAGGACGTGTTCGTGCATGTCCACAGACAGCCACTCTGAAGCGGTCAAAGGCGATTCTAAACGAGTCAAAAAGTCGAGACAGGACCCATCGTCAACATTTCTGTGTCCGCCACTCTAGTTCATCCAAAACAAACCAGAAAAGAGACTCAAAGTGCTAAATACAGGAATTATCCTTTAATGAAACTAAACCCCCCAAAATCTACAAAACAAATGTTTCACAAAAATAAATCAATTCAAATGAAACAATAAACTCAATTTAAATTAAGACAGAGAAAGAAAAATTAAATCAGATTAACTAAATTCAAATAATAACCAAATTTCACATTAATAGGAAAACTCAATTACAATACACAAGAAACAGAATCAATACCAAAGATTGACAAAGCCACGATCAAACAAAAAGAATTCAAAATAACTGATACACAAAATAACACAAACTGATTTGAATTAAATGAATGAGAAGTCTGACAAATTTACCAAAACTAAATACAACACAAAATAAAGACACTCAAAGCTTTTTTTTTTTAGAGACAAAACATGTACACACAAAAGTCAAAGTTCGTTGGCACAAGTCCAACACAACTCTGACCCAAAGCACACACGGACTCAATGCAAGTCGACCTAGGACGAGACAGCGGTGCTGCCACTGCAAGGATGTTATCCACCCAACTGACAGTTGCGGGAACCGGGATAGCCGGAAGTTTGCCTACTCAGCCTATTTGCAACAACCGTCACCCGTACACATAGCATTAACTGGAGGACAGATGCACACTCATATCCATCAGCCGATTAGAGCAGCTGTGACAAAACGGCAAACACGAAAGCGACCATCAGCACAGCCGCTCTCCTTTACCGACCCACAGTCACGTTCAGTCGTGACAGCGGAAACCACACCCAGAGCCGATCAGCCCTATACGCACACTACGCAAAGTGCGTAGGGCCCCGCAAATTACTCAAGGCCCCGCCTCCCCCTCGTGTCAAAGCGCGTCAATCAATGTTTACAATATCGATGAGAAAATGAAGCGGAACTATCCTTCTGGTCACGAAAAGAGAGAGAAAAAAACACCATAAGAGTTCATTGCAGGAACAGTTATCAGGCAGTGACTCTCCTCTCAAAGTTTGATGTCAGCAAAGAACAGTAGGCTAAAGTTAAGTTGATGTGAGTTGATTTATTATGTTTAATAAACGACAAAGGACAACGGTGTTTGTTTATAAACTGCAGCTCGGAAAAGATAACCGCGTCGCGCGTTAACATGCGATCATATCATATGCACGTGCATGAAATGAAACGCGCACTTTCCAGCAGAAACATCTGTTGTGAGTTGGGACCAGTACAATACGGGCGTGATGGCACTCCTCATTATAGTTTTAAAACAAGACGATGATTATCTAGTCGCTCAGTCAAGGTTTAGTTACAACTCTGCTCTAATGCAATATGGAAAGCAATGTATTGACATTGACTATTGATAGGCTCCATTGAATTTAAAATGTTGATTGGCTGGAGATTCTGGTCAATATGGATGCACATCCCTCAGTAAATAATAACCATCAAGAATCAAGAGTATCAAGAATTACTTTTATCATTTAAAACACAGTGACATGCTATGGCGCCATTTTAGCTTTTATTCATTCACAGGATAATTATGCATTTTTGATATCAATAATTAAATTTGTACTATTTAAAATGTGAATTCTTGATATTAAGAATGAACTTTTTACTTGTAACAATGTCTTCTGATAACAGGAATTACATTTTCACTACAACTAGTTAAAGGAGGGATTGTAGTGGGAACACTGGGGTGTCAGGTGTGACTGTGTGGCAATGGCAAATGGTTCATGGCTCACGGGTCAGGTATGAGGGCCCCTAAACAGAATTTTGCTTAGGGCCCCAGGGAGGTCAGGATCGGCTCTGACCACACCACATCTGGGAAATGACGCTCTGTCTAGGTCCATTCGACAATGGCTTTTATAGCCCACACAATTGATGACATTAAAATGCCCGGCCAAACCATTTAACTCGGGAAATCATGCCACACATAGTATATTCACCCAACACACACTAAATAAGTGGTTTTAAACTTGTCCTTGAGGACCGCCAGCACTACACATTTTGTATATCTCACTTATATGACACACTTGATTTAACTCACAGCTCATTAGTAGAGACAGCAAGACCTGAATATGGTGTGTCAGATAAGGGAGACATACTGTACACAATGCAGTGCTGGGGTCCTCCAGGACAGGTTTGATAACCACTGCATTCAAGTATTTCACTAATGTGCACTATACTTTTTCTGAAACGTGCATATTTACAGAGATAAAAATCAAACTACATTTTGTCTGGATATGTTTCTAAAAAACTGTGATGTAAACTTAACTCGCACACTGTACCTCACATTTGCCAGCGTGAGCCTTGGCACGCATTACAGATAGAAAAGGCTTCATCATGGTAAGTGGTTGGAGCTCGGATAACTTTTCTGCCATCTTTTCCAAATAAGGCCAGTACCTGTAATGGGAAAATTTGCAAAACTGGTAAGGAGACAAACCAGGACCTATGTGACTTGTAGAATTCCTGTAACCAATCAAAGATCACTACAGTATGCAGTCATATGTATGGTAATCTGTGGTATCAGTAGTACTAATAACACGGTAGCCATATTAACTTCCTAAGTCCATAATATATTAAATGTGTGATTTTTAGCTAGTCATGGTGTTATTCCCATGCATGACATAGATTAATAAAAGTAAAACATCAGTAAAAACTTCAGTTATCATTTGGCAATGGCTATCTACATGTAAGCAATGTCCATACATAAAATTACAGAAGGCAAACTCCCGAAAGACTCTATGGAAGGTATCACCACAAATACTACCCGTCTGGAAAGAAGGGTGGTATTATTTTGGTTAATAAAATATTTTGAAGTCTGGAATTCAAAAACTTTGGAAATGAAAAGTTGGCCCTTACCCGACCTGTGCAAAGAGATCGATGATCAAGCATTTTGAGAAATGCTTGTTGGGATAAAGCTGGTCTAGCTAATTTCATCTGCTCAAATGATGTGAACACATCAAACTTGAACAGCATTTGGCAGCTGGTGTTAGCTGGCCAGTGTCTATATTCAAGCAAGTCACTAATCCCAGAAGTCCATTTAGAAGAACAAAGTGGACAAACTTATACAAGGCAGGCACAGGTTGTATGGACCTTAAAACAAACATGTGTTTACTATTTGACCAGTATTTGTACAGCTCAGGACAAAAGAATAATAGTAAGTCATTATTATGCTTGACTTCATCTGGTCGGATATAAAAAGGTAGAAGGGAATGACAACACATACCGTTGATACCGTCACCAAGACAGTCTGCTTTCCTGGGATAACTGTGAAGTCTTGGTTTGGACCGCAGGAGCAGATTTGCATCGGTGGAGGAATCGGAAGCGTACACACTGCAGTAAATCAAATTTCAGAAAGTAATATCAGTAATGTCTACACATTTACTCAACAAAGTAAAAAAAGAAAGAAAGAAATCAGTTAAAGGAAACTGTAGAGGACACCTACTACTTTATCTGAACATACCTTGTTCACTGAGTTGATATTGGCCACTTTCATCTACCACCACTAAGTAAATTGTTATTGGATCAGGTTTTAAAAAAACATCAAACATAGCTTCTCTATCATGGAGAAAAAAAAAAATTCTGTGGATCTCGGAGTAACATGTTGAAAAGAAAAACTGACCTCCAGAGGGAACACAGTCTAGGCACCGGACAACAGCATCAGCAGTTTTTTTGTCTCTGAAGATGTTGATCTAAATAAATATTTAAAGAAACCTAAAAATCATAATAATAAGGAAAAGCCATTTGCAACAATGCATTTTAACCCTCTGGGGTCTAAGGTGTTTTTCGGGTCCTTGAGATGTTCTGACTAGACCCCGAAGCCGCCGCCAGGCGCCGCCATTTGCGGCATTTAGAATTTCAGCCGCCGCCAGCCAATAATTTCGTAAGCCAAATTGAGCCGCCATCTGATAAAGTTTGGCTGAGCCGGCTAGAATTATTTGCATCAAATAATAATTCTATCACATAGAGACATACACACACGAAATATATAAACAATACACGAGATCTATTTTCCCACTGGATTCATAACAGCACAGTCTTGTGCTCGTTGCTACGATACACAGACTCACAGTGAATTGACGACCAATTAAAATTGCTCGTTTTCCGTACAGAATTAAGAAGCGATGCATTTTTTTCTCGCACTGAGGTGAAATGGCGGAAAGAAGCAAGCAAGGTAATTTTGATCTCACTTCTCACATACTTTCCTAATTCCTACTTACTTTTTTTTTTAACTTAGGCCTACCCAGACTTTTGTTAAATCTTCAGGGCACGGTTGCACAAACACCTGAATCAGAGATTGATGTTATGAACCAAATATTCTGGAACGGAGAGATTTATAGCACTGAACGTGATATTACTGCAGTAACAAACCACCGTTTCCACATTGCTAATTCACGACGCATGCTTCAGTGTACATTGAAGTGAAATGTGCAAAACTTTGTCCAAAATAATACTGATAACAGTGTGTTTATATTAAGGCGAGACACGGCAGGCAAAAACATCGTTTTTTTTTTACTGGTCAATTTTGAGATTTTTGGATATTTGTCTTCAATAACATGGCTTCTTTCAGACTGTGGTGAAAAAAAGTCAGAAATACACATTTAGGTCTTTATTTTACTACACTTCGTCTGTTTGCGTCTGTAGATTTCTCATAAATTCAACAAAAGTTTGCGTTCTTAATCAACATACTTCTCCGCGATCTCTGCCGTCACCCTCTCATCACATGCACCCAGAGCCATAGAGAGAGAGAGTTGCGACACTCCCATAGACCTCCGTTGTAAATAATGGCGGCGCTTTTAACCGCCTACTTCCGGGATATGAAGATCGGAATAGTTCCAAACACTGTCATTTGGGCGTTGGACACCATTCACTTACGTTGCTGCGCGTCGAGTTGTTCCAGAGTTAAGTTGCCGAAATATCGACCTCTTTTGAATTGTCAACTGTCTATATTGTATCAGAGGCCCTTTGCGATGCTTATACTGGTCTTCATTTGTACATGCACAGCGTAATTATTTATATTTTATGTTGGTTGTTTCAACCAAACGTTAGTTAGCTAGCGCGACTTCGTCAGCTAAGATTTCGGTAATGAATCGCTACCACCTTTATAGCAACTTTTATTTAATTTAATTTTTTGGGATATACTAACTTTTCATTATGTTATTATTGTCTTGAGTGAAGCGGCTTGTGAGAACAATGCTGGACCTTTAGGATTGTTATGGCCATCACCAGTCCTGTCTGTTTCATGGATCACCTGCCCCTGGTTTTTGTTTTTCTTGTTCACACACACAAGCACACATTTTTGTTGTCTGTCATTGTTTAATAAAAAATATTTTATTTGAAAACCTTCATTTGTATCAGCCATGCTTAAATTCATTTTTAATCTGTTATAGTTTTGATAATGTGTATTGCCTTAATCTTAAAATAATATTCTTAGTCTTAACATGATCATGTTTCACGTTATGGTCCTGGGGGTGGCCACTTTCATCAGAAGAAGTGAGCTAGCTTCTAAGCGAATTCTGAACGGACCGCCACGGCAGAACTCTTTGCGTGATCACGAAGGTAGGCTAATGGCTGAATCAAAATTTATAAGCAAAATCACGGGAATCAATAGCCTAATACAGCCCAGTTGTGCTAAAATAAATATCATGAGACGTCCATCATCAGATGAATGATATGGAAAAGTCAAGTTAGAGCCGCTAAAGCCAGTGCTACTACCCATGCGAACATGAACACTAAGCTTTTCCCTCCAAAAATATAGCTTAAAACTTATCTCCAAATGCAAAACTGACATTAACAAAATGCAATAATGCAATAACAGCTGAAAAAGTACTTGGGTGTGTGTTTTATTTTATATTTACCGTTCAATAATGCAATCGCTGCTGTCTGTCCCATAGAAGAACATGACAGCCAGCGTACGTTTTGGAACTATTGGGGCTTACATGAACCACGTGACAGCCATAGCGGCGACATCAAAGAGTGTCGCAACTCTCTCTCTCTATGGCTCTGCATGCACCGTTAGGAAGCTCTCTCTCTCTTCTGTACAATCCTGTTGGATCCAAATATGGTCATTTCCTTTTTATCAGCAACCAATCTGAAAGTAAAAAGACTGAATGCGCGATCTCATTGGCTGATGATAAATCTTTACAGCCCGTTTTCTCAAAATGACCTTTCTCTCATACTCCAAGTCCGAAATCTCCACTTCAGTAGTACCTAGTTATATTATGAAGACATTTACAGAGGGATTTGTAAATATATTATTCCTATTTTATTCCAAAAAACATGGCGAAAATCATTTTTTTAAGGCTATTGACACAGTATATTCTGATTTACAGGATAACAAAAGTAGATATAAATCCCTCTGTAATTTTTTTCCCATCTAATATGTGAACACAATGAAAAAAATATTTTTAACCTGGCTTTATCCAATACTCAGATTTCGTTTTTTAAAATATATGCAAATTAGCACATATTTAATTAGATATTGCCTAATTTGCATATTTAAACATTAAATTAAAGAAAACTTGTAATAAATTTTTTTCTCATCTTAAAGGGGTGGTTGATTGTGATTTCACTTTTTTCATTTTAAATGGTGTGTAATGTTGCTGTTGGTGCATGAACAGTATCTGCAAAGTTGCTGCGCTGAAAGTTCAACGTAAGCAGAGATATCGTCTTTTAAAAATCAGGAAGTTTAATGCCTACAAAAACGAATCGAATGGGACTACAACGAGATACTTCCCGGGTTTTATACGTAACTAACCCATGCAAAAAAGGGGGCATGGCCATATTTCTGCGGCTTTGTCGAAGAGGAAGAGTTATAGTGGAGAGCTGTAGCCATGCCGTCGAAAGTGTGTTATTTTCACCCAGCTGCCAGGTCTTCTGTGTTCGGGCTTCATACGGACGCTGTAGTTCGTCAACAATGGCTAAAATTTATGTTTGATTATGTTCCTGAAAATTTCAATCGTAATAGCTCATGTGCTGCGCATTTTACGGAAGACAGCTTCCAGAATCTCCACGAATTCAATGCCGGATTCAACAAGAAACTGTTACTAAAACATGAAGCAGTTCCAACTTTAAAACCAGAGGCAGCAGTTGTTGGGCCACAACCTGTAAGTAAGACTTAATAATGTTTGCATGTATAATTTCAGACATGTTTTATTTTTATCAAGGACGTAAACAAATGCCAGCGCTGGCTTTAGTAGCCACTTACACGTACAAACGCGTACAAACATTTTGGACCTGAATTTGTAATTATGTACTAATTTTGTAAATGTATTTTCCATGTATATTTTATGACGTAATTTTTCGATTTGATCAAGAACGTAAACCAATGCCAACGCTGTTTGTTTATAGCCAGCTATTCGATGCTATTTTGTGTGTATAAGACAAACGTGTATAAAGTTAAAAAAATTATATGTAATCGCAACAGCCAACTTCAGCTGCTGAAGTTAAAACAATAACTTTAAAAAACGGTATTACTCAGTCATTTATTCAGTTATATTAAATGTTTAATCAGGAGAAAACCGTATCTCAAAAGCTAACAAGCAGCAGTAGCATTTTCAAGTAACAGCGTATCGAAATTCTTATATAATAATAGTAGATTAGAATAGAATAGAATAGAATAGAATAGAATAATAATAATAAAAAATGTACCATTCAGAAACGTTTTGTAAGAGCCGTGTTTGCGGAGGTTGCTTGATTCTCTTCATTGCCGCTTTCTGGGTCTGATTCTGGCTCAAACTGATACGGCAGTATTGACACCATTATTTACATTTGACCGGAGCACATGCAACTTTCGCCCGTAAAGGTAATGGGCGTGAAGTTTCCGGACAACATGCACTACGCAGTTTAGCCAATTACAACACACCGGCCCAACTAACCAATCTGAGCCCATTGCCTGTTTCTGAGGGAGTGGTTTCATAGAATCAGGAAGTCAACCGGTCGTTCAAATGACAGAGGAGAAAGCGGCTTACAATAAAGGTGAAATTTATGAAAAATAAGACTTTAAAAAAACAAAAAAAAACGAAGACATGTTATATTGCACCCCATAAACACAATCATGCAAAGAAAAAAAGCAGTAAACCACCCCTTTAATGTAAGTAATCAACTGGGAAAGTTTCATGGTGATATCTGCTAGTTAAAATTTTTACCCTATTCACCCGTAGTGTCTCGCCTTAACTATAAAGTTGAACAGCGAATTACTGTACATGTCATAAATATATGCATAACGTTACTCCGTGAAGTTTGACAAGTGTGCATTCTTACACAGCAGCAGGGACATTATTCACTAACGTTACAGTGGCTATTGAATGCGCCTAGCACTAGTATAGCTAATATTACCAAATAGCTCAAGTAGGCTAGTTCTAGTTCTAAATCTTCACTTTAGGTGTTTTGTGCAACCGTTCTTGTAAGTAAGAATGCCTTTTTGTCAGGACTATAATGCCATTTTGTCATTGTGTCAGGACTAGTGTTTTATGGATATTTTTGTTCTCTTTTAGGACGCGGAATTAACAAATATATCAGCACATCACGAACACATCTGCTTAAGGATTCTGGTGTGACATGGAGGCCTCACAGTGTTGATTCTGCTCGTAGCCTTCGTTCACATTGTTTGACATATATGGGCGATCTGTATGTGAACAACAATCGCATTGATGACAAACTCTACTGCAAACTCTGCTTTGAAGCAGAAATGACAAAAGAACATGGAATGCTGTCAAAAGTGTACAGCTTGGGAGAAAAAACATCAAGTGGAAACTTCCTTGCTCATGCCAAAGCTGCACACAAAGAGAGTACAATATTTCTCAAAGAACAATCAAGTAAACTGACTAACTGGATCCAAACTGTGCCGAAAGGAAGCCCAGCTACTTCCCAGTTTGATGTTAATCGCGACATCGTGTTGTGGCTGTGCCAGGACCTGCTCCCTTTTGAATTAATAGAAAAGGAAGGTTTTCAAGCATTCAACAAGAAAAATATTCATCTCAATTTGCCAACCAGCAGAGCCCTTGCAACAACAGCCCTGGCAGATGTCTACATGGGTTTGAAGTCCAAAGTCAAAGAACAACTGGCAGACATTGTCAGTGGTACTATAATGTTAGATGGCTGGACTGATGCTCATCATCGATACCCATATGTTGGTGTGAGAATCTGCACTGTAGATGCGAACTGGAATTTCCTTCTGTTTACACTTTGTGTTAAACCTGTAGAAAATCACACATCAGAAAACCTTACAGTGTTTGTAAGGGAATTACTTGAAGAATTCCTTCCCAAAGATAAAAATGTGTTGCTCTTTGACACAACAGATGGGGCAGCGAATATGATTAAGTTGTCCCGGTTACTGGGCCATGAGAGAGTAACATGCGTAGCACACTGTTTACACAACTTACTCATAACAGACACTCTTACCAAAATCCCTGAAGCACAAGCCTTAATTTCCCAATGCAAAGATATTGTCAGTGCACTGCACTTCAAGGCACATCTAATAGAGGAATTTGTGTTGGAGCAGAAAGAGGCAGACATATTTGCCAAGATTCAAGACCTGCAGGATGAAATTGATGCAGATTCCAATGATCCTATTGATGAAATGGATGATGCAGAGGATTGGCAGCTGGGAACTAAGAAATCAAAACAGGGCTCACAGACACACAAAACACTGAAGACCACAGTGCCAACACGTTGGAACAGTGTCCTCAACATGATCAGAAGCTTAGTCAGTATGGAGACAGAAGTCACTGAAATCCTGAAGAGGATAGGAAAGCCCTTGTTATGCCTCCTACCTGATGACATCAAGCTACTTTGTAACTTAGTTAGCTTTTTGGAAGACTTTGAGAAATTCACTCTCATTATAAGTGAAGTCAGTCCAAACCTGAGTGCCATACCACTAATCAGGGCTCGAATCAAGAAAATCTGTGCAGTGGCTCCCAGAGATCCACTACTAATGAAGAGAGTCAAAGAACGAATAGTGAAAAACATGGACAAACGAATCCCCATGTCAGATCTGGTTAGAGCCACCGCAGTGTTTGATCCAGCTGTCAGAGATATCACTATGACGAAAGATGAAAGCAGAGAGCTGCTGCAGAATCTCCATGAGAAACTGAACTCCTCCAGGTTACATTGATATTTCCGTGTACTTGCTAACCACTTACTTTTCTCATGGTTTTGATTTTAACAGCCATTTGCCTTATGCATATATTTCACTTTTCAGATTCAGTTCAACAGTGTTTGGGGTTGGAGATGAGAGGACAACTACTGATGGTGGTTCTGGAGGTCCTTCTGGTGGGAATGGTGACCACGATGGAGATGTGGGAGGAAGTGCGAAACGCCTGCGACTAGAATTATTAGCAGAGGCACAAGAAGATGCAGAAGCTCATTCTTCAAGTTCTATCCTTGACCAAGAGATAGATGCTTTTCAGGCAGTGAGAACAAGAGTGTCACGGTTCATAAATCCTATGCCTCCTTCTTGTCTCGTGTTTCTGTTGTTGTGTGTGTGTGTGTGCTGATTGTGTGGGCGTGCCGACTAATTGACGCTCATCAGCGATCCCGCTCATCACTTTCATCACCAGCTGCAGCTCATCTCATCACCTATATATACTCACGCATTTCTCATCTCCCTTGTCAGATTGTTGTTTGTGATTCCCGGTTGTGTTGTTCCCGTCGTCGTTCGAGTCTGGTGCCTTCTTCGTTCCTGTTCCTGTTCGTGTTCCTGTGGATGTTCACTCTGGATTTGTCACGTCACCTCAGCACTTCCCATCACGGCACTCATCTGACCATCGAAGTCCCTGCGTCACTAACCTGTTTCTTTCTGGACACTTCCCTACCATCATTACATTACTCAAATAAAAGAGAGTTTTTACTTGCAATTGCTTCCGTGTTTCCATCATGACAGAACAATCTGACCAAGCAATGGAAGCAGCGAGTACCGGATCACTGGAAGAGTTCGTGAACAGCAGCATACTTCGAATGGACTCCCAGGAGAAGAACCTCAACGATACAGCGCGCGCTGTTCAGGCTCTAGTGACGCAGGTGTCCTAGCTCACCCAACAGCTTCAACAACTGCGAGCTCCCACTGCGCCCCCCACACCGCCGGTTCCCCTACCACCACCAGAGAACCCCTCCCAGTCGGAGCCACGCCTACCAGTTCCCGAGTTATATGCAGGTGAACCCAACTTCTGTCGAGCTTTCCTAACACGATGCTCCATGCACTTTTCCCTCCAACCCAGAACATTCAATAATGAGCGAGCCAAGGTCGCCTTTGTGTTGACGCTACTGACCGGGAGAGCGGCACTCTGGGGAACAGCGGTGTGGGAGAATCAAGATCCATGCTGCGCCTCGTTCCAGGAGCTCTCCGCCGAAATGAAACGGGTTTTCGATCGGGCCGTCGCTGGAAGAGAGGCAGCAAGGATGCTGGCTGATCTGCGACAAGGAGAGAGGTCCGTTTCGGACTTTTCAATCGAGTTTCGGACCCTAGCGGCGGAGAGTCAATGGAACGAGGAGGCGCAGTGGGACATGTTCCTGCATGGGCTGGCTGACCGCGTCCAGAAGGAGATTTATGCCATGGACCTTCCTTCATCACTCAACGACCTGATCGCGTTGGCATTAAGAGTGGACGCTCGATTATCGCGAATGGATCGCCGCACTCAGCCCAGTCGTCCCACAGGAGGGTTCGAGGGCCAACGATTTGGAGGCGGGGACGCGGTCAGCCCTGTCTGCGATCACGAGCCCATGCAGGTGGGGCGAGCTCGGCTTTCCCGGGAGGAGAAGGAAAGGCGGAGGTCCCAGGGCCTCTGCATGTACTGTGGAGGAGCGGGCCACTTCGCCTATAACTGTCCGTTAAAAGGCCCAGCCCGATAGTAAGTATGAGGCTACTATCGGGTGGGATCTCCGCCGAGAAGTCCTCATCCACATCTACTCTCCTTCCGGTAAGACTGAGATGGTCAACTCACCTTCACGACTGTCGAGCACTTCTGGATTCTGGGGCAGAAGGTAATTTCATGGATCACTCATTCGCACGCAAACTCCAAGTTCCCCTCAGACCCCTCACACACAAGATCTCAGTACACGCTCTCAACGGCCAGGAACTTCCCACCATCTCACTCATCACGGAGGACATCACTCTCATAACATCTGGAAATCACACAGAGACTATTTCCTTTTACATACTGGACACTCCCCTCGCACCCATCGTCCTTGGTCACCCCTGGCTCACCCGTCACAACCCTAGAGTGGACTGGCAATTGAAGTCTGTGTCGGCGTGGAGCAGTTTTTGTCATAAGTCTTGTCTAGTGTCTGCCTGTCCGTCTGTTTCTGTCCCTGTGTTTCAGGAGGAGGCAGTGGATTTATCTAACGTGCCCGCGGAGTACCTGGACCTGAAGGAAGTGTTCAGTAAGTCTCGGGCTGCTTCTCTTCCTCCGCATCGTCCCTATGACTGTGCCATAGAGTTACTGCCAGGTACGTCTCCGCCTAAGGGCAAATTATATTCACTCTCTGCTCCAGAGAGGGAGGCTATGGAGAAATATATTTCTGATTCTCTAGCAACGGGGTTCATCCGTCCTTCCTCTTCTCCAGCGGGGGCGGGGTTCTTTTTTGTGGGGAAGAAGGACGGGTCCCTGCGACCTTGTATTGACTACCGGGGGCTGAACAGCATCACGGTAAAGAATACTTATCCTTTGCCGTTGATGTCTTCAGCCTTCGAGAGGTTGCAGGGAGCGTCGGTCTTCACAAAATTGGATTTACGTAATGCTTATCATTTGGTCCGCATCAGGGAGGGGGATGAATGGAAGACCGCCTTTAATACCCCCAGGGGGCACTTTGAATACTTGGTCATGCCTTTCGGGCTGTCCAACTCCCCAGCGGTCTTCCAAGCACTTGTCAACGACGTGCTGCGAGACATGGTCGATCAGTTCATATATGTCTACCTGGACGACATATTGATTTTTTCTTCGTCTCTCCAGGAACATGTGCAGCACGTCCGACAAGTGCTCCAGAGGTTGCTAGAGAATGGGCTTTTTGTCAAGGCGGAGAAATGCGATTTTCATGCACAGTCTGTTCCTTTTTTAGGTTACATCGTGTCGGTTGAGGGAATGCGTATGGATCCTGAGAAGATCAAGGCTGTGGTAGAATGGCCAAGCCCAGATTCCCGTAAGGCCCTACAGCGGTTTCTGGGGTTCGCCAATTTCTACCGGCGTTTCATTCGCAATTTCAGCCAACTAGCCGCACCTCTGACCGCCTTGACCTCCCCCAGAACGACGTTCAGGTGGTCAGACGCAGCCGAGGCTGCGTTTGCCAAACTCAAGGGTTGCTTCGTTTCAGCCCCCATCCTGATAACCCCTGATCCATCACGTCAGTTCGTGGTGGAGGTCGATGCGTCAGAGGTGGGGGTAGGTGCAGTGCTATCCCAGCGTTCTCCTTCAGACGATAAGATGCATCCTTGCGCGTTTTTATCTCATCGTTTATCCCCTGCCGAGCGCAATTATGACATTGGCAACAGAGAGTTGTTGGCAGTCAAGTTAGCATTGGAGGAATGGCGCCACTGGTTAGAAGGGTCGGGGGTACCTTTTATCGTCTGGACCGATCACAAGAACTTGGAATATATTCGGACTGCTAAAAGACTAAACTCCAGGCAGGCTCGGTGGGCTCTTTTTTTCGGTCGTTTTGACTTTACTCTTTCGTACCGCCCGGGTTCTAAAAACATCAAACCCGACTCTTTATCGCGTATTTTTGACCGTTCCGAACGCCCGTCTACTCCCGAGTGCATTTTACCAGAGACTCTATTCATCTCTACACTCACATGGGAGATCGAATCGAAGGTCAAGAAGGCCTTAGAAGGGGTAACGCCTCCGGCCCGTTGTCCACCGAATCGTTTATTTGTGCCCGAGGGTTTACGGTCCAGCGTTATTCAGTGGGGACATTGTTCCAATGTGGCTTGCCATCCAGGAGTTAATCGCACTAAATTTTTGGTCAAGCAACGATTCTGGTGGCCTCTCATGGCTCGTGACGTTCACAATTTTGTCTTGGCTTGCTCAGTTTGCGCCACGGGTAAGACTTCCAATCGACCCCCAGATGGGTTACTTCAACCGCTGCCGGTGCCTTCGAGACCTTGGTCCCATATCGCTCTAGATTTTATCACCGCCCTCCCACCCTCCCAGGGTCACACGGTAGTTTTGACCGTGGTGGACCGGTTTTCGAAGGCGGCCCATTTCATTCCCTTGCCCAAATTACCCTCAGCCAAGGAGACAGCGTTGATAGTCGTTGACCACGTCTTTCGGCTACATGGCCTCCCGACGGACGTGGTTTCTGACAGGGGACCCCAATTTGTGTCCAAATTTTGGCGAGAGTTTTGTAAATGCCTGGGTGCGACTGTCAGTCTGTCCTCTGGGTTCCATCCCCAGAGCAATGGTCAAACTGAGCGAGCCAACCAGGATTTGGAGAGAGCGTTGCGATGTTTAGTGTCCAAGAATCCTTCCTCTTGGAGTCAGCAACTGTCTATGGTGGAGTACGCCCACAACACGTTGCCAGTGTCATCCACGGGCCTATCACCGTTTGAGGGTAGTGTAGGATACCAGCCACCAATTTTTCCTAGTCTGGAATCCGAAGTCGCGGTCCCCTCCGCCCACGCCTTCGTCCAGAGGTGTCGTCGCACTTGGACTAGAGCCCGTGAGACTCTACTCCAAGTGGGGGCGCGCACCAAGGCCAAAGCCGATCGCCACCGGCGTAGGCCTCCCGTATACGTTGTCGGTTCCAAAGTGTGGCTTTCTACCAAGGACATTCCTCTCCGCTCCATTTCTAATAAGCTTGCACCCAAATTCATTGGCCCGTTCTCTGTCACTAAAATCATTAATCCAGTGACAGTCCGTCTCAACCTCCCTCCAGTGTACAGGAGGATTCATCCCGTCTTTCATGTGTCCAAAATTAAGCCTGTTTTCTTTGCTCGCATTAATCCGCCAGCCCCGGTTCCCCCCCCGCCGCGACTCGTAGACGGGGAACCTACTTATTCGGTCAATCGTGTTCTGGACTCGAGACGGAGGGGACGCGGATTTCAGTACTTGGTGGACTGGGAAGGTTACGGTCCGGAGGAGAGAAGTTGGGTTCCTGCTAGGGACATCCTGGATCACTCCCTTATCGATGATTACAATCGGCAGGTAAGGGAGTCTGGGAACGCCAGGAGGCGTTCCTAGGGAGGGGGGTACTGTCACGGTTCATAAATCCTATGCCTCCTTCTTGTCTCGTGTTTCTGTTGTTGTGTGTGTGTGTGTGCTGATTGTGTGGGCGTGCCGACTAATTGACGCTCATCAGCGATCCCGCTCATCACTTTCATCACCAGCTGCAGCTCATCTCATCACCTATATATACTCACGCATTTCTCATCTCCCTTGTCAGATTGTTGTTTGTGATTCCCGGTTGTGTTGTTCCCGTCGTCGTTCGAGTCTGGTGCCTTCTTCGTTCCTGTTCCTGTTCGTGTTCCTGTGGATGTTCACTCTGGATTTGTCACGTCACCTCAGCACTTCCCATCACGGCACTCATCTGACCATCGAAGTCCCTGCGTCACTAACCTGTTTCTTTCTGGACACTTCCCTACCATCATTACATTACTCAAATAAAAGAGAGTTTTTACTTGCAATTGCTTCCGTGTTTCCATCATGACAAAGAGACCAAGGAGCATTGGGCTTTTGGCGAACCCATAGCAATACTTTCCCCACACTATCCGCTATGGCCCGGTGCTACCTCTCCATTTCACCAGGTAGTGTGCCGGTGGAATGCATGTTTAGTTCCACTGGCCTACTGCTCAATGGCAAACGATCATCACTTGCTCCTTCAAGGTGTAATATGATAAGCTTCATCCATGATAATGCCAAGTTATTGTATACAACTTAGCCTACATACATTTAGCCTAAACACAACACATTGTA
Organism: Leuciscus idus; assembly: GCA_021554675.1. NCBI lineage: Eukaryota > Metazoa > Chordata > Actinopteri > Cypriniformes > Leuciscidae > Leuciscus > Leuciscus idus. The sequence continues at coordinate 4,766,939 of CM038633.1, read as the reverse complement.
GGCTATTTGAAAATGTTTAGTAGCATACAGACTACAAAATAAATATGTACATACGTTGTGAAAGTAAAATCTGGTGTTTTCTTTATTACATTTTATTGCATTTTGTAGAAATATAGTGTAAGCCATGCATTGCTTGGAAATATTGAGATCTAGTAAATCAGTATAACATAGACATCTGTAGACATGAAGTGGCAGCTTCAGCCATTTGCAGCTATGAAAAGTTTGGCGGCTGCAGCAGCCATTTAGGTTTTGGCTGAGCCGGCTAGCCAGCCAATAACTTCATCAGCCAGCCATTATTCTCAAAACAAATGGCTTCGGGCTCTGGTTCTGACATGCCCTGACATTTGTGCTTTTTTCAGTTGCTTATAAACATATTAATGGCAAAGGTGTAATTACACTCTATTTAGCACAAACAGGGCTACCATAATATGTGAGCAACATGTATGTAAATGTTTGTATTCTTGAGAGAATAATGTTTATGCATGGTTATTGAAAAAACTAAGAATTAAAGTTTCTGAAATAAGGCCACAAAACACATACTAAATATGTGTCCACAAGACTTCTGAATAATGGGTGTTGTCGCTTAGAGTTTTTTCTTCAAAATGATGTGAAAATCACCCTGCCTAATCATTCACATAAAACAATACATTGATTTAAATTTTGTAAGGCACATTTTGTTTGGAAAGGCAATATGCGTGTGGAAAAATGGTCAGGTGGTACAGCGATCACATGGTACAAGTCGGAGCTCTCAGAAAATTGCACGTTTACAAGTTGTTGTTATGAATAACCTCTTACACCGAAACTCTACAGGAAGTGGATCTCTACTGGCATAAATCTGTGTAGAATATGAAGAGACACAGCATACACAGACACAGGGGCATGTCTAGAAATGGAAACTGAATTACAATTGCTGATTGACTTGCGATGCGGATCCAAGTAATTATGACTAACAACAATGTTTCAAGCAACTAGGGAATACAGCCATGCTTATATCAACGCCACTTAAAAAAAAAATATATATATATATATAACAAAATAAAAAATAAATTATATATATATATATATATATATATATTGATGATGAACAGATAGAATTTAGGCTGAAACATTTTTTATTCAAAAGGGGAATATAGAGCCATAAAAACACTTGAATCTATAAATCAATGAAATCAAAATTTTTTATCAAAATCATACAACATAAGTTATCTATGCGAACAGTGCGATGTATCTCACTATACATCCCCAGGTGTGATAGACTTTGGAAGCACCAATTACACCACAGCTCACAGTTACAATCACAGCTCATGATAAGGAGCCCACCCCCTCTCTATATATACAGCTATGAAACCCAAAACGGCATTCTAAGCATGCTCTTCCCCTGTGTTATGCGAGTAGGGAAGCTTGGTCAGATACCTTGCTCTGTTCCCAGAGAACCGGGGTTACGCAAGTGACCTAACGTTCTCCTTCAAACGCTATTTCAGGCCATACAGTTGATGGGGCTCTAGCGCTTTGGATAGTGTTTATAACCTTCTGCGGAAGCCCGAATGTGTTAAAATTGAACCCTGAACGGGCTTAGACACAAAGATCGACTTGTTCCGGGTGTGGGTAAAATATTTGCCAGTGCAGTGCGTCTGACAGTGCAGGTCCAGCTGGACAATCTCTGCCAGCCACAGCCTCCCCGGCCAACGAGGGGCTATCAGAAGGATAGATCATTAGGGAGAAATTAGACTCAGCGGTGGGAATGCATAGCAACACGTTCGGCCACAAATGTGCCAGCGCATCCACACCCAAAGGCACATTTTCATCCCTGAAAGAGAAACATACAGCGGACACTTTGCGTTTGCCTGCAAGGCGAAGAGCTCTACGGCAGCCCTGCCGCACATCCCCAAAGTTGATTCTGGACCCCAGATTCGTGAGATGAGACGTGAGCATCTCTGTGTCCCATTCCGCACACTCCCGTGAGTGAACACATATCAGAAAATCATCCAGATAAGCAGATATTCTGAGCTCATAGCGTCTCAGCGTTACGCTGCCTCTCTGCACCTGCTGAACCCATGCAGAGTTAGGCTGAGCCTGAATGGAAAAACTGATATATTTCCTGTGCGCAGGATAGATGCTTATTAAAGTAAGCATCCTTGAGATCACCCCTGCAGATTGTGTAAGCGAGAGCTTTGTACGCACTACTGCAACTCTTTACTTTGGAACTGACAAAGCATTGGCACGTCTTCAAAATACAGAATGCTGGCGAGAATGCTCAAGTCAGCCAAAAAAAAAATATTTGAGTCAATTACTCCCGTTTTTAAAATAGTGGCCGTTTTGATAGAATTATAAGATCATGTTACTTGTTAAGATGCCACACAATTTTGCCAGTTCTTATCTTTCTAGTATGCTGGCATTTTATAATCCATCTTGAGATAATGGTGACAGTGTTCTCATGTCGGAACCAAACTTTGGAATGAACTCCCACTTTCTGTAAGGTCAGTAAAGTCACTACCAAAATTTAAGGCCATGTTAAAAGCACATCTTTTCAGACTTCCTGGGCATCTTCATGATGGGTGTTTGATCATTACCTTGTCTATGTTTTTTTTTTTTTTCTCTCTGTACTGTTATTTGTGTTTAGTTATTGTGAACCACTTTGGGCAACAGCTGTTGCAATATAAAATGAAACTCTTCAGGCAAATTAATAAAAAAAAAAAAAAGATAAAGAGACTTAAAGTAAGATATTTATTTGTTAAACAGGAAAAACATCCCTTACATCAGTGGTAAAAATCAACACCGTTAACTGCATGCATTGCCACATTCTTTATGACCAGGAGGACCCCCTCTTAGGGCCAGGACATTGGCCATCAGGGTGAGTTTTTTGGCAGTTTTCAGCACATACTGCAGGCTTCACTGGAGGACCCCCCTTAGGGCCAGAACATTGGCCATCAGGGTGAGTTTTTTTGACAGTTTTCAGCACATACTGCAGGCTTTGCTGGTTCAGACGCAGGCTTCACTGGAGGACCCCCCTTAGGGCCAGAACATTGGCCATCAGGGTGAGTTTTTTGACAGTTTTCAGCACATACTGCAGGCTTTGCTGGTTCAGCTGCAGGCTTCACTGCATGGATTCAGATAGTCAGCTTTAGTCAGTCCATTTAACAACATTCAGTCTTAGATGTACAGCACAAAACACGCAAAGCATGAACAGCAAGTTGTACGTACAGAAAGAATTTTATTTTTATTATTATTCATCATCTATTAAATTTGTAAAGCAGTCCTGTGCTTGAAACTGTGCTATCGGCTCAATACACGGTGAACGATAAAATAAGTCCAACTGAAATAACGAGAAGGCTGACTCAAACACTAATAGAACATAAATACCTGTAAATGGAGCCATACACTGACGTCCACATCCATTGCTGCAGCATTTCTCATGTTTCGGACAGTCACTATCATAGGAACACAACTCAGCACACTTTCCTCCTCCAGATTTTATGCTTAGACACTGTCCTGGCTTTTCTGTGATAGAGACACATAACAGAAACATACAGTAATGAGACTTTCAGCATTCAGTGATATGAAAATATTCATTCATTTATCAGCTTCAAATCAAGTAGAAATACCATTTATAACTAAACTGACAATTAGTTTCAAAGACAGAGTGCCATTACAACCTACCCCACTACTGGTGAGGTGTGTTATAGAAGCACAATGCAGAAAGACGACATCCATCAATATGTTGTTCATAAGTTTACTATTACAACTAATTGTACTGTACATCATATTTTGTAAGGCATTTATTTATGCATTTCTTCGGGTGGTGTAATGAAGCTAAAAGATCTTCTCACCTATGCCTCCAGCATGGTTTGTGCTCAAACATGCAGACAGACACAATAAAACAACACTCAACGAGCAGTACACTCGAGCTGTCATCCTCTCGACCTGTGATCTCACAATCAACTCTACTGGAAAACACGCTGAATTAGTCAGTCAGTAGGAACAGCGAGGCACACAAAACTACACTGAAAACATGTGTTGCTGAATCCCTTAACATAAAGTGCTGTCCAAAGATTTATAGATCCAAGGAGGTCTGGGTACTCCAACCCTGATGAAACTCACCTGCGTGTAGCTTTCTAATAGCCTAATCTTGAAGACCTTGATTAGCTTGTTCAGGTGTGTTTGATTAGGTTTGGAGGAGTGGAGCACTGCGGTCACCCAGATGACATAATTAGAAGATTGAGTGTTTCTATGGCAACACTATCAATGACAAAATGGTCAGGTGGTACAGCGATCACATGGTACAAGTCGGAGCTCTCAGAAAATTCCACGTTTACAAGTTGTTGTTATGAATAACCTCTTACACCTAAACTCTACAGGAAGTGGATCTCTACTGGCATAAATCTGCGTAGAATATGAAGAGACACAGCATACACAGACACAGGGGCATGTCTAGAAATGGAAACTGAATTACAATTGCTGATTGACTTGCGATGCGGATCCAAGTAATTATGACTAACAACAATGTTTCAAGCAACTAGGGAATACAGCCATGCTTATATCAACGCCACTTTAAAATATATATATATATATATATATATATATATATATATATATATATATATATTGATGATGAACAGATAGAATTTAGGCTGAAACATTAGGGGAATACAGAGCCATAAAAATACTGTAATCTATAAAACAATGAAATATTTAAAAAAAAATCTAAATCATACAAATAAAACATAAGCTATCTTTTTCAACAGCCTGTATGTCTTAACAGCTTTACATTTGTTCTCTATTGAGGTTAGGGAATTGTAAAAGATCTTTAAAGCTACTGTATTACAGTTCTTCAGTCAAGAGTAGTGCGTGATTTTATCTTTTGTTGTTTTATTAACATTAAATGGATAGTTCACCTAAAAATGAATATTCTGTCATCATTTACTCACTCTCTAGTTGTTTTAAACCTGATTCTTATGTTGAACATAAACGTTTTTGAAGAATGCGGGCAACAGTTGCTGGTCCTCAATGACTTATAAAAGTTTTTTTTTTTCGTACTATGGAAGTCATTGGGGACCAGCAAATGTTAATACCCAGATTCTTCAAAATATCTTCTTTTGAGTTAAGCACAAGAAAGAAATTAATACAGGCTTGGAACAACATGAGAGTGAGTAAATCATGACAAATTATTTTGGTGTGAACTATCCCTTTAAGGACAAGCGACAGCATGTCTACTAGGTGCTGTCACTTTGAGATTTTCTCTCAACTGTTTTCGTTCACTTTAGACATAACCAACTGTGTTTATGTAAACCTTGTGTGTATTTAGCAGTATTAGCACAAGCAGAAAGATAAAGTCCAGTTTGGCGCTGTTTGACAGTGCGCGCGCTTCGGGTGTACGCACTCAGAAAAAGTGCATCATGTCAGAACAGAACGCCACTGAAATGTTTACCTGGAAAAGCTTTAAAGCAAATAATGATCTTTTGTGATTGTGAATAAGTGCAGTGTCCTGTGAGTGTAACTCTACCGCTGCATTAACATGTGATGTGAATATACGTTGAGTTTTACAGTATTGGGACTGAGGCGCCAGAACTGTAGCTGATAGAATGTGCGCTGTAGCACGATACTAACATATTTCTTCAAAAGCAGATTGTGGAGACATTAAATCATCCACGATCAAAAATCGTGATATCGCATAAGCACAAGTATAAAACTGTAAGAATTGAGAAATTAGGAGATGCCGGACAGTCTGGTCGAAGAGCGATCAGACCCAGAGAGGACAAAGGACCTCTCTGGAAATTAACATTTGAACTCCCCTTTGTGCACTATTGAGACGAAAGTCTCACCTCAGAGTCATCCTAATCTACATCTCTTTCCCTCATCCCCCCTCTCCTTCTCCCCCATGCGAAGATCACCAAAAACTCACCCAAGAATATGTGGTTTAATGTGAATGATTATCACCAAGTATTTTTCATGTTTGGTATCATTTGAAATGTCTCATTTCCAAATAAGTAAAACAAAAGGTACTAAGGTTTAGGGATAACTGGCACACAAAGGAAGGTGGTCCCTAGACAAATGGTCTCCTACCATCTCTACCATCTCCTACCATCTCCATCTCTTCTCTTTATTCCAGAGCATTTGATGTTTTGTATCGATTATCTTCGAAATGATTATTAAATTGGCATGATACATTTACCTGACATAGTAAATTGTTACATTTGATTATTCTAACCGTCTTTGACATTATTTTCATTAAAGAGTTAAAAAGAATAGTCAAACATTCCCTCACATTTAATGATGCACAGATATCATTAAAACCTTTTCATTTATGGAGTCAGAGGAAATAACGAGAAATTACATTTTTAAATGTATTGCATTTAATCAAAAAATACTTTGCCTCGAGAAAAGACAGTAACACGTAGAGACCATCCGTGCTGGTCGGATGCCGGTTTTGGGCCGATCGAGCACGAGCTTACAAAATGACAGTTATCATGTCTGAAAACAAACACAAGTAACTGTATCGCACGCGTGCTACAGTGGTACATTTATTCATAGCACATACCAATCTTTTCGTAGCACGTGCAACATACATGTCGCACTGTACAGCCCTGTATCTGCCATCTGCGCCTTCTGCATATGCAACCTCTCAGTTCAGAGTCCTTAGGGGAGCTAGACGCCCTGCCCTACCGAGTGCTGGACACACTCACAGAGTCTCGTGAGCCTTCCACCAGGCACCTTTATGCTCTAAATGGGGATTGTTTGTAAAATGGTGCAGTGACGCAGATAACGACCCAGAGAGCTGTCCCGTGTCGGATGTTTTACATTTCCTGTAGCACAAGTTGGATAATGGGAGCCTGCTGTCCATGCAAAAAGGTTATGTGGCCACTATTGCCTCGTTTCATTCCCCGGTTGATGGGCAATAGATCGAAAGGCATGCTCTGGTGGTCAGATTTCTCAGGGGAGCAAGGAGGTCACATCCTCCGCGGCCGCCTTCAATGCCCCCTTGGGATCTGGCGCTGGTTTTGAAGGCTTTCTCTTTACCACCGTTCGAGCCCTTGGCTTCTATCACTGTTAAGGAGCTCTCTCTGAAAACTGCTCTGCTTCTTGCCCTGGCTTCTGCCAAGTGCACTGGGGATTTACTTGCTTTCTCGGTGGATGGTGATTGTATTTGTTTTGTACCCAGCGACTGCAGTGTCACTCTCCGGCCGAGATGGGGTTACGTTCCTAAGTCTCTATCCCCTTTAAAGAACAGGTCATTTCTCTACCCGCTTTATCTGCCAAGCCATCAACCTCACAGGACGCTGACACTCAGAGCGCTGTTTGCCCTGTCAAGGCCGACAGTCGGACCAGCTTTTTGTGTGCTACGGTGGCTGTACTAAGGGACGTGCAGTCTCTAAGCAGATGCTCTCTCATTGGATAGTGGACGCTATCGCTTTGTCTTATGCGAGCCAGGGCCCTTAACATCAGAGCTCACTCAAAGAGGGCTATTGCCTCTTCTTGGGCCTGGTCTAGAGGTATGTCTATACAGGATATATGCTTTGCGGCTAGCTTGTCTTCACAGAACATTTTCGACCGGTTTTGCAAGTTGGAAGTGCCGTCTGTGACGTCTCAGGTGCTTTCGGTGAGTAAATATCCTCACTTATGTTAAAGTGCCTGTATTATGATTTTTCGAATATTCCCTTTCATGCAGTATGTAATACTGTATAGATGTTTGTGAATGTAAATGTTCTGCAAAGTTGTAAAGTCGAAAGTGCATGATACAATTGTTATTGTCTCCAAAAAAAATAATCGAATCTAAACTGCCTTTAGGAGTCGTTTGCGTTTCGAATCCTACTGCTTTACAGTTCTACGTCACTAGAAGATACATTTGCATAATGCCCACCTATTTTGTACGTTGTCTGCCCGCGAACAACTTGACCAGCCCACAACAGGTAATTTTACTGTCGACTGCTTCCCAAACCTTGGAGTTCAATGCGGATTCGCAAAACAATTGCTCTAGAAAGATGGGTCAGTACCCAGTTTATTTGGACCAGCTTGCTCCTCAACATCACAACCTGTAAGTATGAATAATTATTGATGTATTTTCTACGAAAAACTACCTTAAATAGCTAGTTTTGTGTTTTATATTGTGTAGGTCTCCAGCCAACCGGTTAACTCACGTTATTGCTGTCTAACAGAAATACTTCTGCTAAGCAGCTGTGGGCCACTATTACCTAAACTGTGTCTATTAATGCAGATTGTTTGTCATTCTTACTACTTTGAGAAAGTAATCCATGCTTTTATACAAACACAAGAGGTATCATATATCCCCTATTCTGGCCTCTTTACACTTGCTATCAGATCATTTTGGGATAAAGTACAAGGTACATTTGTATACTTTTAAAGACCTGCACGGACTGGCACCAAAATATGTTTCTGAGCTCATACATTTTTATTACTCACAGAGATCATTAAGGTCGCAAAATCAGCTGCTCCTTGAAACTCCTTGGTCACGCTTAAAAGGCAAAGGAGATTACGCTTTCTCAGTTGCTGCCCCAAAGTTGTGAAATGGTTTACCAATGTCTATCATATCCTCTATCTCTGTAAACATGTTTAAAACCCGTCTTAATACATATTTGTTTGGAGGGAGGCACGTGACCTGTGAGCATGATGGCAGCGTAGTGTTCTGACTCCACCAACCCTACTCATTTTCATTTATATATCCACGTTTTTTCGCTAATTGCTCAACACTGTTTTATGCTTTGACTTTGGGCATCTACAGTATGTCTTCTCATCAAAGAAAATCGTCCGGCAAGAGCGTGATCAAGCGCACGAGGCAGAAAAGATGGAGGATTCGCTCGCCGCCATGATCACCTCTGCTATGGAGAAACAGCAGCAGTTTATTGAAGCGCAGTTTAAAACGTTGCAAGACAGGCTAGATAATATTCAGTCTGAGCTTTCCAGCTGCTCTAATGGGGTTAAAGAACTGCGCGATCGATATTCCAGTCTGAACTGAACAGTCGTCAAAGTGGAGAAAAAGTACGACAAATCTGCTGCCAGATTGACGACCTTGGAGGAAAAGATGGCTGATTTGGAGGACCGGAGCCGCAGGGATAACGTTCGTATTATGAATCTCCTGGAAGGCGTGGAAGAAACCAGGAATCTCACAATCTCGGGATCTCCCGACAATCTAATATCTCGGGATCTTTACCTGTATGGTTCCCTTCGTTGACCGTTGCTAAACCGGAGATCATGAGAGTTCATCGCATCGTCTCACCCTACAACTCTGGCGGGCCTCGCACGGTCATTATGAAGATGCTATGTTATACCGATCGTGATTCAATTATCCCAGCTTCTAGGAAATCTCCAATCAAGGTGGATGGGAAAGACGTCAGATTTGCCGCAGACTATAGTGCGTTTACTATGAACCGGCGCCGTTGCTCTGCTCTTCCTCTCCTTTTCCTCTCCTCTGCTCTTCCTCTCCTCTGCTCTTCCTCTCCTGTTCCTCTCCTCTGCTCTTCCTCTCCTCTGCTCTTCCTCTCCTCTGTTCTACCTCTCCTGTTCCTCTCCTCTGCTCTTCTTCTCCTCTGCTCTTCCTCTCCTCTCCTCTGCTTTACCTCTCCTGTTCCTCTCCTCTGCTCTTCCTCTCCTCTCCTCTGCTCTTCCTCTCCTCTGCTCTACCTCTCCTGTTCCTCCCCTCTGCTCTTCCTCTCCTCTGCTCTTCCTCTCCTCTCCTCTGCTCTACCTCTCCTGTTCCTCTCCTCTCCTCTTCTTCTCCTCTGCTCTACCTCTCCTGTTCCTCTCCTCTCCTCTTCTTCTCCTCTGCTCTTCCTCTCCTGTTCCTCTCCTCTGCTCTTCCTCTCCTCTCCTCTGCTCTACCTCTCCTGTTCCTCCCCTCTGCTCTTCCTCTCCTCTGCTCTTCCTCTCCTCTCCTCTGCTCTACCTCTCCTGTTCCTCTCCTCTGCTCTTCCTCTCCTCTGCTCTTCCTCTCCTGTTCCTCTCCTCTGCTCTTCCTCTCCTGTTCCTCTCCTCTGCTCTTCCTCTCCTCTGCTCTACCTCTCCTGTTCCTCTCCTCTGCTCTTCCTCTCCTGTTCCTCTCCTCTGCTCTTCCTCTCCTCTCATCTGCTCTACCTCTCCTGTTCCTCTCCTCTGCTCTTCCTCTCCTCTGCTCTACCTCTCCTGTTCCTCTCCTCTTCTTCTCCTCTGCTCTTCCTCTCCTGTTCCTCTCCTCTGCTCTTCCTCTCCTCTCCTCTGCTCTACCTCTCCTGTTCCTCTCCTCTGCTCTTCCTCTCCTCTGCTCTTCCTCTCCTCTCCTCTGCTCTACCTCTCCTGTTCCTCTCCTCTGCTCTTCTTCTCCTCTGCTCTTCCTCTCCTGTTCCTCTCCTCTGCTCTTCCTCTCCTCTCCTCTGCTCTACCTCTCCTGTTCCTCTCCTCTCCTCTGCTCTTCCTCTCCTCTGCTCTACCTCTCCTCTTCCTCTCCTGTTCCTCTCCTCTGCTCCTCCTCTCCTCTGCTCTTCCCCTCCTCTCCTCTGCTCTACCTCTCCTGTTCCTCTCCTCTGCTCTTCCTCTCCTCTCCTCTGCTCTTCCTCTCCTGTTCCTCTCCTCTGCTCTTCCTCTCCTCTCCTCTGCTCTACCTCTCCTGCTCCTCTCCTCTGCTCTTCCTCTCCTCTTCTTCTCCTCTGCTCTTCCTCTCCTGTTCCTCTCCTCTGCTCTTCCTCTCCTCTCCTCTGCTCTTCCTCTCCTGTTCCTCTCCTCTGCTCTTCCTCTCCTCTCCTCTGCTCTTCCTCTCCTCTCCTCTGCTCTTCCTCTCCTGTTCCTCTCCTCTGCTCTTCCTCTCCTCTGCTCTTCCTCTCCTCTCCTCTGCTCTACCTCTCCTGTTCCTCTCCTCTGCTCTTCTTCTCCTCTGCTCTTCCTCTCCTGTTCCTCTCCTCTGCTCTTCCTCTCCTCTGCTCTTCCTCTCCTCTCCTCTGCTCTACCTCTCCTGTTCCTCTCCTCTGCTCTTCCTCTCCTCTCCTCTGCTCTTCCTCTCCTCTGCTCTACCTCTCCTCTTCCTCTCCTGTTCCTCTCCTCTGCTCCTCCTCTCCTCTGCTCTTCCCCTCCTCTCCTCTGCTCTACCTCTCCTGTTCCTCTCCTCTGCTCTTCCTCTCCTCTCCTCTGCTCTTCCTCTCCTGTTCCTCTCCTCTGCTCTTCCTCTCCTCTCCTCTGCTCTACCTCTCCTGCTCCTCTCCTCTGCTCTTCCTCTCCTCTGCTCTTCTTCTCCTCTGCTCTTCCTCTCCTGTTCCTCTCCTCTGCTCTTCCTCTCCTCTGCTCTTCCTCTCCTGTTCCTCTGCTCTTCCTCTCCTCTGCTCTTCCTCTCCTCTCCTCTGCTCTTCCTCTCCTCTCCTCTGCTCTTCCTCTCCTGTTCCTCTCCTCTGCTCTTCCTCTCCTCTGCTCTTCTTCTCCTCTGCTCTTCCTCTCCTGTTCCTCTCCTCTGCTCTTCCTCTCCTCTCCTCTGCTCTTCCTCTCCTCTGCTCTACCTCTCCTGTTCCTCTCCTCTGCTCTTCCTCTCCTCTGCTCTTCCTCTCCTCTGCTCTTCCTCTGCTCTTCCTCTCCTCTGCTCTTCCTCTCCGCTCCTCTGCTCTTCCTCTCCTGTTCCTCTCATCTGCTCTTCCTCTCCTGTTCCTCTCCTCTGCTCTTCCTCTCCTCTGCTCTACCTCTCCTGTTCCTCTCCTCTGCTCTTCCTCTCCTGTTCCTCTCCTCTGCTCTTCCTCTCCTCTGCTCTACCTCTCCTGTTCCTCTCCTCTGCTCTTCCTCTCCTCTCCTCTGCTCTTCCTCTCCTGTTCCTCTCCTCTGCTCTTCCTCTCCTCTCCTCTGCTCTTCCTCTCCTGTTCCTCTCCTCTCCTCTGCTCTTCCTCTCATCTGCTCTACCTCTCCTGTTCCTCTCCTTTGCTCTTCTTCTCCTCTGCTCTTCCTCTCCTGTTCCTCTCCTCTGCTCTACCTCTCCTGTTCCTCTCCTCTGCTCTTCCTCTCCTCTGCTCTTACTCTCCTCTGCTCTGCCTCTCCTGTTCCTCTCCTCTGCTCTTACTCTCCTCTGCTCTACCTCTCCTGTTCCTCTCCTCTGCTCTTCCTCTCCTCTGCTCTACCTCTCCTGTTCCTCTCCTCTGCTCTACCTCTCCTATTCCTCTCCTCTGGTCTACCTCTCCTGTTCCTCTCCTCTGCTCTTCCTCTCCTCTCCTCTGCTCTTCCTCTCCTGTTCCTCTCCTCTGCTCTTCCTCTCATCTGCTCTACCTCTCCTGTTCCTCTCCTTTGCTCTTCTTCTCCTCTGCTCTTCCTCTCCTGTTCCTCTCCTCTGCTCTTCCTCTCCTCTCCTCTGCTCTACCTCTCCTGTTCCTCTCCTCTGCTCTTCCTCTCCTCTCCTCTTACTCTCCTCTGCTCTACCTCTCCTGTTCCTCTCCTCTGCTCTTACTCTCCTCTGCTCTACCTCTCCTGTTCCTCTCCTCTGCTCTTCCTCTCCTCTGCTTTACCTCTCCTGTTCCTCTCCTCTGCTCTTCCTCTCCTCTCCTCTGCTCTTCCTCTCCTCTGCTCTACCTCTCCTCTGCTCTTCCTCTCCTCTGCTCTACCTCTCCTGTTCCTATCCTCTGCTCTTCCTCTCCTCTCCTCTGCTCTACCTCTCCTGTTCCTCTCCTCTGCTCTTCCTCTCCTCTGCTCTACCTCTCCTGTTCCTCTCCTCTGCTCTTCCTCTCCTCTGCTCTACCTCTCCTGTTCCTCTCCTCTGCTCTTCCTCTCCTCTGCTCTACCTCTCCTGTTCCTCTCCTCTGCTCTTCCTCTCCTGTTCCTCTCCTCTGCTCTTCCTCTCCTCTCCTCTGCTCTACCTCTCCTGTTCCTCTCCTCCGCTCTTCCTCTCCTCTCCTTTGCTCTTCCTCTCCTCTGCTCTACCTCTCCTGTTCCTCTCCTCTGCTCTTCCTCTCCTCTCCTCTACCTCTCCTGTTCTTCTCCTCTGCTCTTCCTCTCCTCTGCTCTACCTCTCCTGTTCCTCTCCTCTGCTCTACCTCTCCTGTTCCTCTCCTCTGCTCTACCTCTCCTGTTCCTCTCCTCTGCTCTACCTCTCCTCTCCTCTGCTCTACCTCTCCTGTTCCTCTCCTCTGCTCTTCCTCTCCTGTTCCTCTCCTCTGCTCTTCCTCTCCTCTGCTCTACCTCTCCTGTTCCTCTCCTCTGCTCTTCCTCTCCTCTCCTCTGCTCTACCTCTCCTGTTCCTCTCCTCTGCTCTTCCTCTGCTCTTCCTCTCCTGTTCCTCTCCTCTGCTCTTCCTCTCCTCTCCTCTGCTCTACCTCTCCTGTTCCTCTCCTCTGCTCTTCTTCTCCTCTCCTCTCCTCTGCTCTACCTCTCCTGTTCCTCTCATCTGCTCTCCTGTTCTTCTCCTCTGCTCTTCCTCTCTTGTTCCTCTCATCTGTTCTCCTGTTCATCTCCTCTGCTCTTCCTCTCCTGTTCCTGTTTTTGGAGGCTTCTTATAAAAGGTTACCCGTGGTGGACATTTGGCACAGGGATATTTCTGTGACTGATTCAGAGGACAATATTGACATATGTTGGGACTCAATATGGGCTAACCTCAAACATGTCTCTAAAAATCCTAATCATCAATTGATTCACTTCAAGATGATTCATAGGATGTATCTCACTCCCAGGAAGCGTCATTTAATGAAGCTTTCCACCTCTCCTAAATGTGACTTGTGCTCTAGTGGGTGCATAGGGACATAAATATGCACATGTTTTGGGATTGCCCTGAAGTCAATGAGTTTTGGAGACAGGTTTCCATGATGCTGAAAGACATTTTGGAGTTGGTGATATCATGCTGTCCGAGACTCTTGCTTGTAAGTGATGACTCCTCTTATACTCTCTCTCTAACTCAGAAAAAGTTATTTTTCTGTGGACTTACTGCTGCTAAGAAAATGCTTGCCTTGCGCTTGGACATTGCGAACATGGAGGTCTCAGTGCCAAGATTACATGGAGCTTCTCAGAGGACTATTTCGGCATGGTTAGATGCCACTTCAAAAATTAAGGAGTGTCTTTAAGATCTTTATCTCATGTTCTTATTTTTATTTATTGTATTTGGATTTTTATCTGCACTGTTCTTAGACTATGTATGCTCTGAATGTACCTTTGGGAGATGGGGGTGGGGGTGGGGGGATATGGTCGCCTTGGGAATGTGGGAGGGGAAAAAAAGTGTTCAGAATGATGTTTATTATTACTTTTTTTTCTGTACAATAACATTCTGTAACTCAATAAAAAATGTATCACAAAAAATACATATTTGTTTGATGAGGCCTTTGCTACTTTGTAAGGACCATTAGTTTTGGATTAGATGCATTCATATTTTTTTCTCCTTCTCTTGATTTATCTCTCTTTTATTTCTTTTTAATTTCTTTCTTAATCTGTATTTTATTTTATTGTATTTCATCTTATCACTTGAAAAATTGTACAGCAATTTGGTACACTCTGTGTTTTTAAGGTGCTTTATAAATACATTTTGATTGATTGATTGATTTAAACCAGACACAGACGGAGTTGCTCTGGAGTATCAATCCATTCCTTCTATCCTAGGAGACTCTTGCAGATAAAGAAATTTTTTTGTAGCATCAAGTAACATCTAAGGAGTCATATCATTGTTAAATTATCCAAATATTGATTTTAGATTGGGAGGAAATTCTGATTAATCATCTGTCCACTAAATTGGACATCATGCATCATCACTAGCTATATTTCAGATACAATTCATACTATTACTGTGACTGTTGTTCTTGAAAATACTTGATCTGCAGTAACATATTTTGGCTGTTAATAAATCTATTTGTGTTAGCTATTAGAATGTAATTTGCAATTATATCAAAAAAAAATATCTAATTACGTAATGCACATAACTTGTAATGCATTACTTTACTCCTTACATCAAAAAGTAATCTGTATTATGTTATGCATGTTACTTGTTGTTAAGGAGTTGAACTAGGATTGTATTCTAAGGCGGTTCTAATGTCTCTAGCCTTCTTTTTGGTGCGTCAATCAGAAAACGGGTGGATAAGGGCAGTCAGATTCAATCAAAGGGGTTTATTGAACAATGAAGATGTTTATGAAGAGGTACATGAGTGGGAGGTTGAGAATTTGTGGGTGTGTAATTCTACAATAAAACATAAATAAAGATATAATGAGCATAACATGACACTTATATCAAAATAAATCACACAATACATCACATTACACTATACAGTGTTAAAGTATACATATTAAGGAATTCCAAAGCTGACAAAATAATAAATAAATACATAAATAAATATATGAAGAAATGTAAAAAAAACAAATGTTACTCTTTTGGAGTAAATCGATGCGTACGGCGGTCTGCCGGAAGTTATTTTAATCTATAAAGTTTTAAATATGGATATTTTTCTTACACGAACGCATGCGAGGCGAGGATGGAGGAGTGAGGAAGCTTCCTGAGGAGTCTTCATCATAGACAGTAAAAGAAATGGACACAGCGACCCCATAGACTTCGACAGAGACCAGTGAAGTCAATTAGAAGCACTCTCTTCCTGATGTCTGAGCGTACTGCGCAGCCTCAGACTGAGCTTGATGACGTAGATGTGACATGAGCAACCTGTCTGACAGTTGTAAGTCTTCTAGTAGCTGTGCCAAAGAAATCTGAATCATTCCCTTCTGAATCTTGCAGAGATGGAGAGCGTGAGTAGGAGCTGTCCATGAGCTAGCAGCAGGAGCAACTTTTGGTAAGTATTCTGATTATTTATTTTGTCATTTTGCCTCCACGTCCCCCCGATTGCCTGCGAGCTTCTCCTCCTGTATATACGGTAATTTCTCTACTTTTAAAGATTTGTGACGCAATCGTTAGCCTATTTTTACAAAAGTGGCTTCTACAGGGCTATAACGTAAGATACAAGGTAATGGAGCCTTTTATACATTGTCATGTTTCTTTAGAAATAAACAATGGACAAATCGAGTCTTTAATCGCCTCAGATGTAAAGTTATTCGCTGTCAAAGTGACGCCAAAATGAATGGGAGTCAATGGAATGCTAACAGCATTATGGATGTCCCCATAGAAGGTACGCTTTCCTGATGCTGGATTACCCCCTCGGGAGTCATGAGGGAGGATACATGGGTGTATCCTTTTCGGAAATGTTTTATCGACTAAACGTGACGCACGTATAAAGGCAGATCCTTTGAGCACTGCTGATGACGCAATGAAGTGACGCTCGAGTGATCAAATATTCCAGTGTATAAATAAGCTTTCTTTCTATTCCTCCGTCCTCTTTTTCTTTCCTTGTGTCTTTCCCTCGCATCCTACAGGGGGTGGAGCTGAGACGCGAGGAAAGGAAACGAGGATGCAAAACTAAGAATTGAGAAGCACCCTAAGGGTGCTTTCACACTGGCAGTTTAGTTCGGAACAAAAATAGCTAATGTGAACGCTGTCATGTCGACCCGGCTGCGCACTGTGGTACCGAACCTGAGACTACCTGGAGGAGGTGGTCTGAGTTCGGTTGCACTCGAACCGTGCCACGGTTCGCGTGAATGTGAAAGCAACACGGACTCGGTTGCGCACTTTTTCAGGAAGTAAAGTAATTTGCGCATGCGTTTTAGCTGATTATGATGTATTTAGTTAAATAAAACACATGTAAGGGATAGCAGTGTTGATGATTTACCTTGGATGCGAGCGAGAGTGAGCCTCCAGTGTATTCGTGCATAGCGCGTTGAATCAGAGCAACAAATCAATGGAAATCCACTGTCTCCTCAAGAGTGCATTTGCAATCAGCAGAAAGCCAAACGCGACACACAGTAAACCTGTGTTGTTCACTCAGCTGCGCATAATAGCACCAAATTAATAAAAAACATAATATATTGAACCGCGTTCTGTTTTCTATCATGCTCATTTGCGATGACGTAAGATGTACGCAAATGCACCAGCGTTCGATAGAATCAAGTTGAGTGTGAAACCAGACCAACGCTGCGGGGGACGCCGGGAACAATCACGCTCGGGCCGCAGCAAACAAGCCCAGTGTGAAAGCACCCTCAGTGCGCAAGACTGTCCCATGTCTTAAGGGGATAGTTCACCCAAAATTTTACATTAGCCCATGATTTACTCACCCTGAAGCCATCCTAGGTGTATATGACATTCTTCTTTCAGACGAATACAATATTTAAAAAAATCCTAATTTTCGGGTGAACTATCCCTTTAAAAATGGCAAAGTGCAGTGCCCTTAATGCACACTAAACCCACACTGAAGCGGTATTCAAGGCTCATGTATTATGTTCTGGAACTAATGTGCCCTGAAATCGCAAGATGTCGATGTAAATATTCCACTAAAATGTAATTAGATGCATATAATTTGGTTGTATACATAGTGTTGCACATTTTATTGGTGCAAAGATGAGTATGGTATGTGTAGGCCTATTTTGTACAACATTTGCAACTGTTTTTATCACTTAATTAGAAGCATTACAATTTTAAATTTGTGTTTTCTGTTAGTTACATAGCGACTACTGAACAGACATGTACATACGTTTATTTTATTTTATGCAAAGCATTGAAAATATAATAAATAAAAACTGTCTAAACAATTGCATTTTTTGCAAGACTATAAGTGCATCCAATCGAGTAATCAAAAGTTGAACACTTGGGCCAAATGGAGAAATACGTCATGCAAATAGACAAGTGGTCAAGTGCAAAGACCGCAAGTGTGGGTATTTGGACAAGGCATTAGTCATAATACTAATTACGGTTATTATTACGACATCTGGCGTGAACGCAGCGCTCCACTCCTCCAAACCTAATCAAACACACCTGAACAAGCTAATCAAAGTCTTCAAGATTAGGCTACTAGAAAGCTACACGCAGGTGAGTTTCATCAGGGTTGAGTTACCCAAACTTCCTTGGATCTTTAAAAATGCGTTTTCAGAAAACTTTTATACAGCGATTTATGTTGTGGGATTCAGCAGCACGTGTTTGTGGTGTATTATTGTGTGCCTCACTGTCCCTTCTGACTGACTGATTCAGTGTTTTCCAGTAGAGTTGATTGTGAGATCACAGGTCGAGAGGATGACAGCTCGAGTGTACTGCTGGTTGAGTGTTGTTTTATTGTGCCTGTCTGCATGTTTGAGCACAAGACACGCTGGAGTCGCAGGTGAGAAGATCTTTTAGCTTCATTACAGTCTGAAGAAGTGCATACATAAGTGCCTTACAAAATGACTTATTTTTAACATGTAGTTACAGTACATTTAGTTGCAATGGTTAACTTATGAAAAACACATTACTGTCCATGTCTTCTATCTGCATTGTGCTTGTATAACACACCTCACTACTCTTTGTCTTTTAAACTGATTGACAGTTTAGTGATAAATGGATTATTATTATTATTTTTTTTTTTTTTTAAAGTAGATAGTTTGAGATAGGGTTGGGTATCGAGAACCGGTTCCATTTTAGAACCGGTAACAAATTTCCAAAAACCGGGTATTCGATAAGACGCACGCATTACGATTCCTCTTATCGATTCCTGACTATCCGTTATTTCAAATGTAGGCGCGCGGCAAGCACGAAGCGGCGCCTATGCCTCGGCGAGATGAAAACATCTCAACTTTTCAGAATGGCGCAAGCGGTGCGCAGGTCAAGTGACAAAAAACAACCGACCTTTTTGTAACATCAAAAGCTCGGCTGATCATAGCTGAATAGGGCGGGTTTTTATTTCTCATCTCCATAAATATATCTAGTAGCCTAGTAAATGGTTGGTTGCATAGCAACGACAGACGCCACGGGAGCGCAAGTGCTTGTGGAAGGGAGAAAACGGCGCGGCCGTGCTTTTCCATGCATTTTTAGTCGCGATATGTGAACGGTCCCTAATTCAGGAATCTATGTGGCTTAAAATCATTTTTGTTTTGTTTAAAATGGAGATCACGATTACATACATCAGACAACTACTCAGAATAACATGTTTAGTATAATAGTCTTTTTTTTTTTTTTTAAACTAGTTTGAATAATTAATTCAAACACGAGTCTTCTTCAATAAAAAAAAAAATAAATAAAATAAAAAAAAAGTCGATTTTTGCCACCTACTGCTGGAGTAATAATGTAATCAACACCTTTATATGAAGAGACTCCTTTCACTTTAGCCATTTTATTGGTTATTACTTAAAATTGGCAAGAATAAAAGGTAGAAATATTTATTCTTCAATTATTCGCCCTTTTTTCTCCCTCCGAAAAATATTGGAATCGGAAACAAGAATCGATAAGAACCGGATTCGATAATCGGAATCGCTAAAAATGAAATGATACCCAACCCTAGTTTGAGACCTATATTTCAAAACCTCTGACTTGTACTGAAACCATTAAAACACTCCCTGGTCCCTTTTAACGATCCTCTTGAATCTTCTGTAGAGTCCAGTCAGTGTTTGGTGATGCTGACGGTCGTGTTGTCCCAACGGGGAAATTTAGCACATAGCACAGTTTCACAGAATAGCTTTACAAAATTAATAAAGATGATCTTGCTATTCTTGATTTGATTTTTGTGCTGAATGCCACACAAAGGACAGACTAAAGATGACTGTATCCCTCCAGTGAAGCCTGCGGCCGGACCGCCAAATCCTGCTGTGAAGCCTGCGGCCGGACCGCCGAAGCCTGTGGCCAAACGGCCAAAGTGGTTCCCAGTGAACCTTGGTCACCTCCTCCCTGGTCACGGTCACCTTGATGGCCAATGTGAATGTGAATCATGATTTTGCCGAACTCATGCTGAAGTTCTTTTACGGATCAATTCAGTGCTTTATTCATATGGAGTGTTCCCTGTTTATCACCAAATAAATCGTTTAATGAAATATTGTTTGCTGAGTTTTTGGTACAAAAAATACATGTGGTTATCCTCTGTGTCGACAGAAGTGTTTCATCCTCCGTATAGTCAGGGAAAATTTTTTTTTTTTTTTTTTTTTTTTTTTTTTAAACGATAACCAGTCCTAGGTAAAAGGTGTAACGAGTTACAGTTTCAAATATTTATTTTAAATGGATTATAATTATAAATATTTTATTTTTTTAGAATTGACTGTAGCATAATACAATTATTTAATCAGCTCATCCAATGAACAAAGCATAATCAATTATTAATTCTAGGAAATATTATCTTCCTGGCCAAGAAAGAATAACCATTTCCAACTAAAGTAAATCAAGTTCTAGCAGGGTAATAGCATAGGTATCGCTAGATCAAGATGTTTAAGTGACTTTGATATGTGGCCAACACAGAGACAATAAAACATGGATATATAATGGTTTAATAAACGAAACTACGGTAGACTACACACAATTAAACTAATCAAAGATTGTATACAGAATCAGAGAGAAGAGAAGGGCAAGATTACAATCAGTTTACCACAACCTACGAGAAACATCAGAGAATCAGGGTCACCTTAAAGGGGCACAATAACTTAGAAACGCGTCTAACGGCTGCGAACAGTGGCTGGTGAACTGGGAGAAGAATAGAGTAAACTTTAAAGTTACTTACACGATGTGTATCTGATATGAATAAAACTAATTATAATGGAAAGGATTATTATTGCCTCTTCCTTTGACATCAGTGTGTATTTTACAAACTCTAAATGTATTGTTTTTTTAGTACTTATATGTCTGAAACCTAAAATAAACATTATGTGGTTGAAAACACTGAAAAGTTGTGATATATGAGCACGCCTGTCTCTGGCTCAGCGCCAGCCAACGCGCGAAAGCACATTTGAATTTAGCAGTTGATCACGTCATGCAATGACCGTTCTAATCACACCGGTGTGATCGTATGCTCCAGGGACAAGCCAAGACTGATCACACCGGTGTGATCATACGTGCAAAAGGGTTAAGTAAGTGTGTAAAGAAAGGCAGGAAAGGGGCTAAATAATATCAAATAATAAGAGTAAAAAAAATAAAAAATAAAAAGGTATGCAGAATGAACAAAATAAAATAATCAAAGGAGAAAATGAAATTAAAAAATGTAAATGAAAAAAGAGGTAGAGAGAGGAAAGCCGACCTAGCTGAGGATGGCCACAAGGTGGCGTGGTTGAGCCCACACAAAAGATGTCGGGAGGTCAAGAGAAGTGTTAGCAGAGAATGTCTAATAGGAAGAGAATTGGCACTCTCTGGTTACGTCCGGTTTCTGGACTGGCTGCAGTAACACGTCTCTGTCCATGCGGGGGCGCTCGCAGGTGAGTGCAGAATGAATGGAGGTCTATGACGCTAAACCATCAAAATCCACTTTTCTCAGGATATAATTTTTTGTCTAGTAATTTGAATGTTGTTTTCGAAAGGAGATGCAAAGAAATTACACATTGCTGGGAGTTAGATTTTTTAGAGTCACTTATTTGCTTTAAAAAGTCTTTTAAAATGTCAATGACGTCATACACATCGTACGACAAGAGATACTGCTTGACGGCAATCCTTCAGTCGCTTTGGTGCTTTCGCGCTCGGCACTTTCTTTTCTCTCGAGGCATCGACAACACAGCTGACACAGGTAAATACACATGCTAGAAGAGTTTTTGTTTTGTTTGTTTCTGGTCCTGCTCCGGATGCCACGATGCCATCAAGCGGTATCTCTGGTCGTAATCAGTCCTTCACTGACCAATCAGCGTTCATTAGCAGAATGCTAGCGTTTTATGGGCAACAATAACTCAACCTGTAAGAAATCGAAAGGACATAAGTACTCGTTCATTCAATTTTCGACCTATAACCCATGTTGAAGTTGCAAAACCTACAATAAAATCTGAGATTTCTCAACGGCAATCGGGTGAAAGAGACAAATTTAGCCGTATAGCCCCATAGACTCCCATTCAGTCTGCACTCGCCCGCGATCACCTCCAGTGGAATTCTAATGGAACTGCAACCAAGATCGATACAATGGGGCTAATAGGAAGTGCCAAGGCTCTCCGTAGACGGGCTCTGGTGTTAGACACTTAAACAAACTGCTCTCTAGCGTTAGTCAGTGGTGTTGTGACCTAGACTAACTTCCGACGTGATTAAATCTGTACGCGTTAAGTGAGATTACTCTCTTCTTAACGGTTGATTTATAGCAAATATCATGAGTACGATTTATTTTAGATCTCAGCGGATCCTTTTGTGCCAGTTTACTGCACAAGAGTGTGAGGCAGGATTTCTTGCTACCAATACACAATAAAAATATACACAACTCGGGTTTCTTCGCTGCTGTTACAAATGCTAACTTGATCAAGGTTTTAAGGACTCACATTTACATATCAATCAGATACTGGCCTGCAGTGTTTTCTGATTAGATTTGCATAAGGTATGCATTAGTTAGCTAAGCTAATGTTTAACCTTAAAGGGATAATCCACTTTTTTTGGAAATATGCTCATTTTACAACTCCCCCAGAGTTAAACAGTTGAGTTTTACCGTTTTAGAATCCATTCAGCCGAACTCCGGGTCTGACGGTACCACTTTTAGCATAGCTTAGCATAGTTCATTGATTCTGACGAGCCCAGTAGCATTTCTTTCAAAATGACCAAAGAGTTTCAATATTTTTCCTATTTAAAACTTGACTCTTCTGTAGTTAAACCGTGTACTAAGATCGACAGAAAATGAAAAGTTGTGATTTTCTAAGCCTATATGGCTAGGAACTACTCTCATTCCGGCGTAATAATCAAGGAACTGTGCGGCCGTACCATGGGTGCAGCAGGCGTAGTGATATGACGAAGCACCTGAAAATAGTCCCCAGCTCGGTAACTTCCAACATGACCGGGACTAAGTTTGTGTAGTTTTTAGGCGGCAAATTAGGTAAAGTGAGTGGATTTTCCTGTGCGATTAGCCATGGTTCTGTGCGTAGTAAAGGGCTGTGATAGTAAGTCGAGGGTATATTCTACCGTCATGTTACACCGTATACCAACGAACAAAAAGAAACTAAAACATCAATGGTTGACTGCTCTGAACATTGATCTCAAAACACCGGTAGAATCGATCAAGAAATGGCGTGTTTGCTCAAAACATTTTGGACCAGATGACTATAAAGAAAACACGGACAGTACGGTACAGCGTCTAAAGGATACAGCCATCCCAACAATCTTCAATGTACAGACAGGTCCAAGTGTATCATCATCACCCATGGCTGTAAGTATAACAATTTTACTTTTTGTAAAAGCACTGCCGTTGTTATCTTCCTGTGAAATGCAATCAATGAGTGCTAGGTTTTCTCGATCATTCGTCTTGTACAGTATATAACGTTAGTAGTTTTGTTGTAGAGTTCTGGTGAGGTAGCGTATAGTTTAATTAAAGGAAACTTGTGGAATTTTCGGTATTGTTTATCTACATTTTCTATGGTACAAAATACTAGTGATGTCACGTTATCTGCTGAAGCTTTGGAGCGTGTGTCGAAAAATCATCTCATTGATGACGTCCTAAATCTCGCTTGGCCTGACTAGTTCAGGAAGCGGTTATAATCTTGTAATTTAACAGTCCCCTACCCTTTTTAACTCTGCCACTTTCCATTTCTAGACTAATAATATTGCCCCTCCTGTCTATTACGTGCAAAGACTTGATTTAGACACATTGGATAGCCCCATTCATTTCAAGCCAATACGTTTATTACACCATTATGTTACAGTATATGCTACATAGAAGGGGGGAAGAGCCCTTGAATCTGTGCTCTGACCCTGGTTTCAGAATCAGCCTTGCAAGCAGCCTTTTAAAAAAACCGCTTAAAAAATGTTGTGTTGGATTTTTTTTAGCTTGCATCTCAAAGATATTGCCATTGACTCTGTGGAATAACCTTTTTTTCTTTTACTTATCAATCAGGATGAGCTTGATGTACAGCAGGATCATGAGCATGAGCATTTGTTCAGCCTTTTTGCTGGTGTACCACAGTCAACCCCTCAGAAATCCAGACCTTCAAAAGAACATGCAGCGGAGTTCAAAATTCCGTTACTGTTGCAGCCGACTAGTCCAGCACAGACAGTGAAGTGCACAAAGCCATTTGCTGCCCTGGCACCCACATGGACACAACTGGTAGGAAAATGAAACTTTTCCCCATGTTTTAGTTTTTTGTACTGTGTTATGAATAAACTCCTAAAAATATTTAAAATCTCTATATTTTATAGGACACCGCATCTTCGTCCAGTGTCATGGCTGTGTCCAGTCCAAGGAAAAGTTTAATCTATGATGTGAGTGTCCATGTTATATGTCTGCTATATACAGTATAATCCATAATGAAAATATTATTCATTTTTTCACCATTCTTTTGACACTTATCTATAGCATATGAAATGCAATCATAGAACAGTCAGATAATTGTTTATTCAAATCATTTCTATGCGAGTAGACAAATACTGGAAGAGAAACTAAACATTTCAATGTTGAATTGTCAATAACAGGAAAAACACACCTCATCTGTAATGGACATCAGTTCAGCATCAGCCTTGGACATCAGCATGTGTTCAGAGCCTGCTGCCGATCCTGCTGATGCCAGTTTTGATCCATTCACAAGCCCCTCGACCTCTTCCACAGGAAGCACTTCAAGCAGCTCTGAACATTCCAGAGGATGGAAGGAGAGAAAGTGGATTGTGAATGAGTCAAAACTCATGGAGCTCTTCCAGAAATGCTCCACTTGTGGAGCTCTGATCTCCCAGACAGACCAGACCATATCAACAATTGGTTGCAGAATCAACGTGAGCTGGAAATGCAACAACGGACATACTGGACAGTGGGAATCATGTCCAAACACACGTGGAATGCCGGAAAACAATCTACTAGCAGCAGCTGCCACACTCTTCACTGGTGCAACGTTTACAGACATTGCTGACTGGGCTGGGCTCTTGAACTTGCAGCTGCCCCAAAAAACAACATACTACAACATACAGGCAAGCTACCTCATTCCGGTGATTGAAGCAGCATACAAGAAGCAGGAAAACATCATAAAAGCGCAACTAATCTGCCAAACTCAGGATGGTCAGGGAGTGCAGCTTTGCGGAGATGGGAGGAGTGACAGCCCAGGCCATTCATGCAAATATACAACCTATTCCTTCATGGATGACTCCTCCAATCAGTTAGTTGTTTTTGATCTGGTTCAGGTAAACAAATGGACACAACACTAGAAATAAATTTACTAAAAAATGATGTCTAAAATGTCATAATCTGTAAACTTGTTTCCTCTAGGTGTCCCAGGCCACAAGTTCCGTAGCAATGGAACCAATGGGCTTCAGGAAAGGACTGGAGAGGCTCTTGGATGAAGGCATTGACATCAAAGTGGTTACAACGGATAGACATCCATCCATCAGAAAATTGATGAGAGAAGAGTATCCTAACATCATACATCAGTTTGATCCATGGCATGTGGCAAAAGGTTAGTCTATTGGGCAGTAGAGCACAACCTGTTGATACTTATTATGTGAATTGATTGGATTTTGTGAATTGATTGGATTTTAAATATATATCAATGTTCTTATCAAATCCTTTCGTTAGAGAAGCTAGTCTACACAGGTTTTCAGTAACAACAAATGTAATATAATAAACCTATAATATAGCCTATGTTACTACGATGGCCATAATGGCATATTCGAATAAGGTAAAAAATTATTACTGTGTTGTCTATTTCAATTTACTTTCAAAACCGACCAATTGCCCATATCAATGCCCATTTAAAAAAAAAATGCAAGCATTGATGGGATAATCAAGGTCAGATGCATATTTCAGTAGATTGAAGGATTCGATGGATCCTTTTCACATTTCCAGGTTTCTCAGAAGTGGAAGTTGTCATCTATATCGGTGAATGAGAGAATACATTAAATGTATATTTTGTGTTCCCATTTGCTCAAATAGCAAAATAAATACTCCATAGTAGTGTTTTCATAACTTTCAAAAACAGGGAAAAAACAGAGTAATTGATAATGGCAGTCAGAAGAGAGAACGATGTAATTTTTAGCCTTCACTCCCATAGCCGCTGTATTAGAAACACCCTCACAGCAGTGTTAACAAAATTGTTTTTATTTAATAAAAATGTAATTAAAAACTTTGCAGGATTTACGGTATTTGTGATTGTTAAAGCGTATCATCACAGTCTGAAGGGTCTATTCTCATTTCTACTTTACCTGATTACCGATTCCTAACCCTAACTTTTAGGAAAGTAGCCTTTTGTGTGAACATTATCTGAAGTTGACTTGCAGTATAATAATGTACCCTTGTAATTCAGGTATAAAGAAGAAGCTGGTTTCTGCTTCCAATCGGAGGAGTTGCAAAGAACTTGCTCCTTGGGTGAGGAGTGTGAGCAACCACATGTGGTGGAGCTGTTGCTCATCCAAGGGAGATGCAATGGTACACAGTCATACACACACAGCTCCTCACAAAATGAAACTATAATTGATTCCTCATATGCATGCTATAAAGCGGTGTAATGCATAGTGACATTGCTGGTTATCACAAATTTTGCACAATAACTTGATGGCATGCAAATAAAAAAAAAATTCTCCAGATACTTTGAATGAATGCTATTACTAAAGGAATTTTCTGTCTGGGCTCTTATGTTATTGTCAGGAATTGCGCAGACGATGGATATCAATATTGCACCATATCACAGGGGTTCATCGCTGGGAGGAAAATGGCATGGAGTACAAATGCTACCTTAAAGAGCTGACAAGAGACCAGCAAATGACAAAGAAATGGTTGTCTGTGGACTCCCCTGCCTACAAAGCCCTGTTTGAAATAGTGGTGGATACACGTCTACTGAAAGACCTGGAGCACATGACGCTATTCAAACACACAGGCATGTTTGAGATGTCAATCATAGAGATGTCAGCACATGATCGATACAAAATCTCTGGCTTAGACATACAGTTTGACTGAACAAATTCATTTTTAGTAAAACAAAAAATGGGCTGATATAAAAGGCCTCTAAATACGTCATAAATATCATAACCATTACAGACACAATACCTTCCTGGGTGTATAATTTCAGGCCTCCCAAGACACAATGTTGTCTTTCAAAGACAATCTAAGCAGTGGATTGCCAGACCCATCTATACGAAGACAACACAAACATTCACAAATGGTCTCATGGAAGGAGTGATTGAAAGACGATTGGATCCCACTGTCAAATTCAAAGATTCGTCATCCCGTGTCAGAAGACCTCGTCTGGCAGCTAACATCACCTTACAGCCAAAACCCAGCAAGGAAGATGGGTAACACTTTATATTACGACCCGCAAACAACTGCGTAAGTAAACCGAAATTACGGTGTACGTTTCTGTAATTATAGTGTACTTCCGTGTAGGTATAAGGGAACAATATGTTAAGTTTTGGGTAATAAAGGGGTAACAAGCAGATATACAACCTGCAAAGAACTTCGTAAGTAAACCGAAATTACGGTGTACGTTTCTGTAATTATAGTGTACCTCCGTGTAGGTATAAGGTAACAATATGTTACGTTTTGGGTAATAAAGGGGTACAACCAGATATATAAGCAAATTATTTATAATGTAATTATTTTAAAACTAACAGGTACCTATTCTGTATATATTCCAGGCAAAAATTTTACATCTGTTGTATATAAAAGTTTTTATCACATTTCTGGCAAAATATGTTCTTGTGCAATGTAGTTACAGGGTAATTTTGACATCTGTGGGTTGTAAATTAAACTTTTTGGCAATGCTATTTATTGGCTTTTCTTACTAAACTACTTAACGTTAAGCCAAGAAAAAAATAGTTTTTGCTATGATTTTAATTTAAAACGTACCATGTAGTACTTATACTTACCTTATCACATTGAATTGCAATGACACTTAAATGTCAGGGCAAATATACTGTGTAATTAAAAGTTTTTTTGTTTTGTTTTTTTAATAAGAGTACCTTTCTCTGTAATTACTGTGCAAATAGTGTTGTTTCGTATTGTTACATAGTAAGTAGTGTTTGTTACCCGTTTCAACTGTGTATTTACAGGGTAAGTGTAACTCCTGCGGGCTGTAAATTAAAGTGGCGCTTGATACCCCCTTGTTCTGTGTAGTTACAGGGTAAGTGTAACTCCTGCGGGCTGTAAATTAAAGTGGCGCTTGTTACCCCCTTGTTCTGTGTAGTTACAGGGTAAGTGTAACTCCTGCGGGCTGTAAATTAAAGTGGCGCTTGTTACCCCCTTGTTCTGTGTAGTTACAGGGTAAGTGCAGTAAATATACAATAAAGGATCCAATTTAATTTCTGACTTTTATTTTACAAAGACATTTCAAAACACTTTTTCATCTTAATAAAACATTATCTTTTCTACAGTATACTCAAACAACAAAGTAACACATTATACCCCCCCCCCTTATTTGCTTCTCTTGCTTTTCTTCTTCTTTCTTTTCTTGCTCTTCTTTTTCTTAACTTCCACTGGGGACTCTGAAGTTGAGGAGTTGATGGAGTCCCATTGGTCTTGCTGCACTGCAAAAATATGAATATATATACATGCTCTTAGCAAGTTACACCTTCAATTTTAAGTTGTCGAACAATCCTCCACTCTAAAACATTTTGTGCCACCTGATATTACTGTAGTAACTGTAATTTTGAAGAAAACACATTTTGGTGAAGTTTGAGGCAGATCATGGGGGGGTTGTGACATTTTATAGTGATAATGACTGTAGTGCAGCAGAAAATGTTTTTTTAAAAAGGCATAGTTGTTCTGACAGCAACAAAAAAAAAAAAGCATGAAACACAAACATGAGGGCTGTGGCACTATAGGAACAGCATATCTTTGTGTCATTGCAGATGGGACAGCAGACTTCATCTTTTCAATTTCCTTTTTCAAAAAATCACACTCATCTTTGAGCAAGGTGATCTCTGCTTTAAGAGTGATAATCTTATCTTTGAAAGAAAGAAAGAAAGAAAGAAAGAAAGAAAGAAAAGACATTTAAATTTTACTCCTGCCCTACTCCAGGGCTTATACTTGTGACCACTTTCCTATTTTTTTAAAACATCAAATTGAAGAACTAAACATCACTGGTACTGTACATTATAAATGCACTTGTTAAAGGATTAGTTCACCCCAAAATGAAAATTTACAACGGACTTCATTGGTCACCATCGTTCAAAAGTCCAAAGTCCAAGTCCAAATGCAGTTTCAGAAGTCTTTTAAGTGTTTAAACGGGCTGTACGCGATCACAGCTGAAGAAGAGGTTGTTATCTAGCGAAACGATAGGTCATTTAAAAATATATATATATATAATTTATAGACTTTTTACCTTCAACAGTACGGATTGAGCTGATCAACAAACGAACAGGGAACTACGTCATCACGTTGAAAGGTCACGCCTGCGCCGGCAATACTATTTGAACTACTATTCATATTCATCAGAATGTTATTCATATACTATTCATATTCATATTCACTGAATACTATTTCTATATAATCGCAAACAATACTATTTGAATTATCCTCCTACGTACGGTCGCATTGTAAACAGTGGGCGGTACTTCGGCCGACGCAGGCGTGACCTTTCAACGTGATGACGTAGTTCCCTGTCCGTTTGTTGATCAGCTCAATCCAAACTATTGAACTATTGCCACAGCCCTCAGGTTTGTTTCATGTTTTTTTCTTTTTTTTTTGCTGTCAGAACAAATATGCCTTTTTAAAAAACATTTTCTGCTGCACTACAGTCATTATCACTATAAAATATCACAACCCCCCATGATCTGACTCAAACTTCACCAAAATGTGTTTTCTTCAAAATTACAGTTACTACAGTAATATCAGGTGGCACAAAATGTTTAGAGTGGAGGATTGTTCGACAACTTAAAATTGAGGGTGTAGCTTGCTAAGAGCATGTATATACTGTATATTCATATTTTTGCAGTGCAGCAAGACCAATGGGACTCCATCAACTCCTCAACTTCAGAGTCCCCAGTGGAAGTTAAGAAAAAGAAGAGCAAGAAAAGAAAGAAGAAGAAAAGCAAGGGACGCAAATAAAAAGGGGGGGGGGGGGTATAATGTGTTACTTTGTTGTTTGAGTATACTGTAGAAAAGATAATGTTTTATTAAGATAATAAAGTGTTTTGACATTTTTTTGTAAAATAAAAGTCAGAAATTAAATTGGATCCTTTATTGTATATTTACTCTACTTACCCTGTAACTACACAGAACAAGGGGGTAACAAGCGCCACTTTAATTTACAGCCCGCAGGAGTTACACTTACCCTGTAAATACACAGTTGAAACGGGTAACAAACACTACTTACTATGTAACAATACGAAACAACACTATTTGCACAGTAATTACAGAGAAAGGTACTCTTATTAAAAAAACAAAACAAAAAAAACTTTTAATTACACAGTATATTTGCCCTGACATTTAAGTGTCATTGCAATACAATGTGATAAGGTAAGTATAAGTACTACATGGTACGTTTTAAATTAAAATCATAGCAAAAACTTTTTTTTTTTTTTTTTGGCTTAACGTTAAGTAGTTTAGTAAGAAAAGCCAATAAATAGCATTGCCAAAAAGTTTAATTTTCAACCCACAGATGTCAAAATTACCCTGTAACTACATTGCACAAGAACATATTTTGCCAGAAATGTGATAAAAACTTTTATATACAACAGATGTACAATTTTTGCCTGGAATATATACAGAATAGGTACCTGTTAGTTTTAAAATAATTACATTATAAATAATTTGCTTATATATCTGTACCCCTTTATTACCCAAAACGTAACATATTGTTACCTTATACCTACACGGAGGTACACTATAATTACAGAAACGTACACCGTAATTTCGGTTTACTTACGAAGTTCTTTGCAGGTTGTATATCTGCTTGTTACCCCTTTATTACCCAAAACTTAACATATTGTTCCCTTATACCTACACGGAAGTACACTATAATTACAGAAACGTACACCGTAGTTTCGGTTTACTTACGCAGTTGTTTGCGGGTCGTAATATAAAGTGTTACCGGAAGATGTCCTAAGAGCGTACACAACAAGGTTCAAAGGTCCATCAGAGAAGCTGTGATTGTCATCTGTAACTCAGAATGAACACAAACACACCAACTCCCCATAGACCTTGTATGTTCAGAATACACTGGGACTTCACATCATATATGTAAATGTTTAATTTGTTGTTTTATCGTACAGTTAAATAAATGATTGCATTCTCAATTTGTGATTACCCTTTTGTTTGAAAATATCAGCTAGGCATATGTATTTTACAAGTAAAAGATGTTAGATATCATGTTGTAAACAAAACCAAATATACATGTTGCTCTACTGTATTTCTATAAGTTGGTAGATCATGTAAAAAAAATAACAAGGCTTCACATATTTTTCTAGGTACATGAAGGCAAAGCTTTATTTAGACCAATTAAATTATGACAACTCACATCTTTGAGTTAATAATATGGGAAAGTCTGATCTTCAGATGAGAAAATGTCTAAACAGACTAATGTAATCACTGATAACATAACCCAAATGTTTCACACTGAAAGCTTGTGCAATATAGAGCAGAATATAATCTTTATAGTCCACCAGATTGCAAAAATGTCTTTGGACTGAAAGAAGCCATAAAATCCGAGCACTTGGAATGTAGGCCTACAGAACTGTAACAGTACTATAATATATTTTTTGCATCTTCTGCTTCTTGAAATCCTACATAAACTCCTGATTCTGATGGATATTTTTGGCGAATGGCACCAATCACACACGATGGCAATGGTTTTCGGTTGCCTCTTTCCAAAGTCTCTCCCTTCAGGGCCCACTCCATAATAATGCGGTACGACACCAACCTGTATTGACTGAGAAGATAGCACATCATAAATATAAACGTGAAAATGCATGCTGACAGGATGCATTCTAAAAAGTTGACTCATGCATTGTAATGATTGCAGGAATCACTTACTCTAACGATAGCTGGCCATCAGGTCCGCTTGGCACGGGACGTTTTTTCCAGTTTATTTTGTCAAACCGAAAAGAAAAAAAAAATCGACCACTGCAGGATGCAGCATCACTAAGAAGTCCTCGGATGTTGCGACACATGTCACTTCCTCATCAGGTAGATCGACCCTTGTCATCAATGGTAAGACCTGGTCCCACTCGTTACAACACAAGCACTCACTTTCGGTTGGCATAGGTTGGCAAGACCCACACTTGCACCACCATTTCGAATCTGCTCTCTTCCTCCCTTCTTCCCCAGTCTGTTCAGCCATACTTTCTTGCCTTTCACGTTCCAAAAGCTCATCTTCAGTGTATTCCGGTTCAAATAAATACGGTTCGGGATCAGCACCAAAGTAAATGTCATC
Organism: Leuciscus idus; assembly: GCA_021554675.1. Classification (NCBI taxonomy): domain Eukaryota; kingdom Metazoa; phylum Chordata; class Actinopteri; order Cypriniformes; family Leuciscidae; genus Leuciscus; species Leuciscus idus. The sequence continues at coordinate 4,734,737 of CM038633.1, read as the reverse complement.
TAAATCGTCTCTCACAAATGTCTCCATGCTACAAGGCACGCTCCCTGTGCAAGCAGGTTGTCACGTTGGTTTGTTGACGGCAAGTGCTTCGTCATATCACTACGCCTGCTGCACCCATGGTACGGCCGCACAGTTCCTTGATTATTACGCCGGAATGAGAGTAGTTCCTAGCCATATAGGCTTAGAAAATCGCAACTTTTCATTTTCCGTCGATCTTAGTACACGGTTTAACTACAGAAGAGTCAAGTTTTAAATAGGAAAAATATTGAAGCTCTTTGGTCATTTTGAAAGAAATGCTACTGGGCTCGTCAGAATCTACTAAACTATGCTAAGCTATGCTAAAAGTGGTACCGTCAGACCCGGAGTTCGGCTGAATGGATTCTAAAACGGTAAAACTCAACTGTTTAACTCTGGGGGAGTTGTAAAATGAGCATATTTCCGAAAAAAGTGGAGTATCCCTTTAAGGGAGTTAGATCGCCTTAGTTGAATTGAAACTGGAACACGCAGTAACTTCAATTTAGCGATACAAAAGAGAGGCCTTTAAAAAGATGAGAAGAGGAACATCGCTCAAATCAATCTTTTATCACACTGAAAGAAGATTGCTTCGTTCTAACAGGCGATCTTGATAATATAAAAATGTGCTGTAAAGAGTTTTCTTTCGTCTTTACAGAAATGATTTTAATACTACGAACTGCAGTTTAAATTTTAACAATTAACAATGACTAAATGTTAGACAAATAGAAACTGTTAACGTACTTAACTGAAATCGGTTTTGAGATTTTCAGTTTTCACAGAAATGAGTTTGCGTTGCAACTTGTCTCACTCTGAGCGCGCATTAAATAATAAACACACATAAATTGACAATGTGTTTGCTCACAAAACAAAGTTTAAAACATGCCACGTTCTCCACCAATCTGTAACGAGTTACAGTTTAAAATATATATTTGTAATTCATTTTAAACGGATTATAATTAATTATAAATATTTTAATTATTTTTAGAATTGACTGTAGCATAATTAATAGTACAATTATTTAATCAGCTCATCCAATGAACAGAAAGCATAATCAATTATTAATTCTAGGAAATATATTATCTTCCTGGCCAAGAAAGAATAACATTTTCCAACTAAAGTAAATAAAGTTCTAGCAGGGTAATAGCATAGGTATCGCTAGATCAAGATGTTTAAGTGACTTCGATATGTGGCCAACACAGAGACAATAAAACATGGATATAATGGTTTAATAAACGAAACTACGGTAGGCTATACACAATTAAACTAAGCAAAGATTGTATACAGAATCAAAGAAAGTGAAGAAAGAGAGAGAGAAGAAAAGAGGAGGGCAAGATTACAATCAGTTTACCACAACCTACGAGAAACATCAGAGAATCAGGGTCACCTTAAAGGGGCACAATAACTTAGAAACGCGTCTAACGGCTGCGAACAGGTACTTGCATTGACTTTGGTTGCTGAACAAGTCCAGATGCAGGAGATTCTCGAGATTCTTGATGATTTCACCAGGAATACGCTGAAGCGTTCATTTGGGTTCTTGGGGTGGTCCACTTTAAATCCAAAGAAGTTAACTTGAAGATGAAGTTGCCGGAAGAAGACAGGAGGATGTTGTCTCAAAGAGATTGAGCAAAGATCTGACCTAATCAGATACTCTTAAATGACAAAAAAGGTTTCACTTTAGATAAGAGCCTTAACTGAAAAAAACTGACTTTAACCACAGAATTGATCTGCTTTTCAAGTTTAAAATCACCGTCCATGATTACTCCCAGATTTTTAACGGAGGATTTAACACACGGAATTAAGGAACCCAATTCTGTGTTGGGGGCCACATGGGTACTACTTGGGCCAAATATCACAATTTCAGTTTTACTCTCATTAAAATGTAAAAAATAGCCATCCAGGCTTTAATGTCTGCGAGGCAGTCCAACAATAATTTGACAGAGCTGTTATCATTTCGTTTCAATGGCAGATAAAGTTGTGTGTCGTCTGCATAACAGTGAAATGAAATGCCATGCTTTCTCAGGATAGACCCCAGAGGAAGGATGTACAGGGAAAACAGCATCGGGCCAAGAATAGACCCCTGGGGGACTCCACAAGGAAAAGGTGCCATTTGGGACACAAAGTCTCCAAGGCAAACAGAAAACTTCCTATCGGACAGATATGACCTAAACCACTCTAGAGCAATACCTTTGATACCAACACAGTGGTCCAACCTAGAGATCAGAATATTATGATCAATAGTATCAAATGCAGCTGTGAGGTCTAACAGCATTAGAATAGCAGAATCTCCTGAGTCTGTAATCAATAAGAGGTCATTAAAAACTTTTAAGAGTGTAGTTTCTGTACTATGAAGGGCTTTAAATCCAGACTGAAACAACTCCAAAATTCCATGTAAATCCCAAAAAGATTGCAACTGTATACATACAGCTTTCTCCAGTATTTTCGAAAGAAATGGAAGTTTAGAAATAGGTCGGTAATTGGAGAAAACTGATGCGTCAATATTGGGTTTTTTTATTAGTGGTTGTACTACTGCATGTTTAAAGCCCTGTGGTACAACACCTGTGGTCAGACTGCTATTTATAATTCCTAGAATTTTGGGCCAAATAGTTTCAAAAACTTGTTTTAAAAAACGTGGAGGGACAACATCTGTAAAACAGGCGGATGATTTCATTTGATCAATTATATCTTATATAAAAGATAAGGACACAGGCTCAAACTGGTTAAAGACAGCAGGGCGGGTGACAATAATAGAAGGGTCCTCAGAGGAAGGAAAAATATGTGCTCTAATATTTTCTATCTTACCTATAAAAAATTGTGAAAACTTCTCACAGACATCTGGAGATGAGTAAGAACAAGTCAGTTGAGAGGTAGGTACAGTACAGCATTAATTGTACTAAAAAGAGCTTGAGGTTTGTGAGAATTCATCAAGATAATATCAGAAAGGTATTTCGTTTTCTCAGTTTTTACAGTTTTTGGGTATTTATACCAGGTGTCTTTTAAGATGTCAAGAGACACCTGTAATCTGTTTTTCTTCCACTGTCGTTCAGCTCTCCTGCATTCTCGTCTGACAGCACGAGTAGTATCGTTCAACCATGGTTCACTTTTTGGCTTAGAACGCATAACTTTAAAAGGTGCAACAATGTCTAACACACTTTGGCAGGAAAAAGTTTCATCCAAACTTTGAAAAACAGTAGAAAACTGTGCAGCCGTGAAAGAGTTAAACACACGACATCGCCGAGCTGCTCTACTCGGTTTAGAATAAGGGAGAGAGATCTCAAATAATACAGGCATGTGATCAGAAAAAGACGCTTCACAAATTTCAAGATTACAGATTTGTAAACCACATGATAAAACAAGGTCTAATGTGTGTCCATGCATAATAATGTGCATATTTACAGATTTTAAGATAATGACGACAGGAGTGAATGAGATTAAATATTATTGAGAGATGACAGAAGTGTTGCCGTTTATGATAGATATATCCAGAAACATATATGTTTCCAAGGTGCAAGATCTATGGTCTTGTTTATGGAATGTGATACTGGTTTATTGGAAATTGACAATTTAATTAAATTCTTATTTTATTTGGGAAATACAATATACATAAAGCAAAGTACGTCAACTGTACCGAATGGTAGACAGTTTTCCACTGACTTAAAGATCTTTCACAATTCCCTAACCTCAATAGAGGACAATTATAAAGTTGTTAAGACATACAGGCTGTTGAAAAAGATAGCTTATGTTTTAGATGTATGATTTTGATACAAGATGCAACATTTTGATTTCATTGTTTTATAGATTCAAGTGTTTTTATGGCTCTGTATTCCCCTGTTGTTAACTCAATAAAAAATGTTTCAGCCTAAATTCTATCTGTTCATCATCAATGTGTGTTACAATGTGTGCAATATTTTTTTTTTTTTTTTTTTTTTGTGGCGTTGATATAAGAATGGCTGTATTTCCTAGTTGCTTGAAACATTGTTGTTAGTCATAATTACTTGGATCCGCATCGCAAGTCAATCAGCAATTGTAATTCAGTTTCCATTTCTAGACATGCCCCTGTGTCTGTGTATGCTGTGTCTCTTCATATTCTACGCAGATTTATGCCAGTAGAGATCCACTTCCTGTAGAGTTTAGGTGTAAGAGGTTATTCATAACAACAACTTGTAAACGTGGAATTTTCGAAGAGCTCCTACTTGTACCATGTGATCGCTGTACCACCTGACCATTTTGTCATTGATAGTGTTGCCATAGAAACACTCAATCTTCTAATTATGACCGCAGTGCTCCACTCCTCCAAACCTAATCAAACACACCTGAACAAGCTAATCAAGGTCTTCAAGATTAGGCTACTAGAAAGCTACACGCAGGTGAGTTTCATCAGGGTTGGAGTTACCCAGACTTCCTTGGATCTATAAATCTTTGGACAGCACTTTATGTTAAGGGATTCAGCAACACATGTTTTCAGTGTAGTTTTGTGTGCCTCGCTGTTCCTACTGACTGACTAATTCAGCGCGTTTTCCAGTAGAGTTGATTGTGAGATCACAGGTCGAGAGGATGACAGCTCGAGTGTACTGCTCGTTGAGTGTTGTTTTATTGTGTCTGTCTGCATGTTTGAGCACAAACCATGCTGGAGGCATAGGTGAGAAGATCTTTTAGCTTCATTACACCACCTGAAGAAATTCATAAATAAACGCCTTACAAAATATGATGTACAGTACAATTAGTTGTAATAGTAAACTTATGAACAACATATTGATGGATGTCTTCTTTCTGCATTGTGCTTCTATAACACACCTCACCAGTAGTGGGGTAGGTTGTAATGGCACTCTGTGTCTTTGAAAGTAATTGTCAGTTTAGTTATAAATGGTATTTCTACTTGATTTGAAGCTGATAAATGTATGAATATTTTCAAGTTTGAGACGCACACTGCGAAACCCCTGACTTATAAATACTGAAACTATTACAAAAACACTCATGTGGTGTCTGGTAAAGCTGATGGTCGTGCTGTGGAGGATGTACTTGTGATCGAGACTGCTCTGGAGGACATTGTTAATTAAACTGAACTAAATGTGAAACTATAAAGTAGAAAGACTGAACTAGTATTTTCTTGTAAAACCTACTCTGATCTTTGACCACTTTTTTCATATCACTGAATGCTGAAAGTCTCATTACTGTATGTTTCTGTCATGTGTCTCTATCACAGAAAAGCCAGGACAGTGTCCAAGCACAAAATCTGGAGGAGGAAAGTGTGCTGAGTTGTGTTCCTATGATAGTGACTGTCCGAAACATGAGAAATGCTGCAGCAATGGATGTGGACGTCAGTGTATGGCTCCATTTACAGGTATTTATGTTCTATTAGTGTTTGAGTCAGCCTTCTCGTTATTTCAGTTGTACAACTTGCTGTTCATGCTTTGTGTGTTTTGTGCTGTACATCTAAGACCGAATGTTGTTAAACGGACTGACTAAAGCTGACTATCTGAATCCATGCAGTGAAGCCTGCAGCTGAACCGGCAAAGCCTGCGGTGTGTGCCGAAAACTGCCAAAAAACTCACCCTGATGCCCCATGTTCTGGCCCTAAGGGGGGTCATCCAGTGAAGCCTGTGGCCGAACCAGCAAAGCCTGCAGTATGTGCTGAAAACTGCCAAAAAACTCACCCTGATGGCCAATGTTCTGGCCCCAAGGGGGGTCCTCCAGTGATGCCTGCAGCTGAACCAGCAAAGCCTGCAGTATGTGCTGAAAACTGCCAAAAAACTCACCCTGATGGCCAATGTTCTGGCCCTAAGGGGGGTCCTCCAGTGATGCCTGCAGCTGAACCAGCAAAGCCTGCAGTATGTGCTGAAAACTGCCAAAAAACTCACCCTGATGGCCAATGTCCTGGCCCTAAGGGGGGTCCTCCTGGCCATAAAGAATGTGGCCATGCATGCAGTTAACGGTGTTGATTTTTACCACTGATGTATGGGATGTTTTTCCTGTTTAACAAATAAATCTCATACTTTAAGTCTCTATTTATTTTTATTTGCCTGAAGAGTTTCATTTTATATTGCAACAGCTGTTGCCCAAAGTGGTTCACAATAACTAAACACAAATAACAGTACAGAGAAAAAAAAAAAAAACATAGACAAGGTAATGATCAAACGCCCATCGTGAAGATGCCTAGGAAGTCTGAAAAGATATCAGACTTATCTGGTAATATCTGCGTATCTTATAATATCTGCTTATCTGGATGATTTTCTTATATGCGCTCAGTCACATGAGTGTGTAAGAGATCACCACGTCCTCCTGTTCCACCAGTCCAGGAATGCAAAAGGTGTGGGGAAAGCAGTCATTTGCGGCGGCTGCAAAGTCCAAGTCTGCTAACCATCCAATGTCAATTTATTTGAATGTGGCCAAAGCCACTGAACCTATTAGTTCCTCTTACCACCCTGAGAGGTCACTGTGGCTAAATCTCTGGAGCATTGGGGACAGGGATAAATTCCTCTCCCGATTCCACCACATTTGTTTCCCCACCTGCGAAGAAGCGGAGAATGTGGAATTTGGGCGGGCAAATGGTTCTAAGTTGTGTTCAGCCCAGTTCAACTTCCCCTCAACACACAATGTTCCGTGGATTGCTGACAGTCCACAATACTCATCCACCAAAAGAATGTGGCCTGATGGGCACAATCACAAGTTCTCAAGTGTATTGTCACAAAGCACATCTTTTACATGGGTTGTTTGGGACGCTTACATACTACAGCCTCACATGTGAGCCACGTCTCTGGGTGTAACCGCCCAGAGTAAACTAGTGTTTTTCCTTGATGCCTCGCCACAGCCAATCATGCTTCATGATTATTGGCTCACAGATATTGACGTGATTGACACCTTAGGTATTGAAATTTGGTACGAACGACAAGCCGTTTTTTGATACTCAATGGTATCGAGTCAATTCGGTCGGTGCCTAAAAAGTATTGAACTCGATACCCAGCCCTACTTTTACCCCCCTCCATTTTCTTCAGAGGAGCAGAAATTGCACACTTTGTGTCCTGTACAAGCGTTACGGCATTATGTAAACAGGACACGATCATTCAGGAAGAATGATCAGTAATTCGTTTCATGGGCCGATCTCATAAGCCGATCTCCTCGCAGCGCCTTTCCCACTGGATGGTGGAGGCGATTGAATTGGCCTATACTTCTATGGGTCTTCATTCCCCAGTGGGCTTAAGGGCTCATTGTACAAGGGGTATGGCTACCTCAGGGCAGTGTTCAAGAGGATTTCGGTATGAGATATTTGTGCAGTGGCAAGCTTGTAGAATTGAAATAATCCAAGATATTTGAAACGAACAAAGACATTTGCTTGACTGTTTTTCTACCCCCTCTTTCCAACACAAGGGCCATTTGGAGTTCCCACAGATAGTGATCAAAGCCTGTAGGCCAATATGTGTGTACTTTGGGGGTCGATGAATTGTCACACCTTTAGTATGGTGGGGGAAGTGTAATTATCTGATTGGTCAGTTTGAATGTCTCACAATTGGGTTTTAGTCACATGGTCGGGAAAGGATAAAAGAAGATTGAAACTGTTGCTCTGTCTCTTTTATGCTCTGGCTCTCTTCTTCTCTGGATCCCTTTCTTGGGGCTCTCTCTCTTTACATCCTCTTTTCTCTTACTCTCTCTCTCTCTCTCTCTCTCTCTATCTATCTCTCAGGAAACATTTACATGCTGGGTAAGATTAATGGTATAAGTTATCATCATCTCATACATCTATTTTGTAACTATTTTAAGTGTAACCATAACCATATTTTGTCATTAAACCTTTTCATTTACAAATAATGTGCTAACTAGTTTTGATTTGATATTGACTTTGAAGTGCTACATATTGCAATGCAATATTGTCACTCTCTATAGCAATGCTCTCCCACATATTAAGCTATTGTAACTGCGCTTATTTCCGTCAGTGGTATAAGTGGCAGTGGGTGGAATAGACAAGAAATGTACAGTTTTCTACCATATTGCTGACAACTTTTTTTTAGTCATTCGGCAGTCTTGCAGCTTGAACCTCTGCAGGAATTCCACCCTTACAAGCTGGACTTCCCCTCATACATTTGTCAGATTTTACTGTCTGGATGTCACTGCAACCTCTATTACCCCTTTTCCACCAAGGCAGAGCTGGTGCTGGTTCGGAGCCAGAGCCTAGTTTCAATTCGGTTCTTTGGTTTTCCACACGCAAAGCACCAGCTCCGAACCAGGAAAAGTGGTTCTTAAGTAGCACCAAATCATTGCTGGTCTAGAACAGAGCCAAGTAAGAACCGCTTGCGTCAGAGACTGGGGGCGGGGTTACCGGGACCAACAAGACGAATAGAAACTTGTGACCGCCATTTTTAAATAGCAGCTAGTCGAGCTAATAGCAGCTCGATTATAATATCCGTCTATGTAAGTTACGGCGAGCTGCACGAACGCGTTGGATTCACCGTGTTTGGATGCCGATTTATTTTCGCAAACCCATGAGCATCCATAGTAACGCAACGTCTATTATTGTTGATGCCTTGTTCGAGATGCATCGGAGCAGCGTGGACCGATCAGAGCTGCGGGAGTGTTTGGAGATCATACGACTCCTTGTGCTTTTTGATCGCTTTCGCAGTGCTTTGATTTCATGTGCTGATCGTTCTGCGAGAAGCCGATGCATCTCGAACAAGTCTGGTGTGTTTGTGTTTGGCGCTGCCGCACTAGCGTTGCTGGGCAACATGATACGTATGCAGTGACGTAAGATATAGCTCTGTTGTGGCTCTCTGGCCGGTGGAAACGCAAACCGGTTCTTAGTAAGCTCGTCAGTCGAACCAACTCCGAACTGGCAATAGCTCTAGCTCTGAACCAGCACCCGGTTCTTGTTGGTGGAAAAGGGGTATATGGCTCATGAAGTTCTCAATGTTGGTTCTTTGGAGAATCGAAAGGTTATCTTTCTTTCTTGCTGGGTCTGTTCGGCAACTTTGGAAAGCATGCGTTACGGGAGTTGGCTATATCATTTCCATAGAGATATACCGAGTGTTTGCTTGAAAGAGAACGTTAGGTCACTTGCGTAACCCCGGTTCTCTGGGAACAGAGCAAGGTATCTGACCAAGCTTCCCTACTCGCATAACACAGGGGAAGAGCGTGCTTAGAATGCCGTTTTGGGTTTCATAGCTGTATATATAGAGAGGGGGTGGGCTCCTTATCATGAGCTGTGATTGTAACTGTGAGCTGTGGTGTAATTGGTGCTTCCAAAGTCTATCACGCCTGGGGATGTATAGTGAGATACATCGCACTGTTCACAGAGAACCAGGGTTACACAAGTAACCTAAGGTTTGCTAATAATGTCAAAGTCAAAGTCAAGTTTATTTCTAGACCACATTTAAAACAACAGAAGTTGACCAAAGTGCTGTACATCCCAAATCATGAATCAACAACAACAAAAATAAAATGACATCAGAAAGACAAAAACACACAGCTCTCAAACTGAACTAAAAGCCAAGGAAAATAAATGTGTTTTAAGACTAGATTTAAAAGCAGAAAGGTGTTGGGGCCAGCCTCACAGACAATGGTAAATTATTCCATAGTTTAGGGGCCGCAACTGAAAAGGCCCGATCTCCCCTATGTTTCAGCCTTACTCTAGGAACAGCCAAGAGCATACAATCTGCCGACCTAAGAGACCTAGATGGAACATGTTGTCGTATAAGGTCAGAAAGGTACAGTGAGGAAAATAAGTATTTGAACACCCTGCTATTTTGCAAGTTCTCCCACTTGGAAATCATGGAGGGGTCTGAAATTGTCATCGTAGGTGCATGTCCACTGTGAGAGACATAATCTAAAAAAAAAATGCAGAAATCACAATATATGATTTTTTAACTATTTATTTGTATGATACAGCTGCAAATAAGTATTTGAACACCTGTCTATCAGCTAGAATTCTGACCCTCAAAGACCTGTTAGTCTGCCTTTAAAATGTCCACCTCCACTCCATTTATTATCCTAAATTAGATGCACCTGTTTGAGGTCATTATCTGCATAAAGACACCTTTCCACCCCATACAATCAGTAAGAATCCAACTACTAACATGGCCAAGACCAAAGAGCTGTCCAAACAAAATTGTACACCTCCACAAGGCTGGAAAGGGCTACGGGGAAATTGCCAAGCAGCTTGGTGAAAAAGGTCCACTGTTGGAGCAACCATTAGAAAATGGAAGAAGCTAAACATGACTGTCAATCTCCCTCGGACTGGGGCTCCATGCAAGATCTCACCTCGTGGGGTCTCAATGATCCTAAGAAAGGTGAGAAATCAGCCCAGAATTACACGGGAGGAGCTGGTCAATGACCTGAAAAGAGCTGGGACCACCGTTTCCAAGGTTACTGTTGGTAATACACTAAGACGTCATGATTTGAAATCATGCATGGCACGGAAGGTTCCCCTGCTTAAACCAGCACATGTCAAGGCCCGTCTTAAGTTTGCCAATGACCATTTGGATGATCCAGAGGAGTCATGGGAGAAAGTCATATGGTCAGATGAGACCAAAATAGAACTTTTTGGTCATAATTCCACTAACCGTGTTTGGAGGAAGAAGAATGATGAGTACCATCCCAAGAACACCATCCCTACTGTGAAGCATGGGGGTGGTAGCATCATGCTTTGGGGGTGTTTTTCTGCACATGGGACAGGGCGACTGCACTGTATTAAGGAGAGGATGACCGGGGCCATGTATTGCGAGATTTTGGGGAACAACCTCCTTCCCTCAGTTAGAGCATTGAAGATGGGTCGAGGCTGGGTCTTCCAACATGACAATGACCCGAAGCACACAGCCAGGATAACCAAGGAGTGGCTCTGTAAGAAGCATATCAAGGTTCTGGCGTGGCCTAGCCAGTCTCCAGACCTAAACCCAATAGAGAATCTTTGGAGGGAGCTCAAACTCCGTGTTTCTCAGCGACAGCCCAGAAACCTGACTGATCTAGAGAAGATCTGTGTGGAGGAGTGGGCCAAAATCCCTCCTGCAGTGTGTGCAAACCTGGTGAAAAACTATAGGAAACGTTTGACCTCTGTAATTGGAAACAAAGGCTACTGTACCAAATATTAACCCCCTGGGGTCGGCGTTTTTTTTTTTATCAGTTCAAAAGAGATTCATTTTGCTCTGTTGACTTTGATATTACAAACAAGTTTCATACATCAATCGATTCTGTTAAATGTGTATTATTTTTGTGTATACTCACAATAAAAACAAAGTGTTGTGCTTTTCGCCAAATAAAGAAAAATAAACATGATGCGAGTTCTGCCTTCTCTCTGTCAGTGAAGTCCATTCTGAAACGCGTCCGAAAATGAACAATAACTCAGCGAATACTCAGTCAAACAGGCATACAGACACACAGGCATGAAGCTTGAATTCTCTTCTTTTAAATGAAGTAATTTATATAAAAAAAATATATATTCTCTGTTTATGTAATCTTTATGAAAAGAGAGAGATGTCAGTCGTTCTCATCTCAGCTCATTACGTTTTAATCTGCCCTGCCCACGGAGAGCGCGCGCTATTCAAACGCAAATGACTGAGACGATCCCATACAAACTGTGAACGCCCACATATCAGCTCGAGAAAACACATCAAGTTTATTCAGATCATTGTACTTGTTTACACTGTTTCGCAGCGCTGTGAGGAATAATAATAATGGAAAATGTACCTCAGAAGTGCTGGTATTTCGAGGAGCAACGGATGGAATACTGTAGTAAGTTTTTTTTCATTCTCAAGTAAATTGCGTTTCTGTGTGTGAATGAATGAACGGCAGAGATGCGCTGTTTACCACAACTCGCAAAAAGACGGTTTAAATTTGAATTGCGTTTCTGCTATACTATTTTGCTATACTGAGTAAAAATCGACTGAAATATGTTGAAATAAAATGTATTTGTATAAGCAACGTATTAAACTGCAAATTAACATTTATATTCCTTATAATAAAAACGAAAGACCTATGTTACAGACAAATGAAAGACAACATTTCGTTGATTAGTTTTGGAGAGATTACACATTTTTACTGTAAAATATCTGCCACCTCAAATAAGCTTTTGTTTGCCAATTTTTGCTAATATGTTAAATATAGTATGTTTTGTCAATGTAGGCTATATTCGAAGTAATGAATCCTTAACTTTGAAATATGTATGATAAAATGTATACTTTAGTTTTTACAAAGAAAGATTACACTTCAATTGTTGTTGTAATTGTAACCTTTTTAATAAAAAAAAATATATTTACAAGGTAGATGTAAACAAATTTTAAAAGGTAAGTATAAGCCTTTTCTTTAAATAATTTTTATTGTGTTTTATTATTGACAAATTTGGGGAGAGGATACATATTCCAAAACTGAAAATACAGTATGAGAATTAACTGCACAATTACTAGACATGTTTTCCTTGGATATTATACAATTTGCAAGCACAATTTGTGAAAAAAAATAAAAAATAATAATTGACATGCTTCCAACTGTGAACCAATTTGGTAGAATATATATATATATATATATATATATATATATATATATATATATATATATATATATATATATTAGGGGTGTAACGATACGCGTATTCGTATCGAACCGTTCGGTACGAGGCTTTCGGTTCGGTTTTCGGTACGCATTACGTACCGAACGGTTCGTTGGACCATTTTTTCTGCCGACCAAAATTTCGTTATTTCAAATGAAGGCGCGTCGCGGGTGGCAAGCGCGCTCATAGAGGCTGGCGCGACCACAACATCAACTGACAAATGCAATGTAAGGAACGAAACTGAGCTACTCTTATTGTGTTTGTGTCGACCGTTTATCAGTTTTGACCTGTGAAGCGGGACTATGCGCGAGCCTGATCAAGCAACACCACACAGCGCTAAGGGATCCAGACCAGTAAAGAAAGCATTTGAATTTCAAATGCTTTTTGAATTCGCCACTGAAGTAATAACATCGCTGCGAGATCTAGTGAGAAACATGCACATTTCTCTGTTATTAACGGATCAAACAGCGCTGACATGGAAACCAGGAAGAAACATCGTGCCATGAATGAACTGGCCGGTGTCCACAGATCAGCAACATTCACCGTGGAATGGATTTGCTGTAGTAACACTAACTATAATGCTTTCAAGTAACTTTACGTCTGTTTTATTTTGACATTATGAATACAATTGCTGCCCTCAAATGTTAATCTGAACTAAAATAAACCTTTGTTTATAACTAGCCTACTACAATATTACATTTCATTTTGGAAAGGAGCTATTTTGTTTTATATGCTCATAAGAAGAGTCAAGTATAGCTCCATTATTGCTCAGTAAAAAAAGCAACAAAAAATAATAATAAAAAAAATCATACTTTATGATGTTAGTTTCATTAAATAAAATAATTTTAAAAAAAAAATGTAATTCAAGGAAATTTCTCTGGCATTTATTTACTTTTGCTGTAGCCTATGGAAAACGTACCGAACCGAACCGTACCGAACCGTGACACAAGTGTATCGTATCGAACCGAACCGTGAATTTTGTGAACCGTTACACCCCTAATATATATATATATATATTGCTCTTGCATTCTTTCTTGTGGCTATAGGTGACACACCTGAATGAATGGCTCATTAAGTATGTGGGCCCCATTGTCTCCTCAGGTGTGAATCACTAAATATGCAGGTAGGATGATTTTCACATCATTTTGAAGAAAAAACTCTAGGCAACGACATCCATTAGTCAAAAGTCTTATTGACACATATTTAGTATGTGTTTTGTGGCCTTATTTCAGAAACTTTAGTTTTTAGTTTTTTCAATAACCATGCATAAACATTATTCTCTCAAAAATACAAACATGTACATGCATGTTGCTCACATATTATGGTAGCCCTGTTTGTGCTAAATAGAGTGTAATTATACCTTTGCCATTAATATGTTTATAAGCAACTGAATAAAGCACAAATGTCAGGGCATGTCAGAACATCTCAAGGACCCCAAAAAACCCTCAGACCCCAGAGGGTTAACTGTGATTTTCTGCTGTAATAAACAGTTTAACTGGTAAGATCCTCAGAGGAGAAGTTGTGCAGAGATTAAATAAGAATGGAAAGACAGTCTCTGTGAAGGATGTCCTGAATCTGCGCAGACAGTCTTTAGTTACAGGATCAGAGAATGACACTGTTTTTCTGTCATAGTCCAGCTGAACTCTCACACGCTGAAGCTTCTGTTTAACAGTAAAGACAGTGAGGCGTTTCTCTGGGGAATGTGAGATGTATTTGCTGTTTATGTAATCCACACGCCAGACATTAGACTTAAAGAAATCCTTTCCCTTCCTTTGGTTTGATGCTGTTGTTATTCCAAGACCCCAGCATGTATTGTCTCCAACCTCCACATCCCAGCAGTGTGTTCCTGAGTTAAAGCCCTCAGAACCCAGGACACATGCAAACCTGTCAAACCTCTCTGGATTATCAGGAAGTGTTTTATCTCCATCACTGAACGACACACTGGTCAGATCAGCAGAGAGTGTGAGACGACGATCTGCTGTGTTTGGATCCAGAGTCAACGGAGCTGCAAAGAGAATAAAATCAGATTACAGGATGAAATATGATGTATTAGAAATGTAAATGTAAAACATTTTTCTTTTGTTGAAAGAGATCATGAATCATATAACAATGGTCTCTCAGTTACTGTCAGAATGGATTGAGGATTCAGGTTTAATATCAGTATTCAATAAACACGATTGTATCCTAATATATAAACATAAACCATGAGGAATAGACTTTTCATTATGAGTTCGCTGTAGGATCTGATGATTTTCTGAAATACAGTTAATGTACAAAAGGCCCGCTATGAGTCAAACATGTATATAGTTAACGTGGGAACATCACTTATTACATCCAGTAGGTGGCAGCCTGCCCTTACTCAAGTTCATTGCAAGTATTGCATCAGCCGTAACGCAGACTGCGTTATGAGAAAATTGATAGAATCTCCGGTCAAGTCTGGACTGTTAGTGCTTGAGTACTGAGAATTTACCCTGTTATAATTATAATGAGTGGTTTTAGTTGGTGTGTGTGTCAATGACGATATGTAAGTGCGCTGTTTATTATTAATGTTTCTTTGAGAGTTTCTAGCAGCTATTTAACATTGTAATATGTGCCGATTCATCCTAATGCTAAGCTAATTCTGACTGTTTGTGAAAGACGTCAATTGTATAATATTTGTCTAGCGTTAAGTGACTATTCAATCTGATTATTCTCACTGTAATAATGTAATCGCTACAATTGATTACTTTATTATGAGAATTGTTGTTCTCTTTCGGTTATATTATTTGAATATATTCTGATAATATTGTTCTAATGTCCTAGCTTATGAGCATACTGTTGTACTAATTTGTGATGATACTATTGCAGTTAGTAATTATTCCTTCTCTCTGTTTATTTAGAACCACACACATACACAGAGAACTACAGAACTGCATATTGTTTATATTGCAACCAAAGGAAGAAATCCCTTTATGCCATACCGTGCTGATTGCCGTTTCTTTATCCTAACTATTGAAGTAAACCTATATCAACCTGATTCTGTCTTCCTGAATCGTGACTGACATCCTGTAGCGAATGCAACATATTACCACCTGATTGAGTCACAACTAACCCTTCTAAACATTATGGTCCTTCGAGCCGGATGTGATTTGCTACAGTATGGTTGATGAGTATCAAAGAGGAACTGTTCCAGAGTATGTACGGCCAAACTGCCAGAAACGTCATCCTGCTTACTTTGACGATTTTGAAGTGGACTATGGAGGTTGTCAACCAGGTAACAAACATCCTCAGCACTTAAGCACAGCACGGTATGAGCACAGACGAGAACAGGAATCCAGTGGGAGCAAAGAAGGTATACAACAGATGGCACCTCGTACTCCACCTAGAGACATAAACCAGTCATCAGAGTCGACATCATATCCTTACCTTCCAGATTCAAGGCCACAATCCTTCGCAGCCTCACAATATCGGACTGCTACCATGGATCTACCTGAGGCCTCTACTCCTTTCCATGAGCAATCAGATAACGTTATGCCTGCCCCACACATCAAGCTCAAAGGTCAACTATATGTACCAGTGCTCCGCCTACCTTGTATGAAAGATCTGCCACTTTTGACTTGCATGTTTCTCCTTCATATGTGGTTTCCCCAGATCCTTATTCACCACAAGCAGGGACTTCACGTTTTTCCTTCAGTGGCATGAGTCGTGGTGCTAAGGACCCCAATTATCCCTTGCAGCAGCCGAGAGCTTCCCTGACTGACCCACATAGTGCTACAGACATGATGGTTCTGATTGATAAAATGATGGGTCAGTTACAGATCATGAAAGACGAAGTCGAGTCAAAGCATGACACCCCTAGAGGACCAACACCCAATCATCTGCAGACTTATAAAGAGCAACCTCCTGTGCATTATGAATACCCCGACTCACAGTGGTACGCACATCCACCGCAGTATGCTGCAAACCCATCTTATGGCCCATATGACAGATTCCAGAGCAGCTACGAGCCTGTCACTAGATTAAAGAATGATATGTACCACCACTCAAGGCCACTGCCTGTTCAAAGACCAAACCCTTACTGGTTAGAGCAACCTTCCATTCAGCTAAAAGAGTCAGCTGCAGAATATCGAGGTCCTAAGCCCAGTATACCTTACCTTGTGCATAAAGATCCAAGCGAGTTTGCACATCTGAAGCTTGCTCTGCACAATCTGCTACCTGAGGATGGGTCAGAGTTGTTTAAGTATCAAATTTTGGTGGATCATCTGCAGTTGGAAGATGCTAGACTGATTGCAGATTAGTTCCTCAACTCTCCATATCTTTACACCGACACAATGAACACCTTGACAGAGAAATTCGGTAAGCCTCATCAACTTGCATTGAATAAGATTGCTAGTGTAATGGACGCGCCAGATGTCCGTCCAGGAGACCCTGAAGCCTTTGAAAGGTTTGCATTACAAATTCAAGCCCTTGTAGGACTGCTGAAATCCTTAGGACCAGATGGGGATGCTGAATTGATGTGTGGGTCCCACGTAGTTCGCCTGCTGACCAAGTTGCCACCTGATTTAAGAGCTGCCTTCAGGAGACAAATGCTGCCTCATCATGCCTCAACATTTACACTTACAGCGTTCTCCAAATGGTTGCAGTCTGAATAGTGGTGTCAGAATAGTGATCTGGTGGGAAACTTTCAGCTAAAGGGATGGACAAAGCAAAGAATTGAGAATCTCCGGTCAAGTCTGGACTGTTAGTGCTTGAGTACTGAGAATTTACCCTGTTCTAATTATTCCTGAGTGGTTTTAGTTGGTGTGCGTCAATGACGATATGTAAGTGTGCTTTTTATTATGATAATATTGTTCTAATGTCCTAGCTTATGAGCATACTGTTGTAATTTGTAATGATACTATTGCAGTTAGTAATTATTCCTTCTCTCTGTTTATTTAGAACCACACACATACACAGAACTACAGAACTGCATATTGTTTATATTGCAACCAACGGAAGAAATCCCTTTATGCCACACCATGCTGATTGCTGTTTCTTTATCCTAACTATTGAAGTAAACCTATATCAACCTGATTCTGTCTTCCTGAATCGTGACTGACATCCTGTAGCGAATGCAACATATTACCACCTGATTGAATCACAACTAACCCTTCCTAACAGTTCAGATTCACTTAGTAATTCAAGTGATTATTAAATGTTTTTCTATCAAATGTTAATGTTGTGTGTGTTTATATGTGAACTCTCTTCTGCACTGGTGTCAAATCTGTCGAGACTCACTGTGTTGGACAGTTTCCAGCATCTTCTTCCAGACTCTGAACGGCAGGTTACCCAGATAATGCGGCACATGAATCAAAGCTCCAGAACTCATCCGTGGATCCGGCTGTGAGATCTGGACTCTGAGGAACATTCAGGAGTCAGAACTGCAGTGAATTTGAGTTCAGATCCACTGAGAGAAGAGATACGAGCAGCTCACTTACCTTTCCATTGAGGCGTTAAAGCTCTGGAAAATATAGAGTTTGAGAACATTTTAATATCTTATCAAACACTCTCATTGTCAATGAGTCTCTCTATACAAGTTGTTTTATACACAAAGAATGAAGCCAGATTGATTTGTCACCTTTAGAAACGAGATGTCATTGTCTTTCATCATCTCCTCCATGTCTCTGATTGTGTGTGAAAGAGCTGAGATGTGTGTGTTCATCTCCTCCAGCTTCTCCTTCATCCTCTGCTTCTTCTGCTCCTCTTCCTCTCTCAGTGCAGTGATTGTAGCTTCTTCTTCGTCTCTGAGAAACTGATGAAGCTTCTCAAACTCTTCTTTAATCTGACGCTCTGTGTGCTCAGCTTGAGACTGAAATCAAATCACATTCACTTCAATCATCTCAATCAACACAAATCTCGGATACCCGACATATAACGGATCCAGAAGCAGAAGCTGCTCGTCATTTACAGAAATAATCAACTGGAATCCATTATATTAAATATATACATTTATAACGGTATAAAGTGATCCTCCAGCTGTAATGAAAATGACTCTTGATTCGTTTTCCTCACATTGATGTGTTGAGCTGTTTTCTCAAACTCTCCTTTCTTTTTTTCATTGTGTTGAAGTTTCTGTTGTAAGGGCTTCAGTGCTGTATTGAGCTCCTCCTAGAATTGAACAAAAATACATGAAACACCAGATTACAGTGAAGAGAAGAAAATACAGTGATGTGATCATACAAGTATTTACCCCCACCCTGATTCTGTTTTTGTGTAAATCTCATACTAAATTTATTCAGAAATTAAAACTTACCATAAAACAAAGGCAACCTGAGTGAACACAAAGTACAGTTTGTAAATGACAATGCTATTTACTGAAGCAAAAAAAAAGTTAGCGAATACTAACTGGGCCTGCGTGATAATGTATTTGGCCCCATACTTACTAATTCCTCAAATCTCTGAAACTGTATTTATAATGTTGTTCAGCTGGACTAAACACAGCCAGTCCTGATCACTGCAGTCCTGTTCAATCAAATAAACACTTATATAGGACTTTTTCAACAGCATGAAGTTGGTTAAAAGGTCTTAAACAGTAACACAATATTAACAAAGGTGAAAGAAATTCGAGGAATAATGATGAAGACGGTGATTGAAATACATCCGTCTGTGATGGATTACAAAGCTAATTCAAAAGCTCTTGGACTCAAAGAACCACAGCGAGAGCCATTATATCCAAATGGAAAAAACTAGGAATAAAAGTTTCCAACACTATCTTTAGTCTGCAAACTGAAGCTTAAGCAACAAGACAATGATTCAAAGAATAGTAAGTAAATCCACCTCTGAAAGCCTCAAAAAAGCACAATTACAGTTTTGGAGTGGCCTTGTCAAAGGCCTGACTTGAAACCAATTGAGATGATGTGGCAGGACCTTAAACAGGGAGTTCATGCTTGAAAACCCTCCAATGAGGCTGAACTAAAGTTGTCCTCTCAATTGTGCAATTTTTTTGCAAAATAATGATATCTATGAAAAAGGCCCCACTATTTAGTATGAGACAAAAAAACATAAGAAATCAGGATGGGCAAATACTTTTACAGCACAGCAAATGTCATATAAAGTTGAGTAAAATGTCATTGAAATAGTAATGCATGAATGTGATAATATCTATGTTTATGACTAATTATTGTTCTTTACATATGAAACAAGAAACATTTGTCTTACCTTATATAATGAAACCACTTTACTGATGGGTCTGAATTTATGATTGTTATGTTTTTGTGAATTAATACACACTAAACACACCGGCTGTTTGTCCTCCAGACAGAAGAGTTTGAGTTTCTCACTGTGTAAACTGCAGATCTCCTCAGATCCTGATGAATTTTTCTCATTTCTCTCCTTCAGGAACGACTCACACAAGTTTTTTAATGTGAGATTAACTGGAGGATCATCTCTTGAGGATCTTCTCCTGCAGACAGGACACTCCTGAGTTTCCTTAGTTTTCCAGAACTGTTGTAGACACTCTTTACAAATACTGTGACTACAGGACAGAAAAACTGGAACATTGAAGATTTCACAGCAAACAGGACAAATATAATCATCTTCAGCTGCTGAAGCCATTTTCACCGTTTGAGTCTCGCAAACTAAACTTTACTTTCACTTTCTGAACGACGGTTTTCAAAAATGAATCACAATGAGAATCAAAGATCTGCTGTCTGTTCAGAAATGAACATCACAAAAGTCCTTCTGTAAAGTTTTTCTCTTTGTTCTCCATTGATTGCTTATTCTTTATTGCTTTTGTTGAGACAAAGTCGGTGTGACAGAAAGGAGAAATAACAAGTCAGTCTCTTCCTGGTTAGTGTTGTAAGAGGGAGGAGTTTATGATCACCTTTGGGTGTGTACAAACAGGTCAAACAGGAACATCAGATTTTCTTCAGGTAAAATTTATTCAAAATGGACCTGCATTGAAATGTTAAAAAATATTGCTGTAAAACTTTGAATAAAACACAAAAGAACAATTAAAATACAAAACCATTAATTATAAACAACTTCAAAATGCTTATACATGCTTTATTTATTGCTCTTTATTTGTCAGAGAGTTTCTCCAGGTCTGTCATGATCAAATAAAATAAAATTGTATTTATGTAGCACATAAAAACAACAGTAGTGGCCATTGTGCTGTACAACAGAATAAATGTCTCTCTCTCAAAAAAAAAAGAGCGCAAAGGGAGTTTACATCAAAAACACCAATCAGAAAATTCAACATTCATTTTCTGTCATGCTCAACTTTGTCAGTGTAATGGGCAGGAATAAAGATCTGAGTGACTTTGACAAGGGCCAGATTGTTATGGCGAGGTGACTGGCTCAGAGTATCTCTGAAACTCAAGGCTTGTGTGTCGCTCCCAGTCAGCAGTGGTGAGGATTTACCAACAGTGTCCGAGGAGGGACGAACACACACCGGCGACAAGGTGTTGGACACCCAAGACTCATCGATGGACGAGGGCAATGAAGGCTATCCCGTCTGGTCCGAGCCAACAGAAGGTCTAGTGTGGCCTAAGTCAGTGGTTCCCAACCTTTTTCCTTGGGGCCCCCCCTATGTACATATTTAACAATCCATGCCCCCCCCCCCCATATATATATATATAGATATATAGATATATATATAAGGGGTGTAACGGTTCACAAAATTCACGGTTCGGTTCAATACGATACACTTGTGTCACGGTTCGGTTCGGTTCGGTATGTTTTTGATACAGCAAAAAGAAAGAAATGCCAGAGAAATTTCCTTGACTGAATTTTTTTATTCTTTTTTATATTAAAACTAACATCATAAAGTATGATTTTTTTTTTTTTTTACTTTGCGCAATTCTATAGCTATAATTCACTCTTCTTATGAGCATATAAAACAAAACAGCTCCTTGGAAAAAATTAAATGTAATATTGTAGTAGGCTAGTTATAAACAAAGGTTTATTTTATTTCAGATTTACATTTGAGGGCAGCAATTGTATTCATAATGTCGAAATAAAACCGACGTAATGTTACTTGAAGGCATTAAGCCTACTATTCCTGCCAAACTTCCATTGCAGTTAGTGTTACTACAGTAAATCCATGGTGAATGTTGCTGATCTGTGGACACTGAATAGTTCATTCATGGCACAATGTTTCTTCCTGGTTTCCACGTCAGCGCTGTTTGATCCGTTAATAACGGAGAAATGTGAATGTTTCTCACTAGATCTCGCAGCGATGTTATTACTTCTGTGGCGAATTCAAATGCTTTCTTTACTGGATCTCTTATTAGCGCTGTGTAGTAACAGTGTCGCATGATCACGATCGGCTCGCGCTGCACTGGTCCAAACTGATAAACGGTCCTTCAACCACACAATAACGAGCAGTTTCGTTCCGCTTGCATTACGTTTGTCATTTGATGTTGGGCAATGTTGTGGTCGCGCCGGCGTCTCTTACATTATGAGCGTGCTTGCCACGCACCTACATTTGAAATAACGAAATTGTAATTGAAATCGGCATTGTAAGCATATGATTTTTTTACAATTTTGAAAAAAAAATTTTATATAAAATTATTAGTGGAACATTTTATGCATCTTTATTCACCTCAAAGCATATCCGCTCCCGCGCCCCCCCTGTGAACTCTAGCGCCCCCCTGAGGGCGTCCCTATGGCCTAAGTCACACACAACTTTAATGATGTTATGGGAAGAAGAAGAAGTTTTATTTATATAGCGCCTTTCCATCGCTCAAGGTCGCTTTACATGGGAGGAATGTGTCACAACACACAGTGCATCACATTCTGCTGCGTATGAGGCCAAAGACCAATCAGAGAGCCTATGATGACCCCTGTCCACCTTCAACAGAGTCTACAATGTGTATGAACATAATTCATGTGCCTGGGAAGCAGCTGATCACAGCAGCTGTGATGTCAAGAGCTCCTGTTAAGCGGACTGATAACTTTAGTGATGGCATAAGGCCCAATGAAACGGGGAGCCAATTTCCGAGTGGGCGCCTGAAGGGGTAAATTGCGTGTGGAGAGCCAAACTCTCTGTCCACACACATACCTGGGAGCTTTGGACCGGCGACAATTGGCGATACGACGATACGCACCGTTCCCAAAGAGCTGACCTCACCCTCCTCCAAGTGCGACGACAGCGCAGTATAAAGGCCTGGGCCGAGGGAATGGCGGCATCGGGTTCCTGAGAGGGAAACAGAGACGGGTGGTAGCCCAGATAACAAGAAAATGGGGACAGGCTTATTGATGAGCTTATGTCACTAAAGGTGAGGTGTTGTCTTGTTTACCTTTTTTTTATTACATGGCTTGGTTGAATTCTAATGTAGAATGCGGTCTGTTATTTCTTGATAACCGCTGCTAAGTATAACACACTGTTGCCATGAAAAACAGAGCGTTGCTATGGACGCAGGATTCTAACCGTAGAGACGGAACAGACTATTTTCTTTAGCGGAAGCAATACAATCGTTTTTAAATCAATAAACTCCTTTTTAAATCAATATTTTGTGTCAAATTATTGATTGATTTGGTAGGTAGCCATGTAATAAGCGGGATAATGTAGAGCGAGGCGGTTGTTATAGCGAATACAACCCCGACAGGCTGATCAGGACCCCGACGCGAAGCAGAGCATTATCCCTTACATGACAGTATTCTATTGTCATTGTTTATTTCTAATAAATTGTGAGTGTTTTTTGTTGTTGTTTTAAAAAAAAAAAATTCATAAACTGTAAGACTGTAAATACTGGTCAAGGCCCGGTCTATGGACCTCCCCATGCGGCCTCACTTCCTCTCGGAAAACAACTAGGAACTCACACAAGAACATGGTTTAATGTGAATATTTAACATTGACTGTTATGTTTTTGGTGTCATTTGAAATGTCTCAAAGTGAGTGGTACAGATATCTCATATCCAGATAGATAAAATAAAAGGAAATAAGGTTTCGAGAAGTTTAGAGAAAACTGGTTTAGAGATAAGGCCAGATAAGGCAACCCCCCTTTCGTTGAATAGAAGCCATTTGAGGGTGGTCTCCCCCATCCCCCATGTCACCTGGTCAAGAGAGAATAAAGGAAGGTGTTCTCGCTCTCTCTGGGTGCTTCTTTGCTGGACGTGAATGGAATAGGTGGTTTCTCTCTCTCTCTCTCTCTCTCTCTCTCTCTCTCTCTCTCTCTCTCTCTCTCTCTCTCTCAGGTAGGCTACAAGCTGGGTAAGATTTGGTGTAACCAGTGTATAACCATGTTCTAGATATTTGAATTGATTGTGGAATTGATCTCTGATATCTGAAATATTAAATTGTTAAATGTGATTATTCTAACTGATTTTGACATTGTTCATTTAATGGTTAACCCTCTGAGGTCTGAGCTGTTTTCTGGGCTCTGGAGGTGTTCTGACATGCTCTGACATTTGTGTTTTTTTCTGTTACTAGTGACATTTTCATGGCTAAAGTCTAATTACACTGTATTCAGTACAAACTCTGCTACAATAATATATCAGCAGCATGTATGTAAAAGTTTGTAGTTTTGAGATAATGACATTTATGCGTGGTTTGTGAAAATACAAAAAAAAATTCTCACTGAAATAAGGCCATGAAACCCATACTGATTATTTCTTCACAAGACTTTTGAAAATTGTATGACATAGCCTAGAATATTTGCTCCAAAACTATGTGAAAATCACCCTGACTGCTCATTCAGATAAGACAATATATTGATTTAAAATTTCTAAGACGTGTTTTGTGTGACAAAGCCATATGCGAAGAGGCGTGATCATCTCATGAATATGCAAGGTTTTAACACCTGAGAAAGACAAAGAGACTCCCCTAACTGCCCTATTAGGAGCGATCAGGCCCTGTCATTCAGAGCAACCTTGCACAAAGAATGAGGAGATTTAAAAAAGAATGGCTTTTAGATTGTTTGGATTTATTTACAACACAACACAATCCAAAAATACAAATGACAAAAGAGCACATTGAAAACAATGATCCAAAGACAGAGACCTTTGTGCCATTCCTAAAAACATTGTACATACCTTTAATTTCCAAGGTGTTTGATTTTCACTTTACCATGTTCATGTACAGAGACTCATGTGAATGTTGAAGTCAGCAGGACTCAGTTGCATCTGGTCCCTGAAAGAAAAAAAAAAGAAAAAACTGTGAACATACTGATATCAAGAGAAACTATAGGGCTGCACGATTTTGGGAATAGATTTTAGATTTTTCTGGTTAAAATTTCTTTTTAAAATTCACAGAATACACACACACACACATGTTTCCAACAATATATAATGAACAGGTTTGTTGTGCCTTGTAGGCATAGGCTACACAGTGCTGCATAAAATAATAATAACAATAAATTAAATCTTCCAAAAGATTTCAAGAACAACTACGCTAGAGAAAAATATATTGATTATCATATGTTACTTCAAATGTTTCCATTCGTTATGATGATATGAAATGAGATAATAGTAAAAACATAAAGCCTAATGTTTGGTGCATTTTTCCTTTCAAACGCAATCGCGCTCCAAAATATGATACTGTACATTCAAACGCACAGCGCGCTCCAAAATATGATACATTCAAACGCCATCGCGCTCCAAAATATTAAACATTATGGTTATACATATCTATGTTTGAGCAGATATCCACAAACAGTATTTAACAGTAAACACGGGTCTAAATAGTATAATATTCACCATATATCTAGCAACAGTTCAACTGCAATGTGAAGTTTATGCAACAATACCATAAACTAATAAGTACGAATTTCTTACCTTACATCTTTCTTGTCTTCAAATCGCGTTCTTCTTCTTCTGAGGTAAATCCATGTAAGCTCACAGCGTGTCTTCCAAACTCGACGAAAAGCAGAGACTTGTGAAGTGTTTTGGTGTTTTGTGTTTGAGGTAACGAGGGCGTTCGCGTTCCATGTGGAGATTTGCATGTGAATCTCTTTTGCGCGAGTGGGCGTGTCGAATTAAAAAGTAATTAGCAAGCGTTTGAGATACTGGACATCCTGTTGGTTTTATACAAATTACTTAAACAGAGAATATTTGTTTTCAGTTTGAATCTGATCATTTAAAAGTACACACTTAAATGTGTATAAAGGTATATGGCTCATAAATGTGTGAGAAGGATTCGCTGAGTTTTGTTTCAGTTTATAGACGTGCTCAAGAAAAAAAAGTTCACCGCGACGGAGAGGCAGAACGCACACCCTGTTTATTTTCTTTATTTTACAAAGGCACAATGTTTTGATTTGATTGTAAGTGGACACATACAAAAGTAGAAATATCACAGATTATTTTTTTATATTTCTTTTTTCTGTATAACCATAAATGACGGAGTAATTTAAGTTTATGTTGCTGCTATGTGAAAAAAATCCAGCAAAACGCGTCGGCGCGTTTCTCGACCTCAGAGGGTTAAAAGGAATAGTCATACATTCGCTCACTTTTAGTGAGGCACAGATGTTATTAAAACCTTTCATTTATGGAGTCAGATGAAGTAACGAGTAAATACATATGATCAATGTATTACAAATTTAACCAACCAATACTTTGCATGAGTGAGGACAGAACACGTGATAACCTTCCCCGTGTATTGGCGAACCGGAGATTGGACTAATATAGCGGGCCTTACAATACTGTCACTGTTAGGGATGGGTATCGTTAAGTATTTATCGATACTACTCCTCTTATCTCCTTAATACTCCTTATTGATCCGGTACTTTAACGGTACTTTAAAAAAAAACAAAAAAAAAGGTTAGATAGAGACTACTGTATATAGACGACTCACGACTCCACGCCCGTGAGGAGACGAATCCACGCCCGTGAGGAGACGACTCCACGCCCGTGAGGAGACGACTCACGACTCCACGCCCGTGAGGAGACGATGGAGACGACTCCACGCCCGTGAGGAGACGATGGAGACGACTCCACGCCCGTGAGGAGACGATGGAGACGACTCCACTCCCGTGAGGAGACGATGGAGACGACTCCACGCCCGTGAGGAGACGATGGAGACGACTCCACTCCCGTGAGGAGACGATAGAGACGACTCCACGCCCGTGAGGAGACGATGGAGACGACTCCACGCCCGTGAGGAGACGACTCGACGCCGGCGATATGTTATGCCCTAAATTAATGGATGATTAACTAACTGTATTTTTCTATGTACATTTCTGAAATGCACTTTCTGTAAAGCTGCTTTGAGACAATATGTATTGTGAAAAGCGCTATACAAATAAATTTGAATTGAATTGAATTGAATATAGGCAATGTAGCCTAGGCCTATATTTATTTTTTATTACACTTTTTATTACACATTTACTCTACATTTGGACCTAATTTATTTCCAATTTGTGCAAACACTTAATATATGGGAGGTAAAATACAAGTATAGAACAAAATGTGAAGTTAATATTTTTCAAAATTATCTAGTAAATAAAGGATTAAAGGTGAACTAAGTAACTTTTTTTACCTTAACTGAACAGCTTCGGAGTCATTGGAATGGTTATATTACTTATTTCGGGTTGAATGGTGGTCGTTTCGCACCCCCCTGGTGCCCGTGAGCGGAAAATACGCACTTGCAACTTTGAGCCGGCGGGCCGCCGGCCGCTGCGTCAGGAAGTCTCGCGTGATATCAGGTCTCGCGATGTAAACAATTGCTTTACGGCCAAAAGAAATCTGCTAAAATGCTGTCATTATTGCACTCACTCACGCTGTCCGAACCCGAATGAAGAAGACGTTTTAAAGAACGTCCCATCTGCTTTGATGTCGTTGATCTATAGCCTCTGGTGTCTGAAAATCAACAACGAGTTTTTACAACAGTGTTGTCAAATATCTATTCCGAAGCTGTGGGGGGAGCTCTAGAGAGAAACCTGCGAGCAAAAAGCGAGAATACAGCGAAGAAGTCCCGAAGCTACTGAGTGCTGCTTTAAGTCTCATACATGTTTTGTTAATCAGGCTGTTGGTTAGATTTGGCTGTAGCTGTGGGACTGAGCCCAAATGAAAATTTAGAGCTGTAAAATAATGAACTAGAGCCACAGTCTGTTTTCTGCCACTTTCACCTTGTGTCCAGTGGGTCAACACCGGCTCGCACTGACGTGCACGTGGGAGCATACATACGTGTGCGCGTTCACGCTACTGTGTGCGCCGTTTGCGGAAAAAGTCTACTCCGTTACACTGCGTGTCTTTCCCGTGCACACCTGTCTCACCGTGTGCACGGCTGCAGAAGGGAGGCACGTAGCGGAGCGGGGATGGTCCGACACCGTGCTCTCGTGCGGGGTACCGGGAATGGACAGATCCGATGCAGCGAATGAATTCATGAGAGCGACAGAGCCTTTTAGTGCTTATTTTAGCACCGGTGATAAGTGCGGCAACGCAGCAACCCCGTTCGCCCAACTTTACTCCACAGAATAAGCATATAAACTCTACACTCACTGTGGATCAGTCGTAGAACTTGCTGCTCTTCGCCTCTTTATCCGATGACTCGTCTGGTCGATCATTAGCGTCCATTTTGCAAAACTTCTTTTGCATAATCCACAACAACAGGCCTGTCTTCCACCTGCCCTGTGCCCATCGCCACTTCTTTTAGATGTTTAAAGTTGTAAATAAGCCATTAACACTAGCTACAGCATCCGCGTAGTCATTGTTTTGGTTTCCGAGAGAAGCACGTTAGAGCGAGGCTGCGTGTGAGATGCATTCAGGGACCGTAAGAAGTGCAGGAAAGGCGAGTTTTTTTTTCACAAATGCCCAGAAAATCGGGACAAATATATAACAGTCGAGTTCTCCAGCGGGTGGCAATAGTGGTGACAGGTGTGTTAGTGGTGTGTTATTCAAGTCAGAATAAAGTGGCTCCGACTGTAATTTGCAGCCTGATAAATACATTTTGCCTGCGCCGGAGGCCGGACCTGCCCTCAAGCCGGAAATCCGGCCCCCCGCCAGAATACTTTAATACATATACACAAACCTCACAGCAACACAAACACAATTATTACTCAATAATTTATCCAACTGACCCTTCGCTAAGCCCCACCCTCCTTAGTTACTGTTGCTACACCTGACAAGCTTTCGCGCCTGGCACGTCTATTACAGTATGTATGCACCGGTGTCAGACATTCCCAAGTGTAGCAGTAGGCATTAGCTCCGCCTATTAATGCTCGGCTGGATGGTGATTTAGCCCAAGTTATGATGACTATAAATGCGGTTGGTGTACGTTACCTGTGAGGGCATTACACGTGACGTCATGTCGTTGTTGTTCCGGCGCGGTGTGCAAGAGCTGGAGAGGTAAGAGCTGCCGGTTAGCGACTCTGTTGCAAGTGATTCCTGTGGCATTGGGTAATATAGACTTCTTTGTTATAGTGGACAGGGGAACTAATCGGCGTACACTCGGCGGCGCTCGTTGTTGTGCGAACTTTTAGAAACACGGATGAGTTTCGTGGTTCTTTAATGACGTGCTGTTCAGGTATGTTTTCAACCTTTTATTTAATGCCTTAGTCCAACTCAAGTCCGCTTGGTGAGTTTCCTCTTTGTTTTAATCCAGGTGTGTTTCATATGCCTGTTTAAGGTTATGGTGGGCTGTCGTCGTCATTGTCGTTCACTGGACGTTTTAATCAACAGTCCGGTTCAACATAAACTGCTGAGCGACCACAAACTTACTACGTGCTGCTCTGCTGTGTAGCCTTACTGACTAGTGTCATTGCGACGTCTTCGACCACAAACTTACTACGTGCTGCTCTGCTGTGTAGCCTTACTGACTAGCGTCATTGCGACGTCTTCGACCTCAACGGCACCATTAACGTTAATTTTTCTCTTTCATTCCATGAGAATTGGTGTGGATGTTTTTATTGCCTGGGATTTGATATTGGGTACTCAGAATGTAAAGAGTGTATATAAAGTGGCTTTTGATGCTCATTATTCTTAGTCATCACTGTTCATTGTTTTGATTTAAGTTTTCTTTTTTGGGGTTTATTTATTATTATGTGAATGTTTGTTTTGTTTAATTCTTTCTTTTTGGCTCAAGTGCTGTCTTTGTGGCCCGGTACGAGTTAAACAAACACCTGGTCTGTATTTTCCTGATGCTGTCTAGGATATCCAGCTATCTAACTGTTCTCACAAGAGTACCCTGGATTTAAGTGGGGAATGTGTAAAATTCAACAATGTTGTCAGGTGACGATCATCTGGAATGTATCTGTCTATGATGAGAATGCTTGTTATCATACTGGGTTGAGACGAACATTGTTCATTTGGGTCAAATAATTGTTTTTGTGTATTTCTTGTTTTTTTTTCCTTTTTGTTTTTTTTCTATTTTGTGGTGTATTAGTCTGATGTGTGTTTTTTTATTGTAGGCCTGGGCGGCAAGGAAACTAAGGGCGGCAGCCTTTCTCATCTTGGTGGTGGTATTTTGGAGTGATTGCTGTGCCACCTGGAGGTGTTTGACTGAGTGTAGTGTGAGTGCACGTGTGTTTGTGGTTTTCTTTGTTTCTTTTCTTTTAGGAGAATAGGGAGGCCCCTTGAGTGGAGTAATTTGGCTGCCGTTCCCAATTTCCGTCGCCAGGAGTGTCCCATTTTGAATATCCTTTTTCTGATTATTGTTTTTTTTCTTTCTTTTTTTTTATTGTTTGTATCATTTTAATCAATAAAGTGATTTTATTGTTTGTATCCTTCACCCATGTCTCATGCCTGACTCCAACCAATACGAGCCTGTGAGCCTTGTGTGCTCCTGATTTGTTTAGGGCGATTCCCTGGTAATAAGCCCCCAGGGTGGCGTAGTTGGTTTATTCATTTGGTGTCCCTGTTTCTGAGCCCATCGCCACACAAGGAGATAGTTAGTGATTTTTGGCAAACAGGTGAGATATCTGAGAGAGCAAGACAAAAGGCACTGCAGTATGCATTCGAGGGATATATCCATGACATAATATGCAACCGATTAGAGAATAATTTCATCAAAATTGAAGCTAAAGCCTATAGGTCCCAGCGCAAGCAGCAGCCGCCTCGTACGCTGACCATTCAAATGGAAAACACACAAATTGATGAACAGCTATGTTCATGCACAGCAGGGTAAGCGAAGGGTCAATTGACTCTAATATGCAGAAGCAGAAAACAGGAAAAAAGCGAGTATTCGTTTCCAAACCTGAGAAAACGGCACCATCTTGTAAAAAAAAAGAAGATATTTTTTATTTTAAAGCCTTGCCAACAGAACAAAAGTCTATTAACAAAGACTGCATCATTTTATAGTTAAATGGCCCTGGGATATAAGAAATTGGCAGTTTTAATGGGTTTCAATGGGGACATTTTTGTCCTGAAGGTCCTGAGTGTAAATATTTTGTGTACAATGTGGAAATGGAAGAAGAAAATTCTAATAAAAATACACACTTGTGCCAAAAATGATGCAGTTGGCATTAACACAGGAAAAAAATATATATATATATATTTTTTTTTAAACCTGAAAGAGACAAACATGTCCTTAAGGAAACACAAGGGTTAATTTGGTTCTAAACTTTACATTGAAGTGTGATTGATCAATGAAACCCTGTGATTACAGTGTTATTATTGAAGCATAATTTGCAAAACTGTATTAATCTAGAAGCAGAAGCAGATTTAACTGTGATTTTCTGCTGTAATAAACAGTTTAACTGGTAAGATCTTCAGAGGAGAAGTTTTGCAGACATTACATAAGAATTGAAAGACAGTCTCTGTGAAGGATGTCCTGAATCTGCGCAGACAGTCTTTAGTTACAGGATCAGAGAATGACACTGTTCCTCTGTCATAGTCCAGCTGAACTCTCACACGCTGAAGCTTCTGTTTAACAGTGAAGACAGTGTCGGGTTGCTCTGGGGATTTTGAGATGTATTCGCTGTCCATGTACCGCACACGCCAGACATTAGACTTAAAGAAATCCAGTCCCTCCCTTTGGTTTGATGCTGTTGTTATTCCAAGACTCCAGAGTGTATTGTCTCCAACCTCTACATCCCAGCAGTGTGTTCCTGAGTTAAAGCCCTCAGATCCCAGGATACATGGACACCTGTCAAACCTCTCTGGATTATCAGGAAGTGTTTTATCTCCATCACTGAACGACACACTGGTCAGATCAGCAGAGAGTGTGAGACGAGGTTCTGCTGTGTTTGGATCCAGAGTCAACGGAGCTGCAAAGAGAATAACATCAGATTACAGGATGAAATATGATGTATTTAAATATAAAACACATATAACGACTTTGTTGAAAGAGATCATAAATCATGCTATCATAACAATGGTCTTTCAGTTTCTGTCAGAATGGATTGAGGCTTCAGGTTTAATATCAGTATTCAATAAACACTATTGTATCCTAATACATAAACATAAACCATGAGGAATAGACTTTTCATTATGAGTTCGCTGTATGATCTGATGATTTTCTGAAATACAGTTTACATTCACTTGGTAATTCAAGTGATTATTAAATATATTTCTATCAAATCTTAATGTTGTGTGCAGGGCCTGAAGTAAACTTTTTTGACCACCTGCCACAGTAACTTTTTACCAGCCAGTTTATTTTTATTTATTTTTCTCATAAAGGTGAAAAATAGAAATCACACAAACATTGCTCTTTAACTTGTAAGAATACACATTTAAGTGCTGTCAAGTTATTAACGAAATCATTATAAGTAATAATAACTCTTAGACTATAATTTTTTTAATCTTTTTATTCATTGATTTGCTGTGTAACAGCCATAGTCATATGTCATAGTCATATATACTGACTGCTGCTAATCTGAGTCCACAAAAAAGGAGCAGATGCACTCCTCTTCCTCCACCTCTGCTGCAGCTGCATCTTCCATGAGGTCTGGTCTCCTTGACCGTATGCTGCTGGCATGCCACATCTCAACTGCTGTGCTAGGGTCAAAGTCTTTGATTGAGGGGGAGGACAGATGGACAAAGAGCAGGTCAGACAATGTCTCACATGATTTGAGACTGGACCGCCAACCACCCTACAGAAACAATGACAATTCACAGTTAGCTTGATAACACATGCATGCCAGCGCACGCACGTATACACACACACACACACCGTGCTAACTCAACAGATATAGACCTAAGTTACCGCAGCTCGTATGTAAACAAATCACAAACGGCTGTGTTGATGGCTGATTTAGTCAGTAGACAGTTCCTGGCAACTGTTAATTACAGCCTTCAGGAACCGTTAAGCAGAACTAAATTAATAATAATATTACTGGTAAAGTTACCGGGTACCGGACATTTTCTCACTGGTTCCCAACTCCCAACATACACACGCACACACATCTGTGTAACTGTCATTGTACCGTAACCAACGTCAGCTTTGCTTTATCTCATCTCATCCCATCTCACCAACAGTTTAATACTTACTCGCACATCCAAACGTAGTCAGAGAAGGGCCTCATCTTCTTTCCGATCGCGTGAACGTTCCGAAACAGGAGTTGCATCTTCTCAAACTGCGCTGCTTTCATGGACATCAGTGCCTTGATCGCAGCGGTCTCATCCGGAAGCGCAGTCTTTGATATTTTGCAACTTATCGTGTGTAGGTGGCTTTTTGATGACTCGTGGTCCTTAATTGCTTCTAATTTTAAGTTTTTAGTCCCGATTACAAAAGGATTTGACTTCGCTTTCTGAGCCATACATACGTCACATTTCGTCTGTACTGCTGTCATAAATCAGCCACTCACGAACCTTGCCGTTGTCGCCAATTGTCCACTTTGTATTAAAACGTCGTCTTTTACTTTTCTTTGACTCATCCTCATCTTTTTGTTGGTTGTTCATTTCAGATGGCCTCTTTACCCCAGTAATGTGCCGCCACATTTTGAGCTAAAATCCAACGAAATAGCGGACAAAAAAAAAAAAAAAAAAACAGACGCAATAAAAAACAACTAATGAATCACTCAATTCTCATTGGTTACCCGCCAATGTGGCAGGTAGATTGACAGTTTTACCCGCCAATTGCAAAATTCACCCGCATTTGGCGCGTGGTCGGGTGTTAATTTCAGGCCCTGGTTGTGTTTATATGTGAACTATCTTCTGCACTGGTGTCAAATCTGCTGAGACTCACTGTGTTGGACAGTTTCCAGCATCTTCTTCCAGACTCTGAACGGCAGGTTACCCAGATAACGCGACACATGAATCAAAGCTCCAGAACTCATCCGTGGATCCGGCTGTGAGATCTGGACTCTGAGGAACATTCAGGAGTCAGAACTGCAGTGAATTTGAGTTCAGATCCACTGAGAGAAGAGATACAAGCAGCTCACTTACCTTTCCATTGAGGCCTTAAAGTTCTGGAAAATATAGAGTTTGAAAACATTTTAATATCTTATCAAACACTCTCATTGTCAATGAGTCTCTCTATACAAGTTGTTTTATGCACAAAGAATGAAGCCAGATTGATTTGTCACCTTTAGAAACGAGACGTCATTGTCTTTCATCATCTCCTCCATGTCTCTGATTGTGTGTGAAAGAGCTGAGATGTGTGTGTTCATCTCCTCCAGCTTCTCCTTCATCCTCTGCTTCTTCTGCTCCTCTTCCTCTCTCAGTGCAGTGATTGTAGCTTCTTCTTCGTCTCTGAGAAACTGATGAAGCTTCTCAAACTCTTCTTTAATCTGACGCTCTGTGTGCTCAGCTTGAGACTGAAATCAAATCACATTCACTTCAATCATCTCAATCAACACAAATCTCGGATACCCGACATATAACGGATCCAGAAGCAGAAGCTGCTCGTCATTTACAGAAATAATCAACTGGAATCCATTATATTAAATATATTAATTTATAACGGTATAAAGTGATCCTCCAGCTGTAATGAAAATGACTCTTGATTCTGTTTCCTCACATTGATGTGTTGAGCTGTTTTCTCAAACTCTCCTTTCTTCTTTTCATTGTGTTGAAGTTTCTGTTGTAAGGGCTTCAGTGCTGTATTGAGCTCCTCCTAGAATTGAACAAAAATACATTTAACACCAGATTACAGTGAAGAGAAGAAAATAATAATTCAGTGAAATAAAAATAAAAAATACAGTGATATGATCATACAATTCTGTGCAAAAGTATTTACCCCCACCCTGATTTCTTCTGTTTTTGTGTAAATCTCATACTAAATTGATTCCGAAATTAAAACTTACCACAAAACAAAGGCAATCTGAGTGAACACAAAGTACAGTTTGTAAATGACAATGTTATTTACTGAAGCAAAAAAAGTTATCCAATACTAACTGGGCCTGCGTGATAATGTATTTGGCCCCATAGTTACTAATTCCTCAAATCTATGAAACTGTATTTATAATGTTGTTCAGCTGGACTAACACAACCAGTCCTGATCAATGCAGCCCTCTTCAATCAAATAAACACTTAAATAGGACTTTTTCAACAGCATGAAGTTGGTTAAAAGGTCTTAAACAGTAACACACTATTGACAAAGGTGAAAGAAACTCCAGGAATAATGATGAAGACGGTGAAATAGCTTTGTAATTCATCACACACGGATGTATTTCAATCAAAGGCTCTTGGACTCAAAGAACCACAGCGAGAGCCATTATATCCAAATGGAAAAAACTCGGCACAGTAAAACCTTCCCAGAAGTGGCTCAAAGTCACCAAAGGGCCAAGAACAACATCGTAGGAACTGAATTTTCTTATTTTCTATCAGAAAATGCTAAAGCACAATATCCTATCTTTAGTCTGCAAACTGAAGCTCAAGCAACAAGACAATGCTCAAAAAAGCACAATTACAGTTTTGGAGTGGCCTTGTCAAAGGCCTGACTTGAAATCAATGATGTGGCAGGACCTTAAACAGGGAGTTCATGCTTGAAAACCCTCCAGTGAGGCTGAACTAAAGTTGTCCGCTCAATTGTGCTCTTTTTTTTTTTTTTTTTTTACAAAATAAGGATATCTATGAAAAAGGCTCTACAATTTAGTATGAGACACAAAAACATAAGAAATCAGGATGGGCAAATACTTTTACAGCACAGTGAATGTCATATAAAGTTGAGTAAAATGACATTGAAATAGTAATGCATGAATGTGATGATATCTATGTTTATGACTAATTATTGTTCTTTACACGTGAAACAAGAAACATTTGTCTTACCTTATACAATGAAACCACTTTACTGATGGGTCTGAATTTATGATTGTCATGTTTTTGTGAATTAATACACACTAAACACACCGGCTGTTTGTCCTCCAGACAGAAGAGTTTGAGTTTCTCACTGTGTAAACTGCAGATCTCCTCAGATCCTGATGAACGTTTCTCATTTCTCTCCTTCAGGAACGACTCACACAAGTTTTTTAATGTGAGATTAACTGGAGGATCATCTCTTGAGGATCTTCTCCTGCAGACAGGACACTCCTGAGTTTCCTTAGTTTTCCAGAACTGTTGTAGACACTCTTTACAAATACTGTGACTACAGGACAGAAAAACAGGAACATTGAAGATTTCATAGCAAACAGGACAAATATAATCATCTTCAGCTGCTGAAGCCATTTTCACCGTTTGAGTCTCGCAAACTAAACTTTACTTTCACTTTCTGAACGACGGTTTTCAAAAATGAATCACAATGGGAATCAAAGATCTGCTGTCTGTTCAGAAATGAACATCACAAAAATTCTTCTGTAAAGTTTTTCTCTTTGTTCTCCATTGATTGCTTATTTTTTATTGCTTTTGTTGAGACAAAGTCGATGTGACAGAAAGGAGAAATAACAAGTCAGTCTCTTCTTGGTTAGTGTTGTAAGAGTTTATGATCACCTTTGGGTGTGTACAAACAGGTCAAACAGGAACGTCAGAATTTCATCAGGTAAAATGTATTCAAAATGGACATGCAATGAAATATTAAAAAATAATGCTGTAAAACTTTGAATAAAACACAAAAGAAACTATTA
This sequence comes from Leuciscus idus, assembly GCA_021554675.1. Classification (NCBI taxonomy): domain Eukaryota; kingdom Metazoa; phylum Chordata; class Actinopteri; order Cypriniformes; family Leuciscidae; genus Leuciscus; species Leuciscus idus. The sequence goes on along the minus strand of CM038633.1, from coordinate 4,698,365 downwards.
ATTATAAACAACTTCAAAATGCTTATACGTGTTTTATTTATTGTTCTTTATTTGTCAGAGAGTTTCTCCAGGTCTGTCATGATCAAATCAAATCTAATTTTATTTATGTAGCACATAAAAACAACAGTAGTTGGCCATTGTGCTGTACAACAGAATAAATATCTAAAAAACAAAAAAAGAGCGCAAAGGGAGTTTACATCAAAAACACCAATCATAAAATTCAACATTAATTTTCTGTCATGCTCAAATCAAAAAGGAATAAAGATCTGAGTGACTTTGACAAGGGCCAGATTGTTATGGCAAGGTGAATGGCTCAGAGTATCTCTGAAACTCAAGGCTTGTGTGTCGCTCCCGGTCAGCAGTGGTGAGGATTCACCAACAGTGTCCAAGGAGGGACGAACACACACCGGTGACAAGGTGTTGGACACCCAAGACTCATCGATGGACGAGTGCAATGAAGGCTATCCCGTCTGGTCCGAGCCAACAGAAGGTCTAGTGTGGTATAAGTCACACAACTTTAATGATGTTATGGGAAGAAGAAGTTTTATTTATATAGCGCCTAAGGTCGCTTTACATGAGAGGAATGTGTCACAACACACAGTGCACCACATTCTGCTGCGTATGGGGCCAAAGACCAATCAGAGTGCCTATGATGACCCCTGTCTACCTTCAAAAGAGTCTACAATGTGTATGAACATAATTCATGTGCCTGGGAAGCAGCTGATCACAGAGCTCATGTGTTGGCTCATGCATTGATGTCAAGAGCTCCTGTTAAGTGGACTGATAACTTTAATGATGGCATAAGGCCCAATGAAACGGGGAGCCAATTTCCGAGTGGGCGCCTGAAGGGGTAAATTGCGTGTGGAGAGCCAAACTCTCTGTCCTGGTTCGGCAAAGAGCTGACCTCACCCTCCTCCAAGTGCGACAACAGCGCAGTATAAAGGCCTGGACCGAGGGAACGGTGGCATCAGGTTACTGAGAGGGAAACAGAGGCGGGTGGTAGCCCAGATAACAAGAAAATGGGGACAGGCCAGTGGACGACGACGGCAGAGGATTATGAGTGTACTCCTGGTGCGAGCAATTGTACTCAATTGCTCGCACCAGGAGGTGGGGTTATGAGCCACCAAACAGCGGAGCATCGACTGAGGTCCAGATTAGCGCGCTCAGTTTGGCCATTACTCTGTGGGTGAAACCCTGATGACAGACTGGCAGTGGCACCAATCTGTCGGCAGAATTCCCTCCAAAAGATAGAGACAAACTGGGGTCCCCTGTCCGAAACCACTTGAGAAGGAAGCCAGTGAATCCTGAAGACGTGGTCCACGACCGCCCTCACAGTTTCTCTAGCCGACAGAAGCTTAGAGAGAGGTATGAAATGAACCACCTTAGAAAATCGGTCAACGACTGTATTGCCGCTGGAGGGGGAAGGACCGTGACGAAGTCTAGGGCAATATGGGACCAAGGGCAGGAGGGAATAGAGAGGGGATGAAGCAGACCATCAGGAGGTGAATTACCGGACTTCTGCTGGGCACAGACAGAACACGACGCACAAATCAACGCGCCTACAATCATACAGGCGATGGGGAAGGAGAGAAGCGGCCCGGGAACGACTGAACACCACTCGCAGATCGTGGTACTTATCCGGAACGCCAGATCAATCAATCGATTTGCCTGAAAAACAGACAAAGAGGAAACAGGGGGATCAGCAGAGACAAGACAATTGTCTCTTGGTGGTTGCCAGACGTGGTGAGACTCACTGGGGCGGTGGCCAAATGAATATTAGAAAGTGAGCGGCCATCCAGGGCGAAAGCCGTAGAAGTCTCTTTTAACTCGTGAAGGGGGAAACCGTGTTCAACAGCTTACGTCTCGTTGAGAAAATTACCCTCAGCCTCGGAGTCAATTAAAGCAGATGTGCAGGTGACAGAAGTGGTACCCCAGCGAAGAATGGCTGCGTAACTTGAAAGATGGGGATAATGAGCGGTGTTTGCAGTAGTGAACTACTGGCGAGCTCTCTCTTTTACCGAGCATGTGGCGACGAAATGTCACGGTATGAAATGCACGTCGGTGCAGATCAAAACCTTAATTTTTGTCAATACAAATGGCTAATTCCACCAGTGTCACAGTGTCTGGTTTGTGTATCCCGGGTGTCCACTAGATGTCTCTTCCCCATACTGTCACCATTACTTCATGAACTGCATTTCCCACAATCCTTGTCTGGACTCATCACTGATCATTGCACTCAGCTGTTCCCTATCACATTTTTAGTATCTGTGTATATATACCCTGTCTGTTTAGTGTTTGTCACGGAGTCCTTGTATATTGTCACACCACTCCTGGAAGTCTGTTTGTGCTTGTTCCTTGTTTTTGGATTGCCTTATTGGATTTTGACCCTTGCCTGGACTAGTTTGTGAGTACGGAGTTCCCAAATAAATACTGCGATTGGATCTTACCTTTTCCTGTGTGTGTGTATCGTGACAACCAGATCATCCAGGTGTGAGGGAAACTCTTGTGCAAAAATCTCATCCTTCAGCTCCTCATTCAAACCTTCCAAAAAGTGTGCCGTGAGTGCTGCTTCATTCCACTCACAGGTGGCAGATAAAGTCAATGGCATAATCAGCCGCGGAGCGCCTTCCTTGACGAAGTGCTGCCAGCTGGCGAGAAGCCTCGCGACCAAAGACAGAACAGTAAAAAACCTTCAACATCTCCTCCTTGAATAAATCAAACTGTTCACAGCAATCAGCCCCCGCCTCCCAGACTGCCGCTCCCCAATCCCGGGCTTGACTCGTAAGAAGGGACACCACATACGCAACTTTGGCACTGTCGGCGGCATACGTGACAGGCTGAAGGGGAAACACCACCTCACACTGGGTAAGAAATGCACGGCACTCAGTAGGCTCACCGGAGTAGCAGGGAGGTGTGTCACGACCCAGACGATGATGGCTGGTCTTGGACAAACTTCACCGACAAGTGTGAGATCACCCAAATATTTCTTACACAGATCCATGTACAAAGTCTTACAAGAAATGCTTCTCGTCTTCAATCATAGAGGTATTAGTTAGATTACAATCATACAGGTGCTCTCTGTCATTGGTATACTACTCCATCTACCTGTTTCTATAGCTAAACAGTGCCCTGAGCCTCTGAACAAGAACAGAGATACAATACACACAGTCCCAAAACAAATGATTGTCTCTTCGAACTGACAACAAAAGGAGCACAAGGGGGAAATAATATTATTAAATTTAGCAAGTATATAATTAATTGGATAGCAATTGTGAACAATTTTCATAGAGACTTCAACAACTAACAACATAAAAGTCCACACAAGACAAGGGGAACACAAGGCCGGAATCGTGACAACCAACATATCTCGAAATGTCTAAAGAATTAGAGGTGATGTTATTATCAGTTTTAAGAGTAGTTCAATTATTTCTCTTGCGATTTTGTTTCTCTAAAGCAAAGAAATAAATCGAATTTTTTTTCCCCTTGTTCCAGCCATTTTGCTCGAGACCTTACAAATGCCCCTTTAGCCATATCAATATACATATTATCTATTTCCTCTTTTAATTGTTTCATTATTGTTTCTTCTTCCTCTGAAAGATTATCCTTAGTCATTAAAACATTTAATTTATCCATAATACTAATTCCTTTTTTTAATATAACTTTACTTCGTTTAATTGCTATTTCTCTAATTTTTGAAAAAGTCCCATTTTTGTATGTGATTAATTTTGTTATTATAAAATATGATTTTTACTGTTTGTTTTTTTACTACATCACAAAACTCATCATCTTTTAATAAATTATTATTTAGTTTCCAATAACCACGTATATTACCGTTTTGTTGTTTTGTTCCTGCTAAATGGATTGAAATTAAATTATGATCAGAAAATGGGGCATATATGTGATGATTCTGACACAAACTGCAGACGAGGGAGATATAAGCCATAGATCAATTCTAGACTGTACGGATCTACTGACATTGCTCCAGGTAAATTCGTTAATGTCAGGGTTTAAAAAAACGCCAAACATCTATAATTGCCAGTTGTTCACAATTAATCTTACAGGTACTCTATCTACAAGATCATCTGGAGCATCATTATAATCGCCTCCAATAATCAAGTGTGCATCCTTATATTTGTTTTTAAAGGCTTCAAGTTTCATACAAAGTTGTAAAAGCATTATTTTTGCTTGGCTGTATTGTTATAGTTATATAAATTGCAAACTATAAAGAAGGAATTGTCTAATTTGAAAACCAAGATTGTCCATCCACCCTCATTTGAGGTCACTGATTCAACTATATCTCCTTTAAATGTATTAAGTAGAATGGCGACACCTGCTGACTGTTGAGAGGCATGACAGAAATAACATATATCACCCCACTGTGCTTTCCAAAACTTCACATCATTGTCCACTTTTTCGTCTACTGAATAAAAAGATTGATTTCCTTTTGGTGCTATCACGAATACCCCTGACATTCAAACATATTATTTTTAAGGAACTAAAATGGAAGTCTTTCATAATGTAGGGAAAAAAAAACTGAACTGGATGTCTGTTAAAGTTATAAGAACTAGTTAAAGAAAATAAAACTCTGAGATAAGAAATATCAGAGATTAGTTTACCGCCAAGTAGAAAACTCTGAACATGAGTACCTCAATTAACTCCTCAAATTCTTATTTTAACTATTGGAGTGAACATATTGCTCTTTTAAGTGTATATGTCACGGGGTGACAAGTAGCATATGGAACTTATTCCTGCTGAAGCAGTGTTCCCGTTGGGACACTTTGAGTGTAACACCGTCCCCAGGCCTGCGTGTGCGTCTGTTGCCATGACAACCCCAAATGACAGATTGACAACAGGTGTGGGGAATTTACTCTGAGAGTTTGGGTGAGGCCCCGTCAGCATTTGAGAGAATATAAAAAGCAAGAGAAGGAGGCTGTTAGTGTGGTTCTCCCCCGTGAGAAGTTGTTTTATCGGGTGGTTGCAGTTATTGGAGTACTGTTGAATGAAGAGGAGAGTGTTGACTTGATGAGGGACTCGAGGGCAACAGAGGGAGAGTGAAATACCCCGTTGGCATTGGAGAGGAGCTAAGTAACCGAGAACTGAGTCTCGTAATTGCATGCATTCGACACTGAATTGGATGTGGTTTGGAGTGTTTGGATCACGATCATAAATATCACTGAGTGGATTGTACTGATTCATTATCGATCTCTTATCTCTTCCTCCATTATAAATGGTGATGTGAACTCTGACTGTGTTTGTGAAGAACAACATCTCAAACCTCCTTCGCAGCATTGATGATCGCGGCCCCCTCGGACAGAGACCCAAGGGTGAGTGCTGGCTTTATATTGCACTTCGTGAAGTGAGTTTGCAGTGCCCAAAATTGACGTTTTCTCCTACATTATATGCTTGAAGTGGAATTGCCGTGTGTGTGTGGAAGATACATTTCTCTTTACCGTGCACTCTCCATATGTCATGCTGGTCTACTGTCAATAATGAGAGCTCAGTGACATTGATCTGTTCTATCTATCTGGAGGTCGGAGAATTATCATCTGGGATTTGAATTTAACCCCTCTGTTTGTGCTAATAGGAGAGGAGATGCTCTGTTGAAATGTTCACTGTTTGCCTCTGAAGAGTTCCCGTTTGTTTTGTCAACCTTGAGTCTGCCGTACACTTGTAACCCACCTGTGCTGGAAGAAGTGACTGTCCCTCTGTCACGAACGTGAGGTTGGCACGCTCTGTCTGAAATATCCACTCTGTCTGTGTCAGAAGAAGCCCCGTTCAGCTTGTCGACTTCGAGTCTGCTGCAGCCCTGCAACCCCCCTATATTGTGAGAAGTGCGCGTCCCCTTGCAACAACTGTGAGAATTGTATACTGTTGAAGTACTCATTCTGTCTGTTCCAGAAGAAGCCCTGTCCAGTTTGTCGACTTCGAGTCTGCTGTATCCTTGTAGCCCACCTGTACTGTGAGAAGTGGTCGCCCCCTTAGAAAAAGCGTGAGAGCTGTACGTCCTGTGTGAAGCGTTCATTCTGTTTGCCTCAGAAGAAGTCCCGTGCAGCCCGTCGACTTCGAGTCTGCTGCAGCCCCGCAATCCACCTACATTGTGAGAAGTGCGCGTCCCCTTGCAACAACTGTGAGAATTGTATACTGTTGAAGTACTCATTCTGTCTGTTCCAGAAGAAGCCCTGTCCAGCTTGTCAACTTCGAGTCTGCTGCATCCTTGTAGCCCACCTGTGCTGGAAGAAGTGACTGTCCCTCTGTCACGAACGTGAGGTTGGCACGCTTTGTCTGAAATATCCACTCTGTCTGTGTCAGAAGAAGCCCCGTTCAGCTTGTCGACTTCGAGTCTGCTGCAGCCCTGCAACCCCCCTATATTGTGAGAAGTGCGCGTCCCCTTGCAACAACCGTGAGAATTGTATACTGTTGAAGTACTCATTCTGTCGGACCGGACGAAGTCCGTACCGTCTGGCGACTTCGCATCTGTTACCGCCTTGTAACCCACCTGTACTGGAGAAGTGCCCGTCCCTCTGCAACGAACGTGAAGACTGCATACTCTGTCTGGAACATCCAGTCCGCCTGTCTCAGGAGAAGCCCTGTTTGGTCGTCGACTGCGAGTCTGTGGCCCACCTGTGTGGTGAGCAGTGGCCGTCCTCCTTCAACGAAGGTGAGATCTGCACCCTTCGTTTGCAGCTTGTTCATTCTGTCTGTTTCGGAAGAAGCTCCATACAGCCCGTCGACTTCGAGTCTGTTAACATCTTGTAACCCACCTGTACTGGAGAAGTGTCTAACACTGGCCATCCTACCTTAAGATCGTGTACCTGCCATATACGTACCTGACTGACGTCCATCTGCCACAAATTCCGCACCTGTGAAAGAAGGAAGGAAGGCCGAAATTACCTACTTACCAGAGGAGACTTACCGGACTGCTCACTTGCCAACCGCATTCCCACCTGCGAAAGACCTACTTGACCACTCACCTGTTCGCCGTCCATCCACTGCAGGGTTCGCATTGAGGAAGAGGGTGGGAGAGACCCCGGCCGCTGCATTGTCCCCCTTCGAACCCTGAGGGCCACAAGGAAGAAGATTTTAGATTAGGTTTTTCAAATTGCTTTTACTTCGAAATAAAACTTGTTAAATTTATTCTCTGTCTCCGACTCCTCTCTCTGACACGCTCCGAGGTGGTCCTGGTTCAGGGGTGGGTGCAGTCTAGCTTGGCCCATCCCGACCTGTGACATATACAAGGAGAGCAAATTAACCCATTAAGATTGAGTGGCATAATTAACTTGAAAATTGTACCTCACATTAAGGGAAGTTTAACAAGTGATGCGGTGTGTCTCACACCGTTAATGATGACAGCATGACCCTGCCATTTCGTTGTCTCTCCGTCAGCGTGCGCTTGCTTCACAAGAGGCCAGAGTTTATTTCTGCATTGTCTCTCCTGTTGGGTTAAATCCTCATTCATCCGGAGGTTGTTTCTCTTCATGACATCAGCGTTGAGGGAAGTTCTCCATAGTTTTAATCTGTAGGTGCGCATGGTAAACTGAATGATGACTGGACGTGTGCTTTTATCCTCTCTCTGGCGTCGACCCTGTGCACAGTGTCCACCATGAATCCAAGCTTGCTCTTTTCCTCTGGAATGATTTCCGCAATAATCTCCAGCACCTCATTCCTCACATCCTCGTTGCTGCTTTCTGGAAGATTCAGAAGACGAAGATTCCGTCTCCTACTGTACCGCTCCGACTCTTCTTGTTTCTCCCTCAGGATTGCCATCTGGTCACTCATCTTCTTTACTGTGTCCTCAGGACCTTTCCACTGGATTTCCAGGCCTTTTACATGTTCTTGCTGTAGCACACGGCTCAGTAACTAGATCCTATTCATGGGTTTCATCAGGTCCCTTTCCACAGGTGTATTAATCAAGCACAATGCAGTGTGCATTCATAATCTAGGTGCTTGATTTTATACACCTGTGGAAAGGGACCTGATGAAACCCATGAATAAAATCAAAACTATGGACCAGAATCAGAAGATTTGGATCGACTCACTGAAGCAAAAAATTTGCAAAGATGTTAATAAGAAAGAATAAAATAAATGAACCACTTGTATCTTTTTTAAAAAAATTTAAAAAATGAAAGAAAAACAAAAGAAAAACAAATAAATGACAGTCACACACAGTATTTCAAATAAATGATAAACACTATGGGGCGGTTTCCCGGACAGGGTTTAAATTAAGACAGGAGCAGGCCTTAATCAAGAATAGTTAATCAATAGTTAAAAAATGGCTTTCTGTAACACAGATTAAGTACGGATTAGTTACACCTGGACTATGGAGTCCTGGACTAAAATAAACCAGATTAATTTAAAACCAACTGTGCTAATCTGAATTAGCATGATAGAGGTTGCCTGTAAAACATGGAATGAACCAAGAAAAGCTCAAAATTGCATGGAACTGAGAAGCAAATCCAAGGAAACAATGGAATCAGAAAAAGACTGCAATCAAAAAAAAAAATTACTAAACAAGAGAAAATTATTTTAAGCAAGCTAAATAAACTGCACACACCAGCTATGGAATAAAAGAAAATAAATGCTGGAAGTCTGTTTGTAATATGCACAAACTACCGTTCAAAAGTTTGGGGTCAGTAAGATTGTTAATGTTTTTAAAAGAAGTCTCTTCTGCTCACCAAGGCTGCATTTATTTGATAAAAAACAATAAAAAAAAACAGTAATATTGTGAAATATTATGACCATTTAAAATGACTGTTTTCTATTTTAATGTATATTTAAACTGTAATTTATTCCTGTGATCAAAGCTGAATTTTCAGCATCATTACTCCAGTCTTCAGTCAAGTCAAGTTTATTTGTATAGCGCTTTTCACAATACAGATTGTATCAAAGCAGCTTCACAGTATTAAATTAAAATAATACAACAAAGTTTTTTCAAGAGGAATTTATTGATTGATAAAATTAAATTAAATATCCCCAAAATATCCCCAACTGAGCAAGCCAAAGGCAACAGTGGCAAGGAACCGAAAAACTCCATCAAGTGACCTAATGGTGTCCTAAAACTCCATCAGGTGACCTAATGGAGAAAAAAAAACCTTGGGAGAACCCAGGCTCAGTCGGGGGCCAGTTCTCCTCTGGCATTTATGAGCTAGAGGCCGGATTGTAGTTTGAACTGTAGGATTATAAGAATGCCTGGCTGAAGAGATGCAACTTTAATCTAGTTTTAAACTGGGAGAGCGAGTCTGAGCAACGAACAGTATCAGGAAGACTATTCCAGAGTTTTGGAGCCAAATGTGAAAATGCTCTCCCTCCTTTGGTGGTTCTGGATATCCTAGGTATGACCAAAAGCCTTGAATTTAGTTATCTTAAAGAGCGCGATGGATTATAGGGTGATAGAAGATCCATTAAATAGACTGGAGCTAAGCCGTTTAGGGCTTTGTAAGTCAGTAGCAATATCTTATAATTAATACGGAGCTTTATAGGTAACCAATGCAGTGATGATAAAATCGGTGTTATATGATCATATTTTCTTGATCTCGTAAGAACTCTAGCGGCGGCATTTTGGACTAACTGTAGCTTGTTTATTGAGGATGCAGGACAACCAGCTAATAAAGCATTACAGTAATCCAGTCTCGAGGTCATGAATGCATGAACTAACTTTTCTGCATCAGAAACTGATAGCATATTACATAGCTTAGCAATGTTTCTAAGGTGGAAAAAGGCTGTTTTTGTAACATATGAAATATGATTTTCAAAAGACAGGTTGCATCGAGTATAACACCCAGGTCTTTTACTGTAGAGGATAAAGTAACAGGACATCCTATGATGTTAAAGTTGTATTGTGCGATGTTTTGTGGGCGGTTTTTTGAACCGATAAGTATTACCTCTGTCTTGTCTGGATTTAATAAAAGAAAATTACGCGTCATCCAATCTTTTATATCTTTAACACACTCTGTCAATTTGGAAAATTTAGCGTTTTCATCCGGCCGTTATGATCGATTTTTCTCCATTTAAATAGACAAAATGGTAGCGGTCAGATAGGTATGATTTGAACCAGCTTAGTGCTTGTCCTTGAACACCAGTATAATTTTGTAGTCGATCTAAGAGTAATGTATGATCTATAGTATCGAACGCAGCACTAAGATCAAGTAAAACTAGTATTGAGATACAGCCTTGGTCAGAAGCTAAAAGTAAATCATTTGTGATTTTAACAAGCGCAGTTTCAGTGCTATGATGCGGTCTGAATCCAGACTGAAACTTTTCATAGATATCATTTTGTTGCAAGAAAGAACCCAGTTGAGCGGACACCACTTTTTCTAATATTTTAGACATAAATGGAAGATTTGAAATGGGTCTATAATTTGCTAGATTATTATGATCTAATTGTGGTTTCTTAATGAGAGGTTTTATAACTGCCAGTTTAAATGTTCTTGGAACATGACCTAAAGATAAAGACGAGTTAATAATATTGAGGAGAGGCTCTTCCACTACAGGTAACACTTCTTTCAGTAGTTTAGTTGGTATAGGATCTAATAAACATGTTGTTGTTTTAGATGAAGTGATAAGTTTATTTAACTCTTTTTGTTCTATAGTTGTAAAGCACTGTAATTGTTCTTGCGGGGTGATAATTGAAGCTGAATTATAAGGCGCGATTGAAGATTGAACGTTTACAATTGTGGTTCTGATGCTTTCTATTTTCTCAGTGAAGAAGTTCATGAAATCATTACTACTGAACTGTAACGGGATATTTTGTTCGGGTGACGTCTGTTTATTTGTTAGTCTAGCCACAGTGTTAAATAAAAACCTTGGATTGTTTTGGTTGTTTTCTATTAGTTTGCGGAGGTGCTCAGCCCTGGCCGCTTTTAGGGCCTTTTTATAACGTGACATACTGTCTTTCCAAGCGATTCGAAAGACCTCTAAATTAGTTTGTTTCCATTTACGCTCTAAAATACGGGTTTCTCTCTTTAAAGCATGCGTAGTATTGTTATACCATGGTGCTTTATTTTTCTCTCTGACCTTTTTTAATTTAATAGGTGCAACCACATCCAATGTTCTAGAGAGAATGGTGCTCATAGTGCTAGTTAGTTCTTCTAGTTCATCTGTTTGTTTGGGTTCAGGCAGCAGCTGAGACAGATTAGATAAGCAATTTGAGAAATTATCTATGGTGGATGGGAGGATTGTTCTGCCTGGTTGATAACGCGACGCCGCATGACATATTACAGCAGTACGTAATATGCAAGTTACCATGTAGTGATCAGTGACTTCATCACTTTGTGGAATGATATATATATCGGTTGGATCGGTTCCATGTGATATAATTAAATCGAGTGTATGATTAAGACGATGTGTTGGTCCGGTGACGTTTTGCTTGACCCCAAATGAATTTAATAAATCTGTAAACGCAGCTCCTAACGCATCATTTGGATTATCTACGTGTATGTTAAAATCTCCAACAATTAGTGCTTTATCGACATTGACTATAGGTCAATAAGGTCTTGTTTGGTCATTGACTATCAGACAATAGGTCTGAGAGAAAATCTGCAAACTCTTTTAGGAAATCAGCGTAAGGCCCTGGCGGTCTATATACGGTAGCCAAGGCTAGAGATAATAGGGATGTTTTTCTAACATCTAAGAGCGTAACATTTAGTACAAGTACTTCAAATGAAATAAACTTATAACCCGTTTTCTGAGTAACATTTAGAAAATCTTTATAAATGGTTGCAACACCTCCGCCACGACCAATCAGACGGGGCTCATGCTTATAACAGTATCCAGGAGGAGTAGACTCATTAATACCGAAATAATCATTTGGTTTAAGCCAGGTTTCAGTAAGGCAAAGTACATCGAAGCTATTATCTGTGACTATTTCATTTACAATAACTGCCTTAGGTGTGAGTGATCTAATGTTTAGAAGACCTAGCTTTAGAAATAGTTTTTGTTTACTAATAGCAACATTTTCTGTTTTAATAACAATTAGATTTTTCCTAGATCCTGCAGTAGATTTATTATTTGATCTCACTAAACGAGGAATAGACACGGTTTCTATGCAATGTTCTACACTAGTATTCCTGCAGGAAGCTGCTCGGACGCTCTTGCTTACTGCTCCGCGCTTTGCTCTATCGCTTTTATATTTTATCTTCTATACTTTTATAATTTGAGCTCCTTTTATCACCTAATTTTAACTTCAGCAAATCAGCACAGTGCTCAAACGACAAAGTTTGGATTACTACAAAAACGCAGAATTCTTCTACCCGACCAGCTTACATTCCGGGGAAAGGAAAACACAACTGCCTACAAGGATAAGAGAGAAAATGCCTCTTCTGGAATCTACTTGCTGCACTAACTGCCACAGACTTTTACAAAGGATTGCAGTTCTTGAAACAAAGTTATTTACGGGACCACCAAACCAGACGGAACACACAACAGAGCTTCGTCATGGACGCCCTCAGCATATAGCCGGTGAGTCCCATGGAACTAGTGCTCCTCGATAGGTAGAGAAACAAGCCGATCGACTTACAAATCGATGGCACAAACAGGGAGCGAGACCCAAAGGCACTCGAGACATCAGATTGTCACGAGCCTCACATATTACCGCAGTAGCATCCTCTACCCCAGATACAGCTCTGACAAAGATTGCAAACACTGGTCTCCCACCAACACCTATACATCTTGAGAACAGATTTGAAGTACTAATGAATGTAAATGAGGAATCCCCAAACGTGATGAATGTGATCGAACACAGACTGTATCAGCCAGTAGCTAACACTGATGCTAACTGGCGCTCAAGGTCGAGCAGACAGCGGCACTCAGCTCAGAGCACAGCCGAGCCCAGGACTCTGATAGTGGGGGACTCCATAATCAGAAACATTAGCTGCAGGGATACAACTACGTGCTGCCTTCCACAAGCAACAACTTCTGATATAAACAGGGAACTTCAGAACATTCTAATGAAACATAAGACTGCAAATCGACTCATCATTCATGTGGGGAAGAATGACATTCATAAAGAGCAGTCAGAACTCCTTAAGAAGGATTTCAATGAACTTTTTGAAACACTTAAAAAACTGAAAGTTCAGACATTCATCAGTGGACCACTCCCAGCAAGAGGGACAAACAGGTTTTCACGGTTGCTTGGGATTAATACATGGCTGCAAAAAACCTGCAATATAAAAGGAGTGAACTTTATTGACAACTTCAATCTCTTCTGGAGTCAGAGACAACTATTTCATCGGGATGGCCATCACCCAAACAAACTTGGTTCAAGAGTGTTAAAGGACAATATCTACTTCTCCCTCAATCATCCTTCTGCAGTGTGTGCCAATCCACTCAATCAGAATGGCACACACACACCTGGACACAGTATGAATGACCACAGGACTTCACTTCAGAATGGACATGATGTTGACATATCACACAAGGACAATGATAACACCACTGAGCCACAACAACCTCTGCTCACGGACACCATCTCAGCTGAGCCATGCCCACAGAGCTCACCACAGACAGACACATCAGAACTGCTCCAAGATTCAGCACCCAAGGAAGACTTCCTGGAAAACAGCCAGGGAAGCCAGGACAGCATATCACAGCCTCCTATAACACCAGAGCAACAGCCCCTTTCACCAGACACGTTCTCCCTCTCGCCAGCAACTCCACTCCTGTGCTTCTCACAGAAAATGGAAGAACTGGTGCATGCTGGAACCAGACTATCCCACTCTTTTGCTGCAAGCCCCCAGATATCAACCAAAAAACGTCGGGCACCGCTACCACCAAAGCCTGCGGGCCGAGCTCGCCCTCCCCCTCCTTCTGTGAGAGCTCTTCGGCCTCTGCCACAACGCCAGGGCCCACACCCTCCTCCATCTGCTCGAGGTGAACCAAAAACAACTGATACCAGCTCTCAGTGATGTGTGTCGGGTCCCCGTTTTGATAACAGTAACTTTCTCATATGTTTACAGAACAAGCAGGAACCCAGTGTGCCTGTATCTTTCTCTATTGCTGTTCTATTACAAGATAGAAAGTCTAAGGCCTTCAATAGCCGTACAGCAAACTCAACTAATCTGGTGCCTGTTGCACGTCTAACTAAGATTGATGTAGGGAAAAAAAGTAAGACTGTTAAGTTAGCAATTTTAAACATCCGCTCACTTAAAAATAAATCACTTCTAGTCAATGACTTAATAACCACAAACAACCTGGATTTTATGCTTCTAAATGAAACCTGGCTAGAAGACAGCTGCAGTGCAACAATCCTCAATGAAACATCCCCTCCTAACTTTACTTTTATGAGTGTCTGCAGAGCTGTTAAGAGAGGTGGGGGTCTAGCTGCTCTTTTTAAAGATATCTATCAATGTAAGCAAATATCATTTGGGAACTACACGTCTTTCGAATATCTGGGTATTGTATTAAAAGGTGCTCCACGCATTTTACTTATCATTATTTACAGGCCTCCAAAATACTCTCCAGCCTTTGCTGAGGAATTTACAGAACTGTTATCAACAATTACCTCAGAGTTTGACTTTTTTGCCATTGCTGGAGATTTTAACATTCACATAGATAAGGCAGAAAACAATATGGCAAAAGAAATCAAAACTGTTTTAAAAACTTTTGATCTGACTCAGCATGTACATGGACCCACACACAATCATGGACACACTCTAGATTTACTTATCAGTAAGGGTCTAAACATCTCATCGATTGTTATTAAGGATGTAGCACTGTCTGATCATTTCTGTATTTTCTTTGATATATTGATCTCTCCTGCCACTGAAGCTAGATCTGTGTCTGTCAAGAAGAGATGCTTAAATGAGAACACTAGTGTACTATTTATGAAGGCTATATCCTTAACACCAAGCATATCTGCTGACTCTGTTGATTTTCTCCTTGATTCTTTTAACTCAAAAGTTAAAAGTGCAATTGATGATATTGCTCCTGTGAAAGTCAGGAAGAAGAGTGGCAGACAAAAAGCACCTTGGAGAAACTCAACAGCAGTGCAAAATATGAAAAGACAATGCAGAAAAGCAGAGCGCATGTGGCGGAAGACAAAGCTTGTAGTCCATTATAACATCTACAAAGACAGCCTTCATGCTTTCAATATGGAACTAGGCAAAGCTAGACAGACTTTCTTCTCAAATATTATAAACTGCAATTTAAACAACACACGCACTCTTTTTGCTACTGTAGAGAGACTGACAAACCCCCCAAGCCAGATTCCCAATGAAATGCTCTCAAACAGCAAGTGCAGTGAGTTTGCTTCTTTCTTCTCTGACAAAATCAATAATATCAGAAAGGTGATCAGCACATCATTGAGTTGCGCTGGGGTCAGACAGATCAGACCACCTGAAAAAGTAGTAACTTTGTCTGATTTCAAAAAAATTGATAGCAAAATTTTGGTAGAAACCGTACAGCACATTAAAACATCAACATGCGCTCTTGACACACTTCCCACATCTTTTTTCAAAAGTGTGTTAAACAGTTTAGAAGCAGATCTTCTAGAAGTGGTAAATGCCTTACTTCTCTCTGGGAGTTTTCCAAACTCCCTGAAAACTGCAGTTGTCAAGCCCCTCCTGAAAAAGAGCAATCTGGATAAGACCATATTAAGCAACTATAGACCGATCTCAAATCTTCCTTTCATAGGCAAGATCATTGAAAAAGTTATCTTCAATCAGCTGAACAAATTCTTAAGCTCGAATGGATACTTTGACAATTTTCAATCTGGTTTCCGACCGCACCACAGCACAGAGACAGCGCTCATAAAGATAATAAACGATATTCGCTTAAATACTGATTCAGGCAAATTATCAGTGCTGGTACTACTCGACCTCAGTGCTGCATTTGACACTGTCGATCATAACATACTTCTTGACAGGCTGGAAAACTGGGTGGGGCTTTCTGGGATAGTCCTAAAATGGTTCAGGTCATATTTAGATGGGAGAGGTTATTATGTGAGTATAGGAGACCATAAGTCTGAGTGGACATCAATGACATGCGGAGTCCCTCAAGGCTCAATTCTTGCGCCACTCCTGTTCAACCTGTATATGCTCCCAATGAGCCAAATAATGAGAAAGAACCAAATCGCTTACCACAGCTATGCAGACGATACACAGCTGTACTTAGCCCTATCGCCTAACGATTACAGCCCCATTGACTCCCTGTGCCAATGCATTGATGAAGTCAACAGTTGGATGTGCCAAAACTTTCTTCAGTTAAACAAAGATAAAACTGAAGTCATTGCATTTGGAAACAAAGATGAAGTTTTCAAGGTGAACACATACCTTCACTCTAGGGGTCAAACAACTAAACATCAAGTCAGGAATCTTGGTGTGACACTAGAGTCAGACCTTAGTTTCAGTAGTCATGTCAAAGCAATAACTAAATCAGCATACTATCATCTAAAAAATATTGCAAGAATTAGATGCTTTGTTTCCAGACAAGACTTAGAGAAACTTGTGCATGCTTTCATCACCAGCAGGGTGGATTATTGTAATGGACTCCTCACTGGCCTTCCCAAAAAGACCATAAGACAGTTGCAGCTCATACAGAACGCTGCCGCCAGGATTCTGAGCAGAACCAGAAAATATGAACATATCACACCAGTCCTCAGGTCTTTACACTGGCTCCCAGTTAGATTTAGGATTGATTTCAAAGTATTATTACTGGTATATAAATCATTCAATGGCCTAGGACCTCAATACATTGCAGATATGCTCACTGAATATAAACCCAACAGATCACTCAGATCATTAGGATCATATCAGCTAGAAATACCAAGGGTTCACTCTAAACATGGTGAGTCTGCTTTTAGCTATTATGCCAGCTGCAGCTGGAACCAGCTTCCAGAAGAGATCAGATGTGCTCCTACAGTGGTCACATTCAAATCCAGACTCAAAACACTTCTGTTTAGCTGTGCATTTACTGAATGAGCACTGTGCCGCTGTTCGTCCGACTGTTTGTACTGTACTGTATTTTACTCTATTTTTCTAAACTGTTTTAACTATTCTTATTTCTTTTAATTATTTAAATTTCTCCTATGTCAGCAGGGCATTTAGCCCGTAACTGTAAATGCCCACTCAGAAGAAAGTGACGTGTATTAATGTGGGTTTGAAAGTAGAACAGTATTTAAATGACGATATTAAAGTTTTCGTCTGAGAAAGAATGTGAACGCAGTGCTAAAGAAAGTGAAAAGAACGTGTGAGTAAATGAGGGAGAAAAGAAAGTTAAAGGAAAGTTGATAGATGGAAGTCGTAAGAAGATTGAAGGTTAAAAGAAGGAAAGATTTAAGTCTTAAGGGAATCCTTTGAAGGAAAGATCTATAATAATATTATTTTTTTATTTTTTAAAAGTACTGTATTTTATTTTATTTTTCTAAACTGTTTTAATTATTCTTATTTCTTTTCATTATTTTAATTTCTTCTATGTAAAGCACTTTGAATTGCCATTGTGTATGAAATGTGCTATATAAATAAACTTGCCTTGCCTTGCCTTGCCTAATATGCCCTTTCACGAAGTCTTTTTCTTTTTGGGGTGTACTAGAATACGTTTTCATGCATGATTGTTCAAAATAAGGGTTGAAGTTGTTTTCGATAAAGAAATGTGTTGTGATTGGTTAGCTGGACTAGTGTGTTGTGATTGGTTAGCTGGCTAATATTAACAAACAAAAGGAATGTGCTGAAAATATTTTACAGGAAGTTTCAGAGTGGTATGTTTTTTTTGTTTGTTTTTTTTGTTTTTTTACATTGCACACTAACTAAAGTTAAAAAAGTGAAATCATAATCAAGGACCCCTTTAAATATTGAGTCTATTGAATCATTCAATTTGTTCAAACGGTATGATTCATTCAGGAACGAAGAATCGAATTGAATCATTTACTCAACCGATTCGTTCAAAACGCTGAATCAGTGTTGCTCGGAGACGCGGAGCGGTTCTGCTGTGGATTTGTTTGGAAAACTATTTTCGTTGGCGAAATAGAGCAATGAAAGAAAATGTAAGTTACTTTATATTAACCTATTGTTTATTGAACTGTTGCATAAAGTCAGCATCATTTGCCATAGTGCTGATTCGGGAAAAACAAACTCCCTAAATAAAAGTCCCCGCTATAAGAAATTATGGTCTGTTCCCAACAACTTCCACTCCAATATATATATATCAAAATGTTCCTTCACTTAAAAGAGCTTAATTATCATATAGAGACAATTACATCCAATCTCAGTAATATGTAAATAGTATCACAGAGGCCAACCAATAACCATCTTGATTACAGGGACTTCAAATAGCTTGTCACCTTAACATTTAACCCGTTCTATTTTAACAGAAGATCAAAGATGTGACCACTACAGATAGATCTTATCACCTTAACCTTTTGCTGTTCTGATTTCACAGAACATCAAAGATGTGGGCACAGAGGAAAGATCCTCAATTTACATTTAAGACAGAGTTTCAGCCTCATGTTGAGAGGGAAGACGAATCTGTTATTCTTAAATTACACTTAAAAACAGAGCTTCATTTACATGTAGAGGGGGAAGACAAACGAAATAGAGGATAAATGTTTGAGCTGAGAGGATGAGATTCATTCTGTATGACTCCGCTGAATCCGAAGTGCTGCCTGTACTTTGTTACTACTTTGCTGTAATAAACTTCATTTTTGAGATCTTCGACGTCCACATCATTTTTTCTTACATTGGCGAGCCAGACCCAGGAATCGACGGATTTCCAACAAAAAAAAGGGAAAAGGTAAGAAAAAGCTGTTTTCTTTCATTTATGCTGTTTTTGTCAAGGAATTCCTCGGTTTAAAAAAATAAATCTAGAAAAGAAAAATTAAGGACAGAAGAGATCAAATTTGGTTTATTCAGTATTAGCAGGAGGAGTTTTAAGCCTATTCCGTACATTTTTGTTAAAGATTCTAACGTAAATGAATAAGCCCGAAGCAGTGTGGTGGCAGACTTGTATTGGAATTGTTGTTTCTAAAGTAATTGAAACAAAGTGCTTAAGTGTAAAGTTTCTAAAGTAACTGAAATTTGGTGTTGGTCTCTCATAATTCTGTTAAGATTCTAAGTAATTGAATAAACCCGAAGTGGTGGCAGAGTTATATTAGATTGGTTGTTTCTAAAACAAATGTATATGTTTCTAACGTACTTGAAACCGATTGTGAAGTTGTAATAATTCTGAGGAAATTCTAAAGTAATTGAATAGACCCGACGCAGTGTGGTCACAGAATTATTTCACAACTATTGTGTGTTATAGCATAGGCTAGACTAGTGAGTCTGGTGTGCCGTGACTTTGTGAAGTTTAAAACAAAGAACCCGAAGCAGTGTGGTTTTGCCCGACGTACTGTGGCTTTGTTTTAAAATTCATAAATATAGTTTGAACCCGAAGTACTGATAAGCAAGCTGTTTTAAGAATATAACATAAAACCAGACATAGTGTGGTTTGGTCCGACGTACTGTGACAGTGTTGCATTTCTTAACTGTTTTGCGTAACGAAATTTAAGGACCAATGGATTGTGGCTGTGGTTAAGTTTAGAAGCCTCAGGTAGTGTGGCTATTTTGATCATTTGTGTCCGAAGTACTGGAGCTGTGAATAATTAGACTAACGGATATCTTAAAGGAACTAGATAACGTGTAGTCATTTAAATCAGACTTTGTGAATAACAATTAGATCACGAGATATTTTAAAAAGCCCGATAAGACTTTTGAAAATGGAAGAAATTATTGTTAAATACATCGCTAAACACGGTTCTCAGGGAATGTTTGACGGAATAGAGAATATTGTTGATAAACCGTACAAGTGGGCTATCTCTAAGTTTGAAAATGATCCCAAAATGCCTAAGAACAAAAATGGGAAAATTGCTAATGCACTTCAAGCACTTTTTGCTTCATACAAAGTAACTAGGAGGAGAGTAGATGAGTTAGAGGCTGAAAATGAGCGACTCAGTGTTGGGGTAATTTCTACAAAAAATTACCTTGCTAGTGAAACGATATGGAAAGAAGAAAAGGTAAAGATGCAGAATGAGATTGTACTTCTTAGAACTAACAATAGTATGCTTAAATCATCTGTGGAAACATTGTCCAACAATTTGGAGGAAGCGAAGGCGGCTTGTCAGTTTATGATAAAGAATGGCACAACTGAGAAAAACCCTAGTAAGACATTGTTAGGTGTCACATTGTGTAACCCAGTTCCAGAAATGCCAGATTTACAGGAAGACAGGACTGAGGGTTTGGAAAAAGTTTCTCAGTCATTAAATAGCCAATACTCTGACTGTAGAGTCAGATTTCCCATGGCACCAGTCCATGCTACTACGACTATGCATGCTAGTGAAGGAAGGGAAGAACCAATGACTTCTACCATAGTCCGAGGATTTAATCCAACTGAACTAGAAACTGTGATCAAGAATATTGGTAAATTTGATCCTGCCAAACAAGATGCATTAGATTTTCTGAAAAACTTGGAGGAATATGCTGAAGTTTACAATTTTACAGATGGTGATGCATGCGTATTGCTAAGAATGTGTTTGCCTGACATTTTGTCTGGAGCATTAACTCAGAAAGTGAAGAACAGAACTGCTACTAAGTCAGAGAGGAAACAGGCACTGCTGGATGTCCTAGGTGTGATGTCAGTTAATTGGGATAGGATATCTGAGATGCAAATGAGAAAAGGGGAACATCCAGTAGCATTCTCAGAACGATTATTGGAGACATTTAAGACTTTCAGTGGCAATCCTGATATTACTAAGAATGATGTCAGTTTCAAGTCTGCCTTGATTAACAAATGTGACAAACTCACCCGGTCTGCTGTGACAATGCTAGTTACACCACTCTCTGAATATAATGACATTATTGCTAAAATGACACAGTTTTACAACAATAATGCTAATGCAAATAGTCAAATGAAAGCTGCCAAATCTAGACATCCAGTTGCTGCCTTTGGCGAGAGAGAATGTTCTACATTGTCTAATGGTTTCCATCATAGACCAAGGAGATTTGCAAGAATAAATTCAGAAGGTGTTATTCTTTGCTATACATGTGGAAAAGCTGGTCACATTGCTAGACATTGTCAAGACAGTGAGAGACCTCTTCAAAGCTTTGTCTGTCATGCATGTGGAAAGGATGGTCACATTGCAAGGCACTGTTTGGAGAAAAGAAAGGAAGATCAGGAAGTTGTTTGTTTTGCTTGTGGAAAGATGGGACACAAGGCAAGACAGTGTCACTTTTCACACAAAAGAAAGATGGGCTATAGTGGTTTGCTTAAGAAAATAGGCAATTTAGAAACCCAGTTGGCACTGTTGGAAGGAAATAAAGAAGTCATTCACACCTTGTCAAACATATCACTGCACCAGCAACATGACTGTAGCTCAGTCACAAGCAAATGCTGATGCAAATTAGAATTAGTTTTATGATAGTAACACATTGTAGAAAAAGGTTTACTATCAAAAGGGGGGTGATTCTTTATGATTTATGAAACATGTTTTATTAGCATTGATATGTAGTTGTAATGTATAATAAATGTTTTAAATACATTATGTTTAGAAATCATTTTTAACATGTTTTGAGATGAAACTTCTGTGACTTTGATGTTTGAATGTGAAAAGATGCTTGTGGGGGAAAGGGGGGCAACCTCTTCTTTTGATTATAGTTTCAGATATAAGCATCGAGATGTTTGCCTGAAATTTGTAACCTCCTGGAGAAAGGTGATCTGGTCGTTTGAAGGACGAGAAGGAAGTGGAGCCAGGGGGATTTTCTCAAGAAAAAGAAAAGAATAGAGATTTCCAGACCTGCAAGATCCAGAACTCCAGGCCTAAAAGACCTAGAAACCCTGAGACCCACCATGGGATGGAAGGAACTGATGAAGAGGCACAGACTTGAACAACACCAGTGACTGCTTCTTCTAGAAGGACTTGCGCTCCAAGTGGAAAAAAAATGGACAATGAGAAGTGAAACAAGAGGAGATTTCAGAAACAAACCATTTCAGAGACTATGGACAGCAGTTTTTCAACATAGAGGGAAAACAAGTGGATAAAGGATGTCCACACTGAGAAAATGGACACAAAATGACACACACACACACACACACACACATACACGTCTATATTACTAACAGGGGACTATCGCTCTACACTGGCCAAGAGGGGACTAGTGTTTCTGGTCATTTTGAAGAAACATAAATGACATACAAAATTTTCTTTTAAGCTCTTTTTTCATAATATAACTTCAAATGTGCATTTTTTTATTTAAAAAAAAACATGCCAAGTGGGGACCTGAAACTCTGAACGATCTCTATCTATACTAGTGGGGACTTGATAGCCTGCAATGGAGCTGTGTGTGTGTGAACAGTGAAGTGAACTGGCAGTGAAGTCTGCCTTCATTATGTAACTCTCTCTCTCTCTCTCTCTCTCTCTCTCTCTCTATATATATATATATATATATATTATATATATATATATATATATATATATATATATATATATAACCCATCAGTTATCAAAAAAATTTTTTTAGGAAAGACGGCAACAGTTCAAAAGCAGAGGCGAGAATATCCTCTTATCATTCATAATATTATTTTTCTTATTTAACGCTCTCTCTTCATAGATACTTTCTATGCTTGGTTATGCAGTCCCTAACAATTTACTTGTTACTACTTTTCTTAATAATTTCTTCTGTACCTCAGTAGCAGTTCCATACCAACAAATAATACAGAATATCATAACACTTTCAATGAAAGCACTATAAAACATCAGAAGCTTTATGTTGTGGACATTACAGCAAAGTTATTGCTTTAAGAAATTCATTCTCTGTTGTGGCCTATTAATTAAAACATAATTTCTACTCTAATAAAATCAATAGACATGTCCTTATTTTTCTGTTTCCTTTGTTTCTAGGATGTTGATGTACAGAGATATTCAGTGTTTGAAATATTGCTCAATTTAAATGCAACCAAACATATGTCGTTTGTTACCATCCAACAGTGGACCTTTCTTTAAGATCTAATTCAAAACTTTTGAGTTGACTTGCTGCATCTGGTCATTTTGAAGAAACAAAAATGAAATCATTTTTTTCATAATATAACTTTAAAAAAAATAAAAATTAAAAAAAAATAAAAAATTAAACATGCCAAGATTGAATCTCAACTCTGAACGATCTCTACCTATACAACAGTGGACTCACAATAGCCTGCAATGGAACTGTGTGTGTGTGTGTGTGAGAACAGTTAAGTATGTCTTTATTTTGTAACTATAAGTTATATATATTTATATATAGGCCTTCATAGATACTTTCTATGCCTGGTTATGCAGTCCCTAACAATTTACTTGCCATTGTTATGTGCCATTGCACTCACACATACATGTCTATATTACTAACAGACCAATGTCGCTCTACACTGGCCGAGTGAGGACTCTCGGAACGATATCTATCTATACAAGTGAGGACTTGAACAGTGTGTGTGTGTGTGTGTGTGTGTGTGAACAGTGAAGTGAACTGGCAGTGAAGTCTGTCTTCATTATGTATATATAGTATATTATATAGTATAATATATATTATGCCTTTTATCATTCATAATATTTGTTTATTTTATTTAACACTTATTTTCTCTCTTCATAGATACTTTCTATGTTTGGTTATGCAGTCCCTTTAGGGTTTATAGGATTAATCAAACAGAAATAGCTCTTTAAGGTAACGATTTCAGGTCACTATAGTGACCTATATTTAGTATAGCGTAAAGCATACTTTATACAGTGAATAATGATTTTATTAATCAAAATGAACTTCGCGTCCCCAGTTGGATGGTAAAGAACGATACGTGTTTGGCTGCTTTGTACATTTCTTGCCATCACAAACACACTGTAAAGATTTTGGAGGTCAATCTCAAAATGTTATGTCGAAAAACTAAAGTGCAATAAATAATACACGCTTTAGGGTCTGTTTACACGACATCATTTTCAACTGAAAACTGAAAACGTTTTGGCCGTTCATTTCAACGAAAATGCCATTTTGGGGGCCTGACAATGAAAGCTTTTGAAAACGAGTTTTTGTGAGCTCATCTAAAGTGAGGACTAGTTATGCCTTGTAAAGCATTTATAAAGGAGATTTAAAGGCTGTTAATATTTCTATGTTCTCTATCGTGTTGTGTTTGTTTCCTTTTTCTGTTTAGAAGATAACTGAGTCTTTAAATCTCCTTTATAAATTATTTACAAAGCATAACTAGTCCTCACTTTAGATGAGCTCGCAAAATAGTGAACTGACCACTACTAAATGCTTTATAACTGCCTGAATCTACTACATTTACTCACACTTTCTAAGTGATCTTATTAATCACTGTAAACACCTAAATAACTGATTTGTAAATAATGCTATACTTCATTTAGAAATGATAAATTGATAATTAATAAAGTATGAAAATGCAATTATTAAACACATTATAGATATGCTTCTAACTCAATAATACAGCGTTTAAAGGTGTATTTATAAACTGCTTACTAGTGTCTGCTTTATGAATTATGATTTATCTGTTTACCAATGCTTAACTAATGATTAATAGGATGCAGTTATTATAAAGGGTTACCATATATATTATATTATATTTCTCAAAATATAACTTCAAATTTGCTTTTTTTTTATAAAAAAAAAAGCATGCCAAGAGGGGATCTGCAACTAAATGTTATAATTATAATGTAATTATTATTATATTAAGATATTAATAATGCGACTGATAGTATTGGCTGCCTATTAATTAAAACATAATTTCTACTCTTAAAAAAAATCAATAGACATGTCCTTATTTTTCTGTATCCTTTGTTTCTAGGATGTTGATGTACAGAGAAAGTCAGTGTTTGAAATATTGCTCAATTTAAATGCAACCAAACATATGTCGGCCGTTACCATCCAACAGTGGACCTTTCTTTAAGATCTAATTCAAAACTTTTGAGTTGACTTGCTGCATCTGATCATTTTGAAGAAAGAAAAATGAAATCATTTTTTTCATAATATAACTTTAAAAAAATAACAATTAAAAAAATGTAAAAAATTAAACATGCCAAGATTGAATCTCAACTCTGAACGATCTCTACCTATACAACAGTGGACTCACAATAGCCTGCAATGGAACTGTGTGTGTGTGTGTGTGTGTGTGAACAGTTAAGTATGTCTTTATTTTGTAACTATAAGTTATATATATTTATATATAGGCCTTCATAGATACTTTCTATGCTTGGTTATGCAGTCCCTAACAATTTACTTGCCATTGTTATGTGCCATTGCACTCACACATACATGTCTATATTACTAACAGACCAATGTCGCTCTACACTGGCCAAGTGAGGACTCTAGGAACGATCTCTATCTATACAAGTGAGGACTTGAACAGTGTGTGTGTGTGTGTGTGAACAGTGAAGTGAACTGGCAGTGAAGTCTGTCTTCATTATGTATATATAGTATATTATATAGTATATTATATATTATGCCTTTTATCACTCGTTTTGAAAACGATGCCTTTACCATCTGCATGTAAACAACATAAACGTGAATTTGTGAAATTGTTACGTCATTCCAACCCGGTCACACTAAATGCGTCTCTATAGCACACATTGTGTTTATTGTGCAATTTATACTTGCATATGATAGGCATGGGTGGGTTTAGGGTAGGTTTAGTAGTGGTGTGTAATATGTAATATGTATTATATGTTTGGTTAGGATTAGTTTTGTAGGATGTGTGTGTATTACACTCAATAAAGTGCGTATTATATGCATGTAAAAAAATATATTTTCGCGTAAAAATTGCACGATAAACACAATGCGTGCCATATAGATGCATTTTCATGAGATCAGGCAGGTCATGCACAAGTATATAACATGGTCACATGCGTACTTATCATCACGTGTTCACATGTTCATGAGTATTTGATGTTTTTTTTTGTGTTTTTTTTTGACAAAGTAAGAAAGGTTTGGGGTGTGCTTTTAGATGGGCCTTTAAAATTTGACAAACAAATATCTTCAGTAATTGGATCTAGTTTCTATCAACTCCGTCTTTTGTCTAAAATTAAACACTTCCTAACTGACAAAACACTAGAGATGGCTGTTCATGCTTTTATTACTTCCCATTTAGACTACAGCAACTCATTGTATTGCGGTATTTCCAAGTCACAAATCGCTCGCCTTCAACTGGTCCAAAATGCTGCAGCAAGATTTATTCACAAAAGTAGTAAATATAATCACATGATGATGATGATACATTTTATTTATATTGCGCTTTTCTGCTTTACATATAGCCTCACATTCAAGCTGGGGGCAAGCTGGGGCCAGTTGTACTGTTAGAGGGGCCAGTTTAGACCTTATTGTTGTCATATCATTTTCTGCACTGCACTATAGGCATTAACAGGCAAAATACCATGATTACCAATCATTCAACAATGTATTTGCATTGCCATTATATTTTAAAAATTTGCATTACATATTCAGAATCAGTCACATTAACTGCATTCTACGATTTTTGTGTTTTTTTGCAAAAAGATCAGCAAATTCATCTAGATTTAAGGCCTTTTCCCTCCTTGACTCAATACTTAGAACACCTAAATTGCTTAATCTGTCATCTGACATTGTGGACCTGAGATAGGTTTTCACCAGCTTTAGTGCATACAATATAATATACAATTAAATTATGCTTATTTTAAATGTATTGTGCAGGCTAGGTATAAAAAATATAGGAAAAACCATGATAATATGAAACGCTTCAAAACAGAGCGCACAAAGCGCGTATGCGCATCGCGGGTGCAGAATGATGTGCTCAAAGCAACATGGAGTCACAGTGTTCAGCGCTGCACAAGTGCGCATTTAAAAGTTCACGGCACAAAGCGAAGAAATTTCGAGAGCACAAATCCTAGTGTAGCCTATATCTGTCCAACAGTTTATTGATCATTTGTTTCTTCACATAGTGAAGTTTTAAATTCCAGTTATTGTGCGTTTGATGCCGATTCATAGTCCTTGTGGTGTGAACAGGCACACGGTAGCGAGTCGTTTTAAAACAGCAACAAACATAAAATACAAATACACAAAATAAAGTCATTTTATGCAAATCCACAGCCTTTTATTTACAGATCAAGCATTATAATGTGTATATATCATATTGGAGAGAGTTTTACCGTGCATATATATAACATAATATAAATTAACATTACAAAAGTTAATGATAGTACATTTCAAATCCCTAAAAATTGACAATTAAGTGATTTTGTTCGAGTCAAAAATATTACTTAACATTAATGAACCAACGGTACACATTTTTTACTTTAGCAATCTTATGGGTTGTGGTCTCTCAGACATTGGCAGTAATAAAAATACAATAAAAACATAGTTTCCCTTTGGACTTAAATTACATATCTTTGTGGTATACGGTAGAAATATTGCACATTTCAGTCTAGCTTAGGTTTTTAAAATAAATAACACAGTCTTGGAAATAATATGTAAGCATGTGCAAATAAGCCTGTATAGTAAATCAAGTTCTGTTGGTCTTTGTGTTTAAGTGAGAAATTAATTCATTTAAATTGAAAGATCTCAATGTTTATAAGATCTTTCAATTATGTTTAACAGTTTTGAGCGTATAAAAGAGTGTATAAAAATGGGCTCTGAGTTTTGGCAGTGGTTGTGTCTAAGTGAAATATGTAGTTTGGAAGATGTAGTCACTGAATGCATTAATACAACATTGAATGACACAGACATTTGCAACACTTCTACAGTAATACCGTAGTAAAATATTTTCAGAATCTAAAAAATTAAATACTATCAAAACAATTAGATGTAGCTGAACACATACAGGTATTAATCTTTCAGTTTCATCACCATCTATAAAAAGGGGAAACTTGGGGGAAATACTGTACTGTAAACAATGACCATGTGACATAAAATGCTGTGAATTCTGAACAACAGAAAACAGCAGAAATATGTTAGAATTCTACCCGTTATTTGTGTGTTTTTTTATTTAACGTGTGTTTTTTGGGGGGTAAAACCTTTTCTAGTGTTCTGGAAGAATGAGTTGATCTGAGAATGAAGTTTCAGTGCATTTTGAATGTGAAATGAACTGCTGTCAAGCTGTAAGTTGGTTTGGAGAAGATATCATGGTCTTTTAACCTGATATCATTTAAGACATCATTTAAGACTGTGGTATAAATGATTGAATGATTTAACCATAACTCATTACTATCCTTGATATTCTAAAATAGGTATTTTTCATGTGTATGTAGACTAGGGTGTGTGATATTGAATTGTTGCACTTCCCCCCCACACGCAATTTACATATCAATGCAGGAAGGCCTTAAAGGCCAGTGTTTTTCTTAGGTGAGAAAACTGGCCAACAACCCCCAGAGTACTTAGTTACCAATATCTGTGCAACTTCTCAAATACACTAGAATAAACTAGAGAAAACGCTGGGATTTACCCTGCCAAATTAAATTAAATTACAGGTTTTTACAATCGCTAAGACACATTTCTCAATATTTAGGTACATTTTCAAAACTCTTCACTCAGTTCTCCTAACCAACTTACAGCTTGACAGCAGTTCATTTCACATTCAAAATGCACTGAAACTTCATGTCTCAGATCAACTCATTCTTCCAGAACATTAGAAAAGGTTTCACCCATACACTTAGTGATACACTTTGTCACACATAAAACAAAAAAAACACAAACAACAGGAGCATTACACAATGTTTTCTTTTGTAAAATGCTTTCATAAAACAAGAATGACACTATCTACTGTTTATAATTCACTGCAGTTGATGTTACATAATCCTTTTTGATTACAGCCCAGTTATCATCTATGATAATATTGAGCAGGTGGATACCTATAAGTATCTAGGTGTGGTCATTGATCGTTCATTTACTTGGAAAGCCCACATTGATTATCTTTGTTCAAAATTCCGGCAACGATTGTATTTTTTGAAGAAGACTTAGGCTGTTCGGTGTAAATCAGAGGATTATGCAATTATTTCATTATGCCGTTTTAGGTAGTCTTTTAAATTATAGGATGCAAACTTCATATGGCAATCTTTCGGTCCAATTAAAATCACAGCTTGCATGTCTTGTGAAAACTGCAATGTAAGTTATGGGTGTAAGAGAGTACTCATCACTTCAATCAATTTACGAATCGTGGATTTTTAAAAATGCACAGACAATAGTGAGTGATTCAAGCCATGTTTTATTTCCAATGTATCAGCTTCTGCCATCATGGAGACGGTATAGAGTCCCACTGAGTAAGAGTAACCGTTAGAGTATCTATTAATATGTTAAATAGCAAGATGTAGTTACACATATATGTAGTTTTAAACTCTTTTTGGTTTGTGTGTGTATGTATATGTTGTGTACTAATGCAGCTTTGAGTCCAAGACAAATTTCCTGAAAAAGGACAATAAAGTAAAGTACACTAACAAACTAACTTTTTAACATTACTGTACTAAAATATTCCTAAGTTTCCCCTTTTGTATAGATGGTGATGAAACTGAAAGACTAACACTTACATCTAATTATTTTGATATTATTATATTTTTGAATCAGAATATCTATTTCAATGTGATATTACTGAAATTAATTTTTAACAGTTTAACAGTACTATTATTATTAACAGTTTTAAAAAGGGTATGTAAACATGTGCAAATTAGCCTGTATAGAACATAAAGTTCTGTTGGTGTTTGTGTTTAAGAATAATTAATGTAAATGGAACAAAATGCATTCAATGACATCTTTCAAAGCAGTGATCCACAGTTTAGCTCACATACACGGAAGGTGTGATCACTGTGTGAAGAGAGTTTTGAAAAAGTGACTTTAGAATTGGGAAACTTACATTTTATTTGTGTTTGGAATAATCATTAATTTAGTTTCATTGTAAACATAGTGCTAAACAAGTAAACAAGATTTTATATTTAAATATTATATTATAATATATAATACTGATTTCAGAATTGTGCAAGGTGTATTTTCCGGAATCTCTGTGTGAACGGGGCTTATGTGAGCCAAACTGTGGATCATTTATTATTGCTTTGGCAAAAAAAAAATGTATTTCTCACTTAACACAAACACCAACAGACATTTATGTTCTATACAGGCCAATTTGCAGATGTTTACATTATCTAATCAAAACTGATGTTCAAAACCTAATATTTAAATTCTGAATCTAAAAAAAACAAAAACAAAAAAAAATTATATTTAACTAAACACCTATACAAGTGTTAATCTCAGTTTCATATTTTTGTACAGTATTGTAAACGTGGATAATGTAACATTAACTGCAGTGAACAGTAGATAGTGTAATTCTTGTTTTATTTATTTTTTAAATACATTTTTACAAAAGAAAACTTTACAAAATAAATTTGGCAGGGTAAATCCCAGCGTTTTCTCTAGTTTATTCTAGTGTATTTGAGAAGTTGCACAGATATTGGTAACTAAGTACTCTGGGGGTTGTTGGCCAGTTTTCTCACCTAAGAAAAACACTGGCCTTTAAGGCCTTCCTGCATTGATATGTAAATTGCGTGTGGGGGGGAAGTGCAACAATTCAATATCACACACCCTAGTCTACATACACATGAAAAATACCTATTTTAGAATATCAAGGATAGTAATGAGTTATGGTTAAATCATTCAATCATTTATACCACAGTCTTAAATGATGTCTTAAATGATATCAGGTTAAAAGACCATGATATCTTCTCCAAACCAACTTACAGCTTGACAGCAGTTCATTTCACATTCAAAATGCACTGAAACTTCATTCTCAGATCAACTCATTCTTCCAGAACACTAGAAAAGGTTTTACCCCCCAAAAAACACACGTTAAATAAAAAAACACACAAATAACGGGTAGAATTCTAACATATTTCTGCTGTTTTCTGTTGTTCAGAATTCACAGCATTTTATGTCACATGGTCATTGTTTACAGTACAGTATTTCCCCCAAGTTTCCCCTTTTTATAGATGGTGATGAAACTGAAAGATTAATACCTGTATGTGTTCAGCTACATCTAATTGTTTTGATAGTATTTAATTTTTTAGATTCTGAAAATATTTTACTACGGTATTACTGTAGAAGTGTTGCAAATGTCTGTGTCATTCAATGTTGTATTAATGCATTCAGTGACTACATCTTCCAAACTACATATTTCACTTAGACACAACCACTGCCAAAACTCAGAGCCCATTTTTATACACTCTTTTATACGCTCAAAACTGTTAAACATAATTGAAAGATCTTATAAACATTGAGATCTTTCAATTTAAATGAATTAATTTCTCACTTAAACACAAAGACCAACAGAACTTGATTTACTATACAGGCTTATTTGCACATGCTTACATATTATTTCCAAGACTGTGTTATTTATTTTAAAAACCTAAGCTAGACTGAAATGTGCAATATTTCTACCGTATACCACAAAGATATGTAATTTAAGTCCAAAGGGAAACTATGTTTTTATTGTATTTTTATTACTGCCAATGTCTGAGAGACCACAACCCATAAGATTGCTAAAGTAAAAAATGTGTACCGTTGGTTCATTAATGTTAAGTAATATTTTTGACTCGAACAAAATCACTTAATTGTCAATTTTTAGGGATTTGAAATGTACTATCATTAACTTTTGTAATGTTAATTTATATTATGTTATATATATGCACGGTAAAACTCTCTCCAATATGATATATACACATTATAATGCTTGATCTGTAAATAAAAGGCTGTGGATTTGCATAAAATGACTTTATTTTGTGTATTTGTATTTTATGTTTGTTGCTGTTTTAAAACGACTCGCTACCGTGTGCCTGTTCACACCACAAGGACTATGAATCGGCATCAAACGCACAATAACTGGAATTTAAAACTTCACTATGTGAAGAAACAAATGATCAATAAACTGTTGGACAGATATAGGCTACACTAGGATTTGTGCTCTCGAAATTTCTTCGCTTTGTGCCGTGAACTTTTAAATGCGCACTTGTGCAGCGCTGAACACTGTGACTCCATGTTGCTTTGAGCACATCATTCTGCACCCGCGATGCGCATACGCGCTTTGTGCGCTCTGTTTTGAAGCGTTTCATATTATCATGGTTTTTCCTATATTTTTTATACCTAGCCTGCACAATACATTTAAAATAAGCATAATTTAATTGTATATTATATTGTATGCACTAAAGCTGGTGAAAACCTATCTCAGGTCCACAATGTCAGATGACAGATTAAGCAATTTAGGTGTTCTAAGTATTGAGTCAAGGAGGGAAAAGGCCTTAAATCTAGATGAATTTGCTGATCTTTTTGCAAAAAAACACAAAAATCGTAGAATGCAGTTAATGTGACTGATTCTGAATATGTAATGCAAATTTTTAAAATATAATGGCAATGCAAATACATTGTTGAATGATTGGTAATCATGGTATTTTGCCTGTTAATGCCTATAGTGCAGTGCAGAAAATGATATGACAACAATAAGGTCTAAACTGGCCCCTCTAACAGTACAACTGGCCCCAGCTTGCCCCCAGCTTGAATGTGAGGCTATATGTAAAGCAGAAAAGCGCAATATAAATAAAATGTATCATCATCATCATGTGATTATATTTACTACTTTTGTGAATAAATCTTGCTGCAGCATTTTGGACCAGTTGAAGGCGAGCGATTTGTGACTTGGAAATACCGCAATACAATGAGTTGCTGTAGTCTAAATGGGAAGTAATAAAAGCATGAACAGCCATCTCTAGTGTTTTGTCAGTTAGGAAGTGTTTAATTTTAGACAAAAGACGGAGTTGATAGAAACTAGATCCAATTACTGAAGATATTTGTTTGTCAAATTTTAAAGGCCCATCTAAAAGCACACCCCAAACCTTTCTTACTTTGTCAAAAAAAAACACAAAAAAAAAACATCAAATACTCATGAACATGTGAACACGTGATGATAAGTACGCATGTGACCATGTTATATACTTGTGCATGACCTGCCTGATCTCATGAAAATGCATCTCTATGGCACGCATTGTGTTTATCGTGCAATTTTTACGCGAAAATATATTTTTTTACATGCATATAATACGCACTTTATTGAGTGTAATACACACACATCCTACAAAACTAATCCTAACCAAACATATAATACATATTACATATTACACACCACTACTAAACCTACCCTAAACCCACCCATGCCTATCATATGCAAGTATAAATTGCACAATAAACACAATGTGTGCTATAGAGACGCATTTAGTGTGACCGGGTTGGAATGACGTAACAATTTCACAAATTCACGTTTATGTTGTTTACATGCAGATGGTAAAGGCATCGTTTTCAAAACGAGTGATAAAAGGCATAATATATAATATACTATATAATATACTATATATACATAATGAAGACAGACTTCACTGCCAGTTCACTTCACTGTTCACACACACACACACACACTGTTCAAGTCCTCACTTGTATAGATAGAGATCGTTCCTAGAGTCCTCACTTGGCCAGTGTAGAGCGACATTGGTCTGTTAGTAATATAGACATGTATGTGTGAGTGCAATGGCACATAACAATGGCAAGTAAATTGTTAGGGACTGCATAACCAAGCATAGAAAGTATCTATGAAGGCCTATATATAAATATATATAACTTATAGTTACAAAATAAAGACATACTTAACTGTTCACACACACACACACACACACACAGTTCCATTGCAGGCTATTGTGAGTCCACTGTTGTATAGGTAGAGATCGTTCAGAGTTGAGATTCAATCTTGGCATGTTTAATTTTTTACATTTTTTTAATTGTTATTTTTTTAAAGTTATATTATGAAAAAAATGATTTCATTTTTCTTTCTTCAAAATGATCAGATGCAGCAAGTCAACTCAAAAGTTTTGAATTAGATCTTAAAGAAAGGTCCACTGTTGGATGGTAACGACCGACATATGTTTGGTTGCATTTAAATTGAGCAATATTTCAAACACTGACTTTCTCTGTACATCAACATCCTAGAAACAAAGGATACAGAAAAATAAGGACATGTCTATTGATTTTTTTTAAGAGTAGAAATTATGTTTTAATTAATAGGCAGCCAATACTATCAGTCGCATTATTAATATCTTAATATAATAATAATTACATTATAATTATAACATTTAGTTGCAGATCCCCTCTTGGCATGCTTTTTTTTTTATAAAAAAAAAGCAAATTTGAAGTTATATTTTGAGAAATATAATATAATATATATGGTAACCCTTTATAATAACTGCATCCTATTAATCATTAGTTAAGCATTGGTAAACAGATAAATCATAATTCATAAAGCAGACACTAGTAAGCAGTTTATAAATACACCTTTAAACGCTGTGTTATTGAGTTAGAAGCATATCTATAATGTGTTTAATAATTGCATTTTCATACTTTATTAATTATCAATTTATCATTTCTAAATGAAGTATAGCATTATTTACAAATCAGTTATTTAGGTGTTTACAGTGATTAATAAGATCACTTAGAAAGTGTGAGTAAATGTAGTAGATTCAGGCAGTTATAAAGCATTTAGTAGTGGTCAGTTCACTATTTTGCGAGCTCATCTAAAGTGAGGACTAGTTATGCTTTGTAAATAATTTATAAAGGAGATTTAAAGACTCAGTTATCTTCTAAACAGAAAAAGGAAACAAACACAACACGATAGAGAACATAGAAATATTAACAGCCTTTAAATCTCCTTTATAAATGCTTTACAAGGCATAACTAGTCCTCACTTTAGATGAGCTCACAAAAACTCGTTTTCAAAAGCTTTCATTGTCAGGCCCCCAAAATGGCATTTTCGTTGAAATGAACGGCCAAAACGTTTTCAGTTTTCAGTTGAAAATGATGTCGTGTAAACAGACCCTAAAGCGTGTATTATTTATTGCACTTTAGTTTTTCGACATAACATTTTGAGATTGACCTCCAAAATCTTTACAGTGTGTTTGTGATGGCAAGAAATGTACAAAGCAGCCAAACACGTATCGTTCTTTACCATCCAACTGGGGACGCGAAGTTCATTTTGATTAATAAAATCATTATTCACTGTATAAAGTATGCTTTACGCTATACTAAATATAGGTCACTATAGTGACCTGAAATCGTTACCTTAAAGAGCTATTTCTGTTTGATTAATCCTATAAACCCTAAAGGGACTGCATAACCAAACATAGAAAGTATCTATGAAGAGAGAAAATAAGTGTTAAATAAAATAAACAAATATTATGAATGATAAAAGGCATAATATATATTATACTATATAATATACTATATATACATAATGAAGACAGACTTCACTGCCAGTTCACTTCACTGTTCACACACACACACACACACACACACACACACACTGTTCAAGTCCTCACTTGTATAGATAGATATCGTTCCGAGAGTCCTCACTCGGCCAGTGTAGAGCGACATTGGTCTGTTAGTAATATAGACATGTATGTGTGAGTGCAATGGCACATAACAATGGCAAGTAAATTGTTAGGGACTGCATAACCAGGCATAGAAAGTATCTATGAAGGCCTATATATAAATATATATAA
Source organism: Leuciscus idus (assembly GCA_021554675.1). Taxonomy (NCBI): domain Eukaryota; kingdom Metazoa; phylum Chordata; class Actinopteri; order Cypriniformes; family Leuciscidae; genus Leuciscus; species Leuciscus idus. The sequence continues at coordinate 4,662,832 of CM038633.1, read as the reverse complement.
CTTATAGTTACAAAATAAAGACATACTTAACTGTTCTCACACACACACACACACAGTTCCATTGCAGGCTATTGTGAGTCCACTGTTGTATAGGTAGAGATCGTTCAGAGTTGAGATTCAATCTTGGCATGTTTAATTTTTTATTTTTTTTTAATTTTAATTTTTTTTAAAGTTATATTATGAAAAAAATGATTTCATTTTTGTTTCTTCAAAATGACCAGATGCAGCAAGTCAACTCAAAAGTTTTGAATTAGATCTTAAAGAAAGGTCCACTGTTGGATGGTAACAAACGACATATGTTTGGTTGCATTTAAATTGAGCAATATTTCAAACACTGAATATCTCTGTACATCAACATCCTAGAAACAAAGGAAACAGAAAAATAAGGACATGTCTATTGATTTTATTAGAGTAGAAATTATGTTTTAATTAATAGGCCACAACAGAGAATGAATTTCTTAAAGCAATAACTTTGCTGTAATGTCCACAACATAAAGCTTCTGATGTTTTATAGTGCTTTCATTGAAAGTGTTATGATATTCTGTATTATTTGTTGGTATGGAACTGCTACTGAGGTACAGAAGAAATTATTAAGAAAAGTAGTAACAAGTAAATTGTTAGGGACTGCATAACCAAGCATAGAAAGTATCTATGAAGAGAGAGCGTTAAATAAGAAAAATAATATTATGAATGATAAGAGGATATTCTCGCCTCTGCTTTTGAACTGTTGCCGTCGGGCCGTCTGTATTTTTTACCCCGTTGTAGATTTAAATGGTCTTTCCTCAAGCAATTACATTTTGGATAACTGATGATGTTCGTCATTCTTTTTTCTTTTTCTTTTTTGTTTTAACTATGCATATTGTGATCTGTGGTGCCTAGGCCTATATATATATATATATATATATATATATATATATATATATATATATATATATATATATATATATATATATATATCACACAAAGTTCTATTGCAGGCTATTGTGAGTCTCCACTTGTTGTATAGGTAGAGATCATTCAGAGTTGAGATTCAATCTTGGCATGTTTAATTTTATTTATTTTTAATTTAAAATTTTTTTTTGTGCATATTTGAAGTTATATTATGAAAAAAGACCTTAAAAGAAAATTGTGTATTTCATTTTTGTTTCTTCAAAATGACCAGATGCAGCAAGTCAACTCAAAAGTTTTGAATTAGATCTTAAAGAAAGGTCCACTGTTGGATGGTAACGAATGACATATGTTTGGTTGCATTTAAATTGAGCAATATTTCAAACACTGACTTTCTCTGTACATCAACATCCTAGAAACAAAGGAAACAGAAAAATAAGGACATGTCTATTGATTTTTTGTTGTTGTTTTTTTGTAGAAATTATGTTTTAATTAATAGGCAGCCAATACTATCTGTCGCATTATTAATACCTTTATAATATAATAATAATTACATTATAATTATAACATTGAGTTGTAGATCCCCTCTTGGCATGTTTTTTTTATTTAATTTTTTATAAAAAAAATGCATATTTGAAGTTATATTATGAAAAATATTATATAATATATATATGGTAACCCTTTATAATAACTGCATTTAATTAATCATTAGTTAAGCATTAGTAAACAGTTAAATCATAATTCATAAAGCAGACATTAATAAGCCGTTTATAAATACAGCTTTAAATGCTGTATTATTGATTTAGAAGGATATCTATAATGTGTTTAATAATTGTATTTTCATACTTTATTAATTATCAATTTATCATTTCTAAATGAAGTATAGCATTATTTACAAAGCAGTTATTTAGGAGTTGTCAGTGATTAATAAGATCACTTAGAAAGTGTGAGTAAATGTAGTAGATTCAGGGAGTTATAAAGCATTTAGTAGTGGTCAGTTCACTATTTTGTGAGCAAAAGTGAGGACTAGTTATGCCTAGTAAAGCATTTATAAAGGAGATTTAAAGACTCATTTATCTTCTAAACAGAAAAAGGAAACAAACACAACACAACACAGTGATAGAGAACATAGAAATATTAACAGCCTTTAAATCTCCTACATAACTAGCATAACTAGTCCTCACTTTAGATGAGCTCACACAAAATAGTGAACTGACCTCTACTAAATGCTTTATAACTACCTGAAAACAGTAGAAATACATGTTAATAAAGCATTTATTAACACACTAACTATTACTATATGTCTGAATAATAAGTGTATGATGTATGAATGTACATTGAAATAGTTTAATCATTTACTCACACTTTCTAAGGGATCTTATGAACCACTGACAACTCCTAAATAACTGCTTTGTAAATGATGCTATACTTCATTTAGAAATGATAAATTGATCATTAATAAAGTATGAAAATACAATTATTAAACACATTATAGATATGCTTTTAAAACAGGAATAAAGCATTTATAACTGCATTTATATACTGCTTATTAGTGTATATTAATGCTTTATAAATGAATTAACTGTTTACTAATGCTTAACTAATGATTAATAGCGTGGAGTTATTATTAAGTGTTACTGAAAGCTCCTGAACTAAGCAGTTAAACAGCAGCTCTACAGTCTCAGAGCCTCTCTAGGACAGCAGCCATTCAGACAATAGAGAAGTGTGAACGACGTGTGTTAATGGGCCACTGCAGTTCCTGCTCCAGCCTACAGGAGCGCTGCTGAGTATGGACTTAAACACACACACACATGTAAGTCCCCACTTGGTCAAAAATGTACAAAATTAACCAGAGCGTGTTTTGGCTGATTTTAACATGTTTTAAAGCATGACCAACAGGGGACTTGAAAAATGTCCCCACTTGGCTCGACGGTCCCCTGTTAGTGAGTGTGTAACGACACCAAGGTCCCCAGTTAGATAGATAGACGAGTACACACACACACACACACACACACACACACACACACTCACTATATTGTCTATTGATTGTTGATTATTTGAGTTATCAAAACTAATCAATATGCTAACATCACTGATGTGAACACCACTGTGAGAGCCCAACAAGGCCTTGAAGAAAGACAAGATTTTTGCAAAACAAATGCATGATGGAGATATGGCCTATTCTAGTTTAATTTGGAATGTAACCTTTAAAACGGCTGTATGTGTATGTATCTTTCTTATTATCGGTCAGTGCATTATGTTATGCTGTATGTGTTCCATGCTGAAACGTAAGATTATAGATAATTCCATGATCAATATTGAATGTTCCAAGTGGATATGATGGTTCTTGGTTACCTCGTATAAAAAAAATAATAATAATTAATCACAAACTATGATAACTTTGCTCAAGTGAAGTAAAGCCATAACTCAGTGTGCAGGAGGCGTAGATCCCGAAGACGGGTAAGATTCTCTGATGGCCATAGATGGGAACAACCTAAGCCAGGGCTACGCCGCCACTGGGGCACCTGCCCACCAGGTTCGGGAGGTGTTATCTACGAAAAGAGAGTGGTTGTGATGCTACTTTGGGCCAAGAGCATCAAAGGGGGGTCTATAAGAAATTATGGTCTGTTCCCAACAACTTCCACTCCAATATATATATATCAAAATGTTCCTTCACTTAAAAGAGCTTAATTATCATATAGAGACAATTACATCCAATCTCAGTAATATGTAAATAGTATCACAGAGGCCAACCAATAACCATCTTGATTACAGGGACTTCAAATAGCTTGTCACCTTAACATTTAACCCGTTCTATTTTAACAGAAGATCAAAGATGTGACCACTACAGATAGATCTTATCACCTTAACCTTTTGCTGTTCTGATTTCACAGAACATCAAAGATGTGGGCACAGAGGAAAGATCCTCAATTTACATTTAAGACAGAGTTTCAGCCTCATGTTGAGAGGGAAGACGAATCTGTTATTCTTAAATTACACTTAAAAACAGAGCTTCATTTACATGTAGAGGGGGAAGACAAACGAAATAGAGGATAAATGTTTGAGCTGAGAGGATGAGATTCATTCTGTATGACTCCGCTGAATCCGAAGTGCTGCCTGTACTTTGTTACTACTTTGCTGTAATAAACTTCATTTTTGAGATCTTCGACGTCCACATCATTTTTTCTTACACCGCTAAACATGGGAACCCAAAAATTGGTAACCCAGTGTATGTGTATGTTAAAGTGTGAGTGTGTGAGTGTGTGTGTGTACTGGTAAACCCTACGTTATGAGGACAAAATGTCCTCACAAAGATGGCAATATCCCAAATCCTTGTCCTTGTGGGGACATTTTTAGTCTACATTATAAATCATACTAAATTATGTTTTTTGTTTTGTTTTTTTATGTACAAAATGCTGAAAGTTTTCTGTGATGGGTAGGTTTAGGGTTAGTGGGGAATACAGTTTATATAGTATAGAAATCATTATGTCTATAAAATATGGAAACCCAACATTGTGTGTGAGTGTGTGTAATTGTGTGAGAGTGTAATAGTGTAATTGTGTGTGTGTGTGTGTGTGTGTGTGTGTGTGTGTTTCTGTAAAGGTTTTTTTTTTAATACTCAACGTGGTTGAGTGTTTTCCCTCGTTATTATAATTATTGTAAATGTCACTGTTCTCAGCACGGAAGCTGTAGGGGTTGGGATGCCAATTTTTCTTTGTTGTGAACATTACTTTTTCTATTGTTTTTGGCTAGTAAGGGAGTCAGTTTAGTATCTGTATTTTGTTTAAACGTTTTTCTTTGATAGGATAATAGGTTTTTTTTCTAAAACAAAGGTAGAGTCAATTTTGTTTGTTATTTTGGCTTTGACCCAACCCTGAAATTAATTTGCTTCTTTTTGATGTCTTGTGCTGACCTTAACCAATTTGAATAACTTGTTTCAAAAATAATAAAAAGAAAGAAACAAGAAGTCAGGTGTTACGAAGTTATTTATGTTATTCTCCTGGACCCTAGACCTGGGATGTAACAATGTACTTTCAAGATAAAGGTGTGTTGAAGACAGATTTGACTTCCAAAGAAACAGAACTAGAGGCTTCGCTACTCGCAAAGCCTGTAAAAATGAGACCGTTTATGAACTGTATATTTGAAATAGGGATGCACTGGTTGGTATGAAAGTTTGGCCGATATGGATAACCACAATTCTTTATGTTTGAAAGCCGACATGAAGGCAGATAAATCTAAATTTTGCTGTAATTTTTGAGAGCCTGATTACAAAAACAAAAGTCTCATTATTAAAAGCCAGGTGTTACGAACTGCTCCGAGACATGAAGGTTGAGATCCAAATGCAGCTTTAATTAAGGGGCAATCCAGACACGTAATCCAATATACAATCAATAGGTCAAAACACAGGTAGGCCGTCCAAACAAACAAACAAACAAACAAAACAGGCAGGGGTCAGAGGCAAAAGAGTAATCCACGGAACAGGCAAAAAAATCCAAAAACCAAGACACATGAAACCAGGGAAAACGCTCGGAAATGCAGTGCAACAACATCAACTTCGCAGTGAGTGAATGAGTGAACATGGTATAAATAGGCTGAGACTAACAGGGTAATGAGACACAGGTGAATGCAATCAGTGATGATGAGTCCGGGCAGTGAGTTATGGGAAATGTAGTTTGTGAGGGAGTGATAATAGTCTGGTGTGGAGTGCCCTCTGGTGGCTCTCAAGGGCACTCCAGCTGATGAGCGTTACATAGCCCCCCCCAAAGGAGCGGCTTCCAGACGCTCTAAAATTGTCCAGGAGGGAGGTGGAGCGAAGGCGGACCCGGGGGCGGGATGGAGGGCCAGACCTGTGGAGCGGAAGAGGACCTGGAGACTGCGGCAAGACGGGAGGCCAGGGCGGAGCAGGCAGTGCAGGCGACCCGGGCGGAGCAGGCAGTGCAGGCGACCCGGGCGGAGCAGGCAGTGCAGGCGAACAGGGCGGAGCAGGCAGTGCAGGCGAACAGGGCGGAGCAGGCAGTGCAGGCGAACAGGGCGGAGCAGGCAGTGCAGGCGACCCGGGCGGAGCAGGCAGTGCAGGCGACCCGGGCGGAGCAGGCAGTGCAGGCGACCCGGGCGGAGAAGGCAGTGCAGGCGACCCGGGCGGAGAAGGCAGTGCAGGCGACCCGGGCGGAGAAGGCAGTGCAGGCGACCCGGGCGGAGAAGGCAGTGCAGGCGACCAGGGCGGAGAAGGCAGTGCAGGCGACCAGGGCGGAGAAGGCAGTGCAGGCGACCCGGGCGGAGCAGGCAGTGCAGGTGACCCGGGCGGAGAAGGCAGTGCAGGCGACCAGGGCGGAGCAGGCAGTGCAGGCGACCCGGGCGGAGCAGGCAGTGCAGGCGACCCGGGCGGAGAAGGCAGTGCAGGCGACCAGGGCGGAGAAGGCAGTGCAGGCGACCAGGGCGGAGAAGGCAGTGCAGGCGACCAGGGCGGAGAAGGCAGTGCAGGTGACCAGGGCGGAGCAGGCAGTGCAGGTGACCAGGGCGGAGCAGGCAGTGCAGGCGACCAGGGCCTGTACATGTTGACCTACAGCATTACTCACTTCATGCCAAGTCAGAGTGATAAGACTGAATTTCCTCACGCTGTTGAAATACTCCACATGGTCAAAACCACCAATACAGTAGACAAACTCATCCAGGACTGCTGTACCATGATAGGCTCTGGGACACTCATCCTCTTGACTCACACTGACCCAGCAGTCTGCCTTCACATCATATGCCTCAATCTCACTGGTGGGATTGCCGCCGCTCCATCCTGCGATGGCCAATAGGATCGATGAGGGCAGACGTGGACGTGCCAGTTGATGCATGAGTTCTGAGTTGGTGGGTTCATCCATGTTGAGGTCAAACAAAGTCTTCATTGCATTGATGATAACAAGCATGCAGTCTTCATTCTCCATCACTAGTGCATTGCACTTTACATTATTGATGAAGTAGTCTGATGACATCAACCCCAATCGAACCTGAAGCACAAGGGAGAGTTTATATTTTCAGAGACTGTTGCAAGACTGTTACTAAGCAGTTATATGGTGTTCAACAACGAAAAAGGATTTCCAAAATGGCAAAACCACAAAACAAAATTTCTAACATTTAACTAACATTAAAATAATAGCAGAAAATGTATCTCGATTTTAAGAGTTTTAAGACATTTGTAATTAAAAAAAAAACAAAAATCTCTGTTTTACCTTTGGCAGAAGCACGGCAATGTGTTGCCTCCTGTTTTCTGGTGCATGATTAATCCAGTGGAGGACGGCTTCAAAAACCACCTCCTCCTGTCTGACATTCAGCTCATCCTCACCAATGATCTCCTCCAGCTGTTCCAGGGAGAGCTCCAGGAACTCCTCAGGTACGTGCAGAACCTCCTCAAAGTGCTGCAGGATGTAGTGCTGTGCTTTACAGCGGAGCTTTGAGCAGGAGGAAAAGTCCTCTGTAAACTTACAGATGCCAATGCAGTTCTCTGTGCATAAGTGTGACTCCAGGAACTGACAGCAGGCGTCTACACGTCCTGAGACTAAGATCATTTCAGCCGCCACGAAGAGCTCCAACACATTCTCTTGAGTAATGAGCACAGATCTTGTGTACGCATACTGGATAATAAGAGGCATGATGTCTTGGGATATTCCTTGAATTTCACAGAAATGTTGTCCTGGGCTGCTCCAGTTGTTGGAGAAAAGAGCCCTGTGAACCAATTTGACAAAGAAATACAGACATTAATAATGAGCATATATAAAATAACTTTTCGTCATTTACATTTTAATTTCAGCCAAATTTACTTAGAGAAACAGATTAGTTTCCTAAATTAAATTTGAAATGCTGGGTAAAACTTCATTCATAGCCACTTCCAGAATCAAATTTCAAGAATGTTTTTGCCTAGATATCATAGTTACATTCTTTTTTTCTGGCAATACACTCATTCATTTTCATGCATTTATATATTTGGACTTAGGCAGTTTCAACACTATAATGTCGGCAGTGGAAATGATGTATATAATTATAATCATTTCTAGGTAATTTGCACACAATTGCAGTTCAAATGCTTCTTCTCACCTAAAGTAGGAGCTGCAGCCACACATGATGATCTTGTGCACTTGAAATTCTCTGTCATTTGACTTGATGATCAAGTCAGTGTGTTCGCCCAGTAAACGTGCTTCATCAAACACTGTTGCTCTCATGTTCTCCATGTTCTCTCAGGACTGTAAATGTATTCAGTCTTCTCTCCTCAAACTCTGAGTAAAGTCTCCTCAGGATTGTGTCTTTGTGGGACTTTTGCTCTGTGGTTCTCAACTCCAGTCCTCGGGACCCACTGCTCTGCACATTTTGTATGTCTCCCTTATTTAACACACCTGAACCAGATCATCAGCTCGTTAGGAGAGACTCCATGAACTGATTTGAGTGTGTCAGATAAGAGAGACATACAAAATGTGCAGAGCAGCGGGTCCCGAGGACTGGAGTTGAGAACCACTACTATAGAATGTCTCTGTGACATCATAGTTGTAGAGCTTGAATATATATTTTCAGTTTGTGTCTTGGCCACACAATTATTATAGAGTTTTACAATATTTACATCTGGAAAAATTCAACAAACAAGACTTTGAACAGTCACTAAGACACTATAGACTAGACGGATTTCAGAAAAATGGCCTTCTATAAGAAGTGAGGAGCATTTATGGGTACAAGTCGGGAACCGGCCTACCTTACATATTTCAAGGGTGCTGAGTCCAAAAACACTGGTTCCCAAGTGAAATTTTTAGTTTTTGACCTTCTAATTTGCATATCAAAATGGCCGCCAAATTGCCTATCTTGCTCAGTCGTTGGACCATTTTCCCCTATTTTTTTTGTAAGTAGGCAATCAAGATGAGGAAATTAAGTTTCTAGATCGATAGTCAAGGGTCAGAGCAAAGATATAATGGAGGCTCACTGCCTTTTGTATGTATATATATGCAAAATACCAACTTTTAAGGTGAAATTAAGCATTATTTGTGTCATTTTTTAAGGCCGACATACATATTCAATCAATATCACTCTTAAATGTTCCCAGTGTATATATGATATGTGATGTATTCCATATTACATAATAACTAAGAAAAACACCATTGCAAGTTGTCTGATATTTAATTTTTTTATGCAAATTAAGCATTTGTTCTCTAAATTCTAAGACGGGAAAAACCCAGGTGAATAGGGAAAAATATTCAAAAAGAGACCACCATGAAACTTCCCAAGTTGAATATTTAGATCAGGACATAGCATGGTCAGTCCCATCTCTGAGGACCCTTTGCCTGAGGTGAATGTAACAGCAAAGAGGATCATAACAGTTTCACACGCTTTGGTAAATTTCCTGTTTTTTTTATTTTTTTTAGACAAACAATGTCAATATTCCTTAGTTATTGATTGAACTTCTTACCCTATTTATCCAAAATGATACACTTTCAACCATAGTGAGTCAAAATTTAGGGCCATATGATTTCCGCGATCACGGAATCGCGGACGGAATTGCGGAGGCGGAATCTAGTTTTAACATGGAATTTCGCAGAATTGTACATATTTGTAATGGAGTCCCGGTACTCACTAACGTTTATAGGCTCGGCTGCTCTCAGACGCTTCCATGTCTCTGAATGGCAACTGCAGCAGCCTACTAGTGAGCCCTGCGTGACGTCACGCCCAATGAGGGCGCTTTGCGCCCTCCATGCGCCTCAGCCCACCAGAATGGGTGTGGCTAGCGTGTATAAAAGAGGCTGAAATTCTGGTTTTCATAGACTGAAGCGAATAAGCTCATGGCGCGACACGGCAGGTTACGCAATACTCGTTCCCTCTTCTAGAGAGAACTGAGGCCACGTTAGGTAACCGAGTACGTTCTCTTACGAGAGGTTCTCTCGTATTGCGTAAGTTGCTTACGCTACGGGAACCCCTTGTCAATGCCGTGCGCGCCGAGCATCCACTGCATGAGTCCCAGTGGAGCCCGGGGAACACAACATGCGGGAACAGGCGGCCAGCAACGCGGGCCAGCACATGTCATAAGCACTTCATAGGAATACAGAGCGGCTCTGCCGGTCTATGTATAAGCATGGAGAATGTGGCCAGCAACGCGGGCCGGCACAGTACATAAGCACATCATAGGGAGAATATAGAGCGGCTTCACCTGGTCTATGTATAGAGAGTATAACCCCTAGCGCAGCTGAGTGGAGAATAGGCGGCCAGCAACACAGGCCAGCACCAGTGCACAAGCACGTGATGGGGAAAATACAGAGTGGCTCCACCGGTCTGTATATAGAGAATCTCATTCCTTAGTGCAGCTCACCAGAAAAGCTAGTAGTACACGAAAGTAGTCTGCACATAAACGACAGGGCAGAACATACATATCACTTAAACTGATATCAGTTTAGCCTGCAAGGCGGGAACTTCCAGGTTATAAAATCTCACGAATGTAGAGGGGGAGGCCCAGCCTGCCACCATACAAATGTTGTGAATAGAAATCCCGCTGTACCAAGCCCACGATGAGGCTATGCCTCTAGTGGAATGGGCTCTGATGCCCAAAGGGCACTGCAGGTGTTTGGACGCATAAGCTGCTGCAATAGCGTCCACTATCCATCTGGACAGGCTCTGTTTCGAGGTGGCGAGACCCCTGGTGCACCCACCAAACGAAACAAAGAGCTGGAGCTGCTCAGATTGCCTAAAGGCGGCGGAGCGTGTGATGTAAACTCTCAGCGCCCTGACGGGGCATAAGAGGTTATCACTGTCCTCACTATCGGATGCTGGCAGTGCTGACAGGGAGATGATCTGCGCCCTAAAGGGAGTGCCAATCGCTTTGGGGACGTAACCGTGTCTCGGTTTGAGGATGACTTTGGAGTCATTTGGTCCGAATTCGAGACATGCGGGGCTAACAGACAGTGCATGTAGATCCCCCACGCGTTTTACTGACGACAGACCTGTCAGAAAACGGTTTTGAGCGAAAGGTATTTCAGATCCACAGATTCTAGCGGTTCAAAGGGAAACGCTTTCAGGGCCTCTAGGACCAGAGAAAGATCCCAAATAGGAACTGAGGGGGACCACGGGGGGTTCACCATCCTGGCTCCTCTAAGGAAGCGAATGATAAGCTCGCTCCTTCCTATTGCGCGAACGCTGCAATAGCCGCCACATACACTTTGAGCGTGAAGGGGGACCCGCACTTGTTCAACAGCTCTTGTAGGAAGTAGAGCACCCATGAAACCCCACGTGTGTGTGGATCCAGGCTCTTAGTAGCGCACCATTTGGAGAACACTGACCATTTAGACGCATAGAGCCTTCACGTGGAAGGAGCTTTAGACTGCATGATCGTGTTTACGACCCCTTCTGGCAAATCAACGGGTATCCGTTAATTATCCAGGCATGCATGCTTGATAGAGAAGATCTTTCCTCACTGGGATCGGCCATGGGGCTGAGTGCGACAGCCTAACTAGCTCTGGGTACCAGATTTGGTTCTCCCATCACGGGGCTATGAGGAGCACTGAGTGGCGCGTTTCCCTGATCCTCTTGATTACCTGTGGTAACAGCGAGATCGGAGGGAAAGCATACAGCGGGCGGCTGGGCCAGGTTTGGGCCAGCACGTCCTCGCTCTTTGAGAAAAACGTCGGGCAGTGAGCGTTGTCTTTTGACCCAAAAAGGTTGACTTCCGCCCTGCCAAACAGGTGCCACAGTAGCTGGACTGTCTGGGGGTGCAGGAACCATTCTCCCGGGGGAATGTTGTCTCTGGACAGTCTGTCTGGACCGACATTCAGGTGGCCTGGCACGTGCACAGCTCCCAGATTCCTGGATCTGACACCACCCTGTCGGTTCACGTAGGCCACCATGGACATGTTGTCTGAGCGGACTAGCACATGGTGGTCCCGTATATGTGGGAGGAAGCGTTTGAGTGCGTTCTCGATCACTATTATCTCCAAACAGTTTATGTGGAGGCATTTCTCCTGGTCTGACCACAGACCAAAGACCGGTTTGCCCTCGAAAAGAGCGCCCCAACCTAAGTTGGATGCTTCCGTCGAGATAACTTTTCGGTGCGAGACGGCTCCCATTGTCACTCCCCGCTGCAGTCGAATGCCGCCGGACGCCCAGGCTCGGTGAGGCACTCGAGCGTTCAACCAGCGTTGTAGTGGGCGCATACGCAGTAGACCCATCTGAAGCACTGCTGCAGCTGATGCCATACAACCCAGCATCCTCTGAAATGTTTTTAGAGGTGCGGCGCTGCCCAACTGGAAAGACGCGGCCAGGCGTCGGATAGTGTCGACAGCCGGGCCGTCATTGCCACAGAGTCCAGTTCCAAACCCAGAAAAGAGGTTGACTGACTGGGCAGTAATGAGCTTTTGGTCCAGTTGACCGTGAGACCCAGGCTTTCCAGGTGGCTGAGAAGCACTGTTCTGTGAGAGATAAGTTCTTCCTCTGACTGTGCTAGAATCAGCCAATCGTCCAAATAGTTCAAAATCCGCATGCCCTGACCTCTCAGGGGAGCGAAAGCCGTGTCCATGCACTTCGTGAATGTACAGGGTGCTAAAGACAGGCCGAACGGCAGAACGGTGTACTGATATACCTGACCGTTGAAGGCGAATCTCAAGAATGGCCTGTGACAGGGTATTATCTGAATCTGAAAGTAAGCGTCTTTCAGATCGAGGGGAAATAAACCAGTCCCTCGGGCGAATCTGCGCGAGGATCTGTCTGGTTGTGAGCATTTTGAACGGTCTTTTCATAAGAGCTTTGTTCAAATATCTCAGATCTAAAATCGTTCTGAGAGCTCCGTCCTTCTTAGGCACGAGGAAGTAACCGCTGTAAAAGCCTGACTCACTCAGAGAAGGGTGTACCGGTTCTATGGCCCCTTTGCACAGAAGTTTCGCTATTCCTGCACAAAGTAGGTGTGCTACTTCCCCATTCACTCTCGTCTCGGTTCGCGTTCGAAAGCGCGGGGGACGGCGAGCGAACTGCAATGAATAGCCCTCTCTTACTGTGCTCAGCACCCATTCTGACGCACCTGGAATAGCTTCCCACACTTTCGCATGTACGGCTAGGGGCAGAATGGCCTCCGGGCTCCGATTGCCGCATTCTGCGGGCTCGAGAACCTGATTCGGAGGCGCGGGCGCAGTGTGTGCACTCTCGGTGCTTGAATACGGCGGCTCGTAGACAGCGATGGTTGGCTGTTTTACGCACGATGTCCCGGAGGAAGTTACAAGGTGTTTTTTTTCCCTATTCACCTGGGTTTTTCCCTGTCTTAGAATTTAGAGGACAAATGCTTAATTTGCATAAAAAAAATAAATCTCAGACAACTTGCAATGGTGTTTTTCATAGTTATTATGTAATATGGAATACATCACATATCATATATACACTGGGAACATTTAAGAGTGATATTGATTGAATATGTATGTCGGCCTTAAAAAATGACACAAATAATGCTTAATTTCACCTTAAAAGTTGGTATTTTGCATATATATATACATAAAAAAGTGAGCCTCCATTATATCTTTGCTCTGACCCTTGACTATCGATCTAGAAACTTAATTTCCTCATCTTGATTGCCTACTTACAAAAAAAAATAGGGGAAAATGGTCCAACGACTGAGCAAGATAGGCAATTTGGCGGCCATTTTGATATGCAAATTAGAAGGTCAAAAACTCACAATTTCGCTTGGGAACCAGTTTTTTTGGATTCAGCACCCTTGAAATATGTAAAGTAGGCCGGTTCCCGACTTGTACCCATAAATGCTCCTCACTTTCACTTTTTGGGTACATCCCATCTAGACTACTACGGCTGTATCTGAAATTGTCCCTTATACTGTACCAGCAGTTCTCAACTGGTTTGCGCATGGGACCCACATTTTGCCATGGACATTAATATTATTGTTGTTGTTTTTTTTTAGGAATTTGACCGAATATATATGGTATTATCACGATATTGAAATAAACGTTTTCAAACAATAACAGGTTTTATAAAAAAAAATTCTCTTACAACAAAAATAACTCCAAATTATATTTAAATCCAATAAAGTAATACACACAAAACCGACAAAGTAAACAAATGTTTTAAACTGATTCAAGTGTTATAAAGAATTATAAAGAACAATAGGTAACACTTTACAATAAGGTAAAGTCAGTTAATGCATTAACCAACATTAACAATGAGCAATAGCTACATTTCTTACCATAGTTATTCTTTGTTAACATTAGTCTAAAAAAAACTTATCATTGTTAGTTCATGTTAGCTCAGGTCCATCCTTCTGAATTTAATAATGTGTTATTAAATGATGAAATTAACATTAACCAAGATTAATAACTGCTTTAGGAGTATTGTCCATTGTCAGTTTATGTTAACTATAGTGAATTAACTAATAAAGCCTTATTGTAAAGTGTTACCTGTTACAGAATGCAGATCCAGACACAAAGAAATACATTGAAATGTGAGCTTTATTAACAGCACTGAGCAGAATGGAGAATACGGATGAATATGCAGTTCAAATAGACTTTGAAGAATGAATAAAGCTTAGTAATGAAGACCTTCCTTGTTTTACAGGTGCAGGAGATCATGGATAGCTGGACGGATGGCTGGATGGACGCACACACCTCTTCGTGTTTGGTGAGTATGCAGGATGATGACAGGAGAACACAGGAGAGGAATACACTGGAGTACCAACGCTGGAGAACAGGTAAGCACTTCATAGAAACAAGACCAGACAATGATGTGAGACGAGGTGTGTGCTTTTGTAGCTGGCTTGATGATGGTGCAGATGAAGTGCAGGTGTGAGTGTTCAGTACTCTGGTGAAGGTGTGCTGTGTGAATGGCTGATGTGACAGCCTGGCAGATCCGTGACATTACCCAACAATAATAAAGAACCAGAACATTTGCAATCAATGTGTAGGGCAGGGGTTCTCAACTCTGGTCCTCGAGGGCTATTTTCCTGCAGAGTTTAGCAGCAACCTTGATCAAACTCACCTGCTTATTGATCTTATGGGGACATTTTTTTGGTCCCCACAAGGAAAACAGCTTGTAAATCATACTAAAGGTGTGTTGTTGTTGTTGTTTTTGTTTGTTTTTAAACGTAAAAATGCAGAACATTTTCTGTAATGGGAGGTTTCTCCGTTTGCGTGTAAACAAAGGGCGCAAACGAAGGGAAATGTGTCCGTTTTTCAAAATAACCATGTACGTGTAAACTGTCCGCCAAGGCAACACTTTGCATGTCTTGTGTGGACACCCCTCATGGGTGAGCAGTTGCTCATTATCATTTAAAGAGACATGCACCGAAATGGGTCGCTGTGAACAGAGCTGAGGTAAAAAGGGTGTTGTTTTACACACCCATTGAGGAATTTTAACCAAAGTATACGTTACACACTTTACATGAAGACCCTAAAGAATCATACCAACTTGTGGAAAATGGGCATCCGATGACCCCTCTAAGAGAGCAAACATACATCTGCATTGCCCTTCATTCATGCTATTTGAAATCTTTCCTACTTTATCTCTGTCATATTACTTTCTATATCAGTCTTTTTTTCTTTACATTATTTTTCTCAAATTTTACTGTATGTTTTGTGCTGTGTTGTACAAATATGTCTCAATTTGAAGGTTTTTAACGTCACGGGATGATGTTGTGAAGCAGTAATTTTCCATTGTCTTCATGAACACTTGTTGAATTTGTGCTGGTCAGATGAAGTCCGACTGAGCATTGAGAAGTAATTAAGATTATTCTACAAACACTTTTAGTGTCCTGGTCCTTCTCCTTCTCCTGTCCCGGTCTTTTGGGCTGAGCGAAGTTTTAACAAAGTGTTGACTGTTTGTTTTGAACATCAGGAGTGAGAGAGAGCTTCAGCACAACCAGATCTAGTCTAGTTTTCCTGCAGATTAAAGTCTGACATTTCTGACATTAAACATCATGATCTTTAATGTAGTTGACTATGTATGCTTAGCAAAGGGTTTTTGTACATTTTAATGAAAAAGACAGTTTATACTTAATTGGTTTTCAGTCTTTATTCAGGAAATTTGTCAGTAAATATAGATTTTGTAACTAACTAAATAGACTCTTTAGACTGGATGTCGCTTTAAGTCTATAATGGTGTCTTGATAACAGTTCTACAGAGGTGAAGTGAACTGTACATTTTCATTTTTTAAGATGACATTTTTTTAAGCTAGATTTTGCATGAAAAGAGTTTGTATCTTAACAAATCGGTAGTGTTTAAGCACATTTCAATTGAGTACATTTTAATTGTGTATTTGTATTTCAACATGCGTATGTCAAGCATCTGTTGATTGAACTATTCCATACTGAGAAAAAAAACCTTAATGTTTTTTTTTCCCCGTGTGCTTTAAATGCAAATAATTGTATGTATCTTTTGGCAGTGAAGTATTTTATGTTAGCAGCGTCAGTATAAAATTGCTTAGTAACTAATTCCACAACTATTCCTATTATCATATAACATGTAACAAATAAAATGATAAACAATAAACTGTTTTTTGTCATTTGTAATTGACAGAATCTTCACACTAGATTTCTAAATGTTGGACTAAATAAAACTTCTCAGTTGAATGAACTATGAAACTAGTTGAGCAAACATATTTTAAAATTGAAGTCAATGGGCCAACTAAAAAAATAATATGTATTCTTTTTGATAATATTCAGTGTTGAAATTGACGATGATGAATGAATACAAACCAATAATATTTTATATTAACTACTAACAAATTATCTTTTTATTTGTGCATAATTTGACAAAAACAGCAGAATAAAAATATTTTATATGTGAAATGTACCTGGTTTTTATGTATACTGTTCACCTCATTTCATTTTGTTGGCTCTTTGGTAACTGGAAACAATAACTTTTGAAGAAATCATTTTCACTTGATAAATAGGCTATTCAAATGTTATGTTTTTTTTCTTTTTTTTTTTTTGGTTTATCATAGTTTTACAATGAATTTTCACAGTTTTAGATTGAAAGTCTAGAGCTGGCAGGGTAAATCAAAATCTATATATAAAAGTAAATTAAAACATTCACACGTGATAAAAAAAAAGAAAAGGTTCATGTAATTGTTTGAATCAACAACATCCTCAGGATTTCTGGCGCGGCCTTTGTGACGCCATAAGCACTCAGTCAAGAGTTCGGTGAGTGAATGCAGTGTCGAGAAGTGAATCTGCTGCATCGCGCGACATCAGAGGTAGGAACAACCATAGACAGTATATAAACAACTATATTTACATTATTTCACCATTAGATGGCGGCAAAGACTGTCTTTATGAGACAGTCTGTCAGACGCAAATGACTAGCGTGTCAGGGCCTATTTTTTACAGTCTATGGTCAGGGCACGGGAAAACCCCTTAACTTTTAAAAGTTCAAGATATGGCAGCGGACATTCAAACTGATTTTTATTAGGAATATATGACTATATCTACTGTAAATGCAGGTACTCTCGCTTAATCTCTCACAATACTCTACTCTATAAGCTTCAATGAACAATATCAGTGAGAATATTACGTTATGTTTACGTTGCTAAGATGGTTGCTAGGGGTGTTGTGCAGTGAAACATTGAACCATTGAAGCGATCATTGCCGTGTTTTATCGTGGAAAAAACCCACTAACGTTAATCAGAACCAAGGACTGGAACTACCCGTTTTATATAGATAAATATACTGCAGATAATGGCTTGGTCAATTGTGTTGTT
Organism: Leuciscus idus; assembly: GCA_021554675.1. Lineage (NCBI taxonomy): Eukaryota > Metazoa > Chordata > Actinopteri > Cypriniformes > Leuciscidae > Leuciscus > Leuciscus idus. The sequence continues at coordinate 4,645,249 of CM038633.1, read as the reverse complement.
TAGCATTGATAATTGCAGGATGTTTTTAACTTACATTTTCGTCTTGATAATTTCTCTTGTTTTAATAATTGTTTTTATTTGCTTTGGTAACTTACTATTTTCACAATTTTCTAAACTCGTAGCTCAAAAATCCAAACTGATAACACTAGTAACCCAGCTAACGTTAGTCATTCTTTCAAAACCTGATCCCATGCTTTCATTACAGTTATGCACATTTTCAGTCGACATTATCATTGTTTCAAAACACAAAATGATATTATACAGAGAAACCCTACAGGACTGGAACAACTTGAGGGTGAGTAAATGACAGGATTTTCATGTTTTGGTGAACTAGCCTATCCCTTTAACAGCCATTAATTTAATAGCAAACAGTGCAATATTCATGTTTTAAATCACCCTCTTTACTGAAATAAGTGGCACTTGGTGTTTTATGCCCCCAACGGCGCCTTCCAGGCAGCGAGGGGATGGGTAGGTTTAAGGTTGAGGGTAGGGTTAGCTGCCTCTAAGGAGCCATTGGGGGCCTAAATCACCCTCTTTACTGAAATAAGTAACACAGGCTACAGGTGCCACTTTAGAAAATACATTTACATCACCTAAATTACGTATCAAAATCCATAATATGTATCTATCATGTGTGTTATCGAAAGATGTGATGACGTTATGAAACTGCCATGAAGTTTTGTGCTAGGACAGTTTGCTGCCAATACAGTAAATGTTCTCACTGTGCCATATGACTGAATCTGTATTGTAGTTGACCTTTATAAGGGTGAGTTACAGTAATGTCTCTACCATGGTAATCTGTTTACGGTATCACATGGCATACTGTAATGTAAAATGCTGTGTTTGCTGACATCTGTCTCCCTTCTTCTGATGCATCTCTGATCAATCTGATGTTATACACATCATTCATTGACTGTTTCTGTCCCTAGTCTATCCTGCTCTGTTCACAAATTGCTAATCTCTCTGTCACACACACACACACACACACACACACACACACACACACACACACACACACACACGGCTCAGGAAGAGACATAAATACATGCATACATACACACATGGCTCAGGAAGAGACATACACACACACACACACACACGGCTCAGAAAGAGACATAAATACATACACACACACACACACACCTCTGGAAGAGACACACATACACACACACACACACACACACACGGCTCAGAAAGAGACATAAATACATACACACACACACACACACCTCTGGAAGAGACACACATACACACTGTCTGTGTGTGTGTGTGAGAGTATGTGTGTGTACTTTCAAGATAAAGGTGTGTTAAAGACAGATTTGACTTCCAAAGAAACAGAACTAGAGGCTTCGTTACTCGCAAAGCCTGTAAAAATGAGACTGTTTATGAACTGTACATTTGAAATAGGGATGCACTGATATGAAAGTTTGGCCGATATGAATAACCGACAATTCTTTATGTTTGAAAGCCGACATGAAGGCAGATAAATCTAAATCCAAATTTTGATGTAATTTTTGAGAGCCTGATTACAAAAACAAAAGTCTCATTATTAAAAGCCAGGTCCCAAACATACAATTATAATGTTTCCATTATAATTGTATGTAGCCTATATGTCAGACTTGCTCTGCACATGTTGCACTTTACTGTATTTTCCTTTTTTGAAGTGATTAAAAATCATATTTCAAGCAATTCAAAAACATGGTGAACAGTGCGCATCTGAAGTGTCTCAGCTGAGGGGGATTATCCATTATTTATCGGCTTTAATATATCAGCCAAATTTTCTTTTCGGGCCGATAACTTTAAAAATTAACGTATATCGGCCGATACCGATATAGTGGCCGATATATCGTGCATCCCTAATCTGAAAGAAATAGACTGTTAGCTTTTAAAGAAAGTGAAAACATTTTTAGACCCTCCCTACACATGTACATAAAGACACTTATATTTAGCTTGATGATCTAATTAATTTCCTCCTTATTTTCTCTCTCCTCTCTTTCTGTTCAAGCATCAGAACCATATGTCTTCATGTGACACTGGGTCCAGACAACACTCAGAGCTTGACCTTCTGCATCAGCCATCATCACTGGAGGAACTGAAGGATATCATCTGTCACAAACTTCAGATTGAGGTTTTTTTTACTGCATATATTTTTATTATTTATATATCTTTCAGTTTTTATTTCTTTGCTCTTCGATGTGCTTTACACTCTCTACATTGAGAATCCCAAACAATTCTTTAAAGCTGCACAGAAAAGTGAAAGTTTCCAGCTCAAACTGAAGCAGCTGCTCCTCAAAGTTGTTTGAAGATCTAAGGACTAAAAAGTAATCTGTTGTGTCTGTGGCTTTAAAGGGGTCTTAAAAGCCGTTAGGGCGGGCGTACACGGTGCGAGTTCGGACACTTGGGAGGTCGTGAGATATTGCACACGTTGCGAGTCAGTTTAAAGGTACAATATGTAAGAATTTTGCATTAAAATATCCCAAAATCTCAAGGCCAGTGTTATATATTTTGTTAAGTTGATTACTTACAATATCCCAAATGTTTCCAACTATTTTTAAATAATGAGAAAATTGCGATTTTAACCAAGGAAACGGGGCGTTAGAGCAGGGGGGAGCTGGGAGTCGCCAGTCAATTGCGTCATATCTGCGTTAAGGCCAATTTATACTTCTGCGTCGAGTGTACGCCGTAGTGTACGTCGTAGGCTACGCACGTAGGCGACGCCGTCGTGAGCATTTATACTTCTGCGAATGTCTGTGTTGCTCTGCAGTTACACCGCCAAAACGCTAGTTGGCGCGGGTGGGTTTTAATGTTCCACTGTGTTTACATTCCTCGCGGCTGTTTTGAGTTTAGGTTTCTACGAGCAATGGCGACTGAAGGAGTCATACAGATGGCTGTATTTCCGCACTTCTTCAAGCAATCTCTCGGTCACTTGGTCTATTTCCATGGCTCTTCACTGATCTTCGGAATTTAAAAAATGGCGGGGGGGCGCTGCAGAGTGCAGAAGATCATTCCGGAAATGCGTAGGAGGAAACGCGATGCTATCCAGCCGACCAATCACAGATCTTGCGGTCCGCGTCGCCGCGACGCGTAGTTACATTTTTGAGGAGGTGCGCGTCAGGGTACGGCGAAGGGTACGACGTATGGTACACGTCAATGCGTATGCTACGCCGTACCTTCTACGCGCACCCGACGCAGAAGTATAAATTGACCTTTACCCTCGGTTTCCGCTCGTACTGCGTGGAGTCCTGGACAAATGCGGAAGTTGTAGTTGTAGCGTCTATCAAGCAACAAACGTTAGCTTGTTTCGTGCTGTCGTTATGGTACACAATTATTATTTACTGATTGCAGCTGGTTCTGTCGACAAAGCATGCTTAATTTTATATTTTCCAAATGTAGCATTCGGTAATAGTTATGTTTATGCAAGGAAAGTATTATTGCTTTAGGTTTGTGTTTAGTTTATTGACATTGTTTATCACGTCTGGTGTTTATGGCCATGTAAATAAACATAGCATGTGTTATACATAAAGATTAATCAGTATTTTGGCAAATGATGTGGGCATGTTCGAATGTACTTTTACAACAATTGTTTAGAACATGTAAAACTGCGCAGCGTTATCACAACAATGAATTCGACAAATACAGTAACATCTATGATAACCAATTTAGTATTAAACCTTACTTTTCTTGCTGTTAATTCATTTTAATGAAATAAAAGTGTGATGAGGTTCAAGAGTCAGGAAGAAGACGGGTCGGCGTGACTGGGACTCGTACTTTATTAAAATAAAACAAAACAAACAAAAGTCGCGCACAACGCGCATTCACCGTGGCGACGGCACAAAACAGTTCAAAAATGAGAGCTCGGATCCACCAGTTTTCTTTCTCTGCGTCCAATTTTCTCTCCAGTCTCTGATTCCAGCACGGTCTCTCCACGCCAATAATACTGCAAAAAGACACACAGGGTTCGTACGTTTTGAAAAAAACCTGGAAAAGTTATGGAATTTGAAAAATGCAAATTCCAGGCCTGGAAAGGTTTTGAAAAAATAAAAAGACCCAGAAAGTTTTGGAAAAGTCATGGAATTTTTTTCTAACACAGCATAATATGTGATTAATACCAAAACTGTTTAATAAAAAATATATATTTCGCGTTGTCTTAACGTCCTTATATTCGGCCGGCATAACGTTCAGTTCACTTCCGATTCACTCACTTGTTGCGATGTTGCCTGAGGCGAAGTTATTATCTTATTACATTTTAAATGTTGAATATCAAAATATTCTATTGATATTTTAAAATTAGATTTTTAAATATTTTTTTATTTTAAATATTTTATATTTTATGGAAATGTTTCATAATAACAAAAGAAGAACATTTTACTTGCAACATTTTGAGCATATTTTGGGAATGTTGTTAAAGTTAAAGTTTGTACAATGATCTCAAAATAACATTGTCCCAATGTTTCATAATAACACAATTAGAACATTTTACTTGCAACATTTTGAGCATATTTTGGGAATGTTGTTAAAGTTAAAGTTTGTACAATGATCTCAAAATAACATTGTCCCAATGTTTCATAATAACACAATTAGAACATTTTACTTGCAACATTTTGAGCATATTTTGGGAATGTTGTTAAAGTTAAAGTTTGTACAATGATCTCAAAATAACATTGTCCCAATGTTTCATAATAACACAATTAGAACATTTTACTTGCAACATTTTGAGCATAATGTAAATACAAATCTTCAGAATCCGTATGATTGTGAGGAACAGATTCAAATTCAGTCAGAGACCGTTAACGTCAAATCCCGCTTAAATTCAAACATAAATTTGCATAAATTAGAAATAAAAAAAATTAGCGCCTAAAGAAGCTTTAAGACCACTGATCTCTAAGTAGATCAGTATTGGATTGTACCACATAAATTGTCATCCATTTTATTGTTAAACCTCTCAGGGTAAACTTTAACACATATTTTTATTCTTATAATGTCGACTGACATTTTCAGGAATACATAGTCATGGAAATGTGCAAAAAAGTCATGGAAAAGTAATGGAAAAGTATTGGTTAAAATGTGTATGAACCCAGGACACAGGTGTTCATCATTTGCACTTGACCTACTTAGTCCCGCTCGTCTTGTTTCTATCTCTCCCGTTACAGACCGCGCTGAACCACGCCCCCCCTCGCCACAAAAAGCATGTCATTAAACGCAACATTTATAAAAATAGAACATCCATGAACATGATTTTTCGATTCCCGTCTGACTGATTTACATCCACGGTGGAGTTAAAAAAAATAGTTCCCATCATTCTACGCTCCTTTACATGGTCATCAAGCTACGCCGTTGTTGTTGTTTGGAATGTAGCGCCCTCTAGCGGCAGAAAATGTTGCATATTGTACCTTTAACTTATAATCGCGTCAAAGCAGCTGGTACACGGCACGACTGTCCTGCATGAATTTTATCCCGAGCCGGCAGCAATCACGTGGGCTTTCGCGCTAAACACAGAGACCGTCATGTTGTATGCATGCAGGCAAAGCTTCAGATAGAAAAATGACATGAATGTGTGTGCAGATGATTTGTTGAAAAGCAGAGAACAGTAGCCATTCCTTTCAACATAAAAGAGAGAGAGAGAGAGAGAGAGAGAGAGAGAAGTGTACGTGTGTGTGTGTGTGTGTGTGTGTGTGTGTGTGTGTGTGTGTGTGTGTGTGTGTGTGACAGTGACAGTGTATGCGCACGCTGTATGGTTGCTGCCACTGAGGTATAGCCCCATCGACGTGGTTGTGTATGATTTGGCAATAGGGGACAGCTGGTGAAAATCGGGCCGACTCCCCGAATTTTTTAAACATGTTTAAAAATTATCGGGAGGTCGGGAGGTGCTGGTAACGTGCTCGGCTTGTAATTCCTCTCACACGCTGCGAGCCGCGACCATGCGAGCATCACCGATTCCACTCGATTTCTCCTGAGAGAAAAAAATCATCTGCGAGCAAAACAAAAATAGTGTCTGTGACTGTTTTGTTGCAACTGATAAGACAGAAGTTGTTTTTGTTATTGTGTTTCATCCCAAAAAATAAATGGAGATTCATTTTGCTAATTAAAAAAAAATAATCTTTTTATTTCTTAAAACATGATATATTGTGAGTTATTACTGATAATATATCGATTATCGCAGTATCGCCATATCGTGATATTATCGGTATCGTGAACAAAGTATCGCGTATCGTATCGTATCGTGAAGTACCCAGTGATTCCCAGCCCTAATTTCCAGTATTAGCATATTTCCCCCTCCGCCATATGTATACTGTCCGCCAAGGCAACACTTTGCATGTCTTGTGTGGACACCCCTCATGGGTGAGCAGTTGCTCATTATCATTTAAAGAGACATGCACTGAAACGGGTCGCTGTGAACAGAGCTGAGGTAAAAAGGGTGTTGTTTTACACACCCATTGAGGAATTTTAACCAAAGTATACGTTACACACTTTACATGAAGACCCTAAAGAATCATACCAACTTGTGGAAAATGGCCATCCGATGACCCCTCTAAGAGAGCAAACATACATCTGCATTGCCCTTCATTCATGCTATTTGAAATCTTTTTTCATATTACTTTATCTCTTTCATATTACTTTCTATATCTGTCATTTTTTTCTTTACATTATTTTTCTCTAATTTTACTGTATGTTTTGTGCTGTGTTGTACAAATATGTCTCAATTTGAAGGTTTTTAACGTCACGGGATGATGTTGTGAATAGGGATGTCCTGATACCACTTTTTCACTTCCGATACGATACCGATGCCGCAGCTTTGGCTATTTGCCGATACCGATATCAATCCGATATTTTTATTTTATTCTTGAACTAATACTAATAATAATAAAATATATGGAAGCACTTTGCTCAATTAGCCACATAAAAACATCTCACTCAAATGGAGAACAAATACTTCTCCAGTATATAGTCCACAACAACAGTTGATAATGAAAGACTGCCACCCTTTATTCAACCTTGAGATATGTTTGGTAATTGTACCTGAAAGAATTTAAAATTAATTTGCTATATTTCAAATCAATATATTTGTTTCCTTAAAATTTTAATTAACTTTAACGTTATTCTCATCTGAATTATAAATAATTTATTTCCGTATAAAATAATACTACCATTAAAAACACATTTGATTTTCTTTTTTAATCAATGTAGAATGTGTAACTTCAAAATAAACAGATTAGTGCTCTGTTTTAGGACAATACATGAAAACCAATGCAATATGATGAATGTCCAAAAGATGAGATAATTTTTGCTTTTAAACAGTGTGTGTGTGTGTGTGTGTGTGTGTGTGTGTGTGTGTGATTTTGGTTGGGTGACAGTTGTAGGTTACAGTTTGACAAAAGCACAATGTTGTGTTTTACACAAATATAGTAGGCTAAACACTTTTTGCAGTTTTAATGATGTCCTGTATGAACAAAATGAACGGAGTATGTTTTTATGTTTCCACTGTTCTATCGCGCTCGTGCCTCTCTCTCTCTCTCTCTCTCTCTCTCTCTCTCTCTCTCTCTCTCTCTCTCTCTCTCTCTCTCTCTCTCTCTGACACACACAGACACACACACACACACACACACATTCCAGCATTGCAATCTTGACATCGCAGCCTGTTCATTTTGCTGCGTTCACACCAAACGCGAATAAGAGTGTCAAATTCGCGTCTATCGCGTCTAGTTCGATACTTGAACATTTTGAATCCATTCGCGCGTCCAAAGCGAATAGGACGTGCCTATAAAGCGAGCGTTTGAAGCGAAATAGTATGTATATTAGAGTTTTAATAGGTGTGGCGAGGGGGGAGTGGTTTTGCGGAGTCTGTAGCGGGAGAGAGAGGACGGAGCAGAGCGGAGCGTAAGTAGGTCAAGTGCAGATGATGAACACCTGTGTCTGATTTCAGTAATTGGCGTGGAGAGACCGGATATAAGCCGGCGTGCGGGAGAGAGGGGGAGAGAGAGACGAGCTGGGACCTCGTGTGCATGTACATGTGGCTGTGCTTGTGCACGGTGAATGCACTTTGTGTGCACCTTTTGTTTTACCCCTTTGAGAAAAGTGAATAAATGGAGTGTCCCAGCTCAAGCCGACCCCTGTCTTCTTCCTTCCTCACCATTACTGAACTGAACCTCATCACACTGGTGCCGAAACCCGGGAAGGAAGAAGATCGCCGCCGCCATGCAGTCCCCGCCAGGTACGCCAAATACTGAAATCAGACACAGGTGTTCATCATCTGCACTTGACCTACTTACGCTCCGCTCTGCTCCGTCCTGTCTCTCCCGCTACAGACTCCGCAAAACCACGCCCCCCTCGCCACAATAGGTTTACATGTTGTCTTAGTCATTTTAGTCCATTTTATTCCTCTTATTTGTTTTGATGTGTGTATGTCTTTTAACCATTCTGGGTCTGCAGGAAATGGCCAGCATAAAGGAAGCAGCATGGCAAACAAGCGGGGTCTCTATCAAGACGACCAAAACTGGATTGAGGAGTTTCTTTTAAGGACTTTCCATTCCAGCAAACCTCATCACTTTTCTGGGATTATCACTACAGTTGGATTGTATATACACCGGTGGACACTTACACATTGGGACTTAGATAGATAGATAGATAGATAGATAGATAGATAGATAGATAGATAGATAGATAGATAGATAGAGTGAGTCCTTCCAAGTGAAGGGGGTCGTGGTGGGCATAGATAGATAGATAGATAGATAGATAGATAGATAGATAGATAGATAGATAGAGTCCTTCCAAGTGAAGGACGTGGTGGTGGGGATAGATAGATAGATAGATAGATAGATAGATAGATAGATAGATAGATAGATAGATAGATAGATAGATAGAGTGAGTCCTTCCAAGTGAAGGAGGTGGTGGTGGGGATAGATAGATAGATAGATAGATAGATAGATAGATAGATAGATAGATAGATAGATAGAGTCCTTCCAAGTGAAGGGGGTCGTGGTGGGCATAGATAGATAGATAGATAGATAGATAGATAGATAGATAGATAGATAGATAGATAGATAGATAGATAGAGTCCTTCCAAGTGAAGGACGTGGTGGTGGGGATAGATAGATAGATAGATAGATAGATAGATAGATAGATAGATAGATAGATAGATAGATAGAGTCCTTCCAAGTGAAGGACGTGGTGGTGGGGATAGATAGATAGATAGATAGATAGATAGATAGATAGATAGATAGATAGATAGATAGATAGATAGATAGAGTCCTTCCAAGTGAAGGGGGTCGTGGTGGGCATAGATAGATAGATAGATAGATAGATAGATAGATAGATAGAGTCCTTCCAAGTGAAGGGGGTCGTGGTGGGCATAGATAGATAGATAGATAGATAGATAGATAGATAGATAGATAGATAGATAGATAGATAGATAGATAGATAGAGTCCTTCCAAGTGAAGGGGGTCGTGGTGGGCATAGATAGATAGATAGATAGATAGATAGATAGATAGAGTCCTTCCAAGTGAAGGGGGTTGTGGTGGGCATTGATAGATAGATAGATAGATAGATAGATAGATAGATAGATAGATAGATAGATAGATAGATAGATAGATAGATAGAGTCCTTCCAAGTGAAGGGGGTCGTGGTAGGCATAGATAGATAGATAGATAGATAGATAGATAGATAGATAGATAGATAGATAGATAGATAGATAGATAGAGTCCTTCCAAGTGAAGGAGGTTGTGACACTGTCACACATGACACATGTTTTAACCACTCTATATATTATAATGATTTTATGTGTATTAGAGTTTTAATAGGTGTGGCGAGGGGGGAGTGGTTTTGCGGAGTCTGTAGCGGGAGAGAGAGGACGGAGCAGAGCGGAGCGTAAGTAGGTCAAGTGCAGATGATGAACACCTGTGTCTGATTTCAGTAATTGGCGTGGAGAGACCGGATATAAGCCGGCGTGCGGGAGAGAGACGAGCTGGGACCTCGTGTGCATGTACATGTGGCTGTGCTTGTGCACGGTGAATGCACTTTGTGTGCACCTTTTGTTTTACCCCTTTGAGAAAATGAAAAGAAGCTGATCAAGAGTCATCGAAAGAATATTCTGAGTGATTGTGTTTTGTGGCTGTGCTTGTGCACGGTGAATGCACTTTGTGTGCACCTTTTGTTTTACCCCTTTGAGAAAATGAAAAGAAGCTGATCAAGAGTCATCGAAAGAATATTCTGAGTGATTGTGTTTTGTGGCTGTGCTTGTGCACGGTGAATGCACTTTGTGTGCACCTTTTGTTTTACCCCTTTGAGAAAAGTGAATAAATGGAGTGTCCCAGCTCAAGCCGACCCCTGTCTTCTTCCTTCCTCACCATTACTGAACTGAACCTCATCACACTGGTGCCGAAACCCGGGAAGGAAGAAGATCGCCGCCGCCATGCAGTCCCCGCCAGGTACGCCAATTACTGAAATCAGACACAGGTGTTCATCATCTGCACTTGACCTACTTACACTCCGCTCTGCTCCGTCCTGTCTCTCCCGCTACAGACTCCGCAAAACCACGCCCCCCTCGCCACAATAGGTTTACATGTTGTCTTAGTCATTTTAGTCCATTTTATTCCTCTTATTTGTTTTGATGTGTGTATGTCTTTTAACCATTCTGGGTCTGCAGGAAATGGCCAGCATAAAGGAAGCAGCATGGCAAACAAGCGGGGTCTCTATCAAGACGACCAAAACTGGATAGATAGATAGATAGATAGATAGATAGATAGAT